>AP025055.1:10515671-10643457 GCA_036186865.1 Eustoma russellianum | reverse complement strand
GGAGACCACTCATCAAAAGACACATCAATAAAGTGGTTCTTTTGACAGTGGTTGCTCGAGGCACATGACAGGTGACCCGAGCCTATTATTCAAATTAAAGAAGGTCACAATAGGCAGATCCGTGACCTTTGGAGACAACAATGAAGGCAAGATCATTGGTAAAGGTACGATTGGAAATCCGGATACACTTCAAATCTCCAACGTGTTTTTGGTAAGCAACTTATCTTACAATCTTCTTAGTATTTTGCAATTTGTTGACAATGGTTTCAATGTGTGTTTTACTCACCCTTACTGTAATATAATAAATAAAAATGGAGAAACTGTTTTAAAAGGAAAACGTGAAGGAAATATATTCACACTATCTATGGATGATGTAGTAGATGCCAAAGTTAAATGCTTTATGTCAAATGAACCCAATGTGAATTTGTGGCATAGACGTCTAGGACACATAGGTATTTCTACACTAGAAAAATTGCAACGAAAGAGCCTAGTACGGGGATTGCCTAAGCTTGATTTAGACAACTTTCAGTTGTGTGAATCTTGCATAAAAGGCAAACAAGCACGTGAGTCACTTAAGCCTAAAAATGAGATAAGCACGACTAGAATACTAGAACTATTGCATATCGATTTGTTTGGTCCTAGTCGTACTACAAGCCTTGGTGGGCGTCACTATGCATGTGTAATTGTTGATGACTTTTCTCGTTATACTTGGACTTTATTTCTTGCACATAAGGATGATAGCGCCGTAGAAATCGCTAAATTAATTAAACAACTTGAAAATCAATACGGCATAAATGTGAAAAGAATAAGAAGCGATAGAGACGGTGAGTTTAAAAATAAAGAGATGATTTCATTCTGTGAAGAAAAAGGAATTAAACATGAGTTTTCGCCACCTAGAACTCCACAATTAAATGGAGTAGTAGAAAGAAAGAATCGCACACTACAAGAAATCGCTAGAACCATGCTTTGCGAAAATAAATTACCTAGATTTCTGTGGGCGGAAGCCGTAAATTGTGCATGCTATATTGTAAATCGCCTATCTATAAGAAAGAAAATAAACAAGACGCCTTACGAAATTTTGAATGATCGCATGCCTAAGATAGATTATTTTCGTGTGTTTGGATGCAAATGTTTTGTCTTGAATACAAAAGATAACTTAGATAAATTTGAATCCAAATCGATTGAGTGCATTTTTATTGGGCATTCCATAAATTCAAAAGCATATAGATGTTATGATCCTCTCACTAGACAAATCATAGAATCTATTCATGTTAAATTCAATGAATTTGGAGAGATTGATAAAGAAAAGGAATATGATGATGATTTTGACTTGAAACCCGTTTTGGATAAAGAAAATGATTCTTTTGATATGCATGAGATGAATGAAACACTAGAAATGCATGATCATATAGAAATGCATGATAACTTAGAAAATAATCAACCAAGATGGCATAGAGATCACCCACATGATCTCATCATAGGCGACATCACTCACGGTGTGCGACCACGTAGAAGAATCACTTCGGATGAAATAAATGAATTTCATGCTATGATTTCTGAAATTGAGCCTAAAAATGTGCATGATGCTTTGAGTGATTCATCTTGGATTGATGCTATGAATGACGAACTTAATCAATTCGTTAGAAATGATGTATGGGATTTAGTGCCACGACCACAAGATAAGACAATAATAGGCACAAAGTGGGTATTTAGGAACAAAATGAATGAAGAAGGAAAGGTCGTTAGAAATAAAGCAAGACTCGTAGCTCAAGGATATAATCAAGAAGAAGGAATAGACTACGATGAAACATTTGCACCCGTAGCACGTTTAGAAGCCATACGACTCTTACTTTCTATTGCTTGCATGAAAGATTTTAAATTGTATCAAATGGACGTCAAAAGTGCTTTTCTAAATGGGTTTATACAAGAAGAAGTATACGTGAAGCAACCACCCGGTTTTGAAGATATGAAACATCCTGATCACGTGTACAAACTAAAGAAGGCACTATATGGACTAAAGCAAGCGCCTAGAGCATGGTATGATCGTTTTGCTACTTTTCTTTTAGAAAATAATTTTAAACGTGGTACTATAGATAGTACACTATTTTTGAAACAAGAAAAATCAGATTTACTTATTATTCAAATTTACGTAGATGACATTATTTTTGGTTCTACCTCACATAGACTCGTTAAGGATTTTGAAAATTGTATGAAAGATGAATTTGAAATGTCTATGGTTGGTGAACTTAATTATTTTCTTGGCTTGCAGATTAAGCAAACGAGTAAAGGAATTCATATAAGCCAAGCTAAGTACGTAAACGACATGATCAAGAAATTCAATTTTGAAAATTTGAAACCATCACCCACGCCTATGAGTGTCACTACTAAATTAGACAAAGATGAACATGGTAAAGATGTTGATAATGGATTATATAGATCTATGATAGGTTCTTTACTATATTTAACTGCTAGTAGGCCTGACATCATGTTTAGCGTATGCATGTGTGCTCGTTTTCAAAGTCAACTTAAGGTGTCACACTTAAATGCGGTAAAAAGAATATTCCGCTATATTAAGCACACGCCCACCTTAGGTATTTGGTACGATAAGGATTCTACATTCGACTTACATGCTTATACTGATGCAGATTATGGTGGCTGCATAATAGATAGAAAAAGCACGAGCGGAACTTGCCAATTTATAGGAAATTCCCTCATTTCGTGGTTTTCCAAAAAGCAAGAAAGTGTTGCTTTGTCCACTACTGAGGCTGAGTATATGGCTCTTAGCCTTTGCTGCACACAGTTGTTGTGGATAAAACAACAACTTTCGGACTTTAGAATTACCGTAGATAAAATCCCTATATATTGTGATAGTATGAGTGCAATAAACTTGTCTAAGAACCCGTATTACACTCTAAGGCTAAGCATATAGAAGTTCGCTATCATTTTCTTCATGATCACGTTAACAATGGTAATATTGTCATAGATCACGTACGCACTGAATCGCAAGTAGCGGATATCTTTACAAAGGCCTTAAATCAAGCCACATTTGAATCTCTCCGTTCTAAATTAGGCATGCTTCCTGTTGATGTGATTTAATGCGATATCATTGATTTACTTTCCTTTTTGACAGGAATCTTTTGATTAACTTTCCAAAATAAAGGGGGAGAGAGAAGCATGATTTAAGGGGGAGAGAGAGATTTAAGGGGAGAGAGATCACTGATTGATCCTAATTGCATGAATCAAGGGGGAGCCGGATTTGAAATTCGAAATTCAAATTTCAAATCTGTGCATAATTCAAGGGGGAGATAACACTTAAATCATGTACACTAGTTATTTTGAAAATCATCAAAAGGGGGAGATTGTAGAAATATGAGGGTTTGAGTGATTTCAAAATAAAGAAATTTGAATATATATATATATATATATATAAACGTTGGATATATATATATATATATACACAAGTGTACATGTATGCATGATAACTTGCCTTATTTAGCTTATATATTATGTTGCCGAACTAACGAGCCATGAAGCTTTAAAGCTTACATCATATGGCGAACATTTGTTGAGTTTATACTATTTTCAGGTGCCACAATTAATGAACTAAAGTAGTTCATTAAGTGAAGTACTTAGTTTAATAAACTAAGTAGTTCATTAAAGGAAGATGCATTTGGAAAAGACATGAAGGCAACATGGCTATGGAAGGAAAGTTCTCTCCTCCTCCCCACATCAATTTCACACGCCATATATATACATAATATATATGTATTTTCAGATTTTTTTTAAAAAAGGCACATACACATTTATTCCAACGTACTATCGACACGTTATATATCTTACGAACGTACGATTACGTCACACCACTATACTTAACTCATATTTATGAGTATATTCAGATCTTATATCATATGATATAAGATATGGTGATGACAAATTAAATACGACACGATAAAAGGTTCTAAACCGAAATTTGTCGTATCGGGCGATACCAAAACTTCGCCAACGTGTCACGTACTTGCCATAAATAAATGGCCAGCCCATATACATCAAAATTTATTAAAAATTTCGTGCCATACACTGTATATTGAGACAAAAATACTTTCCATGTTGGCACACACAAATCATCCCACATTTAGGCCAAATTGTGAAGATTCTAATTTTATTTTTGTCACATGTTTATGGTACCACTTTAAATCAGCCAAGTGCTAAAAATTAAAGTATATATTATATATATTATGTATAACATAATATATATAGCATGTGCAAAAGTTGGAATTTAAATTAGAGAAAAATCGGGTAATCGATAAATATCGAAAATTCGGTTTTCTACGCACTTGACATGGAACGTTTTTCTTGAACATGATGTGGCACGTATCTAGACACTTTGTACATATAATATACATCTGAAAGTGTTCTAGAAAATTAAATTAAGGGCTGATTGGAATATTATATGTGTGTAATATTAAATGTGCACTATTTTTCAAAGTTAGCAAAAATAAATTTCAGCACATGTATATACACTCTCAAAACGTCATTCCAGCTGAGATGGAGCACATGTGGAGCCTTGTTGGCATGTTGATTGGTCAAGAATCAATCATACAATGTTGATGAATCAAAGAGAGAAGCTACAAAAGGTAAGTTTTCAACATACACCTCTCTTATGTCACATGCTGAAAATTTCAGCATGTCACACACCTTGTGGCCGTTTTCTTCATTATGAAGGAAGATAAATTGTCAATTTTTTTATTAAGGAATAAATCAAAGGAGTTATGGAAATGATTTGAATTGTATTAAGTGTGATATTCTTTATATCACACATGCTGAAATTTTTCAGCATGTGTGAAAAGGTTGTGGCCGAATATGACACCCTTATTGTGTCCAAATTCATTCTCCATCATGTAGCAAGACTTACCTTGAATAATGGATATATTTTTATGGAAGAAATTCAAAGAAAATTGGAAGAAATCTATAGTTATTTCATGTGGTAAATGCTGAAAATTTCAGCATTGAAATCATAGGAGCTGGCCGATTTTCTTGAGATGGAAAGGAGGAATTTTATGTCTCACAATTTATGTGAATATCTCTTAAGTTATGGAATGTATTATGTGATGATTATTTGGCAAATATTAAGTTTTTTCAGAATATCCATGTCATCAAATGAGGACAACATTGAGCAAATCAAAAGGTGCCAAGTAAGCAATGACTAAATGATGGTCCAATGGAGTGATGCCAAGTAAGCAAAACATTGTCACCATGATGTCTCACACCCTCTCAAGCACTTAAAAGGAAATTTTCAAGATGGGGAGACTACCCTAGGGGGACGGCTGGACATTCTATAAGGAGAAGAGAAGAACAAACAAAAACAACACCAAGAATTACATTCAAAAGTGATCAAAGTGCAAAAGCCTTCTTCTCCTTCACTTTCTTTCTTTCTTCTCTTGTAAAAAGCCTATTGTACTTTAATTCTTTCATTCTTGAATAGGCTTCATAGAAATCACCATTCATACATCTTTGTAAAAGATTGATCAAGGTGTGATCAATCTTCATTCTAGCGAGGTGGTGGTGTTCGTGCAAATTATACTCACAATACAAGGTTTGTAAAGGGTTGGAGTTAAGGTGTAACTCTATCAACCCTGCGGTAAGGTGTACTGCGTGTGTGAAATTAGTGTGAACCAAGGAAGGTGTTCCTTGAAGACTGGAGTAGGTTGTTTATAACCGAACCAGTATAAAATTCTTGGTGCAATTTACTTTCTGCATTTATGTTTCAGTTTCTGCGCTGTTTACTCATATTGTTCACGTTCGCAAAAATAGTAAACGTTTTCTAAAAATTATAAAAATTTCCAGAAACATACACAAACGTTCTAGGGTTAATTTGGCACAAGTTTCAACCCTTTTGGACAAGTATAGGTCAGTCAAACATCAAAAGTTCTGAGACTAGTGCAGTCTGATTTTCAGACCTGCAAAGGTTGAGACTTTGGTGGTATTTGACCTACTTCCCAAAAGAATTTTCAAAAACTGTTTCAACCCATTTCAATATAGTGTGTGAGGAGTTATTGGTCAAATTTTCAGATCATTTGGACATTCACACAAATAGGAATTAATTTTTCAAAACCATCTACCGTTTCTGGCAGATTTGCACAATCTGAGTGCCAACGGTTTTTGAAGGGGTTAAAGGTTGAATTTTGATTTGAAATGTTTAGGGGACCCTCATAACATCTGAGGCTAAGTTCTCTCAAAATTTCATAATTTTTGGAGACCTCTAACCTAGTGTTTAAAACGTTTTAAAACTGGTACTGAAAACAGAATCTGTTTTCAGAACTTGAATTGGTTAGGTTTAAAGAAATTTTAAAATCCATATTTTCCGCACCACCTATTTAACCCCCCTTCTAGTGGTGCCTTGCAGATCCTACAAATACTTCTCCTGCATCTGCTCCTCGAGTTCCCACATGGCTTCTCGCTCAGTGTGATTACTCCATTGGACCTTTACATAAAGAATCACTCGCCTCTGTAGCAGTTGCTCCTTACGATCTACGATTCTCACCGCTACTTCCTTGTAAGTAACATCGCCATTTAGCTCCAACGGTTGTGCTTCTAGTACATGACTGAGATCCATCACATATTTCCTTAATTGTAAGACGTGGAAGACATTGTCAACCTGTGCCAATACTGGGGGTAATGCTAATATATATGCCAGGTTTCCCACCTTCTCCAATATCTCATAAGGACCAATAAATCGTGGACTTAACTTGTCTTTCACTCCAAACCTCATAACGCCATTCGTAGGTGACACTCTTAGATATATCTTTTCACCTACCTCAAATTCCAAAGGTCATCGTTTTGAGTCTGCCCAGCTCTTATTACGATTCTGGGCCGTCTTGAGTTTGTCCCGGATAACCTTCACCCTCTCCAACATCTTCTCAAGAAGTTCAGGTCTGGTGATGGATCTCACACCAACTTCGCCCAATATATCGGAGACCTACACTTTCGTCCATACAACGCTTTAAAAGGAGCCATGTCGATTGCACTGTGATAACTATTATTGTAAGAGAACTCCATCAACTTCACCATTCCATCCCAACTTCCTTTGAAGTCCATAACGCAAGCCCTTAGCATGTCTTCAAGTGTCTGAATAGTCTGCTCCGACTGTCCATCGGTTTGTGGGTGATAAGCTATACTCATCCTCAACTCTGTGCCCATGGCTCTCTGAAATGCTGCCCAAAATTTAGAGGTAAACCGCGGGTCTCGGTTCGACACTATGCTCACTGGAACGCCGTGTAAGCTGACAATGTTGTCCATATACAGGTTCACCAACTTATCCAAGGATGTTTCGCTCGACACATGCAGAAAGTGTGCCAAATTGGTTAACTGGTCCACAACAACCCAAATCATGTCGTATCCATTTCTCGTCTTTGGTAGACCGGCTATGAAATCCATTGTGATGTGTTCCAATTCCCACTCTGGAATCTCCAATGGCATCAATAATCCACCAAGCTGTTGGCGTTTGACTTTAACTTGTTGGCACACTAGGCATTTCTCAATAAACTCAGCAATATACCTTTTCATTCCGGACCATCAGTAGTATTGTTTGAGATCTATGTACATCTTATTACTACCAGGGTGTATTGATAATTTCGAGCTGTGAGCCTCATGCAAAATTTCTCTTCTGAGTTCGTCCTCGTCCAGAACACGTAATCTCCCTCTGAACCATAGACTCCCGTTTTCACGGGTCTGAAATCCTTCAACTTGACTATGCTTGAGCTTCTCCGCTATTTCACCCAGAGCTTTATCACTCTTTTGAGCCTCCTTCACCCGATCGACTAAACTTGGTGTGATGGTCAAAGCCGCCAACGCATTCACTATGGACTCCACCAAATCCAAACCAAATTCCTCCATTTCTCTTTCCAGTGGTGACTGTCGTGCATGGTTGGATTTCCTGCTTAACGCATCCGCTACCTTATTAGCTTTGCCCAGGTGATAATGAATGGTTAAGTCGTAGTCTTTCAACAGTTCTAACCATCGCCGTTGTCTCATATTCAACTCTTTCTAGGAGAACAAGTATTTTAGGCTCTTGTGATCAGTGAACACCATACACTTCTCCCTATACAAGTAGTGCTGCCAAATCTTTAGAGCGAACATGACTGTAGCTAATTCAAGGTCGTGCGTCGGATAGTTTTGTTCATAAGGCTTTAGCTGCCTCGAGGCATACGCAATGACTCGTTCGTGTTGCATTGGAACACAACCTACAAGCGAAGTATTAGATCAAACTTGATTTGCTTGGAAATCACAACTTATATTACAATTTACGTATCTAGACCATTCTTCGACGCGTCACTATAGATCACAAACCCGTCAGTACCGGAGGGTTGAGCCAATACTGGGGCTATGGTCAGCTTCTTCTTGAATTCCGAGAAGCTCTTTTCACATTCATCTGTCCATTCAAACTTAGACTTCTTCTGGGTGAGTCGACTGAGGGGTACTGCTATCGTCGAGAATCCCTCAACAAACTTCCTATAATAGCCAGCTAAACCTAAGAAACTCCGTACTTCAGTGACATTCGTGGGCCTAGGCCATTCAGTAATGGCTTCCACCTTCTTTGGATCTATAGCAATCCCCTCTTCTAATATTACGTGACCAAGAAAGGTCACACTCTTCAGCCAGAACTCGCATTTGCAGAATTTCGCATACAGCTGTTTATGCCTCAGTATGCCCAAAACGACTCTCAGATGTTCAGCGTGGGTTTGTTCGTTAGGAGAATATACAAGGATATCATCTATGAATACCACCACGAACTTATCCAACTGTTCTCGAAAGACGGTATTCATAAGATCCATAAAGGCAGCAGGGGCATTTGTTAATCCAAAAGGCATCACTAGAAATTTATAGTGGCCATATCTTATACGGAAGGCTGTCTTCGAGATGTCTTCAGCCTTAACCCGCAGTTGGTGGTACCCTGATCGAAGATCAATCTTAGAGAAAATTCTTGCACCCTTTAGTTGGTCAAACAGGTCCTCGATTCGTGGCAGTGGGTACTTATTCTTGATGGTAATTTTATTCAACTCTCGGTAGTCAATACAGAGCCTCATGCTACCATCCTTCTTCTTAACGAACAAAACAGGGGCTCCCCAAGGTGATACACTAGGGCGAATAAATTTCTTATCTAACAGCTCTTGAAGCTGTTCTTTTAATTCTCTCAATTCTGCCGGAGCCATTCTGTAAGGGGCCTTTGAGATAAGTTTGGCTCCTAGGACCAGGTTTATCTCAAACTCGACTTCTCTCGGAAGTGGCACTCCCTGCAGTTCTTCTGGAAATACATCTAAAAATTCATTGACTACCAAAATCTGTTTAATAGAGGGTATCTCTTGGGTCGCGTCCACGACATATACCAAGAACCCTTCGGCACCCTTCCTTAAGGTTCTGTAGGCCTGGGTAGCTGTTATATACACCTTCTTAGGGATTTTCTTTCTCTGCGTCTCACCCTGGAAGGTTATCTCATCCATCTCGGGAGTCTTGACTGTCACCTGTTTCGACTGACAATCAATGTTGGCGTGATGCTTGGCCAACCAGTCCATTCCTAATATAATGTCAATGTCATACATCTGAATGGGAATAAATGTGGCAAGGAATGTTCGGTCCCCAAAATCCTATTCATAATTCCGATACTGTTGGTGCAAAGTCAAAATTTGATCTCCGGCTGGTTGAACACGATATGGAGTCTTTAACCACTCAGGTATTCTATCAAGGTGCTTGGTGAATTTCTTCGCTACGAAAGAGTGACTTACGCCACTTTCAAATAGTACGTTGACAGGTATCTTATTCACTAAGATCGCTCCTAAAATCATATCAAATTCCATGCAAGGGTTAAGCATATAAGGATGCAACTTCAGTCAAAGTTAAATTTAATCTTAAGGTGTACCTGTCACCACGCCGGTGGCCTCCTAAACGTCCGTGTCCGTCATGAGATGCACTCGGGCATTTGCTCTCGGCTTGGCCCTCTGCTGTGTAGCCGTCTCTCCCGGAGCATTCTTTTTCATCTCTGGACAGTCTCTAATCAGATGGCCCACCTGGCCGCAATGATAACAAGCTTCGGCTAGCTTTCTACACTCCCCAACATGGCTTTTGTTGCAGTGCGGAAAAATTTCCACAGCCTGCTGAGCTGCCGGTTTCTGCGGTGGGGGTCTATGAAAGTTTCCCACTAAGCCTCTCTTTGGAATCTTGACCTAACGTGCGGGTCTACCACGCACTCTCACTTGCTCTCTCAGTCTCTTTCCTTTGTCAGAGGATCTTGTACTGGTCTTCCTTGCCGCTAACCTTCGGAAATCGCTCTCCACCCGAAAACATGCGTCCAACATATCCTTGAAGGTTTTTATTCCGGCATTTACGATTGCCGATTGTATCCTTGAGTCCAGACCCCTCTCAAACTTCGCTATCTTAAGGCGGTTATCAGACATAATTGCAGGAGCAAACTTCCCCAAGGCATGGAAACGGTTCGCGTACTCTGAGACTGTCATCCGAACTTGCTCAAGACAGTCAAATACCCTGACATTATTCAGAATCGATGTCTCTAGCACATAGTATTTCAAGAAAGGTTCACAGAACTGTGCTAAAGAGGTCGGTGGGGCATCTTCAATACTGTACCGGCCCACCATTCACCTGCCTTGCCACTCAGAAGGGGTGTGGCCGCATCAACTTTAATCTCCTCCGGCACTTGCACCAGCTAGAAACACTTCTCCATTTCAGCCAACCAGTGCTGAGCTTCCTCAGGATCAATACACCCCGAAAACTCAGAAGCCCTGATCTTTCTCATCTATCTGTAGAAGAAACGAGTGTTATGCTGTGGTGGCGGAGAAGGCAGAGGTTGTTGTTGTTGTGAATAACCCTGAGCAATCACGGCCAGTGCATCCGTGAGCACCTAGGGTAAGACCATTGAGGTGGCTGGTTCTCTCATCCATTGTCAGAGTTCCTGGTATTATCTCTTCGTGGAGGCATTCTCACTGAAAGATCAACGTTTCCGTTAGTACTTAGGAAAATACAAAATATTACCGAAAACTCAAACGCACAAAGGTGGATAGGTACGGAACTAAAGAATGTACGAAAATTTACTTCCTATACGCGCTCGCACACACCCAACCCAGATCATACTTAAACCCTAAATGTTTAATGCTTATACCTGATATCAAACTTAAAGGTAAAGTCTTGTCTTAAATTGCTAAAAGATCATGAACTTAAGTTTCCGAGATAGATCTGAAGCTTAGGACTCTGATACCACCTGTAGCGGCCCAGCCCGACGCCAACATTGGTACCGGTGCACCTGCCGTAGTCTACTATGAGAACTACGAAGCGTCAAAGCAGATCAAAACACTCGTCATCCATGACGCAAGATAAATCAGCAAAAATGTCATAAAATTTAAAACCTTAATAAATAATGTCACCAGATAAACTTCAATGAAACGAAATGTATTCGAAAACGTCTGATAAATCCTCTAAAAACGACAGTAACAGAAAATCTATCAACTAAGAGATTAACATGGTATTTTCTCCTCAATGTCTATCATCCCAATGGGCCCACTCGCCATCGTCTTCCACAAATATCATCTCGTATTCGGGTTCACCTGAAAAGAGATGAAGTATCTATTCTTAGCGATAAACAACGCTAGCAAATAACACGGGTATACACCTTACAAAATCACACACGACGAGTCACCGATGTATATATAGAGCAATGCCCAAAATAAGATGCTCGGGTTAGCAATATCATGGTCATGAGTAAACATCAAACAGATAAGTCACATAGACCAACAAGAATAGAGATCAAATACACATCGTGAGAACATACTACGAAATAGGTCATATGCACACAACGTTTTATTCATGTCAAGACTTATGCTACGTGACTCATGATGCATGCATTCCTTCAAAACTTATACTAGACTAACCGAAGACCCATGCACATGTATTCTTTTACAAACATGTCGTGTATGTCGTTTCACAACTGTTCATACTTATTCTTATCTTATTCTTCACGTACCAGAACTTTATACCCTGTGGGTGATCAATCCACAGCAAAGAGAACTTTATACCCCGTGCTGAAAAGGTCCACGACCCCATAATAAAACTTTATACCATGCTGTTGATTAAATGTCACTCTTTTATACCCTGCCATTGCAGGCGTGACTTTTATATCCTGCATCAACCAGCCACCGCAAACTTGTCGTTTAAAACTTTGGTCTTTCTTTGTCGCAAACGTGTCTTTTCGCAAAACAAAACTCATGACAAATGCAAAGTGTTCATGTCGTGATGCCAAATGTTCATGCCATGTCATAACAAACTCCTAAACATGTTCACTCACAATTTACGTATTAGTTACTCGTCACAACCCCAAACATATCTAAGCATAATTCATTGGTACCCTAGTCACACCCTCTCTCCATACAAGATCACCTTGTGTTCACACTTAACCTTCTCCCTTTTGCACTCAAGATTACCCATCTTACCGTACGTCGAGCGTGCTTCTACCACACCTCTTGAACTCATATACTAGTCCCAAATGTCACACAAACATCCCTCAAGCTGCTTGTCGTTTATTCCCTAAACTTCATAGAGATTCAACTTAAATTCTGCAAACTGGCCACTTCGATCGATCGATATGGCCTCACTGATCGATCGATGTCCAGTCCCCAAGACTTCGGCCGATCGATGTCTTATTCCTAAGCGACCGATGTCCTCCAGAAACATTTCAGCTTTCCGCCCTTAGGACTTCGACCGATCGATGTGGTCCATCTGATCGAACGATGTTACCCAGTCGATCGACTGATGTCCTCCAGAAACTTTGAAAATGCATCCAGGCCACTTGGATCGATCGATGTCCTTCTGGGATCGATCCAAGTCCTTGTTTCTGTTACTTTTCACCATGTTTCACCCCAAAACGACCCAAGCATCCTCTATCTTCATTCCAAGCCTATGGAACACCTAAATTCAATCCTCAAACGTGATTCCAATATACACATACACTCACAACATCGCATTTCGAGTTAATTACGCACCACAAGTTGGATCCTAAAATTTCCTTAATCCACTCATTTGGACAAAACCCCGAAGCCTTCTAACCACACTCTAATTCAGCCACCAATCATATCACACCCATCAAACCTCCTTGATCATCCTTTCCTTGTACAATACCATAGACAATCATGCAAACCAATCATCAAAGAGTTTATCACAAGAAAAATGATGCCTTTAGGGCATACTCACTACAAAACAACCAAATATCAATCATCCTCAGAAATTGGCCCAAAGATTACATCTTTATCACATCAATACGCATAGAAGCACATAATACAGCAATTAGCATAAACGAAACAAAATTGTCAATGTGTGATCCAATTTTCTCTTTGTAGAAAATAGGGCCTATGGATCAAAATTGCATAAAGCATATAGAAAAGTTACTTGCCTTTTAACTTAGGGATTCTTATGGTGATTGGATTGAGTTCTTGAGCGGATTGGATCTAGGGTTGATCGCGATCCTCTCTTCCTTCTTCCTCTTTTCGTTTCTCCTTTCTTTCTTCCTTCCCTCTTTTCTGTCGACTTTCCCTCCCTCTTTTGGCTATATAACCGACGCCTCTTGATGGGGAGTTATGTCTCTTGACGTAACTCCCTCAACACTTTATTGTGGAGGGGCGATTTTGATACTTTGGGCCTAATTTTCTTAATTTCAACTTTTTAATTATTTTCTACCTAAAGTACATTTAATTACACCTCACACACACACACAGATATATATATATATATATAGAATCACGTTATATTTGGTGGAAAACCGCGCATCCTGGGCAAAAAATTTTTCTATGGCGGCTTTGGACACGCTCTCTCCCAATGGTAGACAATTTTCGTTGCTGTCTGACGGCTTACCCATCGCAGTGTGTTTTTTGTCGGCAAAATCACGACCAACAAGATCATGTGTTTCTACATTGCTCAGCCATTCGCCTGCTTTGGGTGGACATGTCAATTACCTTCTCTGGGCCAATGCCCCACTCTTGTACAATAAAAGCTCATTTACCCCGATGGTGGCGCGCATCTTCACAAACAACAATGTCTAGACAACTCAAATCAATCGTTCCATCTCTTGTAGCTTGGAAAATATGGAAAATGTATGATGCTTGTAGATTTGGCAAGGAACATTTCTCCTATGATAGATTATACACACGGATAAAAGAGTCGATATATACATGGTGCTACTCAATCAATGGGAAAAAGTTTGCACAGACAATTCCCCATCTGGTTGCTCAGATTCTCCCCGCCTCTGCGAACGAAGAGAATATCAATAGTTCGATGGCAATTGCCGCCTTCTGGAAAACTGAAACTTAATGTAGACGCTGCTATAGGGCAACGAATGTCGGCAGGAGGAGCAATACTTATATCGGATCAAGGCTTATTTCTTTCGGCTATTTGCTTCCTGTTACCTTCATTACGTCCGCTGCGGGCGAAAATCCACGCAATGGCAGTGCACTAATGTATTACGCGCAGCATTACGATGGCTTAGTTGTGGAGACGGACTGTCAATCCATGATCACTCTGCTGGCTGAAAATAGAAATATCACGGGTTCTTTGGCATCGGATATCACAAGAGCAACGCAATTCCTCAATCTTAATCACTCAACAATTCAATACTGTCCAAGGGAAGCAAATTCAGCAGCACATAGGCTAGTAAGATACGGATACCATTCATCCGGCATGACTCTCTACAGTTCATCGCAAGCATTACCGTGTGAAGTGCGAGGCGCGATATTCACGGACCTCCATCTGCCGACTTTCAGAAATTAATACATGACGACCAAATTCCTATATAGTTGTCTGTGTTCCACAACACAGACAACGTGGGTGCGTTTCCTTTTCCTACCTTTGTTTATTATACGCGATAGCCTTTGTGCCACTCTTCGATACACTCATGTTTGTTTGCCATTTGCGATTGCGTTTCCTTGGCCATGGGGGATAATCACGGGGGCTACCATGAGGATCACATCTACAACACACATCGGGGCAACATTCTCAGCCAGTGGCAATCACCGGATTTCGTCGTCTTGGCTCCACTTAAGCCGAGACGACTTCGGTATGGTCTGGGATCCATTAATCTTATACATTTCTATTTTCACTGTGTTACTCCTAACTGCCTTTTTACTCCATCGCGAGGTACATGGTACGTTTGACACAACACCACTCAGACATGGTATCTCATCAGCTCCGGACTCAAGCGATGATTTCTGGCTCATTAGCGACGTATCTCCCAACAAGATCTTCTGCATGTGTTCATTCGCATATAAGCAAGACGTTATTACCAGTCCTATAAATATGTACGCTTTTTCCTTCGCCAAGGTTTTATCCACAAGGGTGGTTTTACTTGGCAAGGTTTTAATGCGGCATATCATATACGACTGGAGACGCGTCATCATTAGCGTGTTGTTTCATTTATTTTCGTACTCTGATGGTTGTAATATGGTTTTCCTCCGCCACAAGTGAGGTTTTCAATAAAAGCATATAGTCTTCTATAAAAAATTTATATATATATATATATATATATATATATATATATATATCATTATCAAATTTATAATTTGATCCGTTTTAATTACTTAGCGCTACACTTGGAAAACACGGGGTATGATATTTCTATTTTCCTCCTTCAATTGGTAAAATCCAAGTATGTCTTAGTGGTATTATGTGTGTTTTTGTCGTTTTAAATTGTTGAATCCCATAGCATGTTGTTAATCCGTGAAAAGCATGAGATTTTGGAGTCTATGGAATGCATGTAGTGTATTGCGTGCCTTGGATTTGACTCTAGGGATGAATTTGATAATAAACATAACACAATCTTTGTATGATTAAGGTTTTTCATTTTTTGTTTTGGCCTTAGAATAGGTTCCTATAGGCTGGAAATAGATGGAAACATAGATCGGGGTCGAAAAAAGGGCACCAGAGGCTGCCGATGTGCCTCACGCACTGCCAGAGTGGCCGCGTGTGGCCTTCACGCACGCGCGTGAGGTCGCACGTGTCTCCTGGATGCTGCTGGACGCAATATACATAAAAAATAAAAAAATAAATTCGCTATAGGGCCGGCCTGCCAGCGTGCAGACCAGGACATCCCCTTAATGGGACGTTGGCTGGCAGCTGCAGGACCAGCCTATTAGCAGTTATAAAAAAAGGGTGGCAGGCTTAGCGGACCGGGCCGGCTCAATAACTTCCGAAAATAAAAAAAGAAATGATTGGGTGTGGGCCGGACCCATGAAGAAAGTGGATCAGGGCTGGCGAGAATAGGAAGGCCAGCCCAATGCAATTTTAGAAATTAAATTAAATTCTGAATTTCTTGAAATTTCATAAATGTGATTTAAATTTATTTTAAATTGTAATAATTATAGAAAAATATAGATAATGATCAGAAAATTATGAATAAATATTCAGAAATTATAAAATACTGAAATTAAGTTATTTTCATTAAATTTCAGTAATTATGATAATTTACATAATTTGGATAATTAAGTAATTGTTGACTCTGTGGACGAAGTGCTCGCCAAATTAGTTCTTATTTCTTCACTGATTGATAGGATCAAAGAGGCTCAAGGAAATGATGAAGCCTTGAGGAAGATCAAGGAGAGAATAAAAGATAAGCCACTGAATGATATTGAAGCTCGTAGCGATGGCAGCTTATGGTACAAAGGACGGTTATGTGTACCTAAGAACAAGGAGATTAAAGATGAAATCTTGATGGATTGTAAAACGGGGGTCACGATCACAAACAATACTTATGGGCACACCATGCAAGCAGACAATCTGGTCGATATACATAGAAGCTAACTTCTCTATAGATGCCTTAATCAACGACCCATATAGCATCATTTCCATACTTAGTCCTGGGTAGATCGGTCACAAAATCCATGGTGACGTGGTCCCACTTCCATGCAGGAACTTCTAAAGGTTGCAATAACCCGGCGGGTCTTTGGTGCTCAGCTTTTATCCTTTGACAAACTAGGCATCGCTCAACAAATTCAGCTATTTGGTTCTTCATGTCGTGCCACCAAAACCTTTGCATGAGGTCCTGATACATCTTGTTAGCTCCAGGTAGTATAGATAAGAAATAAGGAAAAATATTGAAAAGGCCTGATAAATGTATACAAGCCGGGGGAAAATTGATTTGATGCCGAATAATGTTTAGTTAGCATTGGAGCAATAACTGAACCTAGATTTAAGTGCAGGAGGATGGTGAGGATGGGCCGGAAGGCCTCAGGTGATGTTGTTTTTGCATTCATGCCACATGCATTGCATTTATGGTGGGTCGTGAAGTGCGGGTCACGGACACTCAGTATGGTGTACAGTGGCGGGGCCATGTATGCTCAGTATGGTGACTGTGGGTGGGTACGACCGACAGCCACTCAGTAGGACCCGGGATCATGCATTGCACGGTAGATATATCGACATCCTATATGACATGATTTTGTCGTGTGTGACATGCATAGTTGGGCATGCATCATGATGTTGCGCATTCTTTATCTAGAGTGAATTACTTTTTCGTATTTCTTTTCATATGCTTATCTATATTATGTTTATGTGCTATGTGTTATCATTTTGGTATGCTCGTTTTGTATTAGTTGAGGCAGGTGCCTATTGGGTGATTTCCCGTCACTCACCCCTACTCCCCCCTCCAAGTGAGCTCGATGACGTCTACGATTATGTCTTTGTTAAGGACGGGGCTGACACGGTGGAGTGGGCAGACTGATGGTCGCGCCTTAGACACGAGGAGACCTTGTGGCTGTTCGTTATTATTTCATTGGGATTCCATTGGACATTACCCTGTTTAGATCGATAGACTTTAGATGCTAGCACTTTGACGTTTTTGCCATGACTTGTTCATTATTCTATTGAGGCATTTTCTTTTATTCATGGAATTTAATGTAAGGTATTTCGTTTCCACGAGAAACATTTCTACGTCTTTTTGGATATGTTGTAAATTGATTCGACGCCTTGTATTCTCCTTAGCAAGATACGGCGGGTGCACTGTTCATGATGCTAGGGTTCGGGAGTGGGGTGCTACATAAAGTTGGTGTTCTGTTGGACATAGATCGATCATATTGATTGATCGATGTGGAAGAC
Organism: Eustoma russellianum; assembly: GCA_036186865.1. Classification (NCBI taxonomy): domain Eukaryota; kingdom Viridiplantae; phylum Streptophyta; class Magnoliopsida; order Gentianales; family Gentianaceae; genus Eustoma; species Eustoma russellianum. The sequence continues at coordinate 10,625,322 of AP025055.1, read as the reverse complement.
ATCGATCGACCGATGTGGTGTGGATGCAGTGCTAGAAACTTTCTGTCCAACAAAGATCGATCACATCGATTGATCAATGTCATCAGTTGATCTATGTTGGTAGGATGCAAAGCTAAAAGTTTCTGTCTGACATCGATCGATCGATCGAAGTGACATCGATCGATCACATCGATCGATGTACCAACATTCACAACTTTTAATTTTGAAATTGCACCTTTTAGTTCAAGGTTCATCTCCCTTCACCTTTGAACGGCCAGCAACTGACTTGGAGGTGTCAAAAACTGATGAAATGAATTTTTAAAGGAGTCTTGAACACAACCCAAGGTCTATATATAGTATGCCTTGGTATTTTACAATATACACAACAAGTCTTGCAAAACTTTCAGATTTTCAGCAATTTTTGTCTTCTCCTTCTCCTCTCCTCCATTATCAATCACTTCTAAACCAAGTTCAAACCCCTAGCAGAGCAAACTAAAGAGAGCAAGCCGTTATATCTTGGGAAGCAATAGTCTTGTTTTCTACCTTGCTCATTGGTAGAGACTAAATTGCTTTAAGGAAAATGTTATCTTGAAACTCGTCTCGGCTTTATTTCGATCATTTTCTTGTTTGGTTTGCTTCTATTCTACAATATTTTCTAACAATCTTAAAGCAATTTACTATGGCAACAAAACAAGCTCTTCCAGATATGTCAAAATTGGAGCCATTTGATGGCAAGTTTTACAAGAGGTGGGCGGCCAAGGTGCTATTCTTCCTCGAGATGCTCTCTGTTTCATACGTGCTCAAGATTGACAAACCTAGTGATGAAACAGAGGCACGCGAGTATGATTTGGACAATACCACTTGCAGAGTTCATATTCTACACTTCTTGTCCAAGTTCATTGTTTGACATCTATGTCAAATTTACTTCGGCAATGGAGATTTGGTGAGCACTGGAAAGTAAATATGGTGCTGAGGATATTGGCAAGCGTAAGTACGTGGTGAGTGAATTCTTGAAGTTCCAGATGGTAGATCATGTTACAATCAATGATAAAATCTATCCATTTCAACAACTGGTGGATAATCTGGAACAAGAAGGGATCAAAATCGATGAGACCTTCCAGGCTGCAGCTTTATTGGAGAAGCTTCCTTTTTCTTAGAGCAAATACAAAAAGAGAGGGAAACACGATGATGCCAAGTTGTCTCTAGATGCGGTGATCAAACACATACATATCGAAGAGAACAACTGAATGGAAGATGGATCTCATACTGAAGAGGTAGTCAAGGCCAATGTTGTTGAGCATGCCGCGAAGAAACAAAAGTTCCAATCCAACAACAGAGGCAACTACAACGGTGGAATAAAGGTAAGAGAAATGGTGTGCAGGTTCAAATGAAAATCAAGGGAGTCTGCTGGGTGTCTAGGAAGCCAGGACACAGAGCAGTCAACTGCAGGAAAAAGAAGGGCCAAACTAATAATCAGGCAAATCTTGTAAAGACTGCAAGAGCAGCGGAAAATGACGTCATTGCAGCAGTAGTCTTAGCTGAGGTAAACCTTGTTAGTGGCGCTACGGAGTGGGTGGTAGATACTGGAGCTACCAGACATATTGCTACCAGTAAAGACATATTCTCTGAGTATCAAGAAATAGGTAGTGGTGAACAAGTCTTCTTGGGAGATGCACATAGTACCCAAGTTCTTGGAAAAGGTAAGGTACTTCTCAAGTTGACCTCTGGAAAGAAACTGGAGTTGAGCAATGTGTTGCACATATCTGCCATGCGTAGGAACTTGATATCCAAAGTGCTACTGAACAAGGCTAATATCAAACTTGTTCTTGAATCTGATAAACTTGTTTTGTCTAGAAATGGAGAGTTTATTAGTTAGGGTTTCTGTAACGGGGTGTTACTTGCACTTGACGCTACTTGTATTTTCAATAATGAGACTGCATCTAGTTCTATTTATATTGCTGAGTCCCTTGATATGTGGCATGCTAGACTTGGACATGCAAACATAGGAGTTATAAAGAAACTTAAAAACATGAATGTTATTTCTTATGATAATGATAGTTTTGACAAATGTGAGCATTGTGTTGAGGCTAAACGTCATAAGAAACCATTTAAGAAAGTTGATAGAGTTTCACAAAAACTTGGTCTAATTCACAGTGACTTAGGTGATTTTAACAGTCACGTGAGTAAAGGTGGTAAAAGATATTATGTCACTTTTATTGATGATTACTCTATATATGTAAAAGTGTATTTGTGAGTCATAAGGATGAGACCGAGTCTATGTTTATTAACTACAAGAATGAAGTTAAAAACCTGTTAGATTTAAAGATCAAGAGGCTTAAGACTGATAGAGATGGTGAATATAGTACATATTCTTTACAAAGTTTTTGTGAAGAAAATTATTCATGAAGTTACACCCCCATATACACCTTAATCTAATGGAGTAGCCGAAATAAAGAATAGAACGCTTAAAAGTATGATGAATGCGATGTTGGTTAGTTCAGAATTGCCAGACAATATGTGGGGTGAGGCAATCTTGAGTGCATGTCATATTTTGAATAGAATTCTTCACAAGAAAATAGTAAAATGCCTTATGAGTTGTGGAAAGGCTACGCACCCAACCTGAGTTATTTGAAAGTGTGGGGGTGTTTAGTCAAAGTTGCCATTCCTGATTTTAAACGAAGTAGAATTGGGTCTAAAACTCGAGATTGTGTGTTCATCAGTTATGCTCAGAATAGTGCAGCATATAGATTCATGACTGTAGATAATAGTTCTATATTGGAATCTAAGGATGCTGAATTCTTTGAGCACATATTCCCTATGAAGAGACAATCCAAAGTTTTTTCTAAATTTGAGATAGGTGAATCAAGTAAATCCGTAGTTAATAAAGAAATTGATTAACTTAGGAGAAGTAAGAGACAAAGAGTTGAGAAATCATTTGGGAATGATTTTACAATGGCGTTCATTTTAGCAGATGATCCCAAAACTTATGGAGATGCCATTAGATCAATAGATTCTAAGTTTTGGAAAGAAGCCATTAATAGCAAGCTTGAGTCGATTCTAAGTAATAACACTTGGAAATTGGTAGATTTGCCTAGAGGTTGTAAACCTATCAGTTGTAAGTGGGTCTTCAGAAAGAAGCTAAAGGCGGATGGAACAATTGATAAGTTTAAAGCTAGCCTTGTGGCTAAAGGGTTTATGCAACAAAAGGGTATAGACTTCTTTGATACTTACTCTCCGGTTGCTAGAATCACTACCATTAGAGTGTTAGTAGCACTTGCCTCCATTTATAAACTTGTTATTCATCAAATGGATGTAAAAACAACGTTTTTAAATGGAGATTTAGAAGAAGAGATATATATGAAACAACCCGAGGGTATGATAGTTAAAGGTCAAGACATAAATGTTATAAATAACACAACATTGTATGGTCTTAAGCAAGCAACTAAACAATGGCACGAAAAATTTGATAACGCAATAGTCTCAAATGGTTATGTAGTAAATGAAAGCAACCGTTGTGTGTGTAACAAATTTGTTGACTGTGACGGTGTTATTATTTGTCTTTATGTTGATGATATGTTAATTTTTGGTACCAACACAAATGTTATAAATAACACAACATCATTTCTGCCTTCTGTTTTTGACATGAAAGATATGGAGAAGGCAGATTTGATTCTTGGACTTAAGTGGAGAAATGTTGGGGTTACTTACTTTCTCAAAAACACTATGTTGAGAAAATGTTGGAAAAATTTGATCATTCTGATGTGAAACCTGTTAGTTCCCCTTATGATTCACATGTGACGTTGACGAAGAATAAATTCGAAAGTGTATCTCAATGTGAATATGCTAGAATAATTGGTAGCGTAATGTACTTGATGAATTGCACTAGGCCCGACATTGCATATGCCGTAAATAGACTTGCAAGATGTACTAATAATCTAATGAGAAACATTGGTGTGCATTAAGACGATTATTGAGATATCTTAAGGGTACAATGAATTTAGTTTTCATGTTTAGTGGTTCAACCGCTGTTTTAGAAGGCTACTGTGATGCTAATTGGATGACTGGTAATGACAAGCCAAACTAGTGGATATGTGTTTACATTGGGAGGTGGAACTATCTCTTGGAAGTCTTGTAAACAAACTTGTAGTACAAAATCTATAATGGAGTCTGAATTTATTGCATTAGAACTTGTTAGTACAGAAGCTTAGTGGTTAAGGAATTTACTTGTTGATATTCCTTTGTGGTCTAAGCCTATGTCTTCTGTATCTATTCATTGTGATTCTTAAGCTGCGAGCACATGTGCAAAGAACAAGATTTATAATGGGAAGAGCCGGCACATCCGTTTGAGGCACAATATTGTGTGTGATTTGATAAGTTCAAAGGTGGTAAACTTGGAGTTTGTAAGAACCAAGTTTAATCTTGCTGATCCCTTAACTAAAAGACTAAATAAGAAATTAGTCTATGAAACATCGAGGGGGATGAGACTTATTCCATCTGAAGAGAATTCTTCGTGACGGGAACCCAACCCACTATTCGTAGAGATCCTACAAACGGGGTTCAATATGGTAAAAACAAGTCATGAAAGAGTTCTATGTTGCACTATCAAAGTGTTCCTCCCTAAGGTGTTGTTGATAGTGCTCACTGTAAAGGATCGAGGGTGAGATTTTGAGAATCTCTTAATGAAAATTCATGATTTTAAGTGGTGAATACTTATAAATGTCACATATGGTGTTATAAGTGATTAAAGGTTGAAAAAGTGAAGAAAAATGACGTGGATCTCTCAGGCAGAGACACATGGATCGATCCATGTACATCAGCCCCACACGTGGATCGATCCATGTTGAACTGAGAAGAACCAAAAAACTTACTGTGAGACGTCGATCTCTCACGTGGATCAATCGACGTACGTCAGCCCCTCACGTGGATCGATCGACGTACGTCAGCCCCTCACATGGATCGATCCTCGTCTCACAGAATGTTTAGGATTTTTAGAAATATTTTTCTAAAATGTGTTAAAATGTTTGTTTTCATTTGTATATGATTTATACATGCTCATTATGTGAATCTTATGTGTTTTTGATGATTTTAAATGTATTGTGACTAACGTGCCTTGGAAGTTTCTACAACTTACCAAAAAGGGCAAAATTGGTATTTTGAGTTTTGTAGGAACATCACATGGTGAAAATATTTCAAGGATATATTCTCATTATATTTATCATTACAAAGGTGATATCATGAGTATTTATGACCATCCGGGTCATTTCTGGAGTTTTCATATACCAGGGGTATTTTGGTCATTTTACCTCCGAGGGTATTTTTGGTATTTTCACTCAAGGAATCTCTTGAGCATATTATTATCTTCATTCTGCAGCTGATTTATTATTAACTTGAAGATAATATGGTGATTCTTTATTATATTCTCTCACATGATGATATTGTTGACTATAGCTGGATATGTGACGATTTGAGATGTCACATTCTATTTTTTCTTGAAGACTCTCTTATATGTGTTATAAGAGCACATTTATCATCATTATTCAGATATATCAAAGGTGTCAAAGGTGTGGAAATGATCACAAGATATAAGAAGAAATATTGAGAATTTCGGTGTTACACGTTGACATAATCTTGTCAACTATTATCTATTAATTTCTTCTTTGAAAATCTGAGTTGTTACACATATTTGTTTGCTCAAAAACGTGTATGAGTAGGTGGAGGTGATACATTGTTCATTTTATGAGTTGGTGACAAGTGGACCAACCAAAAAGGAGCTAGTTGGCAAAATTTGCCAACATGGCAAAATTGAAAACATTTGAATTGTAGCCAACGGTTATGGCTATTTTCAGCATATATTTTTGAGTCAAATGGAGCTATCACATGTCCTATTATTGTGCTTGAAGTTGGGATATTTTGGTGGTATTATCCTTTCTTATTCTATTAAGGAAAATCAAAGCATATTTTTGGAAAAATATAAGGTAGCCAACGGCTACTATGGATCTTGGAGCTGAATTTTTAAGTTTGAATTATTCAACATTCACGTGTCCTATGTTTATGCCAAGAAGTTGAGGCATTATCTTCTCCATATTATCCATTCTTGTTAAGGATAATTCAAGGCAGTTCCAAGGTGTATTTTCGGCCAACAAGGTGTATCCAAGGTGGACCAATTATTTTGTCTTATTTTGCCAAGTGTACAAGACCAACCAATGATGAGAAGACATTTGAACTTGATGATGAAGATGGTGACACATTGGAAGTCTTATCTCCAAGGCTCATCTCACACTATAAATAGAGGCAATGGTGAAGAAGATGAAACACACTTGAAGCTTAGAAGCATTTGTTGAATTGTCTAGCTATCATCATCTTCTTCTTGTTGTTGTTGTTGTTCTATTATTTGTAGCAAAGGTGTTCTTGTTGTTTTTGCTGTGCTACAAGCCTCTTGAGCTTCATTTGTAAGATTGATTAGCCATTCTTATAAGGCTACATCAATAGGTGGTAGAGGTGTTGCAACTAAGTGTTGCTTAGAAGGTGATTATCCAAGTCTTGAATAGGGTTGGTGTATAACCCGAGGATCAAGCTTGGTTCTTGTTGTAAGGTGTTTCTTTGCATAGTGAAATCCAAGGAAAGGTGTTCCTTGGGACTGGAGTAGGTCACATTGACCGAACCAGGATAAATCCTCGGTGTTCTTGTCTAGTTTCTTCATTTCTGTTTTCTGCCTGTTTTTACTGCAAATTTCACACAACTTCTCACGTTTTGAAAAAATAGCTAAACATTTTCAAAATTCGTGATTTTTGGTGCAGTTATACTTCAGACTGTTAGCTTTCATTTACAACAAGAATCACTTGATTTGAGCAAGGAAAAGTTAGTCTTTCAGTCTTTGCAAGATAACTGCTCCAATCTGGCTGCAACCTGACCAGTTTTGAGAAAATTTAAATTCTATATTGATCAAGAATTGTTTAAGGTCAGGGCCTTTTGTAAACTTTATCTACACATCCTAAGGAGTGTTTTGATATAAAGATCAACCTTTTTGGTTGAGTATTCAAAGAGAAACACATTTTGCAAAATCAGCAACATTCTGTCCAATTCTGTCCAGATTGACCATCTGAATATTTTTATTTGTTTGAAGGGTCAAACGATCTTATTTTTGTCTGATTTTTGGACAGAGTCTTTCTAACACATTGAAGTTAAATTCTGAAAAGTTTCATAAATTTTGGAGTTGTGTACAATTATTTTTGTATTTTTCAAAAACGGGTTCTGAATCTGAGGTGGTCTCAGATTCTGTTTTCAAAGGGGATTTTTACAAAGGGTTGTAGTGTAATTTCCGCTAACCGCTATTCACACCCCCCTTTAGTGGTGTTTATTGCAGGTGCACGGTCCAAAAATTGGTATCAGAGTGAGGTCTACACCACTCAAAGAAGCAAGATTCAACACCGTACAATCAATACAAAGCCAAAAAACAATCACTCTTTGTAACCTGCTTATCTCAGATTAAAGGTATTTACAATGGCAATAGTATCTCACAAAGGTGAGTTGGAAGGTATGTCCACCCAATGCCCTCCTCTTTTCGATGGAAATAATTTTGTTCACTGGAAACTAAGAATGAGGCTATTCTTAATGGCTATAGACATCGATTTATGGTCTATAGTTGAAGAAGTGTCGTACATTCCAATGAAAGTTGTACAAGTTAGTGGAGTCACTCACGAAGTAGAAAAATATAAAAGTGAATGGACATCGGAAGATAAAAAGAAAATGTCAATGAATGCTAAAGCTATGCAATTACTCTTGAGTGGACTTACAACGTCTGAAGCAGGATATGTTTCAAATTGCACAAGCGCACATGACATATGGAAATCACTTGTATTAAAGAATGAAGGTACTAGTGGTGTTAAAGAATCAAAAATAAACATGCTTATGACTGAATTAGAGACTTTCAAAATGTTGCCGAACGAATCCATAACATCTATGGATTTGAGAATTACTAATATTTTCAATGCCCTTGAAGCTTTAGGGAAGTCATTTTCGAACAATGAAAAGGTTCAAAAGGTGCTACGAAGCCTTCCTGCTGAATGGGATCAAAAGTGACTGCAATCGAGGAGACAAAGTCAATCACTAAGATGGATGAATTGATCGGGTCTCTTAAAGTCTATGAGGTAAAACTAAACCAACGAAAGTCCGAGTCATCTAAATCATCAAGTAAGTCAATAGCGTTCAAAACAATTGAATCACATACAAATAATGATGATAGTAATAGTGACACTGAATTAGATGATGACTTGATATTAATAGCGAGAAAACTTAGAAAGTTTTTCAAACGTCCTAATAGGAATAGACAATGTTCTTATTCTTCTTCCTCTCAACCTAGGAAAAATAACACAAACAAATAGTATAATAAAGAATTAAAGTGTTATGAATGCGGTCAAAAAGGACATATTTCATATGATTGTCCCACGAAGAAAAATAATAATAATAACAACAATAATAAACAAGCCAAGGACAAGGAGGCACAAACGACAAAGACAAAGGAGTCTAAGGCAAGGAAAGGGAAACGAGCAATGAAGGTGAGCACATGGAGCGACTCATCCGACTCAGAATTTGAAACTGGGGAAGCTCAAGTCTACTTCGTATCAAACGAGGTATGTTCTTCATCTGATAGTGATTCTGATAGTGACATGATATTTGATGAAATGTATGAAGAGTTCTTAAGAATGCATGCTCACTGTAAGAGGCTTTCTAAAGAAAAGAAGAAACTAATTGAAGAAAATGACAAGTTGAAGACGTCCAACTTAGAATTTTCCGATCAATTAGAATCTCTTAAACAAGAGCCTACTAATACTCTTGATTCTTTAGAGAATAAAATTGAATCATACAGGAAAGATGAACAAAAGATAAAAATGGAAAATAATATGTTAAAGTTCAAACTGGAAAGTTGTGAACATGAAATAATACAATTTAAGTCTTCTAAACTTAACTTAGTAAAAATGTTAGAACAATTTAAGTTGGGTGCTAATATGTATGGAAATGATAAAACCGCCTTAGGCTATAAAGAAGAAGATGACAAAGTAGAAAGAAAGACTAAGTTTGTATCTTCAACTATTAAACAGCCTTATAAAGATATAAAAACAATTTTGCCTGCTAAATCTTCTTCTACTCCTTCTTCTGTTTATTCTAAGGGAAAAATGCGACATACACCCATAAAAGCACACACGCATAAACATACAACTAGGCCATATTTTGCATCTAGACAACCTAGAAATTATGCCTATATATATACGAATACAACTAGAAAGAATAAAATGCATCCAACTTATTATGAACCTAAGTATAGGCAACACTCATATAAATCTTATAGAAATGTCTATGAACACACTTATATAGCGTCATTCAAGAAACAAAATCGCATGCCTTATACACATTATAAAAATCGGCCAGCATATAATGATTATCAACCATAGCACAACGTGTATAACAATGCATCTTCACTTATGTGGAATAATCATGTATATGCTAATTCTTCTTATTTTTCAAATTATAACAATGCTAAAAATGTTCCTAGAAGGTATATTCAAGTTTGGATACCTAAGGGATATCTAAACAAGAATAGTGCCCCTAACATTCAAGGACCCAAATAAAGGGTACCTAAAACTTTGTCTCCATTGTAGGAAAAACGCAAGGAATGCAAGAAGGAGGCAAAGTCAAAGAATCTAAAAACCAAATAGTTTTTAGATAGTGGATGTTCGAGGCATATGACGGAAAACCCCAAACTATTCATCGAATTGGAACATATCAAGAATGGAGGAAAAGTAACATTCGGTGACAACAACAAAGGACAAGTTGTTGAAAAAGAAACAATTGGGGACCCTAACACATTTCAAATACGAAATGTGTTGTTAGTAAGTAATCTCTCGTATAATTTACTTAGTATTTCTCAATTTATAGATTGTGGTTATAATGTCTCTTTTCTTCCCAATTCTTGTGATATAATAAATGAAAAAGGAGAAACGGCTTTAAAAGGAAATAGAGATGGAAATATTTATACTCTTACCTTAGATAACATGTTAGATGCTAAGGTTAAGTGTCTAATATCACATGACTTAGATGTGAATTTATGGCATAGAAGATTAGGCCATATAGGAATTTCAACCATTAAGAAATTGTCTAAGAAGAATTTAATTAGAGGAATGCCTAAGTTATACTTAGATAATTTTCAAATGTGTGAAACATGTATTAAGGGAAAACACACTAAAGAAACATTAAAACGAAACATGAAGTGAGTACTAGTCATGTACTAGAATTGCTTCACTTAGACTTATTTGGTCCAAGTAGGACAAGAACTCTAGGTGGACACTACTATGTGTGTGTCATAGTAGATGATTACTCACGCTACACATGGACATCGTTTTTAACACGCAAAGACGATGCTCAATTAGCAATCGAAACCCTTATTAAGCTAATCGAAAATATCTACAAGAAAATGTTAAGAGAATTAGAAGTGATAGAGGTGGAGAATTTAAAAACAAAGACGTAATCAAATTTTATGAACTTCATGGAATTAAACATGAATTCTCACCACCTAGAACACAACTCAATGGAGTTGTTGAACGTAAAAATAGAACAATTCAAAAAGTTGTTAGGACAATGCTGTGTGAAAATAAACTACCTAAATATTTATGGGTTGAAGCCGTTAGTTATGCATGCTATATTATAAATAGGCTTACTATTAGAAAGAAATTAAATAAAACACCTTATGAATTGCTAAACAATAAACAACCTAAGATAGATTATCTTAAAGTATTTGGATGTAAATGTTTTGTGCTGAACACTAAGGATAATCTAGATAAATTTGAACAAAAGTCTATTGAATGCATATTTGTTGGGTATTCAACTAGCTCAACAGCATATAGGTGTTATAATCCTGAATCTAGAAAGATAATTGAATCCATACATGTGAAATTCAATGAAAATGCATGCTTTGAAGTTAGTGATAAACATCAACATAAGCAAGAAAGAAATGTTGAAAATATGTATGATGATGATGTATTACTTGAGCCTGTACTTGATCATCTAGAACCAACTCCCCCTGAACAAGACATGCATGAACTCTTAGATGAAATAAATGAAGAGACTTTGCAATTGGAAGATACAACTAATGATCCAATTACATATGATAACGTTCATACTAATGAAACATTTGAATAAGATGAGGGTGAACCTAGTCAATCTAGGAATTGGTGGCACCTTAAAGAATTAATCATTGGGGATCCAAGTATTGGGGTTAGAACACGTAGAAATATAAGTCAACTTGAAGGACATAGCTTAGTCTCACACATAAAACCTAAGAATGTTAAGGAAGCCTTAGGTGACATATCATGGATAGAAGCTATGCATGAGGAATTGAACCAATTCACAAGGAACAACATGTGGGACCTAGTACCTAAACCTGAAGACAAGTCTATAATAGGAACTAAATGGGTCTTTAGGAATAAAATGGACGAACAAGGAAATATTACAAGGAATAAGGCTAGGCTAGTCGCACAAGGTTATAATCAACAAGAAGGTATAGATTATGAAGAAACCTTTGCACCCGTTGCACGACTAGAAGCAATTAGATTATTACTTGCGATTGCAACTCTAAGCAATATTAAGCTCTTCCAAATGGATGTCAAGAGTGTATTCTTGAATGGATACATCCAAGAAGAGGTGTTTGTCAAACAACCCCCTGGATTCGAAGATCCAAAGAATCCTAACCATGTTTACAAGCTTAAGAAAGCTCTATATGGTTTGAAACAAGCTCAAAGAGCTTGGTATGATAGATTTGCAAATTTTCTGATTGCAAATAATTATCAAAGGGGGACCATCGACAACACATTATTTCTAAGAAGAAAAGATAATGACTTGTTAATAGTTCAAATATATGTAGACGATATTATCTTTGGTTCAACCAACCCTACCTTAGTAAAAGACTTCAAAGAGTGTATGAAGTCAGAATTTGAAATGTCAATGGTAGGAGAATTGAACTACTTCTTAGGCCTTCAAATCAAACAAACCCCTCAAGGAATTCACATTAGCTAACTTAAGTATGTCAATGATATGATTAAGAAGTTTGGATTTGAAGAGTTGAAACCTACATTTACCCCCATGAGTGTTAGCACCAAACTTGATAAGGATGAAAATGGTAAACCTTTTGATGACACACTTTATAGGTCTATGATTGGATCACTGTTATACTTGCATCAAGACCTGATATCATGTTAAGTATGTGTATGTGTGCTAGGTTTCAATCTTGTCCCAAGGTATCACATTACAATGCAGTGAAAAAGATCTTTAGATATCTTAAGCATACACCTCACTTAGGACTATGGTATGATAGAAACGCTAAGTTGGAATTAAATGCATATAGTGATGCTGATTATGGTGGTTGCAAATTAGATAGAAAATCCACTAGCTGTACATGTCAATTCATAGAAACCAACTTAATCTCTTGGTTTTCTAAAAAGCAAGCTAGTGTAGCTCTTTCTACCACTGAAGCCGAGTATATTGCCTTAATTTTATGTACTACCCAAATACTTTGGCTTAAACAGCAACTTAGTGATTTTGGCATTAAAATGAAAAAGATTCCAATTTTCTGCGATCGCACAAGTGCGATCAATCTTTCACGGAATCCGGTGCTTCATTCTAAGGCCAAACACATTGGGGTGCGATACCACTTTCTTCGCGATCATGTTCAAAATGAGGATATAGTCATAAACCATATAAGAACTGATCACCAAATCGCTGACATCTTTACCAAACCCCTTAATCAAGCCACGTTTGAAAACTTACGAGCCAAGTTAGGTATAATGACTTACGACACCATTGTATAGTTCTATCTTTTGCATGATTTGCAAAAATAAAGAGGGAGATAGAATAAGAACATAATTTTAGTTGGTAAGTCATATGATAAGTTTTAATTGGTATAAGTTGAGTATAAGTTAAGGGGGAGAGTATAAGTTGAGGGGGAGCATAATTTTGTTGAAAACGAAGTTTGAAAACAATTGGTAAGATTTATGATGTTAAACAATTGGTTATGAGTTGTGACATTAAAATCATGTTCAGTTATTTTGAAAATCATCCAAAAGGGGGAGAATGTTGAGAAATATGTTTGGATAATTTTCAAAGTCATGATTTTAAGTGGTGAATACTTAGAAATGTCACATATGGTGTTATAAGTGATTAAAGGTTGAAAAAGTGAAGAAAAATGACGTGGATCTCTCAGGTAGAGACACATGGATTGATCCATGTGCATGCCCCTCATGTGGATCGATCCATGTTGAACTGAGAAGAACCAAAAAACTTACTGTGAGACGTCGATCTCTCACGTGGATCGATCAACGTACCTCAGCCCCTCACGTGGATCGATCGACGTACCTCAGCCCCTCACATGGATCGATCCACGTCTCACAGAATGTTTAGGGTTTTTAGAAATATTTTTCTAAAATATGTTAAAATGTTTGTTTTCATTTGTATATTATTTATACATGCTCATTATGTAAATCTTATGTGTTTTTGATGATTTTAAATGTATTGTGACTAACGTGCCTTGGAAGTTTCTACAACTTACCAAAAAAGGCAAAATTGGTATTTTGAGTTTTGTAGGAACATCACATGGTGAAAATATTTCAAGGATGTATTCTCATTATATTTATCATGACAAAGGTGATATCATGAGTATTTATGACCATCCGGGTCATTTCTGGAGTTTTCATATACCAGGGGTATTTTGGTAATTTTATCCCCGAGAGTATTTTTGGTATTTTCACTCAAGGAATCTCTTGAGCATATTATTATCTTCATTATGGAGCTGATTTATTATTAACTTGAGATAATATGGTGATTCTTTATTATATTCTCTCACATGATGATATTGTTGACTATAGCTGGATATGTGACGATTTGAGATGTCATATTCTATTTTTTCTTGAATACTCTCTTATATGTGTTATAAGAGCACGTTTATCATCATTATTCAGAGATATCAAAGGTTTCAAAGGTGTGGAAATGATCACGACATATAAGAAGAAATATTGAGAATTTCGGTGTTACACGTTGACATAATCTTGTCAACTATTATTTATTAATTTCTTCTTCAAAAATCTGAGTTGCTACACATATTTGTATGCTCAAAAATTTGTATGACCAAAAAGGAGCTAGTTGGCAAAATTTTCTAACATGGAAAAATTGGAAACATTTGAATTGTAGCCAACGGTTATGGCTATTTTCAGCAGAAATTTTTGAGTCAAATGGAGCTCTCACATGTCCTATTATTGTGTTTGAAGTTGGGGATATTTTGGTGGTATTATCCTTTCTTATTCTATTAAGGAAAATCAAAATATATTTTTGGAAAAATATAAGGTAGCCAACGGCTATTATGGATCTTGGAGCTGAATTTTTAAGTTTGAATTCTTCAACATTCACATGTCCTATGTTTATGCCAAGAAGTTGAGGCATTATCTTCTCCATATTATCTATTCTTGTTAAGGAAAATCCAAGGCAATTCCAAGGTGTATTTTCGGCCACAAGGTGTATCCAAGGTGGACCAATTATTTTGTCTTATTTTGCAAAGTGTACAAGACCAACCAATAATGAGAAGACATTTGGACTTGATGATGAAGATGGTGACACATTGGAAGTCTTATCTCCAAGGCTCATCTCACACTATAAATAGAGGCAATGGTGAAGAAGATGAAACACACTTGAAGCTTAAAAGCATTTGTGGAATTGTCTAGCTATCATCATCTTCTTCTTGTTGTTGTTGTTCTATTATTTGTAGCAAAGGTGTTCTTGTTGTTTTTATTGAGCTACAAGCCTCTTGAGCTTCATTTGTAAGATTTATTAGCCATTCTTATAAGGCTACATCAATAGGTGATAGAGGTGTTGCAACTAAGTGTTGCTTAGAAGGTGATTATCCAAGTCTTGAATAGGGTTGGTGTTGTAGGATCTTCAAGGCACCACTAGAAGAGGGGGGTTGAATAGGTGGTGCGGAAATTGTGGTTTTTAAAATTTGTTTAAACCTAAACAACTCAACTTTTGAAAACAGATTCTGTTTTCAGGACCAGTTTTAAAACGTTTTTAAAACCAGGTTATAGGTCTCCAAAAATTCTGAAATTTTGAGAGACCTTAGCCTCAGATGTTATGAGGGTCCCCTAAAAATTTCAAATTAAAATTCAACCTTTAACCCCTTCAAAAACCGTTGGTAATCAGATTGCGCGAATCTGCCAAAAACGGTAGACAGTTTTAAAAAATTTATTCCTATTTGTGTGTATGTCCAAATGCTTTGAAACTTTAACCACTAACTCCTTATATACTATATCTAAGTGGGTTGAAACAGTGTTGCAAAATTCCTTTGGGAAGTAGGTCAACTACAATCAAAGTCTCAACCTTTGCAAGTCTGAAAATCAGACTGCACTAGTCTCAGAACTTTTGATGTTTGATCGACTTATACTTATCCAAAAGGGTTGAAACTTGTGCCAAATTACCTAGAACGTGTGGGTATATTTCTGAAAATTTTCGTGATTTTTGAAAGTCGTTTACTATTTTTACGAATGCGAACAAAAAGAGTAAACTGTGCAGTAACTGAAAGTAAATGCTGAAAGTAAATGGCACCAAGATTTTTATACTGGTTCGGTTATAAACAACCTACTCCAGTCTTCAAGGAACACCTTCCTTGGTTCACACTAATCCCACACACGCAACACACCTTACCACAGGGTTGATAGAGTTACACACTAACTCCAACCCTTTACAAACCTTGTACGATGAATACAATTCGCACGAACACTACCACCTCGCAAGAATGAAGATTGATCACACCTTGATCAATCTTTTACAAAGATATGGAATATGTGGTGGTCTATAACAAGCCTATTCAAGATTGAAAATATGAATACAATAGGCTTTCAAGAAAAAAGAAAGAAAGAGAATGTAGAAGAAGAGGCTAGGCGTTTTATCACTTTTGTTTTGCAATGCTTGTGCTTGTCTTGTTTTTGCTCAACTTCTTTCCTTTTAACAATGCATGGCCGTCCACCCTTGGAGCCTCCCCCTCTTGAAAATTATCTTCTAAGTCATTGGGAGAATGTAAGACATCATTGTGACATGGTCTTGCTTACTTGGCATCTTCTTATTGGATGATCATTTAAGCTTTGCTTACTTGACACTTCATGATTGGTTGGATGTTGTCATCATTGATGACTTGGAAAAATCTGAATATATCACTCAAACATGTGCCAATATCAATCACAAAATAATTTCCATAAAGCTCAAGATTGTCACATAAATGTTGCAAGACAAAATTTCTTCCTTACTAAGTATGAAAATCGGCCATAATGGAGTTTTACCATGCTGAATTTTCAGCATGTGTTACATGGTTATACAATTCAAAATAATTCCACTTTTCTTTGATTTTTCTAATTAAAATGAATCACCAATTTATGGTAAATATTCTTATCACATTGGAAATGAATTTCGACCCCTTTATGCCCAAGAATTCGGCCATGACACCTTTCACACATGCTGAAAAATTTGCAGCATGTGTGATATACAAAATATCACAATTTTTGAATTTAAATAATATTCAAATTACTTCCATTTCTTCTTCCAATCAATCACATAATTCAAGATGATAAAATATACCATTTTAATGTGAAAATTTCGGCCAGCTTACTTACACATGCTAAAATTTTCATCATGTGTTATAAGTGAGACAAAGTTTGAAATCTTACCATTTATAGCTTCTCTCTTTAATTCACCAGCATTGTATGATTGATTCTTGACCAATCAATATGCCAACAAGGCTCCAAATAAGCTCCATCTCAGCTGTAGGGGCGTTGCATAGTGTATGTGTATGTGCTGAGATTTATTTTTGCTAACTTTGTAAAATAGTGCACATTTAATAATACACACATGTTATATTCCAATCAGCACTTAATTTAATTTTCTAGAACACTTTAAGATGTATAAAATATGTAAAAATTGTCTAGATACGTGTCATATGATGTGCCAAAAATATTTCATGCATTGTGTACGTAGAAAATCGAATTTTCGATATTTATCGATTACCCGATTTTTCTCTAATTATATTCCAAATTTTTGCACATGTTATATATATTATGTTACACATAATATATATAATATATACTTTAAATCTCAGCTCTTGGCTGGTCTAAAGTGGCGCCATTAACATGTGACAAAATTAAAATTGGAATCTTCACATTTTGGCCTTAATGTGGGGTGATTTGTGTGTGCCAACCTAGAAAGAATTTTTGGCTGAAAATATCACCCTAGGCACGAAATTTTTGATGATTTTTGAAGTATAGGGGCTGGCCATTTATTTATGGCAAGTACGTGACACGTTGGCGAAGTTTCGGTATTCGTCCGATACGATAATTTTCGGTTTAGAACCTTTTAACGTGTCGTATTTAATCTGTCATCACGATGTCTTATATCATATGATATAAGACCTGAATATACTCATAAATATGAGTTACGTATGATGGTGTGACGTTAACGTACGTACGTAAAATATATAACGTGTCGGTAGTACGTTGGAATACATGTGTATGTGCCTTTTTCAAAAAATCTGAAAATATATGTATTTATATATGTATATGGCGTGTATTATAAATAAGGAGAGGAGGAAGAGACTTTCCTTCCTTAGCCTTGTTGCCTTTGTGCGTTTTCCAAATGTAGCTTCCTTTAATGAACTACTTAGTTTAATTAACTAAGTACTTCACTTAATGAACTAGTTTAGTTCATCAATGGTGGCACCTGAAAACAGTATAAACACAACAAATGTTTGCCATTTGATGTAAGCTTTGTAGCTTCATGGATCGTTAGTACGGCAACATAATATATGAACTATATAAGGCAAGTGATAAGCAATATATCATGCACATTTATCTTATGCTCGTTTTTGTGCACATTTAAATCATGTATTTGAAAATCACTCAAACCCCTTTTTCTCTACAATCTCCCCCTTTTGATGATTTTCAAAATAACCTATACTCATGATTTAAATCGTATCGCTCCCCCTTCAATCATGCATAAAATCAAAACTTGAATTTTAAATTTCGAGTCGCTCCCCCTTAATTTATGCAATTAGTATCTCTCTCCCCCTTAAATCATGCTATCTCTCCCCCTTTATTTTGAAAAGTAAATCAAAAGATGCCTGCAAAGATGAAAAAGAAAAAAAATCATGCATTTCATATAACGTGCGTTCGTAAGGGTTATTTATTCAACCCTTTGAAAATGTCCCTTTTGGTACCCAAATTTGGGTGACCTTTCTAGGTCTTCCAAAAGGTGAGACAGGTGATGAGAACGCAACATAATATATGTTAGGGACAAATGCATTTGGCCTTTGGCCAAGAATCCCATCATGCATGTAGTATGGTTTCTGTTTTTGATAAGCATTTCGGTTTGCATGCACGGGACGTGATCTAGATGCATTTTTGTGATATGAGTGTCGCGTATGCATCACTTGTTTCTTCTCATATCTATATGGCACATAATTATATTTTGCATGGCGTGAAGAAGAAGCACGTTGAGATGTCATAAGAAAAGGCCTATGCGTCTTCTTAGATGCCACATATGTCTTTGATGCATCTATTTTCTTAGATGGGATGAATTTGGTTGGTTTATTTTGTGGCTTACTTTTCTCAACGTATCCTAGTCCGATTTTGTCACTATCATGCTTTTGAGAAGAAATGATGTGATCTAGCATGTTTGTTCTCGTGTCAAATTGTTTCACCTTTTTCTCTACATCCGCATTCCTTGATTTCAAGTTTGAAATCTCGGATTTCAATTCAGTGTTCTCAGATGTCACTGATGAAATCTCAGATTTTAATGAATTTATAATGCATGACGACTCTTCTTTTGAATCGTTTAATTGAGACACAAGATCTTTGTTAGAAGATTCTAACAATTTCTTGTCTTCAATCAATCGCTTCTTTTCTTTTGCAAGAGTCTTTGAAAACTTATGCAATTCTAAATATTGACTAAATAAATCATCATAAGAACATTCAGAATCGGAATCAGAGTCGGAAGATACCTCATTTGATGCTTTAGATGTAAAGCATACTTGTGTCTTGTGTTCTTCCGTATCATCAGTCTCAGAGTCGGATGTGTCACTCCAAGTGGAGGCTTTGAAGGCTCTTCTCCTTTGCTTAGGTTCTGAGACGAGTCTATTCTTGTTCCGATCCTTGTCAGGGTATTTGTTTGTTTGCTTTTCTTTATTAGGGCAGTCATATGATAGATGTCCAAGTTTGCCGCATTCATAGCACTTTATTTCCTTATTTTTATTTTTATGATCCTTAGATGAGGTAGATTTATGTTTAATCGATTTTCTCAATATTTTTCTTAATCTTTTAGCCATTGTGATTAAGTCCTCATCATCGGAATCTATGTCACTATCATCTACGACGTATTCATTTGATTTAAATGCTATAGCCCTATCATTATTAGAAATAGACTCAGAATGTCTTAAGGCGAGTTTGTTTTCATATACCTTTAGTGATCCAATTAGTTCTTCCATCTTGATCAATTTAGTTTCTTTGCTTTCTTCTATTGCCGTTACTTTAGAGTCCCACTCGGATGGAAAGCTTCGTAAGACTTTCTGTACTTTTTCCTGCATGGTAAAAGCTTTACCAAGAGACTCAAGAGAATTGTAGATGTTAGTCAAACGAAGATCCATATCAACAATAGATTCATTAGGCAATAATTTAAACGACTCAAGTGTGGACATAAGCATGTTTATCTTTGACTCTTTTACTTGACTAGTGCCTTCGTGTTTCATTTCGAGTATTCTCCACATTTCTTGTGCACTAGAACAGTTTGAGACATAACTAGACTCACTCTTACTTAAACCATTTAAGAGCAATTTCATAGCCCTAGCATTCATGCTAAGTTTCTTTTTATCATTACTTGTATATTCTTGTCTAGATTTAACAACTTCTAGAGTAACTCCGTCTACGGTGGATAACTTAGATGGAACAAAAGGACCATCTTCTATAATTGACCAAAGATCAATGTCTATTGCCATAAAGAAAAGTTTAATTCTTACCTTCCATTGAATGAAAGACTCACCGTCAAAAAGAGGAGGCCTTATGGTTGACATTCCTTCTTGCACGGTGTTATAGCTAGTGGATGCCATCTCACGTAGATCGTTGGATCCTTTTGTTGTGAGTATTCCTGCGCTCTGATACCAATTGTAGGATCTGCAAGGCACCACTAGAAGGGGGGTTGAATAGGTGGTGCAGAAAGTGTGGTTTTTAAAATTTGTTTAAACCTAAATAACTCAACTTCTGAAAACAGATTCTGTTTTCAGGACCAGTTTTAAAACGTTTTTAAAACCAGGTTATAGGTCTCCAAAAATTCTGAAATTTTGAGAAACCTTAGCCTCAGATGTTATGAGGGTCCCCTAAAAATTTCAAATTAAAATTCAACCTTTAACCCCTTCAAAAACCGTTGGTAATCAGATTGCGCGAATCTGCCAAAAACGGTAGACGGTTTTAAAAAATTTATTCCTATTTGTGTGTATGTCCAAATGCTTTGAAATTTAACCACTAACTCCTTATATACTATATTTAAGTGGGTTGAAACAGTTTTGCAAAATTCTTTTGGGTAGTAGGTCAACTACAATCAAAGTCTCAACCTTTGCAAGTCTGAAAATCAGACTGCACTAGTCTCAGAACGTTTGATGTTTGATCGACTTATACTTATCCAAAAGGGTTGAAACTTGTGCCAAATTAACCCTAGAACGTGTGGGTATATTTCCGAAAATTTTTGTGATTTTTGAAAGTCGTTTACTATTTTTACGAATGCGAACAAAAAGAGTAAACTGTGCAGTAACTGAAAGTAAATACTGAAAGTAAATGGCACCAAGATTTTTATACTGGTTAGGTTATAAACAACCTACTCCAGTCTTCAAGGAACACCTTCCTTGGTTCACACTAATCACACACACGCAACACACCTTACCACAGGGTTGATAGAGTTACACACTAACTCCAACCCTTTACATACCTTGTACGATGAATACAATTCGCACGAACACCACCACCTCGCAAGAATGAAGATTGATCACACCTTGATCAATCTTTTACAAAGATATGGAATATGTGGTGGTCTATAACAAGCCTATTCAAGATTGAAAATATGAATACAATAGGCTTTCAAGAAGAAAGAAAGAAAGAGAATGTAGAAGAAGAGGCTAGGCGTTTTATCACTTTTGTTTTGCAATGCTTGTGCTTGTCTTGTTCTTGCTCAACTTCTTTCCTTTTAACCTTGCATGGCCGTCCACCCTTGGTGCCTCCCCCTCTTGAAAATTATCTTCTAAGTCATTGGGAGAATGTAAGACATCATTGTGACATGGTCTTGCTTACTTGGCATCTTCTTATTGGATGATCATTTAAGCTTTGCTTACTTGGCACTTCATGATTGGTTGGATGTTGTCATCATTGATGACTTGGAAAAATCTGAATATATCACTCAAACATGTGCCAATATCAATCACAAAATAATTTCCATAAAGCTCAAGATTGTCACATAAATGTTGCAAGACAAAATTTCTTCCTTACTAAGTATGAAAATCGGCCATAATGGAGTTTTACCATGCTGAATTTTCAGCATGTGTTACATGGTTATACAATTCAAAATAATTCTATTTTTCTTTGATTTTTCTAACTAAAATGAATCACCAATTGATGATAAATATTCTTATCACATTGGAAATGAATTTGGACACCTTTATGCCCAAGAATTCGGCCATGACACCTTTCACACATGCTGAAAAATTTTCAGCATGTGTGATATATAAAATATCACAATTTTTGAATTTAAATAATATTCAAATTACCATTTCTTCTCCCAATCAATCGCATAATTCAAGATGATAAAATATACCATTTTAATGTGAAAATTTTGGCCAGCTTACTTACACATGCTGAAATTTTCAGCATGTGTTATAAGTGAGACAAAGTTTGAAATCTTACCATTTGTAGCTTCTCTCTTTAATTCACCAACATTGTAAAATAGTGCACATTTAATAATACATACATGTTATATTCCAATCAGCCCTTAATTTAATTTTATAGAACACTTTAAGATGTATAACATATGTAAAAAGTGTCTAGATACGTGTCATATGATGTGCCAAAAATATTCCATGCATTGTGTACGTAGAAAATCGAATTTTCGATATTTATCAATTATCCGATTTTTCTCTAATTATATTCCAACTTTTTGCACATGTTATATATATTATGTTACGCACAATATATATAATATATACTTTAAATCTCAGCACTTGGCTGGTCTAAAGTGGCGCCATTAACATGTGACAAAATTAAAATTGGAATCTTCACATTTTGGCCTTAATGTGGGGTGATTTGTGTGTGCCAACATGGAAAGAATTTTTGGCTGAAAATATCACCCTAGGCACGAAATTTTTGATGATTTTTGAAGTATAGGGGCTGGCCATTTATTTATGGCAAGTACGTGACACGTTGGCGAAGTTTCGCTATTCGCCCGATACGACAATTTTCGGTTTAGAACCTTTTAACGTGTCGTATTTAATTTGTCATCACCATGTCTTATTTCATATGATATAAGACCTGAATATACTCATAAATATGAGTTACGTATGATAGTGTGACGTTAACGTACGTACGTAAAATATATAACGTGTCGGTAGTACGTTGGAATACATGTGTATGTGCTTTTTTCAAAAAATCTGAAAATATATGTATTTATATATGTATATGGCGTGTATTATAAATAAGGAGAGGAGGAGGAGACTTTCCTTCCTTAGCCTTGTTGCCTTTGTGCGTTTTCCAAATGTAGCTTCCTTTAATGAACTACTTAGTTTAATTAACTAAGTACTTCACTTAATGAACTAGTTTAGTTCATCAATGGTGGCACCTGAAAACAGTATAAACACAACAAATGTTTGCCATTTGATGTAAGCTTTGTAGCTTCATGGCTCGTTAGTACGGCAACATAATATATGAACTATATAAGGCAAGTGATAAGCAATATATCATGCACATTTATCTTATGCTCGTTTTTGTGCACATTTAAATCATGTATTTGAAAATCACTCAAACCCCTTTTTCTCTACAGGTGTATAACCCGAGGATCAAGCTTGGTTCTTGTTGTAAGGTGTTTCTTTGCATAGTGAAATCAAGAAAAGGTGTTCCTTGCGACTGGAGTAGGTCACATTGACCAAACCAGGATAAATCCTTGGTGTTCTTGTGTTGTTTCTTCATTTCTGTTTTCTGCCTGTTTTTACTGCAAATTTCACACAACTTCTCACGTTTTGAAAAAATAGCTAAACATTTTCAAAATTTGTGATTTTTGGTGGAGTTATACTTCAGACTGTTAGCTTTCATTTGCAATAAGAATAACTTGATTTGAGCAAGGAAAAGTTGGTCTTTCAGTCTTTGCAAGATAACTGCTCCAATCTGGCTGCAATCTGACCAGTTTTGAGAAAACTTAAATTCTGTATTTATCAAGAATTGTTTAAGGTCAGGGCCTTTTGGAAACTTCGTCTAAACATCCTAATGAGTGTTTTGATATAAAGATCAACCTTTTTGGTTGAGTATTCAAAGAGAAACACATTTTGCAAAATCAGCAACATTCTGTCCAATTCTGTCCAGATTGACCTTCTGAATCATTTTATTTGTTTGAAGGGACAAATGATCTTATTTTTGTCTGATTTTTGGAAAGAGTCTTGTTAACACATTGAAGTTAAATTCTGAAAAGTTTCATTAATTTTGGAGTTGTGTACAATTATTTTTGAATTTTTCAAAAAAGGGTTCTGAATCTGAGGTGGTCTCAGATTCTGTTTTCAAAGGGGATTTTTACAAAGGTTTGGAGTGTAATTTCCGCTAACCACTATTCAACCCCCTCTAGTGGTGTTTATTGCAGGTGCACGGTCCAACAATAGCCATGTTGTATGGTGGTGTGAGAAGTGCACACTTGATGAATTTCACCTATATAAGCTTGGAAGTGGTGCTGCTTCTTGTGAGAGCTTTCAAGACTCTCTAGAGAGCTAATGAATCTCGAGATAGGTGCATGGCCGATATCGCACCAAACCGCGAACTTGAAGAATTAGATAATGATATGTCTTCTTGTTGTTCATATAAACAATACTGGAGTAAGATTCAAGACGAAGTTCATCTTACTTCTGTTTATATAACTCAAGTTGTACTACTGGCGATTCAAGACTACAAGTCACTGTATCCATTATGTGTCCTTATCTTCGGTTGATAGTGGAGAGCTTAGTTTATTACCGTTCGGAAATGTTTGTATATAAGTTTGTATCATGTGGGAGATTGTTGGAAAAGTACGTTAAAGTACTTTAAATGTGCTCCAAACTTATATAAAAACTTGTTTGATGTTGTTTGGGAGATTGAAAGATGGTTGAACACTTTGAACTTGAAAAAGATCACTTGGGTCGATCCATGTGTAGGCTGGATAAACCAAGTGAAAGCTGGAATAAAGTTTGTGTTCTATTAGATATAGATCGACCACATCGATTGATCGATATGGAAGACATCGATCGACCGATGTGATGTGGATGCAATGCTGGAAACTTTCTGTATGCAAAGCTGAAAGTTTATGTCCGACATCGATCGATAGAAGTGACATCGATCGATCACATCGATTGATCTATGTACCAATAGTCAAAAATTTTCATTTTGAAATTGCATCTTTTGGTCCAAGGTTGATCTCCCTTGACCTTTGAACGGCTAGCAACTAACTTGGAGGTATCAAAAACTGCTGAAATAAATTTTTAAAGAAGTCTTGAACACAACCCAAGGTCTACATATAGTATGCCTTAGTATTTTACAATATACACAACAAGTCTTGCAAAACTTTCAGATTTTCAGCAATTTTTGCCTTCTCCTTCTCCTCTCCTCCATTATCAATCACTTCCACACCAAGTTCAAACTCTTTCTAGTAGAGCAAACTAAACAAAGCAAGCTGTTATATCTTGGGAAGCATTAGTCTTGTTGTCTACCCTGCTCATTGGTAGAGACTAAATTGCTTTAAAAGCAGAGTTATCTTAAAACTCATCTCGGCTTCATTTCGATCGTTTTCTTGTTTGGTTTGCTTTTATTCTACTATATTTTCTAACAGGAATCTGTTCAGAAAGCTTCGGATAGGTCATCAGGAAACGGGTTGCGAAGTTCGTTGCCTCAACGGAAATATAGAAAGAAGAGAAAGGTGGAGATATGAAGTGAATTGGGCTTCAGGTGGCGGAGATATGGCGGCGCAAAGGTGGCGACGGTGGCGGGAAACTTCCCAGGCAAGATGAACGGACGAACGTGATTGAAGGTGGAGGAAGAAATGAAAGAGAAAGGAAAAAGTAGAAAGAAATATGAAAAAGGGGGAAGGGGCGGGGGAGAAAAGGAGGATGACATGATAGAGAGGAGGTCACAGGTAAAGATGAGATTGGATTGGTGGTGAGACTTTGATTGGCGATGGTACTCGGAAAACGGTAGAGGTCGGTGGAATGCGGAGAAGGTAGGAGAGGTTGATATTGCCAGAAAGTTTATTACTTGGGTTTTTATGGGTAGTTTGATAAAACAGTTTATTACTTGGGTTTTTATGGGTAGTTTGATAAAACGTTTTACATACTTTTTGTATGATAAATATAGGTTTGAATATTTAAGAAGAAAACACGAAAATATTTAGTTAGCAATTAACTGTTCTGAACTAAGATAAAGATTTCAAAATTCGAGAGAATGCTTTTGAGAACATGGACTTTCAGCTGTGGGTTGACTTCAAATAAAGATTTCTTCAACCTTTTTCTATAGTCAACACAACTTTCTCGATAACAGGTTTACCACTTTCCTCTAAAAGTGAGGAAAAGAAAACGCCAAAAGGCAAAAATTTCCTCCTAAGAAAGAGAAAATGCAATTAATAATCTTTTTCCGGTTTCGTCAGATTATTCCCAAGGAAAATTGAATCCCCTAACCGGCAAAGATGACGCGTGGTTCTTAGTCGAGAAGGTAAATCAACAAATATATCTCAATGAATAACTTTTTAGCTTTTGTTACTAAGTAAATTTATAAAAAAAAATTAAATATTTCACTTTATCAGATTTCAAACCAACACACTGTTATATACCTAGTAGACATTATAATAACCTGATATTTTTTTTATTAGACCATGTTATCTTAAACACATAAGATTATTCCTTTTGGTGTTGTTTGTTTACGTGATCTTTCTGTCTAATTGGTACTGATGATGTCAGATTTATCACCAAGTATAAAGTGTGATGTGGTGGGTTATGCCGTTATATCTCCGTCAGTTGTCTGTAATAGGCGGTAGGCCGACATGCACAAAAGAAAGAGGTCAGAGGACCCGGGTTCTATGGCCCCGGGTAATACCCTCCGACGGTCAAGTCAGTTGAGGCCATTTTTGGAGAGGTTTATCTACTGTATAAAAGTTTTCAGTAAAGGTTTTCTGGTAAACCTGTGATTTCACCGTGAAGAAGATGATTTACTGTAGTAAGTTGTGAAATGTTACTTGTCTTCTCTCTCCTGCTTCTCTGCCTTTTATATGGCGGCTCGGGCCAATGCATGGGCAGAGCCCGGAGGTTGTGACAGGCAAGGAGGTCATAAGGATGACTCCTGCTCTTGCATACTCGCCACGTGTCTAGGTACTTAGCTGAGTCAGCTAGTTTGGGACACCTGGCTGGGAGTTTCACCTGGTAGAATTACCAAGGGTAAACTCCTAGAACCGAGGTCAGATCCTCTAGAAGTACTCAGAAGTGCCCGAGATGAGTTAGGGTGTGGGGCCAGCTTGCTGAGATGAAAGTGGCCGACTTCAAGGAGCGTTGGTGGGCCCTTTATAATGTTCGCAGCTGACGTCACAAAAGTGGTCCGAGATCAGCGGGTAGATCGGATCCAAGGCCGAATACAGCTCTTTGGCCAAGATGGAGCTGAAGGCCGAGATGAGTCCTATAGGCCTAGATGGCGCTGGGGCCGTGTGGCCGAGACGGCGATGGGGGCCGAGATGAGGCCTTTAGGCCGAGATGGCCTTTAGGCCGGGATGGCATTGTAGCCACTTGGCCGGGATGAATTGTTTGTCCACATATGAGCTGGTCAAACTGTGGGCCGACCCGCGGGACTTAGCATTTTTATACCCACATCTAACCGTTGACCGTTATTGACTGACGGGGGGGTATTTTTGGCTCGTCACTTGCCCCCCAGATTAGTCTGGCCGAGCTGACCTGAGAGGGCAGGCTAAATTGTTTAGATTTTTTCCATGTCGTCCTTTCCTCCGATGACGTGTCAACTTCGGATTAGACCGTTCAGCACATTCATTAGGTGCACAGAGCACGAAGCGTTGATGGCAACTTTTGGCTGAACTGATTAGATGAAACTGACCAGGTTCCTAAGTACATCGTCTTCTCTGGCAGGTGTCCCTTTCCGATTGGTTCGTTCTGCGCAGTTACTGTTTTCACGGAGCGCAAAGCGTCAGTTGCGCAGCTTTTTGGATTTGGCCGTTTCAGGAATCGAGGGCTAATTAATCTGGAGATGACTGTTGGGCTGCCGAGATGGAGCCTTATAAATAGGCCTTCTACCAGTCATTTTCTCCTCTTTATTTACTTTCGCATCCTTACTCCAGCATTTTACTTTCTTCTCCGGCGACTCCCCCTGACTCCGGCAACTTCCAACTTGCTCAACTTCCTTCCGGTCTTCTTCTTCCTTTCCTTAGGAGTTTCTGTAAGTTTTCTTCTCTAATCTTTCATTATGTCTTCTTCTTCCCGCGACTCGCAAAACCCTTCTGAAGGTGCTCTTACGCCAATGGAAGCGGAGAGGCTATCAGCTCTCCGTCGCCTCTGGCAGATCCATCTCTACCGATGATCTTCCCATCGGCAATTTGCTCCACTCCACCGGGGACTCTGCTCAGTCCAGCAGGGCCCTCACCATAGTTAGTTCTTCGCCGGAGCCAGTAAGGATTGCCCCTGCTCCGACGTCTGTAAATCCCCCGGCCCTATTGAGGGACCCCTCTCATTTTTTCTGGAGTCATAGAAAGAGGTCGGTCCTCTCCTCTTGTCCAAGAAACTTCTTCTAGTTTGTCTGAGGCCGACCTAGATAGGATCTGTAAATATTATAAAATTGATAAAAATCGTTTCGGCCCTCTTCTTCCCTTGCCGGGTCAGACTGCTTATGATCCCCCTAGGGATTATGAAGCAGTCTATGAAGATTACTTCAAATCTGGCTTCAATCTCCCTGTTCCTGAGCCACTTCTCCATATTCTGCGGGCTTATGGGCTCAGGCTTCTCAAATTCAGCCTAATGACCTCAAACTCATTCTTTGTTACATTCTTTTCCTAAGACTTGCTGAATTTCCTTTTAACACCACTATTTTTCGAGCCCTTTTTGCGTGTCGGACCTCGCAGAGCTGGTATTACTTCAGCAAGCGAGCCTCTAACTCCAGCTTCCCTTTTGCCGCCAATATTCCTTCTTCCAATAAGAGATGGAAAGAAAAATTCTTTTATGTCAAGAGATCCGAGCTGCCGAGCAGAAGTATCTGGAAAGCTGGCAGAGCTGATAACACGAGGCCAGGCCAAGATCACTGCAATGACGCAGACAGACTTTGAGCACTTTCAATAGTCATTGACTGGCAGAAGGTGGACTCAGAGATCTGGCTAGCAGCCGATCTGGACCATTCGGCTGTTGGTAACCAATATTTGCCACTCTCCCTGATCAATTACTCATTTTGCTGTTGTTTCTTTCTCAGCCATTTTCTCTTCTTCAGTGTCTAACTGTTTGAATCTTAATACAGGTGCAATGGCTGGTCCAACCACTCAGGCTGACTTAATGGTTGAGGCCCAAGCCAGAAAGAGGCTTAGGAGGGAAAGGAGGTTGGCCACCCTTGGTTCTGGGGGAGCCTCCAGTTCTGCTCTGCCCCCAGTTCCAAGTGTTGTTCCTGCTAAGCCCAAGCCAGCGGAGCCTGAATCAGGTAAGCTCTTCCGTAATACGCAAAAATTTCCTAAGTGTTAACACTTATTTGGGTTCTGACTTGCTTTATTTCTTTGCAGCTCTGCCCATTGTTATAATGGACGATGAACCTGAGGTCGAGGCTCCTGTTGATTCAGAAGTCCCATCAGACGCTGGTGAAGGTTCCCGCCCTCGCCCCAGGAAAAGACAAAGGGGTGAGGGCTCCAGTAGTCGTGATCCGGGGCCATCTCAGCCCCCAGAGATGATCACTGCTGAACCGGTTGAGGAGAACCTGCCTCAGCCAGTTGAAGTTCATGACCCAATTTTGATTGGGTTTTCAGAGGGTGACGCAGCTTTCGAGCCCGCTGTAGCAGAGAAGCTGAATAAAGTGGCAGTCCTGCCCTTGGACCATCAGAAGTTCAGGGCAACTGCTTGGGGCGAGCTGACAAACGCCTTCTAGTCTAACATTGCTTTGGTAAGTAAGATTTTCACTGAGTGCCTCGTTTATTTTTTATCACTCAACTTTTTCTAACTTTTCTTCCTTCACAGGTCCGAGCTCAGGAATTAGAGATCCTGACTCGCAATAAGGAGTTTCTTAGGGATCTCGAAAACAAGAACAAGCAGCTGGAAGAAGCTGAGCAAAAGAAGGCTGAGCTGACCTAAGAGATCACTGACCTGCGGGCTGGGAATGCTCAACTCCAGCAAAGGGCCGAAGATGCTGAGATGATGCTGGCCACCTCCAACTCTAAGGTGGATGAGTTGGAGAACAAAGTGGCCGATCTGGAGTTGACCTCCACTCAATCTTTAAACGAGATTGAGTTTTTGAAGAAACAGATGGCTGAGATGGCGCAGAAGAGTCAGGATGATGAGAAGATGATTAACTTGCTGCGGTAGAACTTGTCCGAGGCTGAGATCAGAACAATTCGGGACTTCAGAAAGTCCAAATTTTTTGAAGAGAACATGATCCTTCTGCAAGGCTCAGCCATGGAGGTCGGCCAAAGAAGAGCCATCGATGTCTGCTCAACTGTTTATCCAAAGCTGAACAAGGAGGATCCCCGCCTAACTGAGCTGTACAACCCTCTTGCTGCTCAAGACTTCGAAGAGCAATTCCAGAAATTTGTGGATGGAGCAGACTTGAGGGATGAAGATCAAGATGATTAGGCTTAGGATCCTTTTTGTTTTATCTTTAGTTTGAGCAGACATCAATTTGTACTCCAACTCTTCATTAATGAAAACCTCCTTTTGGCTCAGTTAACTCTTTTGCCTTTAGCAGTTTTATCAAGTTTATTTTTCAATACTATTGTTGCTAACTTTTCATGTCAGTCTTATCCAACTTAAACAACTTCATTGGAAAATAAACTAAGTCTTCAAGTAATAGAATAAACCTGTTGCTTGAGCTAAGCTAACTCATGAATAAACTTGAGATGAACTCTGCTTTGTTTAGATCAAGCTCTGACTTGGACTATAGTTGTGCTTCCAACTCTTGAGTGTGTAATATTGCTTTTTAACGCAACTTTAACTAGTCGGGCTATATCAAATAAGGCATGTGCACCTTGTTTGATTCACTTCAGCCTCCTTATGTTAAGAGGATCTTTGAGGCTTGTTTAAACAAGTCTTCTCTTTAGCGAATTTTTACCTCAGGCTTGCTGAGGTTTTTGCAAGTCATTCTTTGGACTTTTACCTCGGACCTGCCGAGGTCTTGCTTTTTCCTTTGGCAGGTTTTCACCCCGGACCTGCCGAGGTCTTGTTGCACCCTTTAGCGGGCATTTGCCTTGGACCTGCCGAGGTCTTGATGTACCCTTTAGCGGGCATTTGCCTCGGACCTGCCGAGGTCTTGATGTACCCTTCAGCAGGCATTTGCCTCGGACCTGCCGAGGCCTTGATGTACCCTTTAGCAGGCATTTGCCTCGGACCTGCCGAGGTCTTGATGTACCCTTTAGCGGGTATTTGCCTCGGACCTGCCGAGGTCTTGATGTACCCTTTAGCGGGCATTTGCCTCGGACCTGCCGAGGTCTTGATGTACCCTTTAGCGGGCATTTGCCTCGGACCTGCCGAGGTCTTATATGAGCCTTCCATGGTGCTCGAAGTCTGCTTGGACACTTGACTCAGTACTTGACTCTGAATAGGTGCTCCAAAAAAGTTGGATTGATATACAAAGTAGTTACAATTTACATCACTGATGTAGAAGTCTGAGATGAGAAGTGTGCCAAGTTCGAGGAAGAGTTCGTCCCTCTAAAGTCTGTAACTTGTAAGCTCCCGCTGGGAATACTTCAACTATTCGGTAAGGACCCCCCACTTAGGATTAAAAGTTCCCGCCGGGATTGCATGGCTGACTTCATTGTTGCGCATCACCAGATCTCCCACTCGAAAAGATCTCAGACGTACCCGAGAGTTGTAATACTGGGAAATCAAGTTTTTATATTGAGCCATGCGGATGAGTGCTCGGTCTCTTTTCTGCTCGAGTTCATCCAAGTTTAACCATAGTTCTTGGTTATTATCTGAGGCAGAGTAATAATCCACTCAAGTTGAGGTAGAACCGATCTCCGCTGGGATAATGGCTTCTGTGCCATACACTAATGAGAAAGGAGTTTCCTTTGTTGAAGTAGATGAAGTAGTCCGGTAGGCCCATAGGACGCTGGGTAATTCTTCCATCCAATTAGTGCCAGCTTTGTCTAAGCGCTTTTTAAGACCATCCTTGATGATCCTATTAGCAAGCTCTACTTGGCCATTTGACTGAGGATGAGCTACCGAGGTGAAGCGTTGCTTGATGTGCAAATCAAGACACCAACTCTTCACCGGATCCTTGGCGAATTGCCTGCCATTGTCTGAGATCAGAACTTGGGGTAGGCCAAATCGACAGATGATATTCTTCCATAAGAACTTCTTGACTTGGGCCCCAGTTATGGTGGCTAGTGGCTCAGCTTCTATCCATTTGGTGAAGTAGTCAACCACTACTAGCAGAAATCTAACTGAGCCGGGGGCTCGAGGGAGAGGCCTCACTAAGTCCATACCCCATTGTACAAACGGCCAAGGACTAGAAATAATGGTCAACTCGTGGCTCGGCAAATGAGAGGTCGGAGCATGAGCTTGACATGACTGGCACTTTTTAACCAACTCTTCAGCATCTTTGCGTATAGTGGGCCAATAATAACCAGCTAGATAGCACTTGCGGGCTAGAGAGCGTGCACCAGAATGGCTTCCACATATCCCCAAGTGCATTTCACGAAGAATATAGTCTCCTTCATCTTCAGGTACGCAATGCAACCACGGCTGTGAAAAAGACTTTCTGTACAGGTGATCATTAAAGAGTGCGTACTTGGAAGCCTTTAGGCGAAGACGCCGAGCTTGAGACTTGTCCTCGGGCTGGGTCTGATGTTGCAAATATGTGACTATCTCGTCCATCCACGTATTGTGGTAGTCTTGTTGCAAGACTTCTTTTCCATCAAAGGCACGATGTTTCACCAGCTCTACAACAATCTTTTTCCCTATAGTGGCCGAGGTGGACGAGGCCAACCGAGATAGTGCGTCGGCCCGTTTATTGGCCGACCTGGGGATGTGTTCTATCATAAAATGTTCAAACATTCCTTTCAAATGCTGAACCTTAGCCAAATATCGCTTCATGTTGTCCTCCTTGGCCTCATATGTTAGGAAATCAACCGAGATCACTGCCAAACGCGTAGCGGAAAACAAAACTTGATCTCCGATTTCCTACCAAGGATCCATGTTGTTCGTTTAATTAGACAAAAGAAATCAGAAACTACCTCTGTAGATTCGAAGTCTGCAGATAGAAGAGGTGCGAAATCACGAACACCCTCTGTCGGTATCCACACGAACGCTTCCGCCCGAAGTGCTAGCTCTTCAAACGGTGCGGCTGAAGAACTCGCTTTTCACAGAAACGATTCTAGGGTTTTGTTTTCTGTTCTTTCGTTTTTCTAATTGCTTGGTGTATGAGATACGCCAAGCTCCATACATATATATAGATATCAAAATCCGATTGCAGATTGGATTTGTTAACGCTATCAAAATCCGTACCAGATACGGATTCTGTTAGGATTAGATAAAACAAATCAAAATCCATATCAAATATGGATTCTCTGTTATTATCTGATGATATAAATATATACAAAAAAACGAAATTAATAATAATAATAATAATAATTAATATCCAATATTAATATTATTAATATTAAAAAAGATAATAATAATAATAATAATTAATATCTAATATTAATATTATTAATATTATTAATCTCAGCCATACGCATTCTTGTGTGTGACCCGATAGGCCCATATTAATTGGCAGTTGATTAAATCTCTATGAAACCAACAAGTCGTAATTGGCCTCTAGCAAGGCATTACAACTACCCAATTAATACGAGTAAAGTCCAACTAGCCTAATCATAGTACATGCATTAATCCCTTTGTCACACGATATCAAGTTTGAACATAAGTCATGGTCAGCGTCATACTTATATAGTTCAAACATATGATTACTCGATCTCTAAGTAGACTGATAAAACAAATGATATTGATCATACTATCAATTCATTTGAGCACGGCCATGCATTTCACAGTCTCACTAATCGAGGGGCCCAAAGATATCTCTCTCAAAAGAGAGGGACAAATTCTATCTTGATTGTTCAATATCCTCTACATAAGTTCTATCACATTCAATCATGACCTTTATTATTATCCAGTTACGGATAACGTTTGATCATGTCAAAATATAATAGTCCTTATGTTGGAAACTATGACAATCTCAAGTCAAAGGATTAAAACATGACTATCATGAGATTTACTTATGACGCTAATCCATGTAGCAATCTCATGATGGGTCTATCTAATACACTGTTCTCTAACAAGTATCTATGAGATTGATTCGTATCACCATACACATAATCATCTCATGATTATCAAATCAATACTCATACTGATTATAAATTATTTTATCTCCATAACAATAATGAATCAGGGACATATATCAAAATTGTGTAACATACTAACCAACAATAATGATAATAAAACCTCTTTTATTAATAATAAATGCATAACATAAATATCCAAATCATGGCCTAGGGCACATACACTAACATCATAGTCTCCGTTAATTTGAGAAACTACGAGCTGTGAGTCACTTCGGGCGATTATTTGCTGTGCCCCCAGTTTTCGGACTAGACTTAGCCCAGCTATCAGAGCCTCATACTCGGCCTCATTGTTAGTGGCCTGAAAGTCGAAGCGCAAGGCGTATTCCATCTCTTCTTCATTTAGATTAATTATCAGGAGCCCTGCTCCGCTTCCCTCTTGTGAAGAAGATCCATCTACGTATAAGATCCAACCTTGTGCTGGGGGTAGATCTTCTTCAACAGATATCCCTTCGACCAAGAAGTCGGCCAAAGCCTGATCCTTAATAGAGGTGCGTGACTTATAGTTGATATCATACTCAGCTAGCTCCATGGCCCACTTAGCAGCTCGGCCAGAGGTGTCTGGTCGGGATAAAATTTGTTTTAAAGGCTGATCCGTCACCAGTATTATGGGATGAGCCTTAAGATAGGGTCAGAATTTTCGTGCCGCCACTATCAATGCTAAGATGATTTTTTCAGCATTAGGATAGCGCACTTCGGCTCCATGCAAGACTTTGCTAGCGAAGTAAATAGGCTTCTGTACAGCATCCTGCTCTCTGAGCAGAACTGCGCTTACTGCCTCATGGCAGGTTGACAAATATATGTACAAAGTCTCCCCAGGCAAAATAGATGTCAGCATAGGCACCTTGGACAAGTGTGCTTTTAAATCATCAAAGGCCTTCTGGCACTGGTCATCCCAGAGAAAAGCAGTTTGTTTCTTCAGGATTCGGAAGAAAGGTAGTGATCTCTCAGCTGACTTAGAAAGAAATCTGCTCAAGGCAGCAATTCGGCCTGTCAACCTCTGAACCTCTTTGATGTTCCGAGGTGGGTGCATACTTTTTAAGGCTTCAATCTTGGCTGGGTTGGCCTGTACTCCTTCCTTAGAAACCATGTATCCGAGAAACTTTCCCGTACGTACTCCAAAAGTACATTTTTTCGGGTTCAGCCTCATACGGGATTCTCTCAGGATGACAAACACTTCTCGAAGATTTGAGATATACTGATCAAGAGACCTGCTCTTGATCAGCATATCGTCAATGTAGACTTCCATAACTCGGCCAATCTGATCTCGGAATAGCGAGTTGACCAAGCGTTGGTAAGTAGCCCCTGCGTTTTTGAGACCAAAGGGCATGCTGACATAACAGTAGGTACCCGACTCTGTAATAAAAGAAGTCTTCTCCTGATCCTCCTTTGCCATCATGATCTGATGATAGCCTTTGAAAGCATCAAGAAAATCAAAGACCTCATACCCTAGGGTGGAGTCCACCAATCTGTCAATCTTGGGCAAGGGGTAACGATCTTTCGGGCATGCCTTATTCAGGTCAGTGTAATCCACACACATTCTCCAGGTCTTATCGGGTTTGGGGACCATGACAGGGTTGGCCAACCAAATCGGATACAAGACCTCTGCAATGAACTTTGCCGCAAGGAGCTTTCTGACCTCTTCGGCTATCACCCTATTTCTTTCTGGGGCAAAGTTCCTTTTTTTTTGCTTAATGGGTCTAACATGAGCATCCACATTAAGCCGATGTTCTGCTAAAGAAGTCGGGATCCCGGGCATATCCTCTGCCGTCCATGCGAAAATTTCCGCGAACTCCCTCAGCAAACTCTGAAGCTGAGCTAACGTCTCAGCTGGCATCAGGGTTCCAATCTTGATGGTGTTCTCGGGCCGACCTGGATCTAAGATGAATTCCTGAACTGCGTCATCTGAGTGCAAACGCTCCTCAGTTGGGGGAATGAGATCATCCAAAACAACCTGTTGGACGGCCCCACCCCCTTGGGTAGCAACTGCGTAGCAATTTTGAGCTATAGGAATATCCCCTTGTAAGGTAACTACTCCCCCTGGCGTAGGAAACTTCATACTGACATGTAATGGGGATATTACTGCTTCCAAAGCTACCAACGCTGGTCGGCCTAAAAGGATATTGTAAGCCGACCTCTCCTTGACTACAACAAAATCCATCCACAAACAGCGGTAAGTAGGGGGTTTGCCGAAGCTAACACTGAGTGTAATCAGACCAGCTGGCCGAACTGGCATACCAGTAAATCCAAACAAAGGGGAAGTCACTGGGGTCATTTGGGAGTCTGCTAAGCCCAATTGCTTATATACATGATAATACATGATATTTACAGCACTCCCAGTATCTACGTAGACCCTTCGCACTTCTACAATTTTATCTGGTGCCAGATGTATACATAAACCTATTACCAGACCCGTATTATTAGAGTCTAGTGGAACAATGTCTTCTGGTCCGTAGACCAGTTCTCAGACTAACCTTCTCTTTTTAGGGGGAGGCCCAGATGATGTCCCTGACGTACTGGGACCTCCTTGACTTTTCTGAGGTGGCCCTCCAGAGATAGTATATATTACAGAGTTGATTTGGGGCTGCACTGCAGCCTCATGTCGACCTCTGTCATCATCGTCGACCGACCTGGGACGTGCAGGCGGAGTCTCAGGTCGGCACTTGTCTTTCTGGACATTTTTTCGGAAGTCCAAACGATTGTGAAGTTGGGAGCGTGGATCATAAAACTGCTTCAAGTGCCTCAGCTCGATCAACTTCTGAATTGCTTGAGCCAATTGCCGGTAATCTTCGATATCATGGCTAACATCACGATGATAACGGCAGTATAGCTTAGGATCCCTCTTATCTCTGGGACCTGCCAGAGGTTTAGGGTCCGTCCTCAAACCATCTCTTTCCATTACAGCCAAAATTCTGTCCTTGGAGGCTAAAAGAGGCATTCCTTCTCTGCCCCGTTTGCCTCGGCCACCAAGGCGATCAAACGCACTGCGTCGATCGTGCTTGTCATCATGTCGGTCTGTCTTGGCACTGGCTGAGCTTCATGCCGAGTACTTTGCTCGGCCTCTTTCTTCAGCCGGTTTGCCTCTTCACCTCGGGCAAACTGGTGTGCCTTCTCCAGGCACTCCCTCAATGTGGTGGGTCCCTCTTCGGCAAGCTGAGAAAAGAGACGACCCGTCCTGAGACCATTAATGAATGCAACTGCCTTTACTCCTTCGTTCCGATCACTGACCTGCAGTGATTCGTTCGAGAAGCGCTGCATGTATTTTAGCACTGACTCTTCAGGACCCTGTTTCAAGGTCATCAGGTGTGAAGAGTTTTTGATAAACGGTGCACTAGAAACAAATTGAGACTTGAACTTCTGCGCCAATTGTCTGAAGGAGTCCACTGACTGAGGTGGAAGCTCCTGAAACCATCTTCTTGCATTCCCCCGCAGATACGTGGGGAAGGTTTTGCATCGGAGTGGATCAGGGGTATTTTTCAAGCTCATGGCCGTCTGAAATTGGAAAAGATGATTGGTAGGATCAGACGTTCCATCATAAATATCAATTTTTGGCACCTTAAAATTATCCGGTGTCAAATACTCCGCAATATCCTAAGAAAATGGGCTTTCTTGAATCAGCCTCATATATTCTGGCTTGGGCTCCTCAGGTCGGCTCCTTGGCCTGCGAGGGTCAGCCTCCTGACGAACACTTTTGAAGGATCGAGGCCGTATGCCGAGGCGCTGCCTGGGCAAAGGCACCGATTCCACCGTTGGAGCTGCGACACTGCTCCTTCGGGCATCTGCCATGAAACCTTGAGGGCCGTGAGAAGATTGTTGTTGAGTCTTCTCCTTAGCATGGAGGGGGATGGAATCGTCCTCCATGTACTCTATCTCGGGATGCTTTCCTTTGAGCCGTTCTACAACGGCCTCAAACACATCTAAGTTTTCGGCCACATATTTCATGGCCTTTTCTCGCTCATCTGCGGTCACGACTGGTGCCTTTTTCGCTTCCAGCTCTGGCTTCCTGGAATCCTGTCCAGGATGAACAGAGCGAGTATCTTTTCGACGGTGAGGATTTGAAGACTCCCCTAGTCCTTCACGCGTTTCTTTTCCCATCAGAACTGACTTGAAAGCTTAAATAGTGCAATAAAGAAAACTTATTTGACGGAGGTTCGGGGCCCTCCTTCTAGCGCCAATTTGATGATGTCAGATTTATCACCAAGTATAAAGTGTGATGTTGTAGGTTATGTTGTTATATCTCAGTCAGTTGTCTGTAATAGGCGGTAGGCCGACCTGCACAAAAGAAAGAGGTCAGAGGACCCGGGTTCTATGGCCCCGGGTAATACCCTCCGACGGTCAAGTCAGTTGAGGCCATTTTTGGAGAGGTTTATCTACTGTATGAAAGTTTTCAGTAAAGGTTTTCTGGTAAACCTGTGATTTCACCGTGAAGAAGATGATTTACTGTAGTAAGTTGTGAAATGTTACTTGTCTTTCTATCTCCTGCTTCTCTGCCTTTTATATGGCGGCTCGGGCCAATGCATGGGCAGAGCCCGGAGTTTGTGACAGGCAAGGAGGTCATAAGGATGACTCCTGCTCTTGCATACTCGCCACGTGGCTAGGTACTGAGCTGAGTCAGCTAGTTTGGGACACATGGCTGAGAGTTTCACCTGGTAGAATTACCTAGGGTAAACTCCTATAACCGAGGTGAGATCCTCTAGAAGTACTTAGAAGTGCCTGATATGAGTTAGGGTGTGGGGCCAGCTTGCTGAGATGAAAGTGGCCGACTTCAAGGAGCGTTGGTGGGCCCTTTATAATGTTCGCAGCTGACGTCACAAAAGTGGTCCGAGATCAGCGGGTAGATCGGATCCAAGGCCGAATACAGCTCTTTGGCCGAGATGAGGCCTATAGGCCTAGATGGCGCTGGGGCCGTGTGGCCGAGACGGCGATGGGGCCGAGATGAGGCCTTTAGGCCGAGATGGCATTGTAGCCACTTGGCCGGGATGAAATGTTTGTCCACATATGAGCTGGTCAAACTGTGGGCCGACCCGCGGGACTTAGCATTTTTATACCCACATCCAACCGTTGATCGTTATTGACTGACAGGGGTATTATTGGCTCCTCAGGTACATTATTCTCTTCTTCAAATGTCTTTCATGTTTAAGCAGTTTCTTGTGAGACTTGACGTAGTTTAGCTTCTTTGCGGTAAATTTTATGGCTGTAAAGAATGAGGTCGATTCTTATTTTTTTTTCTATTAATTGAAAACAATCAATTTTTAAGATAGCTACCTCCTATCTCTTTGACCAATTTAAAATTTTCCGATACTAACTTTGCGTTACGTCGATACAAATGGATCTCACCTATTGTTTTGTAGATAATTTTCAATAGGGCAAGGTTATTACTATTTTATATGCATATATGTGTGTATATACATATATAAATTGTAAATGTTACTACTGTTACACTATAATTTAGGGATGAACTTCATTAAAAAGATACAACAACAACATTACCTCAATGCCTTAGAGACTCCCGCTTATGGCGAGGTATGGGAGATCGGATGTACGCAACTATTTTCATATGTTAGAAACACACAGAGGTTGTTTCCCGATAATCCATAATGAAAATTACGTCAAGATGTGTCGATGAACTGTTACTTCACAATATAATAATCGTAACCAATTTAGCAAATGATTTTGATTTATTCCGTCATATTCTAAAATCAAGGAAGGATGTATCCTTCGCTTTTAAAAAAAGGCGAGGTCAACAATCTATCTTTTGCCTGTCAACAATTAAATTGTGAATAATAGAATGCATCAATTGAAATATATATTATTACTTACTTTGCCTCTGTACCCCACATGCCACGGCGGGATAGGATCCCCTTACCGCATTCTTCTCACCGCGTGCGTGACCGCATGACACGTGGCAGCAAGGGGGTGGTGAGGCTAGATGAGGGTAACCCGCATCCAGCCTCACCACCCCCTACGTCTGCCACGTGTCGCGTCCTCAGCCGCGCGGTGACTCACCGCGCGGTGAGAAGATCTCATCCCTGCCACGGCTCTCCACCAACCCATCCCCTCCTCTTCTCTCTCAACAAAAGGAATAAAACACCGGACTAAGATAATGGAGACCTTCAGAACCAAGAATTAAGACCTCTGTTTTTAAAGGGAAAAAACACCAGTTATTTATTTCCTCGTACATGTCGCAGCATAAGTATCTTTAAGAATTTAGACGGTGCAGGAAGTGAATAAAGCTCACAAGTGCGACTGTGTACTCTTTTTCAGCGCTCAGATTCAAAATTTTGATGTTCGATATTGGCGGCTGTGAAAATTTCTCTCTTTCTAGAGCGGTTCTCTCTCTTCCTAGAGCGGTTGCGTATCTTCTTGATCATTCCACTCTGATTATGGAGGATCTCCATAAATTGCTTTGTTCCTTATCGTTGAAACAGTCTGAATCGGCTCCTTTTCGTGTTTCACTCTGGACCACGGATTGAAGTTTGTGACAAAGTCATATCTTCATATAAACCAGAGATGATCTATATAAAGAAAAACACCATCAAAGTCATACATAGATGTAGTTTGTTACCAAAAACGTTCTCAGAAGTCTGCACATGTTGAAGGACGTTAAAATCCTGGAGCAAAAACCCTCTAACGTTCAAGTCAGTTATGAGTTTTACCATGTTTGTATGCAGAAATATTAAATAAACCTATCTCATTTTTTTATTGTGCCTGTAATTTTTTTTTGCTCAATAGCTTGAACATAGCCGCTGAACGGCGTCATTGCTTCCTTTTGTATGGTTTTGATCGGTCAATGCATGTCGAGGAACTCTAAGAGAGTGCCAAGTTCATGTCTTGCTTATGCATGACTGTCATGTGCTGCCATGTATCGAGCTGCATTACTAAGCTGCTTACGTGACAGGGGTTTGTCCTAGCAGGTGATTGCCTTACCGAGCTGAGCAGACTAGGTGAAGGGCATCTGGTCCATGGCCAACCTATAAGGCATAGCTGAGGTGCACACTAGTGCCGATGTGACTAAGCTGAAGTGATGCTTGTGGCTGCGGTGTCCAAACCTTAACGTCTCTGGTTAGGCTTTACTGATGCTAACTTGAGATCCTTGTCGGCATCGAGGGGGAATCCTACATTCTCAGTCTCGTGCATACTCGTCTGTGCTTTTTAGATGTGCACAGCTAATGTAACCAAGGACGACTTGCATTCTATGAGGGTTTAATAATGTTAACTGTGACAGATCTGTTCAGTAACCCTAGTCCTTATTTAAGGTGATAGTTTTGTCCTAATCAGATGCCCATAACTTAAGATTGTGTATTTAAATGAGAATTCTGGCCTTGTAATAGCAGACAAAACCTTTCGAGTACCTCACTAATAGTTGTTTCTGAAACCGTTTGAGAACCCTACCTCCACACGTTTCTGAAGTGTCCAACTCTGATTCGGCGTCTGACAGTCAGTAACGATGAGATTTCCCGACATGGGTTTTAGAGCATTTCAAACGTATTTTCATTTATTGTGCTAGCGTTTTGGGTTTCGAGGAGCGGAACTCTAAAAAGTCTTATTCCGACTGAATTTCGGAGAACAAAGATCCTTCTTATCTCTCTTTCTTCTTCATTTTCAATTTATTTCTGCAAAATTCAAAAATTTCCCCCTCCTTCATCCTCTCGAGTATTCGCGTCCGTTCATCTTCTTTGCCACCGTCTCCAACCTTTTTTACCGTCAACTTGCATCGATGAACTCCTACTCCACTTTTGTGCCTCTACCTTTCCGTCCTCGTTTCCTTCAAGTAAGTCTCCGTACTCCTGCCCCTTTTTCGTTTCCTATCATGTCTTCTCTTTCTTCTTTGGATTCTCAGAATCGTTCTGAAAGGGGTTCCTACGCTGATGGCATAGAAAATAGGTCCATGCCTTTTACATCAGAACAGATAGTGTCTAGGGGCCTTGTTTTGCGTGCTAGAAAGCCAAGGAGGGCGGTGGTCATGCTAGCTGGGGCTAGTAATGCAGATGGGCCTAGTGGCGCCGCTCTGGTGACGAAGTCATTGGCGGAGCATCTGTAGCTTCCTTTCAGGCTGCAAACTTTTAGGAATTGCGTCACCCACACTATAAATCCCGACTCTCTATTTTTTGGAGCCATAGGTAGGAGTGAGTCGTCCAGCCAAGTATAAAATTATTTTTGTTCCTTGTCACAAGATGATCTGAAAAGACATTCTGAAGTCTACCAGGTCAACTATGGGAAGGCGGTCATATTCTCCCTCCTCTTGGTCGGACAGCTTATGACTCACCTCAAGGCTACGAAGACGGTGGCTATGCTGGCACATGCGGCTGAGTGGCCAACAGGTATTAGGATCCAAGAGCTGACCCGTGACCCTGCCGTACTACAGGAGATCGCTGAGCTCCGGGAATAATAAGAACACGGGGTACACCTGGCACCAGGTCAGGACTTTCCTTTTTTTCTTATACTGACCCGAAATTACTTTCTCAATTTCAGAGTCTTTAAGGTGTCCGGCGTCATTCCTGAGGCCGCAGATCAGCTCAGCAATCCTTATGGAGAGCAAGTCCTCAGAAGAAGAAGATGACAGTGATGAGGCAACTTTGGTCACGAAGCGCTACAAGGGGAAGAGGCAGGGCCACTATGCTACGGCACAGCCATTCTGCAACACAACTGAATGGCTAGCGCCCTGGAAGTCGTCCAGTGGGGGGCGACTCTGCCAGCCAACCAACTAGATGTGAAAGGGCAAGGAAAGTTGTACTCCGAAAAAGAGAGCACCGAGGACCCTGAGATGGCGTGGCGGCTCAACTACTATCCAGTGTTGGTGGCCGATGTTAAGGAAGACTGAGAGCTAATCCTCCTTGAGCTGACAAAAGCATTACATAGACATATGGTGTGGTAAGTAGTCTTCTCCTCAGCAGTTCAATTTGTCTTAGTATCTAGATTTACTGCCTTCACTAACACATTCTTTTGCTCTTTTGCAGTTTAGGGCCATGCAGGTGGAAGCAATGAACCGTGTCGACCAAATGGGCGATCTGGTTGCAAATGAGATAGAAAAAGGACTATTTTTGCAAGAACCTATAAGGAATGCCTAAAGAAGAACAACGAGATCGACAGCGAGACAAAGGCATCTGAAAAGAAAGGGGAGAATCTGATTGAAAGCTGGCCTCTTCCATCATCAAGTCAGTAGAGTGTAGAATCAGGGTGTCCACCCTAGAACATTCTGCCGGTTAAGACCTAGTGTCAGCCGAAGCTTTGAAGACCAAGCTAGACGATGCTGAAAAGAGATTGGCTGAGTCAAAGGCAACCAAGATCAAGGCAGAACGTCAACAAGATGATGTTAAGGACTTAGCTTCTGAAGCAGGAGGCTTCATCTTTTAACCAGATGATGGTTGAGAATAGAGAAGCTGTTTTGCTGTTTTTAGGTGGTTAAACCTTTTGAATGATAATCTGGCCATCCTTTATAGCTACGCAATTGAAATGGGCTGCACGGTGGCTAATGACATCTGCACCAAGGTCGAGCATCCTTGAATAAAGAAGATACCTGACAGAGTTTTACAGTTCCACAAAGAAGACTAACTTTGAGGAGCAGTACAAGCTTTTCAGGGATGGAGCCGACTTGTGGGACACCAACTAGGCTAAGCTCTGTTTAATGCACTGTACTTTTCATTTCGAGCTTTGTAATCAACTACTTAATAAATGAAATGAAACTTTGGTACAACTATTTTGAGTTCAGTCATGTTTCTTGTTCAACTTTTCTCGTTTAGTTGTTTCTGAGTTGCTACCTGCTAATCAAAAAGACCATAAAGGATAATAACTTTCCAAGTGTGACCAACTTGGCCTTCTATATAGAGCTGAACGACTGGACTTCGAATAATAATGTACGAAAAATTTCAACAAATTCTTGCAAATGTAGAGAACTCAACCGCAAGCAAGATAATAGCTAGAACCGTAAGAATGAATAGAAAATCTTGAACAATCTAAGTGCGATGACCTTGGACAATATAAGATGGAGTTGAAGCTGAACAATAAGGCATTTGAACCTATAAGAAATTTCAAACTCATGTATAATTACCTTGGGCCTCCGAGGTTAAACTGACAACAATGCAAAAAATTTCCTAATTTTCATGGCTCGGAGACTCAAAGTATGAGCCATAATTCTGTACAGCCCCCCTGAATAAAAGTCAAATGAACATTAAACTAGGTTTCTATTTTCAGAAAAGCTATTATGTACGCGATAATGCATGTCTCAGGCCACAAGAACAGACTTTTTGTAGCGCCCCGCTCCTGAGCCCTAGCATCGGGAACATTGCACCTGCCGTA
Source organism: Eustoma russellianum (assembly GCA_036186865.1). Lineage (NCBI taxonomy): Eukaryota > Viridiplantae > Streptophyta > Magnoliopsida > Gentianales > Gentianaceae > Eustoma > Eustoma russellianum. Next base: position 10,581,141 of record AP025055.1, on the reverse strand, counting down.
TCTCGCTAAGGAGAATACAAGGCGTCGAATCAATCTCTTACATGTCAGAAATGACATAGAAATTTTTCTCGCAGAAACGTAAATCATAAATTAAATTAACTCCAGTAATCGTCATTACATTACTGAATAAAAATTCTGGTAATAAAAGTAATAAAGAAGTCTGAAAAATACCAAAAGTATAAATAAGAACAAATAGCTGCAGAGCCCCCTCGTATCCTAGATGCAGCTATCAACCAACCCACTCCGCTATGTTCGTCCCGTCCTCAACGAAGATGTACTCGTAGTCCTCATCCGGCTCACCTGGAAAGTAGGGGTGAGTGACAGAACATCATCCATTAGATGCCCGTCTCAAACCCATACAAAACGTGTATACCGAAATGATATAACCACATAGTACATAAATATAATATAACATGCATAAGATAAAGTAAATGCGGTAAGTAAAGCACTCCACATAAAATGTCCAACTACGTGATGCATGCTCTATCCACGTGTCACACACAACAAAAATCATGTCACGCAATATGCCCTTAGACCTATATGCAATGCATGATCCCGAGATTGACTTGATGTCTGTAGCTCGTACACTACAATCTACCCTGACCGATACCCGTGGCCCGTACACCACGATCCACCATAACCGATGTCCATGGCCCGTACACCATGATCCACCCCACTCGAGCGTCTGAGACCCGTACATCTCAACCCACTCTAAATGCAAATGCACGTGCCATGAATGCAGCAACAAGGTCGCCTGGCGCCCGTACGCCCATCCTCACCATCTCCGGCACTCAATATTTGGTTTTGTAAATTTTTCGAACATTAGAAAGTTTTTATTTATCATCACCCATATTTTTTCCTTAGCTTGTATTAATTTTCTATAGTTTTCTATTAATTTTCTCTATTTTTCTCTTATTTAATTATTTTTATTACTATTGATTTTTAGTTACTTAAATTTACCAAACTTCAGAAGTTAAGTGGAAATAATTAAATTTTAACCTTTTATATTTTCTAGAATTTATTTGAATTTTACTGGTATTTAATTATATTTTTCTGGCCTGATCTGCCAGACCCGATACATTTTTTTAGAGGTTAGTGGGCTGCCTTCGGTCCGACCTGCTGGCCAGCCAGCCAGGTCCGTTAGCTGGCCTATTCTCTACCTTAATTTAAATTTTATTTATTTATTTAATGGCTGTTCCACCAGTGGCAACGCGCGTTGTAACTCGGTTTTCGATTTCAACCCTTATTTTCTCCTATCTCCTATTTCCCTTGTTTCCCAATTCTTTAAGGGCATTTTTTAATTCGATTCAATCATACCACCAAATTCACACACATACACGCACACAGTAGCCATAAGCAATATATCTTATGCTTTCCAGTACATACAAAATTTACAGCTTAAACAAATAAAAACAACGAAACACATTAGTATACCATCAAAGCATGCATGAATCATACCCGTTTGAGGGGGGAAGAGGAACCTACCCTTTTTGATGAATTAACTTCCTATGCGGAAACTCTTCTTCCCAACCCCGCTGATCTCTCTGCTTAGTGTTGCGCAAATCCTTCCTTTCCTCCTAAAGGCCTCGAATGGTTGCTTTGGAAAAGGACAAAAACTTTAACTTCCACACTTAATCCAGGAAGTTGACAAGTATAACTTTAAACACCTTTTCATTTACCGTTATACTTATTCGTTACCATTTTATTACCGTTTCAATTCCAACTTATCTCCTACGTATAAGTGTACCCACGTATATGCCTGTGCTCATACCGAAGGATCTGCAAGGCACCACTAGAAGGTGGGGGGTTTGAATAGTGGATGCAGAAAATGTGGTTTTTAAAATTGTTTTTGACCAAGAACCTAACTTCTGAAAATAGTTTCTGTTTTCAGGACCTGTTTTGAAACGTTTTGAAAACTAGGTTGCAGGTCTTCAAAAATTCTGAAATTTGGATAGATCCTAGTCTTAGATGTTCTGAGTATCTCCTACAAATTTCAGATTAAAATTCAACCTCTAACCCCTTTAAAAATTGTTTATGGTCAGATTGCGTAAATCTTCCAGAAACGGTAGTCTGACTTGAAAAATTAATTCCTATTTAACCGTGACTTCAAATGCTCTGAACATTTAATGACTAACCCCTTATTAGTTGTATTTAATTGGGTTGAAATAGTTTTGAAAAATGCTTTTGGGAAGATAGTCAAATACGTTCAAAGTCTCAACCTTTGCAAGCTTGAAAATAAGACTGCACTAGTCTCAGAACTTTTGATGTTTGAATGACATATACTTGTCCAAAAGGGTTGAAACTTGTGCCAAAAGAACCTTAAGACGTGTGGCTATGTTTCCTGAAAGTTTTGTGATTCTTGAAATTCGTTACTATTTTTACAAACGTGATAAAAACGATGCACTGTGCTGGAAACTGAAAGTAAGTGCTGAAAGTAGAGAACACAAGGAATTTTATACTGGTTCGGTTAGCACTAATCACAAAATACAAATACAAATAGCACCTTACCACACAGGGTTGATAGAGTTACACACCAACTCCAACCCTTTACAAACCTTGTAAATGAATACAATGGTCACGAACACCACCACCTTGCGAGTGCAAGATTGATCACACCTTGATCAATCTTTTACAACAATAAAGAGTATAGGGTGGTATGTAAGAAGCCTATTCAAGATGTATGAATATGAATACAATAGGCTTTTAGAGAGAAGAAAGAAAGAATTGTAGTAGAAGAGAGGATGTATGCGTTTTGATCTTTTAAATTTGCAAGACTTGTGTTGTCTTTTGTTTGCTCTCTTCTTTCATTTTTATCAAGTTGGCCGCCCCCTATTGCTTGGTCTTCCTCTTCAAAATTATCTTCTAAGTCCTCGGAAGAGTATATTGCATCATTGTGACATTTCCTTGTCTACTTGGCAACTCCTCATTGGATGATCATTAAGCTCTTGCTTACTTGGCACTCATTGATTGGATGGAAGTTGTCATTATTTGATGACTAGATAAATCTGAAAATAAACCTTAAAAAGCATGTGCTAATTAGCCATAAAAGTGTTGTCATAAGTCAAATAATCATCCCACATAATTAGCAAGACAAATATCTCCAATTTACCATTATAAAATCGGTCATTAAGCTTCTTCACATGCTGAAATTTCAACATGTGTAACATTTACACTTTATTCAAATTGTTGCCAAGTTTGCATTTGATATATTCCTTGAAAATAAAGAAAAAATCAATCATCATTTATTACAAAACATTTCTACTAAATTTGGAATAAAAATTAGTCACCCAGAGGCCACAAATTCGGCCACATTCATTCCGACACATGCTGAAATTTTCAGCATGTGTGATATTTAAAGATATCACCATATTATTTCCATAACATCTTTAGAAAATTGCCATTTTATCTTTCATTTAATCCACATAATTTAAGATAGTAAATATGGCTTATTTCTTTGAAAATTTCGGCCAGCCTAAGACAACACATGCTGAATTTTCAGCATGTGTCACAAATGTTTGCATGCTTCATTCTTGGCCAATCAAGATGCCAACAAAGCTCCACATATGCTCCAATATGGCTGAGCTACGCGTGTATGATGAATATACATGTGCTGATTTTTATTTTTGCAAACTTTGTGAAATAGTGCATATATTATTATACACACATGGTATATTCCAATCAGCCCTTAATTGATTTTTCTAGAACATTTTAAAATGTATGAAGTATGTAAAAAGTGTCTAGATACTGTTATATTCCATGCCAAAAATGTTACATGTGTTGTGTTCGTAGAAAACCGAATTTTCGACGTTTATCGATTACCCGATTTTTCTCCGATTAAATTCCAACTTTTTGCACATGTTATATATATTATGTTACACATATATACATAAATTAAACTTTAATATTCAGCACTTAGGGCTGATTAAAGTGGCGCCTAATCATGTGACAAAACTGAATTTGGAATCTCCATAAATTGGCCTTAATTGAGGGTGATTTGTGTGTGCCAACATGGAATGATTTTATGGCTGTACATACCATGTGAGCCACGAACGTTTTGGCCATTTTTGAAGTGTAGGGGCTGGCCATCTATATATGGCAAGTACGTGACATGTTGGCGAAGTTTCGGTATTCACCCGATACGATAATTTTTGGTTTAGAACCTTTTAACGTGTCGTAATAAATTTGTCATCACCATGACTTATATCACATGATATAAGACCTGAATATACTCATTAATATGATTTAAATATAGTGGTGTGGCGTTAACATACGTTCGTAAAATATATAACATGTCGGTAGTACGTTGGAATATATGTGCATGTGCCTTTTTAAAAAAAATCTGAATATATATATATATATATATTGAAAATGGTGTGTAGGAGGGTAGAGAAAACTTTCCATTCTTCAATTTGTTGCCTTTGTGCCTTTTCCAAATATAGCTTCCTTAGTTTATTTAACTAAGTAATTTACTTAATGAACTAGTTTAGTTCATTAATGATGGCACCTGAAAATAGTTCAAACACAACAAATGCTTGCCATTTGATGTAAGCTTTAAAGCTTCATGGCTCGTTAGTACGACAACATTATATATGAACTATATAAGGCAAGTTTTATGCAACAACGTATCATGTCATAAAATATGTCATGCATTTCTTTAATACATGTTATTTAAATCATGCATTTTGTAATCACTCAAACCCCTTTTTCTCTACAATCTCCTCCTTTTGATGATTTACAAAATAACCTACGTTCATGATTTAAATTTTATTGCTCCCCTCCAATCATGCACAAATTCAAATTTTGAATTTTAAATTTCAAATTTTGAATTTTCTCCCCCTTGATTTGTGCAATCAATTTCTCTCTCCCCCTTAATTCATGCATTCTCTCCCCTTTTATTTTGGAAAGTCAATCAAAAATGCATATAAATATGGAAAGACAATAAAATAAAATCAGCAGAAATTATGCCTAATTTAGAACGAAGATTTTCATACGTGGCTTGATTTAATGCTTTAGTGAAGATGTCAGCTACTTGTGCCTTAGTGCGTATCTGATCTATGACAATATCACCATTATTTACGTGATCACGAATGAAGTGATAACGTACTTCTATATGCTTGGCCTTAGAATGTAGCACTGGGTTCTTAGATAGGTTGATGGCGCTCATACTATCATAATATATAGGAATCTTATTTACTGTAATTCCAAAGTCAGAAAGTTGTTGTTTTAGCCATAGTAGTTGTGTGCAACATAGACTAAGTGCCATGTACTCACCTTCAGCAGTGGATAAAGCTACGCTTGCTTGCTTTTTGGAAAACCATGAAATAAGTGAACTTTCTAGAAATTGGCAAGTGCCACTCGTGCTTTTTCTATCTATTTTACATCCACCATAATCTGCGTCAGATAGGCATGCAAGTTAAATTCACAATCTTTATCATACCAAATGCTTAAGGTGTGTGTGTGCTTAATATATCGAAATATTCTTTTCACGGCATTATAGTGAGACACCTTAGGTTGACTTTGAAAGCGTGCACACATACATACACTGAACATGATATCAGGCCTACTAGCAGTAAGATATAGCAAAGAGCCAATCATAGATCTATACAAGGCATTATCAAAATCCTTACCATGTTCATCCTTGTCTAATTTAGTGGTGACACTCATAGGGATGGGTGACGGTTTTAAATTCTCAAAATTGAACTTTTTAATCATATCATTTATATACTTAACTTGGCTAATATGGATATCTTTACTCGTTTGTTTAATTTGCAATCTAAGAAAGTAATTTAATTCACCAACCATAGACATTTCAAATTCCGATTTCATGCAAATTTCGAAATCTTCAACAAGTTTATGTGAAGTGGAGCCGAAAATGATGTCATCAACATAAATTTGAATAATGAGCAAAACCGATTTATCTTGTTTTAAAAATAAAGTACTATCTATAGTACCTCTTTCAAAACCATTTTCTAAAAGGAAAGTACCAAAACGATCATATCATGCGCTAGGTGCTTGCTTTAGACCATATAGTGCCTTTTTTAGTTTGTACACGTGATCGGGATGTTTCAAATCTTCAAAACCGGGTGGTTGTTTCACGTATACCTCTTCTTGTATAAAGCCATTTAAGAATGCACTTTACGTCCATTTGATAGAGTTTAAAATCTTTCATGCAAGCAATAGAAAGTAAAAGTCATATGGCTTCTAAACGTGCTACGGGTGCAAATGTTTCATCATAGTCAATTCCTTCTTCTTGATTATATCCTTGTGCTACAAGTCTCGATTTGTTTCTAACAACTTTTCCTTCTTTATTCATTTTATTCCTAAACACCCACTTTGTTCCTATTATAGTGTTATCTTGTGGTCGTGGCACTAAATCTCATACGTCATTTCTAACAAATTGATTAAGTTCGTCATGCATAACATCAATCCAAGAAGAATCACTCAAAGCATCATACACATTTTTAGGTTCGATTTCAGAAATCATGGCATGAAATTGATTTATTTCATCTGCATTTATTCTTCTATGTGGTCGCACACCGTGAGTGATATCCCTTATAATGAGATCCTTTGACTTGAGATTGTTATAGTTTCCAACATAAGGACTATTATATTTTGACATGATCAAACGTTATCCGTAACTGGATAATAATAAAGGTCATGATTGAATGTGATAGAACTTATGTATAGGATATTGAACAATCAAGATAGAATTTGTCCCTCGCTTTCGAGAGAGATATCTTTTGGGCCCCTCGATTAGTGAGACTGTGAAATGCATGGCCGTGCTCAAATGAATTGATAGTGTGATCAATATCATTTGTTTTATCAGTCTACTTAGAGATCGAGTAATCATATGTTTGAACAATATAACTATGACGCTGACCATGACTTATGTTCAAACTAGATATCATGTGACAAAGGGATTAATGCATGTGCTATTATTAGGCTAGTTAGACTTTACTCGTATTAATTGGGTAGTCGTAATGTCTTGCTAGAGACCAATTACGACTTGTTGGTTTAATAGAGATTTAATCAACTGCCAATTAATATGGGGCTATCGGGTCACACACAAGAATGCGTATGGCTGAGATTAATAATATTAATAATATTAATATTGGATATTAATTATTATTATTATTATCGTTTTTAATATTAATAATATTAATATTGAATATTAATTATTATTATTATTATTATTAATTTCGTTTTTTATATATATTTATATCATCGGATAATAACAGAGAATCCATATCTGATATGGATTTTAATTGGTTTTATCTAATCCTAACAGAATCCGTATCTGGTACGGATTATGATAGACGTTAATAAATCCGATCTGGAATCGGATTTTGATATCTATATATATGTATGTAGCTTGGCGTATCTCGTACACCAAGCAATCAGCAGAAAACGAAACGGAAAACGTTTTTGAGAAAAACAGAGTTCTTAGCCGCGCCGTCCAAGAGCTAGCACTCTGGACGGAAGCATTCGTGTGGATACCGACAGAGGGTGTTCGTGATTTCGCACCTCTTCCACCTACAGATTTTGAATCTTTGGAGGTAGTTTTACGTTTCTTTCATCGATATAAACGAACAACATTGATCCTTGGTAGGAAATCGGAGATCAAGTTTTGTTTTTCCGCTGCGTGTTTTGTAGTGATCTTGTCGGATTTCCTAACACTTATGTGCAAGAAACAAAGTCCAAGTATAACGAGAAAAGTCATCAACAATCACACAAGCATAGTGACGTCCACCAAGACTCGTAGTGCGACTAGGACCAAACAAATCAATGTACAGTAATTCTAAAACTCTAGTCGTGCTTATTTCATTTTTAGGTTTTAGTGACTCGCGTGTTTGTTTGCCTTTTATGCAAGATTCACACAACTGAAAGTTGTCTAAATCAAGTGTAGGCAATCCTCGTATTAGGTTCTTTCGTTGGAGTTTTTCAAGTGTAGAAATGCCAATGTGTCCTAAACGTCTATGTCACAAATTTGCGTTAGGTTCATTTGACATGAAACACTTAACCTTAGCATCTAACATATCATCCATAGAAAGCGTAAAAATGTTTCCTTCCCGTTTTCCTTTTAAAACTGTTTCTCTATTTTTATTTATTATATTGCAATATGGATGAGTAAAACACACATCAAAATCATTGTCAATAAATTGTGAAATGCTAAGAATATTATAAGATAAGTTGTTTACCAAAAAGACGTTGGAGATTTGAAGGGTGCTTGGGTTTCCAATTGTACATTTTCCGATGATCTTGCCTTCATTGTTGTCTCCAAAGGTCACGGATCCGCCTTTTGTGACCTTCTTCAATTTAATGAACAAGCTCGGGTCACCTGTCATGTGCCTCGAGCAACCACTGTCAAGGAAACACTTGATAGATTTGTATTTTAATGTGTGGGTTCCCTGCAATGTACAAAAGTGATTTAGGTACCCTTTTAATTTTGGGTCCTTACGAGTTAGTTATTCACCTCTTAGTAATAGTACCTTTCGGTACCCATACTTGGGTGATCCTTCTCGGTCTAGCAAATGGCAAGAATGTAGATGAAGGTGCAATGTAGTAGACATGTGGTGAGTGGACTTTGGGCCTTTGACCGAGAACTCCTTTATATGCATCATATTGATTTCGTTTTTGATATGTCCTCGTGTTGGTGTGCATAGTGCGTGATCTAGATGGATGAAATGAATGTCGTGTATGCATCACTTGTTTCTTCTCATATCTATGTGGCACAAAATTACATTTCGCGTGATATGAAGAAGAAGTATGACGGGATGAGGGGAGAGGGGGTCTTTGCGTCATCTTAGACGCCGTATTCGCTTTTGGAGTATCTACTTTCTTAGATACGACAAACGTGGTTGGTTTAATGGATACTTCATTTGTCTCAATGTATCCTAATCTGGTTTTATCACTATCGTGTTTTTGTGATAAAATAATGCGATCTAGCATGTTAGATCCCGTGTCAAATTGTTTCATCATCTTTTCTAAATCCGTATTCCTTGATTTCAAATTTGAAATCTCGGATTTCATTTTATTATTATGCGTAGTCAATGATGAGATCTCTGTCTTTAATGTATTAATGATGCATGACGACTCTTCTTTTGAATCGTTTAATTGAGCGACTAGATTCGCATTAGAAGATTCTAACAACTTCTTGTCTTCAATTATTCGCTTCTTTTCTTTCGCGAGAGTCTTAGTAAATTTATGCAGTTCTAAATACTGACTGAAAAGATCATCATAAGAAGGCTCAGAGTCAGAATCAGAGTCAGAAGATACCTCGTTTGATGCTTTGGACACAAAGCATACTAGTGCAGTCTCCTCTTCTGTATCGATCTCGGAATCATATGTATCACTCCAAGTGGAGGCTTTGAGAGCTCTTTTCCTTTGCTTAGGTGCTGAGACGAGTCCATTCTTGGTCTGATCCTTGTCAGGGTGTTTGTTTGTTTGCTTGTCCTTATTAGGGCAGTCATATGATAGGTGTCCAAGTTTACCACATTCGTAACATTTGACATCCTTGTCATTTGTCTTATTCTTATTTCTTTTAGTGGAAATACCCTTAGGTTTGTTTTTAAATGACTTTATCATGAATTTTCTTAAGCCTTTAGCCAATAAGATTAAGTCATCGTTGTCTGATTCAGAATCACTATCATCTACGTGATCGGAAGAAGTAGAGACATATTCATTTGATTTAAATGCAATAGTCTTACCTTGTTTTGATGATGATTCCGATTTCCTTATGGTGAGTTTGTTCTCATATACTTTAAGTGATCCAATTAGTTCCTCCATCTTAATTGATTTAGTTTCTTTGCTTTCTTCTATGGCCGTTACTTTAGGATCCCACTCGGATAGAAGACTTCGCAAGACCTTTTGTACCTTTTCCTGCAAAGAGAAGGCTTTGCCAAGGGACTCAATAGAATTGTATATGTTAGTCAAGCGAAGATATATATCAACGATAGATTCATTTGTCAATAATTTAAATGACTCGAGTGTGGACATCAGCATATTGATTTTGGACTCTTTTACTTGACTAGTGCCTTCGTGTTTCATTTCAAGAATTCTCCACATTTCTTGAGCACTAGCACAATTTGAAACATAGCTAGATTCACTTTTACTTAGTCCATTTAGAAGTAACTGCATAGCCCTAGCGTTCATGCTCAGTCTCTTTTTATCATCACTAGTATACTCTTGTTTAGGCTTAACAAACTCTAGTGTGACTCCATCTACAATGGATAATTTTGATGGAACAAATAGACCATCTTCTATAATGGACCAAAGATCAATACCAATTGCCATAAGAAAAAGTTTTATTCTTAACTTCCATTGAATGAAAGACTCACCGTCAAAGAGAGGAGGCCTTTGACTGGACATACCTTCTTGTTCGGTTTTGAAGCTTGTGGTTGCCATCTCACTTAGATCGTTGGATCCTTTTGTTGTGAGTGTTCCTGCACTCTGATAGCACTTGTAGGATCCGCAAGGTACCACTAGAAGGGGGGAGGGGTTGAATAGTGGGTGTGGAAATGTGGTTTTTAAAATTGTTTTTAGCCAAAAACCCAACTTCTGAAAATAGTTTCTGTTTTCAGGACCTGTATTGAAACGTTTTGAAAACTAGGTTGTAGGTCTTCAAAAATTCTGAAATTTGGAGAGATCTTAGTCTCAGATGTTTTGAATATCTCCTAAAAATTTCAGATTGAAATTCAACCTCTAACCCCTTTAAAAATCGTTTATGGTCAGATTGCACAAATCTGCCAGAAACGGTAGTCTGACTTGAAAAATTAATTCCTATTTAACCGTGACTCCAAATGCTCTGAAAATTTAATGACTAACCCCTTATTAGTTTTATTTAATTGGTTTGAAATAGTTTTGAAAAATTCTTTTGGGAAGATAGTCAAATACATTCAAAGTCTCAACCTTTGCAAGCCTGAAAATCAGACTGCACTAGTCTCAGAACTTTTGACTTTTGAATGACTTATACTTGTCCAAAAGGGTTGAAACTTACGCCAAAAGAACCTTAAGACGTGTGGCTATGTTTCCTGAAAGTTTTGTGATTCTTGAAATTCGTTTACTATTTTTACAAACGTGATAAAAACGATGCACTGTGCTGGAAACTGAAAGTAAATGCTGAAAGTAGAGAACACAAGGAATTTTATACTGGTTCGGTTAGCACTAATCACAAAATACAAATACAAATAGCACCTTACCACACAGGGTTGATAGAGTTACACACCAACTCCAACCCTTTACAAACCTTGTAAATGAATACAATGGTCACGAACACCACCACCTTGCGAGTGCAAGATTGATCACACCTTGATCAATCTTTTACAACAATAAAGAGTATAGGGTGGTATGTAAGAAGCCTATTCAAGATGTATGAATATGAATACAATAGGCTTTTAGAGAGAAGAAAGAAAGAATTGTAGTAGAAGAGAGGATGTATGCGTTTTGATCTTTTAAATTTGCAAGACTTGTGTTGTCTTTTGTTTGCTCTCTTCTTTCATTTTTATCAAGTTGGCCGTCCCCCTATTGCTTGGTCTTCCACTTCAAAATTATCTTCTAAGTCCTCGGAAGAGTATATTGCATCATTGTGACATTTCCTTGTCTACTTGGCAACTCCTCATTGGATGATCATTAAGCTCTTGCTTACTTGGCACTCATTGATTGGATGGAAGTTGTCATTATTTGATGACTAGATAAATTTGAAAATAAACCTTAAAAAGCATGTGCTAATTAGCCATAAAAGTGTTGTCATAAGTCAAATAATCATCCCACATAATTAGCAAGACAAATATCTCCAATTTACCATTATAAAATCGGTCATTAAGCTTCTTCACATGCTGAAATTTCAGCATGTGTAACATTTACACTTTATTCAAATTGTTGCCAAGTTTGCATTTGATATATTCCTTGAAAATAAAGAAAAAATCAATCATCATTTATTACAAAACATTTCTACTAAATTTGGAATAAAAATTAGTCACCCAGAGGCCACAAATTCGGCCACATTCATTCCGACACATGCTGAAATTTTCAGCATGTGTGATATTTAAAGATATCACCATATTATTTCCATAACATCTTTAGAAAATTGTCATTTTATCTTTCATTTAATCCACATAATTTAAGATAGTAAATATGGCTTATTTCTTTGAAAATTTCGGCCAGCCTAAGACAACACATGCTGAATTTTCAGCATGTGTCACAAATGTGACAAAGTTTGAAATGTTACCTTTTGTAGTTCCTTTCTTTATGTCACCAACATTGCATGCTTCATTCTTGGCCAATCAAGATGCCAACAAAGCTCCACATATGCTCCAATATGGCTGAGCTACGCGTGTATGATGAATATACATGTGCTGATTTTTATTTTTGCAAACTTTGTGAAATAGTGCATATATTATTATACACACATGGTATATTCCAATCAGCCCTTAATTGATTTTTCTAGAACATTTTAAAATGTATGAAGTATGTAAAAAGTGTCTAGATACTGTTATATTCCATGCCAAAAATGTTACATGTGTTGTGTTCGTAGAAAACCGAATTTTCGACGTTTATCGATTACCCGATTTTTCTCCGATTAAATTCCAAATTTTTGCACATGTTATATATATTATGTTACACATAATATACATAAATTAAACTTTAATATTCAGCACTTAGGGCTGATTAAAGTGGCGCCTAATCATGTGACAAAACTGAATTTGGAATCTCCACAAATTGGCCTTAATTGAGGGTGATTTGTGTGTGCCAACATGGAATGATTTTATGGCTGTACATACCATGTGAGCCACGAACTTTTTGGCCATTTTTGAAGTGTAGGGGCTGGCCATCTATATATGGCAAGTACGTGACATGTTGGCGAAGTTTCGGTATTCACCCGATACGACAATTTTTGGTTTAGAACCTTTTAACGTGTCGTAATAAATTTGTCATCACCATGACTTATATCACATGATATAAGACCTGAATATACTCATTAATATGATTTAAATATAGTGGTGTGACGTTAACATACGTTCGTAAAATATATAACATGTCTGTAGTACGTTGGAATATATGTGCATGTGCCTTTTTAAAAAAAATCTGAATATATATATATATATATATATATATATATTGAAAATGGTGTGTAGGAGGGTAGAGAAAACTTTCCATTCTTCAATTTGTTGCCTTTGTGCCTTTTCCAAATATAGCTTCCTTAGTTTATTTAACTAAGTAATTTACTTAATGAACTAGTTTAGTTCATTAATGATGGCACCTGAAAATAGTTCAAACACAACAAATGCTTGCCATTTGATGTAAGCTTTAAAGCTTCATGGCTCGTTAGTACGACAACATTATATATGAACTATATAAGGCAAGTTTTATGCAACAACGTATCATGTCATAAAATATGTCATGCATTTCTTTAATACATGTTATTTAAATCATGCATTTTGTAATCACTCAAACCCCTTTTTCTCTACAATCTCCTCCTTTTGATGATTTACAAAATAACCTACGTTCATGATTTAAATTTTATTGCTCCCCTCCAATCATGCACAAATTCAAATTTTGAATTTTCTCCCCTTTGATTTGTGCAATCAATTTCTCTCTCCCCCTTAATTCATGCATTCTCTCCCCTTTTATTTTGGAAAGTCAATCAAAAATGCATATAAATATGGAAAGACAATAAAATAAAATCAGCAGAAATTATGCCTAATTTAGAACGAAGATTTTCATACGTGGCTTGATTTAATGCTTTAGTGAAGATGTCAGCTACTTGTGCCTTAGTGCGTATCTGATCTATGACAATATCACCATTATTTACGTGATCACGAATGAAGTGATAACGTACTTCTATATGCTTGGCCTTAGAATGTAGCACGGGGTTCTTAGATAGGTTGATGGCGCTCATACTATCACAATATATAGGAATCTTATTTACTGTAATTCCAAAGTCAGAAAGTTGTTGTTTTAGCCATAGTAGTTGTGTGCAACATAGACTAAGTGCCATGTACTCACCTTCAGCAGTGGATAAAGCTACGCTTGCTTGCTTTTTGGAAAACCATGAACCTTACGACATGTGGCTACGTTTCCTGAAAGTTTCGTGATTTTTGAAATTTTTTTACTATTTTTACGAACGTGATAAAAAAGATGCAATTTGCTGGAAACTGAAAGTAAGTGCTGAAAGTAGAGAACACAAGTAATTTTATACTGGTTGGGTTAAAACAACCTACTCCAGTTTTCGAGGACACCTTCCTCGGTTAACACTAATCACAAAATACAAATAGCACCTTACCACACAGGGTTGATAGAGTTACACACCAACTCCAACTCTTTACAAACCTTGTAAATGAATACAATGCTCACAAACACCACCACCTTGCGAGTGCAAGATTGATCACACCTTGATCAATCTTTTACAACAATAAAGAGTATAGGGTGGCATGTAAGAGGCCTATTCAAGATGTATGAATATGAATACAATAGGCTTTTAGAGAAAAGAAAGAAAGAATTGTAGTAGAAGAGAGGATGTATGCGTTTTGATCTTTTAAATTTGCAAGACTTTGTGTTGTCTTTTGTTTGCTCTCTTCTTTCCTTTTTATCAAGTTGGCAGCCCCCCTATTGCTTGGTCTTCCTCTTCAAAATTATCTTCTAAGTCATTGGAAGAGTATATTGCATCATTGTGACATTTCCTTGTCTACTTGGCAACTCCTCATTGGATGATCATTAAGCTCTTGCTTACTTGGCACTCATTGATTGGATGGAAGTTGTCATCATTTGATGACTAGATAAATCTGAAAATAAACCTTAAAAAGCATGTGCTAATTAGCCATAAAAGTGTTGCCATAAGTCAAATAATCATCCCACATAATTAGCAAAACAAATATCTCCAATTTACCATTATAAAATCGGTCATTAAGCTTCTTCACATGCTGAAATTTCAGCATGTGTAACATTTACACTTTATTCAAATTGTTGCCAAGTTTGCATTTGATATATTCCTTGAAAATAAAGAATAAATCAATCATCATTTATTACAAAACATTTCTACTAAATTTGGAATAAAAATTAGTCACCAAGAGGCCACAAATTCGGCCACATTCATTCTGACACATGCTGAAATTGTCAGCATGTATGATATTTAAAGATATCACCATATTATTTCCATAACATCTTTAGAACATTGCCATTTTATCTTTCATTTAATCCACATAATTTAAGATAGTAAATATGGCTTATTTCTTTGAAAATTTCGGCCAGCCTAAGACAACACATGCTGAATTTTCAGCATGTGTCACAAATGTGACAAAGTTTGAAATGTTACCTTTTGTAGTTCCTTTCTTTATGTCACCAACATTGCATGCTTCATTCTTGGCCAATCAAGATGCCAACAAAGCTCCACATATGCTCCAATATGGCTGAGCTACGCGTGTATGATGAATATACATGTGCTGATTTTTATTTTTGCAAACTTTGTGAAATAGTGCATATATTATTATACACACATGGTATATTCCAATCAGCCCTTAATTGATTTTTCTAGAACATTTTAAAATGTATGAAGTATGTAAAAAGTGTCTAGATACTGTTATATTCCATGCCAAAAATGTTACATGTGTTGTGTTCGTAGAAAACCGAATTTTCGACGTTTATCGATTACCCGATTTTTCTCCGATTAAATTCCAAATTTTTGCACATGTTATATATATTATGTTACACATATATACATAAATTAAACTTTAATATTCAGCACTTAGGGCGGATTAAAGTGGCGCCTAATCATGTGACAAAACTAAATTTGGAATCTCCACAATTTGGCCTTAATTGAGGGTGATTTGTGTGTGCCAATATGGAATGATTTTATGGCTGTACATACCATGTGAGCCACTGAAGTTTTGGCCATTTTTGAAGTGTAGGGGCTGGCCATCTATATATGGCAAGTACGTGACACGTTGGCGAAGTTTCGGTATTCACCCGATACGACAATTTTTGGTTTAGAACCTTTTAACGTGTCGTAATAAATTTTTCATCACCATGACTTATATCACATGATATAAGACCTTAATATACTCATAAATATGAGTTAAATATAGTGGTGTGACGTTAACGTACGTTCGTAAAATATATAACATGTCGGTAGTACGTTGGAATATATGTGCATGTGCCTTTTTTAAAAAAATCCGAATATTTTTTTAACAAAAGAAATGGGTATTTATTGATGCTTCACATTTGGTGGAGGAATACCATCGTACATGTGGGAGCGTCCATTGAATGATAATAATATAATGAACTAATAATATCTAGCCTCCAATCGTATACGATATGCCGCATTAAAACCTTGCCAGGTAAAACCACCCTTGTGGATAAAACTCTGGCGAAGGAAAAAGCGTACATATTTATACGATTGGATGGAATATTTGTATACAATGTATAGTCAAGTCTTCGATATTGCCATTTGAAGTCCGGTGGCCCCAGCTCTTGATGCGTATGCTCCTGGAATTGCAGCTTGAGCCCCGCAGCAGTTGTGATCCTCACCAATTGCAACCATGAATTCATGCCATGAAGAATATATAAAATAATTAGTGAGTGAATGCCTATGTTAACCATGTTATCGAAGGCAAGAAATACTAAATGCTGATTACTTATGTTGCCTATATCTTGTGATATAGGCAACCTAAAAAAAATCTGAATATATATATATATATATATATATATATATTTTATAAAAGCTATTTTATTAGATCAAAGCCTCACTTTTGGCGGAGGAAAACCATTACACAAATGTCAGAATACGTAAATAAAAAGATCAAAAAGCCAATGATGAGATATCTCCAGTCGTATACGATATGTCGCATTAAAACTTTGCCAAGAAAAACCACCCTTGTGGATAAAACCTTGGCGAAGGAAAAAGCGTGCATATTTATACGACTGTCATTGATACCGAAGCTGTACAATACAGTATATAAAAAGTGTGTATATGCAGCTGTCCGCCGACTATGTATGTCACTGGAGTTGAAAAGAAATGCAAATTTGAGTTGGACTATGTTGACATATTGCCATTTTAGCGTTCCAGGGTGATGCTCCGTCCAAATATCATCCACGCGTAAAAGCATCCAAGTGGTGTTGATCAGCCATGTCATCCAAACCGCAATGACCAGCCATGTAACAGCGAAATAAAAACATGTGTGAACCTTATCGAGGTTACAAGAGAATGAATCAATGCAGGAGAAAGAACACATACCCAACCTGCCTGCACCAATTGATGGACAGGCAGGGTTATGGAAGGAGAGCCAATCCATATGAAAGACCCAGGCCAAATCTTGTACGTGAGAATGCATCCACACCGTCGCCATACATAGATGTGCGTCAAGGCAATTGATAAAGATATCCCCCAGATGTCTCCCAGCACCAAGCACAGTGGGTAAACATATGATCAACTGAGATACATGAATCAAATAAATTATACTCAGCAGCGTAGTAAAAACTGGAAATCGTGAGCTGAAATGCTAAAGGAAAGAAAACGCACCATGCCTGCCCGCACCAAAGTTGGTGCAGGCAGAAAAGATGTGACAGTGCCAATCCGTATGGAAGACTGCATGGTTTCTAGTGTAGCCAGGGCACGCCAAATATAACTCATAGCGGGCACTGCAGCAATTGATCCAGGTAACAACATTAAAAAGTATCAACAAATAAATTATATAGCAACAGTGTTTAAGATAAGAAGTATGCGTACCGGTTCTGCCCGTGACTGTTAGGACACGGGCAGAAGGTTCAAAATAACCGCAAGCCATTAAATTGGGCGTAACTGCGCCGATGTGAGATCCAGTGCGACGGATGCCTTAACCATGGGAGGAAGAGTATGACTGTTGTACAATCCCGTTGTAGGATGCATCATTGCATGTTGAGCAAGATAATGTGCCGGCATATTATTCTCGCGATAAGTATGAAGCAGTACCAGCCTATGCTGACTAACCAGACTGTGAAGCTGCTGAAGATGATAATTTCCCACTGGTTGCCGATGCTTACCTAGTAAGGCTAGCATTTGAGCACAATCTGATTCCACCATAAGCGAACGGTATAAGGGTAGAAAATAAATCAGGCCAAAAAGAGTAGCTTGAATCTCTGCCTGTAGCGGTGTACTAAGAGGGAGACGAAAAGAAAGGGCCCGGATACAACTCCCATCGTGATTACGCAATATAACTCCTCTTGCTGCATAATGTTGTCCAACTCCTGCATCCACATTTAACTTGAGATGCCCAGAAGGGGGTGTTTGCCACCGAATAACCCGAAGACGAGGAGTACGAATCCGAGGAAGCCAGGAGAGAGATAGCAAAGGACCTGCTGCCAGCTTGGTGCCCTGGACACTCATCGCCCAAACGTGTATATCAAAGTGAATAGAGTTACGTAATGCCGTCGTCGAAAAAATTGTTGTGTCCCCATAGATGAGCTGTGCATATTGATTCCAAATATTTGATAAAACTATCGCAGGAATGACAACCTTCAAAACACCCGCAAGTGATGTAGAATTGGACCGATACCACCAAGAGAGTAAATATTGGCGCAAAGGCAGAGATGTCGGTGGTACTCCATGTAATTCAGCAGCAAAAAAACTCCAAAAATGCTGAATGCGTGAACACGAAATGAATATATGGTCCACTGTGGCTGAATGGGATTTGCAAAAAGGGCATTGTGTAGGACGCACCACTAAATAATTTCCGATGTAATCTTCAAATGGCATGGCTGAATGGAAAAAACGCCATAATAAAATTCGAACAGAGGGAGAGTGATGTTTAGACCAAATAAATGCTGTCGAGAGTAAGGTTAGGTGCGAAACCCGACATATATCATATGCCGACTTAAGTGAAAATACTCCAAAAGGCGTGGCTGTCCATGATGGGAATGCGCCTAGTCCAGTTGCATGAGAGGAGCAGATGGGGTGAATGCGACAGATAGACTTCCAAACCGCAGAATCTGGTAGCCTGGGAGTATAGTCCCCCCGTCTTCCATATTTAAGATGCATATATCGACTCCATAACATATCCTGACATTGATATTGCCACCATATACGACATGTATATGCTTGTTGCAGCTCACGAAGACTGCGAAGTCCTAATCCACCCTCCTCGATTGGAGTGGTCATAGAGTTCCATGCGACCCAATGGCGTCTATCTCCCCAAAAGAATGATGCCATCTTCCTGTCGAGCATTCGAATGACAGACTGAGGCATGCCGCCTGCCGCCAAAATATGTAAGGGGAGCGCTGCAATAACGGAGCGTAGTAGCACAAGCCGACCTGCGAGTGATAAGAGTCGAGAATGCCAACCATGTAATCGGTCATCCACATGCTGTAATAATGACAAACAGTGACTAGCCCGAGGGATGCCCTTATGAAGATAAGAACCCAGATAGCAAAAAGACAGAGAGATTTGGCGCATGCCTAGGATTCCTTTTATATTTTGACATTGTCGCGCTGTAATATTGGATGATGGAATGAAGCTGCTTTTACCAAAATTAACTTTCTGTCCCGATGCAGCTTCATATGTAGTGAGAAATGCATGAAAATGGTGAAGATTCCGTTGAGTACCTTGCAGGAAGATAAGTAGATCATCCGCATAAGCCAAGTGCGAAATTGTCATAGGGATTCTGCCCAGGCGAAAAGTGTGAATGCTGCCTGTGGAAACCAATGCCTTCAATCCGCGACTAAAACCCTCAGATGATAATATAAATAATAAAGGCGACAAGGGATCCCCCTGCTTAACTCCTTTAAAGGGACGGAAGTATGGAGATGGCTGCCCATTAATTAATACTGACATCCGCGTTGCACCTAGGTGATTAATAATAATTCTAATGAAAAAGTCAGAGAACCCAAACTTTCTTAGAAGCAGTTGGAGATAGTCCCAACTAACCCGATCGAAAGCCTTCATCATATCTAATTTCAAACACAACTGTGGTCCCCCTCTATCCAACATATGCACCATTTCACGAGCCAACAGAACTTGAGTAGAGATATCATTTCCCGCAAGGAAACCCGTTTGCTCTGGAGATATTAGTTTTGGTAGGAGCTGATTCAAACGAGTAGCAATAATACGAGTGCAGACTTTGCTGATGAAATTTGTAAGACACATTGGACGAAAATCAACAAAAGTCTGGGGTGACTGCACTTTTGGAATGAGAGTGAGTAAAGCACTAGCCATAACCTTTGGCTGAGGAACCCCAAGGAAAAACTCCTGCACAGCCTTTAGCACATCCGAATGTATTATTTGCCAACATGAACGATAGAATTGCCCAGTAAAACCGTCAGGACCTGCCGCACTATGTGGATCCAAACCCCATACCGCTGCTTTGACCTCAGACTCCAATGGCAATTGTGTAAGCATGAAGTTATCCTCAACAGTGACTAAACACGGGATATGGGATAATATTTCCGTATGATTGTCGATCGGCACATGGGCAAATAACTCCGTATAAAAATCCACTGCTGTCCTCATCAAATCCTCCTGTTGTGTCAACAATGTTCCTTGTGAATCTTGAAGTTGACGAATGCATAGCTGTGAACGCCTACCTTTGACCAGAGAGTGGAAATATCTGGTATTAGCATCCCCATCCTGTAAATGTTCCTTTGGTTCATTACGTTTTCTTCTGCTGCTTTACTTAGCACTGGTTTTTTGCATTGCATGCCAACGACACTACCTCAGCATGGATCCTCACGCCGATTGTATGCGTGCCACATTTGATCGGAATCATTTCGGAGCCAACTTGCGCAATATTCACTGTGCTACGAAGGAGTTAATCGCTTGGACAGCAATACAGCCACAATCTTTATATTCACTGTTTTATCATACTAATATCAATGATAATAGAATAAATATGTACGTTTTTTCCTTCGCCAAGGTTTTATCCACAAGGGTGGTTTTTCTTGGCAAGGTTTTAATGCGGCATATCATATTCTGTTGGAGATATCTTTTACTAGTGTTCTGTTTCTTTCTTTCGAAAACTCAAACTTCTGTAATATGGTTTCCCTCCGCCATAAGCGAGGTTTATTTATAATAAAATTTTCTTTTTAAAATATATATATATATATATATATATATATATATATTGAAAATGGCGTGTAGGAGGGTGGAGAAAACTTTCCATTCTTCAATTTGTTGCCTTTGTGCCTTTTCCAAATATAGCTTCCTTTAATGAACTACTTAGTTTATTTAACTAAGTACTTTACTAAATGAACTAGTTTAGTTCATTAATGATGGCACCTGAAAATAGTTCAAACACAACAAATGCTTGCCATTTGATGTAAGCCTTAAAGCTTCATGGCTCGTTAGTACGACAACATTATAAATGAACTATATAAGGCAAGTTTTATGCAACAACATATCATGTCATAAAATATGTCATGCATTTCTTTAATACACGTTATTTAAATCATGCATTTTGTAATCACTAAAACCCCTTTTTCTCTACACATACGCGTGCATATATGCGCCTATACTTACACGTTTCGCCCTCGGTCCACTTACACATAACATATAAACCTTAACCCCATAAGAGTTATCCTCACATTTACCCCCCTACACAACCACCGGCCGCTGCCTTCATTGCTACCGTAATCACAATTTAACATATGTAAATATATATTTATATATACGGTACCCACACACATATATCCATATGCCCACAACAATTCCTCCATAATATAGTTGACATTTAAAAATATACATAAAGCCCAAAGCAACTTAAACGGTTGTAAAAGTAAACAAATCAACAAATATTGTCGGCTTACCTTCATTTTTTTAAAAATATAATTCTAATGCAACACTTGTCTCCTTTTTCATATTATTAAAAAAATAGATACCAATTATAACTGAAATTTCAATATACAAGTTAGCACAATTTATTGTTCTCTAAAAATAGAAGTTCACAACGTCATAATCTAAAAACAGATTATGCCATTTATACATATACACATATTTAAACATACATGTAACATATACTATATATCATATACATGTCATATTTATAACCAATCAAACACCAAAATATATATGTTATAAGCCGAGTGCATACATAGTAATTTTCTGAAAATGGAGAAGGACGACTCCTTCAGGAAGCAAATTGCAACATGGATTATCTAAGGTTATTAATCCAGGCTTGAAAGAATATGTAATAATCGCTACTCGTCAATTAATTCTGTGGCTTACATAATTCAAATATGGAGCTGAACTTGAAGGCTACATCTTACTTTTATAGTTTTAGAATTTGAAATCAATGAATCAGTTGGGATGTGATGTTGTAGATATGTTCCAAGTTTGTGCTGGCTGCAGTATATGGTGATGAACACAAGAGAACTGCATTCCTGTAAATGCGTAATGCGTCCATGGTAGAAATCAAGATTAGCAAGAATATTATTAGAAAGAAACAAGAAAATAATCTTATAGGGCTGTGTTAAAAGGTGTAAGTCGGCCATGTACCAATTTTCCAAAAAAAAAACTCAACATTATATATTTATACACGTTCATATACATACATATCTATACCATGCGCAGGGCAGTGGCAACCTCCCTCACCCGCGACCCAAAATAGATGCAACATTAAGATTTATGCCACTTTTATATATACATAAATATAATCGATACATAACTACACCGATTACATACGTATAAACAACAATCTATGTGATCGAAATTAAATCATGCATGATCCGATTTTCATACGAAAATAACATCATAACTTTACAGAAGCATAGCAAATATAGCAAGGGTACTTGTATCGATCTGTATTATACGCGTTATATGTAGAACCGGCATGAAGAACGGACCAAAAATAATTATTATTTTTTTGTTTGGCCCTTGGAACCAGCAGCAGCAACGTGGAATTTGGAGAATAAAGGAACGGCTGGAGCTTGGCATTTCTGGGAGAAAAGAGCCGGCCTATTTTTTTTAATTTTTGATGAATGGGAAGGATTTGTGTTGTGTAGGTGTATAAATATAGATGTGTGGTAGGTAGAATCCTAGGATATCTAGATTATCTTATTTTATTTGAATTTGTAATTTGATTTAAACTCTATCTATTTACTTCCTAATCATTTTAAGATTTTAGGTTTTAAATCTATCCATTTCCTTTTTCTTTAATTTTTGCCGTGTAGTATGTGTAAATACTTATAATATATAGATATTTGTTTTATTTGTATGTCAACGTGTGTGTGCTTGTGTACTTGCATGGCATGCAATTTCACGTAGCATTGTTTACGGGGCATAACAGTTTTCCTACATTCTAAACGTGTCTTACACAAGAAAGCTTGTTCATTGACAAGAACAGTTCAACAACCACCGTCGACCATGTGCCTCTTGTTTGGACTGAGCTATATCTACCTCCTTGAAGCTTGTTTGTTGACGGTAGGATTTGGTTCCCCCACAACGTTCGCTCAAGACGTTGATATACAATCTAGTTTGATCAATGATCAAAGATTCACAAGGAAATACCTTGCAGGCACCTTTGGCCAAAAAATATTATTTTTCATTCATTCTTTGTTTTTCCAGGCGGCTGGCGCTAATACATATAACCGTATAATGCTAAACCTAATTTACAAGATGTAGGATATGTCTTCGACTTGATTATTACCATCTCAACATCTGATCAATTTTCCATGTGTCATCTCAGTTATCTAGGGCCTGAATCTATCATGAGATTCTCTAGAAGATTGTAGCCCCGGATGGCTAGTTTCTAGATCATCTTGAATCACCTCAAAAAGACATCGTATGAGACAGTTATGGCCAAATTAGTGAGATAGGGTCATCATGTGAAAGCCCTACTTTTATGCATTTTTCCCAAATTTGGAAAGCTTATTTTCTTGTCTTTTAACTATCGTTGTCTCAGCATTTGATCAATCTTCCATGCGTTATCTTGGTTATCTAGGGGCCGAATCTGTTGATGAGGTCTCCTAGAAAGTTGTAGCCCCGGATGTCTAGTTTCCATAGCATGTTGAATCACCTCAAAAAAGGTCGTATGAAAGGGTTATGGCCAAATTACTGAGATAGGAACATCCTGTGTAAACCCTACTTTTTAGGCATTTTTTCCGAATTTGGAAAGCCTATTTTTCTATTTTTTAACTAACGTTTTCAGTGTCTAAAAACACTTTAAAAACCTGTAATATGACTCCAAAATATATTATAAAAGAGTGCAAGCCATGGTTACCGAAAATTAGCTCATGTAAAACACCACGGACGTACTTCCTCCCTCTCCATCACGCTACACATCCTCTTTATGCAATTTAACTCATTTAACCTCGTCATTCCCTTCCCGCTCGAAAAGATTGATCCTTGAATCTAAACCTGCACTAAATGTAGAACAGAATTTAGCTCCATATAAGCTTGTAACGTAAAAACAAAACACACAACTAATAGAGACAAACATGAATAGCTTATTCTCAACCCCACCTAGATCACATATCAATACGATAGAAAGCATATAAGGTAAGATTGGAAGGAACTTAGACTTAAATAAGTTATTCCCCTTTATTTCCATGTTTTTGATGAACCTTTATTGCCTCTTTTTAATATGTCCTGGATGCATTAGAACCTGCATTAAATCATTTCTATACACAAAAGATGGCAACATATTGAATAAAAACATCATGTGACCGAATTTAGCAAGTGTGAAGCATGTTTCCATGTTAAACAAATGCTTAGCAAATTATTTCCTTTAGAAGGAAAAGTATCTGTCCTAGAGAAATTACAACTTCATGTATAAAAACTACAACTTTTAACACATACATCATGTACATCAACAAACTCATGGCTCAAAGACTTATACACGCATTTCTAAGCTCCCAGATCAAACACATAGATAACCCAAATAATCTGAAACACTAGGGGACGGCTTAGACACACACGTATACAAATCAAAGATTTTGAAAATGGAATACTGGCTGAATTTACACAACTTTCAACAGCAAGATACATAACAAATGAGTATGTTGTAGTGGGCACAAACAATGTGTCGTTGTTGTTCTTCACGTTAGCCTTTTGAACATAAAATAATGGAGATTCGTATGCAAGCAAAGATGGTAAGATATTAGGCAATAAAACTTCAAACACATTTGTATTGTTCTTTTGCCTTTCTTCCTCATTTATGATTTCAGATTTGTCTACACGTTTTCTATCAACTCCTTCAACAGTTTCAGCTTCATGTTCAACGTTTTCATGAGATGCATCCTCATTGTTTTTATTTAAATCTATTTCAATCTCATGCAATTCAAAGGCAGCCGTAGACATGTCATGTTCAACTTTATGTAAATTATGCAATGCAACATGTAATTCTTCTCCTAGCTTATGCACTTCATATTCGTCAGCATGATATTCATGATTAGAAATAGATAAATCACTAGAAATTTCATGGATATCATAGGCACCAACTTGCAAATCATTTTCAACAACTTGCAAATCATTTTCAATAACATTTGAATTACTAGAAGATTCAAACTCATCATGAAAATCTTTAATATTATGCATGTTAAAACCTAAAGACGTAGCGTAATCCATGAACTCTTGACGTTCCAATTCTAATTTTGATCACTACTCTATAAACTAAGTACTGGCTTTTTATAAGTGTAACCAAGCCGAAAGTCTAATCTTTATCGAAACCTAAGTGATGGCGACACTGCGTGCAAGTCAATATCAACATCTAACTTTCAACCTCGTTTATCCAAAAATTGAAGACCAATATTCAGGTAAGTAGGGTTTTGCAAGTGTTAGAGTTTTGATAGAGTTAACCAAGTATAACGATCTCTGCCTTTTGAGAATTTAGTCGAATGGCCAGGTTCCAGGTAATAGTGAGCAAAAATACTCAGAATGCTTGCACATATTTCTTCGAAGCAAGGTTTATCAACTAGCTGACGCCAGGTCTGATGACTCAAAGAATCCATTCTGTGATAATGTTAGGAAATCGCCCTGTGCTCAGTAGTATAAAAATAAATTCGACTGACTTCCAACTTTTGACATCATTAGTGCCTTTCTGGTGATTATTGTTGAAGGCAGCACAAGTGTGGAAGAAGCACAATCCCAAGTTTGTGGCATAACTTGAATAGAAGCCGTTGGATTGAATTCATAAATTGAGGCTCAGGATTGCAAGATAGAAGGTTGGACAATGATGTGGGAGTCTTGGCTGGTGATCACGTGGGATATCTGAAATTTGCGAATACAATTCACGCAGAGAATGTGCAGGAGGTAGAAGGAGAACGATGGAGAAGATGACTGGATGGCAGGAATGATTTAAATATGGGAAATGTCGTTTTTGCCCTTTATGTTTCAGTTAGAAGAGTTATTTTAGTAAGGGTAGTTTTGTCTTTTCACCATGTTTTTCTTCTTCTTCATTGTACGAAGGCTATATGTTGAGAAAAAGGGGTTTGAGTGATTTCAAAATGCATGATTTAAATAACGTGTTACAAAGAAATGCATGACATATTTTATGACATGACACGTTGTTGCATAAAACTTGCCTTATATAGTTCATACATAATGTTGTCGTGCTAACGAGCCATGAAGCTTTAAAGCTTACATCAAATGGCAAACATTTGTTGTGTTTGAACTATTTTCAGGTGCCATAATTAATGAACTAAACTAGTTCATTAAGTGAAGTACTTAGTTAATTAAACTAAGTAGTTCATTAAAGGAAGCAATATTTGTAAAAGGCACCAAGACAACAAGTTGAAGAAAGGAAAGTCTTCCACTCCCTCTCCATACATTCACACGCCATTATACATATATATATATACGTATTTTCAGATTTTTTTGAAAAAGGCACATACACATATATTCCAACGTACAATCGATACGTTATATATTTTACGTACGTACGTTAACGTCACACCACTATACTTAACTCATTTTTATGAGTATATTCAGGTCTTATATCATATGATATAAGTCATGGTGATGACAAATTGATTACGACATGTCAAAAGGTTCTAAACCGAAAATTGTCGTATCGGGCAAATACCGAAACTTCGCCAACGTGTCACGTACTTGCCATAAATAGATGGCCAGCCCCTACACTTCAAAAATATCCACAAAATTTCGTGGATTTCATGCTATATGCAGCCATAAAATCATTCCATGTTGGCACACACAAATCACCCCACATTAAGGCCAAATTGTGAAGATTCCAATTTCAATTTTGTCACATGTGTTGGGCGCCACTTTAATCAGCCTAAGTGCTGAATATTAAAGTTTAATTTATGTATATTATGTGTAACATAATATATATAACATGTGCAAAAAGTTGGAATTTAATTAGAGAAAAATCGGGTAATCGATAAACATCAAAAATTCGGTTTTCTACGTACACGACACATGGAATGCTTTTGGCATATCATATAAAATGTATCTAGACACTTTTTACATATTTCATAAATCTCAAAGTGTTCTAGAAAATTCAATTAAAGACTGATTGGAATATACCATGTGTATATAATTAAATGTGCACTATTTTACAAAGTTTGCAAAAATAAAATTCAGCACATGTCCTATCCTCATCACACGCCCATTCTAGCTATGTTGGAGCATATGTGGAGCTTTGTTGGCATATTGATTGGTCAAGAATGAAGCATACAATGTTGATGACATAAAGGAAGGAGCTACACAAGGTAACAATTCAAACTTATGTCACATTTGTAACACATGCTGAAAATTTCAGCATGTGCATTAGAGCTGGCCGATTTTTATCCATTTATGAGGAACATTTTACTTCTTAAATTAAGTGAATTAATAGGAAGACAATATGGAAGTGTTTTGAATATTTTAGGGAATAAAGAAAGTAATATTTTCAAATATCACACATGCTGAAAATTTCAACATGTGTGGGAATGTATAGTGGCCGAAATTTAGTCTACATCGGTGTCCAATTTTTATTCCATAAATGATAAGAATATTTTATACTAAATGGTGATCGAATTATTATTTGATTTCTTGGATTAAATAAATATAAAATAGGAAATATTTTGAATAAATGGTGAATGTTACACATGCTCAAATTTCAGCATGTGCAAGATGTCTTTATGGCCGATTTTTTCAAGGAAATTTGGAGAAAATTGTCTTGCTAATTTTGTGTGATATTCTTGTGAGTTATGGTAACTATTTTATGATGATTTTGGCACATGTTTTAAGTGTTATTCTCAGATTTGTCTAGTCATCAAGTGATGACAACATCCAACCAATCAATGAGTGCCAAGTAAGCAAGAGCTTAATGATCATCCAATGAGAACATGCCAAGTAAGCAAAGACATGTCACAATGATGCCAAATACTCTTCCAAGGACTTAGAAGATAATTTTCAAGAGGGAAGAGCAATCCAAGGGGGCGGCCATAATGACAAAAAGGAAGGAAGAAAAGCAAAACAAAAACAAGAACAAGTCTTGCAAATTCCAAGATCAAAAACGTTTAGCACCTTCTTTTCTACACTCTCTTCCTTTCTTCTCTATAAAAGCCTATTGTACTCATATTCATATATTTGAATAGGCTTCATATAGTCCACCACATATTCTTTTATTGTTGTAAAAGATTGATCAAGGTGTGATCAATCTTAGACTTGCAAGGTGGTGGTGTTCGTATGCATTGTATTCACATACAAGGTTTGTAAAGGGTTGGAGTTGGTGTGTAACTCCATCAACCCTGTGGTAAAGTATTCTTTGTGTTGTGTGATTAGTGTGAACCGAGGAAGGTGTCCTTGAAGACTGGAGTAGGTTGTTTATAACCGAACCAGTATAAAATTCTTGGTGTCATTTACTTTCAGCACTTACTTTAAGTTTCAGCATTGTTTATCGTTTTTGATCACGTTCGTAAAAATAGTAAATAAATTTCAAAAATTACGAAACTTTCCACAATCATAGCCACACGTCTTAAGGTGAATTTTGCACAAGTTTCAACCCTTTTGGACAAGTATAAGTCATCCAAACGTCCAAAGTTCTGAGACTAGTGCAGTCTGATTTTCAGGCTTGCAAAGGTTGAGACTTTGATCGTATTTGACTAACTTCCCAAAAGAATTTTTCAAAACTGTTTCAACCTATTTAAATACAACTAATAAAGGGTTAGTCTTTAAATTTTCAGAGCATTTGGAGTTGCATACAAATAGGAATTAATTTTTCAAATCAGTCTACCGTTTCTGGCAGATTTGCGCAATCTGACCACCAACAAATTTTCACACTCATAACATCTGAGGCTAAGTTCTCTCCAAATTTCAGAATTTTTGAAGACCTGCAACCCAGTTTTTAAAACGTTTTAAAACTGGTCCTGAAAACAGAAATTGTTTTCAGAAGTTGGGTTTTTGGTTTAAAACTATTTTAAAAACCACATTTTCCGCACCCACTATTCAACCCTCCCCTCTAGTGGCGCCTTGCAGATCCTACACTATATATATGCCTCAGAGCCTTCTTGGACAAAGATGATGAGAATAACCATTTTTCCTTCTCCATTCTATAGCAATCTCTCTTCCTTTTGTTTTTCTGAGTTACTTTGAATTCAGAATTGCTGAATTTGACATGGTATCAGAGCATTAGAGATAGCAGTTTTGTTTTTCATCGATGTTTTGATTGTTGATGCAATTCTTTGTTCTGTGAGTTGAGAATTCATAAATTGTTCATTTTTATGGCTTCATCATCAAATACTCAGAGAACGAGTGGATCTCAGCCTTCTCAGAGTCCAGTTAGCAATCCCTATTACCTTCATCCAAATGACAGTCCTGCTATCATTTTGGTGCAACCTCCATTGAATCCTCATAATTACCACTCTTGGAGCTGGATGTTTCAGATGGCGCTTATTGTCAAGAACAAAATTGGATTCATAGATGGATCAATCCAGCAGCCAACTCATACTGATCCACAGTATCCAGTGTGGAGGCAGGTAAATTCTATGATACATCCTGGATCATGAATAACGTAATTCCTTCAATTGCGCAAAGTGTCATGTGGTATGATAATGCTGTAGATGCTTGGAATGACCTTAAGCGAAGGTATGGTACTGGTGATGCATTTAGATTATCAGATTTGTTGGAAAATTTCTACACAGTTAAGCAGGAAAACGATTCTGTGAATGATTATTTTACAAAAGTTAAAGTGCTTTGGGAGGAGATGATGGCATTAAGACCTGTTCCTACTTGTACATGTCGTAGTTGTAGATGTGATCTAGGAGGTAAAATGCATGAGTTCGTTGAAACTGATTATGTTATAAAATTTCTAAAAGGATTAAATGAAGAATTTGATGCAGTGAAATCACAAGTGTTTGTGATGACACCATTACCTAAAATTGATGTAGTATTTGCTATGGATTTGAAATATGAAAGGAAGATAAATGGCTTAGTGTCTTAAGGAAGCTTCGTTAACAATCCTACTGCGCTTGTGGTTGAGAATTCTGAAGCTGTAATTGCTAATGCTAGTGTATATGGAGGTAGAAGAGGAGGTAATAGCTTCAGAAGGGGGAGTGGTAGGTTCTTCCCTGACAATTCTAAGAGACCAATCTGTACACATTGTGGAATGATAGGACACGTTGAGCAAAGGTGCTATAAGAAGCATGTATATCCACCGGGCTTCAAGTTTAAAAATCAAGCTAATCAGATTGAAGTTGTGAATGGAGAGGTTGAGGATGTTTCTGTGAATCAAGGTGAGAAGTCATATCAGGCTCCTATGCTTACTCTTGAGCAGACTCAGAGATTGATGGCTATGTTAAGCACAGATGATAAGAAGAAGTCCCAGGGAATATCCAGTGCTGGAAGTCAGGGAGCAGTAATGTCTGCTCTTTTGAATAATGATGGAGGTAAATGTCACTCTAATACTATGAATATATGGATTTTAGACTCAGGAGCTACTTATCACATTGCATGTAATCTCAGTTTATTTCATTCCTTCAAACCTATTAACTGTGTCTCTATAAAGCTACCTAATAATCTCTCAGTTTCTGCCAGCCATATTGGATCTGTCATTATAAACTCTTGTCTGACCATACACAATGTACTCTATGTTCCATCGTTTTCTTACAATCTTATGTCACTTAGCAAACTGATGTCTGTTCCTTCTTTATTTGTTCAGTTCTTTGGTAATTGCTGTGTGCTTCAGGAATGTATATCCCTAAAGATGATTGGTTCAGTTGAATTACATAATGGATTGTATTACATTCATGGAGTTTCTAAGAAAGAATCTGCTTCTCCTAGCTGTATGTTCGTTGCTGATTAGTTTTCAGATAGCTCTCTTCTATGGCATTATAGATTAGGCCATGCTTTGTTTCCTAGAATAAAAGAATTGCAGAAACTTGATGATTCTGTATGTGCTAATGATGTATCAAACAAATGTATTGTATGCCCTTTGGCCAAAATGAAAAGAGCTCCATTTCCTGTTTCCAAGTCTTTGTCTAAATCTTCCTTTGACATTGTTCATATTGATATCTGGGGTCCTCATAAACATCCTACTATATATGGTCACCGTTATTTCCTCACTCTTGTTGATGACCATACTAGATACACATGGTTGTATCTTATGAAACAAAAATCAGAAGTCAGAAGCATTGTTCAAAGTTTCTATCAGTATGTTGCAACTCAGTTTGATAAGAATATCAAGTCTATACAGACAGACAATGGTCTAGAATTTCAAATGACCCCATTCTTTATGGCCAAGGGCATTATACATCAAACTAGTTGTGTCTATACTCCTCAACAAAATGGTATTGTTGAACGTAAACACCAACACATCTTTAATGTTGCAAGGTCACTTAAATTTCAGTCCAATCTCCCTTTGGGCTACTGGGGATTATGTGTCCAGTATGCTGTTTATGTGATCAATATTCTGCCTACACCACTGCTTCACCATAAATCACCTCATCAGACCATGTTCCAAAATGTGCCCTCATATAGTGGTCTTAGAGTTTGTGGTTGTTTAGCATTTGCTAACAACACTTCTGTACATAAAACCAAATTTGAGCCCAGAGCCATTCCTGCTGTATTTCTTGGTTTACCACATCATACTAAAGGGTATCTGTTGTTGAGCCTTGAGACAAAGAAAATCTTTAACTCCAGAGATGTTCAGTTTCATGAACATACTTTTCCTTTTGCTTCTGACATACAATTAGACATGGCTACACTTCCTCTGTCACACTCTAATGGGTCTGATGCTTCAGCTCAGACATCTAATACAGACTCTTATCCTTCTTCAGACTTATTTCCTCATATTCCTTGCCATCCAGAGACACTACTGGTGTCTCACCAGCTGAACTTAATGAATTTAGTTCTACCTCACCTCCCTCACATCAGTCTGAATTCCAACCATGTGTTTCTCCTATGTCTGCCTCTCCTCAGCCAGCATCTACACCTTCTACTTCTTCTCAACAAGAATTCCACATGTGTACTGGCCTAGAAATACATTTACCTCCTCTTCCCATGAGTGCACCAAAAGATTCCAGATCCACAAGAACTAAACATCCTCCCAGCTATTTACAAGATTACTATTGTGGCCTGATCTATAGTTTAACACCCCATTCTGTTTCTTCTTCTGCATATCCAATTGAAAATTACATGTCATTTGATGCATTAGCTCCTTAGTATAGGTCATATGCTCTTAATATTAGTTTACACCAGGATCCAACATCTTATCAAGAGGCAGTCACTTCTGTTCACTGCAGAAGGTTCTGCAACTTGAGTTGGCTGTGCTAGATTCTAATCACACTTGGTCCATTGTCCCATTGCCCCCCGGGAAAAGGCCTATTGGTTGCAAGTGGGTATACAAGGTTACGTATAATCCTGATGGTAGTGTAGAAAGATACAAGGCCAGACTTGTGGCCAAAGGGTTTACTCAGCAGCTTGGCATTGATTATACTGACACCTTCTCTCATGTTGCCAAACTGACTACACTCAGACTGCTCCTTGCTGTATCTTCCATGAAACATTGGCATGTGCATCATTTGGACGTGAATAATGCCTTTTTACATGGTGACCTTAGCCAAGATATTTATATGATGTTACCTAAGGGTGTCACTGCTCCTAGTAATAACATGGTGTGTAAGTTGCATAAATCATTGTATGGCTTGAAACAAGCCAGTTGCGAATGGAATATCAAGTTAACCAGTTTCTTGCTTAGTCAGGGATGTGTGCAGTCGAAAAATGATCACACCATGTTCATACATCAGACATCCATATTTTTTTTGGTTCTCCTTATTTATGTGGATGATATTGTCATAGCCAGTGCTTCTCTTCAACAAATTCAAGCTCTCAAAGATTCATTGCATCAGGCTTTCCAAATTAAGGATCTAGGTCCTTTGAAGTACTTTTTTGGCATTGAAGTGGCACGGTCACAGGGGGGATCATGCTTTGCCAGAGGAAGTATGCTCTTGAGGTGATAGATAAGTCTGGACTTTTGGGAGCAAAGCCGGTGAAAACACCTATGGAGCAGAATATCAAGTTAGCGCATGGTGATTCGAGTTTAATAGCAGATGTGCCTAGCTATAGAAGGCTTATTGGTAAGTTGTTGTATCTCACTATAACAAGGCCGGACATATCTTTTGCAGTATAACAGTTGAGCCAATTTCTTGACAAGCACACAGAATTGCATTTGAGATCAGCACACAGGTTGTTAAGGTACTTAAAAGGCATAGCAGGTCAGGGATTGCTTTATCCTAGTAATGGAAAGATGGAACTGAAAGGTTTTGCTGATTCTGATTTGGGTGGATGTGTAGAAACTAGGAAGTCTGTGACTGGGTACTGCATGTTTCTTGGGAATTCATTGGTATCGTGGAAGTCTAAGAAGCAAGGCACAGTGTCAAAGTCTTCTTCAGAGGCAGAGTACAGGGCGTTGGCTATGGCAACTTGTGAGATTCAATGGCTTTTGTATCTGTTGGAAGATTTGGGAGTTAAGCAATCATGCCCAGTTGAATTGTTTTGTGATAACAAGAGTGCCATATACATAGTGGAGAATCCAGTGTTTCACGAGAGGACCAAAAATATTGAAATTGATTGCCACATAGTTAGAGAAAAATATCAGCAAGGAGTAATCAGACTTATGCCCGTTAAATCTGAATCTCAGCTAGCTGATGTCTTTACTAAAGCATTGGATTCAGTATCATTGCAGAACCTGACCTCAGCTATGGGAGTATGCAACATATTCAGTAGGTCAGGTTTGAGGGGGGTGTTGAAGGCAGCACAAGTGTGGAAGAAGCACAATCCGAAGTTTGTGGCATAACTTGAATAGAAGCCGTTGGATTGAATTCATAAATTGAGGCTCAGGATTGCAAGATAGAAGGTTGGACAATGACGTGGGAGTCTTGGCTGGTGATCACGTGGGATATCCGGAATTTGTAGATACAATTCATGCAGAGAATGTGCAGGAGGTAGAAGGAGAACGATGGAGAAGATGACTGGATGGCAGGAATGATTTAAATATGGGAAATGACGTTTTTGCCCTTTATGTTTCAGTTAGAAGAGTTATTTTAGTAAGGGTAGTTTTGTCTTTTCACCATGTTTTTCTTCTTCTTCATTGTACGAAGGCTATATATATGCGTCAGAGCCTTCTTGGACAAAGATGATGAGAATAACCGTTTTTCCTTCTCCATTCTATAGCAATCTCTCTTCCTTTTATTTTTCTGAGTTACTTTGAATTCAGAATTGCTGAATTTGACAATTATAATTTAAGTTAAGGATGTGGGCTCTGCCAAGTCTGCCTACTTGTGTGATAAGGACTGCTTGGCACTGCCAAGGTCAGCTGGATGTGGTGGACCTATGCCGTCCAAATACTCTTAGTACGCGAAAAACCTGTGTCGTCCTTAGATTCATGCTAGGGCGAGCAACTCCTGTTTAAGATATGAAGACATGTTCTAGGGACTTATTTTAATAAGATAGTAATGACAGCCGGCACGACCTTGCCGAAGTCAAGCGTAGCATGGTAGTGCGGCAAATAGGTGCCGTCTTAATCCTTTTTTTGGGACACCTAGATCTGCCAAGTGTTGGGGCATGCAGATGGCGACTTAATTTCCTACCCATCGTTAGGACATGCTTATTGGAGAGTCTCGCAAGTTTGCATTTTAATCCCTTCGTTGGGGCCACATGTTGGACTTGATAGATATATGTCGTTTTACTTCCTATCCATCACTGAGGTGTGCGCAGAACCTATGCAACAAATCCCTTTGTAACCATAAGATAGAGGTCACATGTTAAATAAATGGTGTGCACCATGAGGATATGTGCGTTGCTGCAATGGATGCTTGGGCACGAGAACCACGAAGGTATGTGCAAATCGTTGGGGCTTATTTTACTTCTCCTTAGCATGAGGTCGTCCTAGAATCTGCTCCTCAGCAAGGAGTTTTCCATAAAATTTCTCCTAAGCAGGAGGTCCTCTAGAGTGCGCAAAAGGGGAATTTGGTCCCACAGGCTGCCGCTTTATACATCAAATAGTTCACCCTACTCGCTCCCCTCATCCGAGCTGAGAAGGCTTGCTTTGCTCTGGCTCCAATTAATATGGTTTGCACATATCCCTAGATTCGCCGAACGAGAAATCGAGGGCAACCTGCTTCATATCCAATGCGCATGTATTTTGAAACTGTGCAAACGGTAAAAAGTAAATACATTATGCTTGTTCATTTTAAAAGAATTCACAGGCATTATATACAAAGCTCGAGGTATGATACACACTAAAATTTGGCAGAAATATTTAGGTGGTTTTCTACTCATGATGTCTATTTGAGTGCACCTCTCCTTGGTCCCTTGTTACGCCATGGAGCTCATGGCGAGCATGCCTGATATGGACTTTTCTTTGCTTCAGCCATGTAGGCGTAATGCTCAAATCTCCTTGGTGGAATCCACTTCCCCAACATTCCTTTTACCATCAAAGCGTGGACCCAAACACCAACTTCAGTCCTGACCCGTGTGGATCACCCATGATTGCATGGTGCCAATCCGAGGCCGTGGAGCCGTGCCTAGGTATGTATCCTCATTAGATGCCCCTGATGAGGGTGGTATGATTAGCACTTCTCGTCAGACTGAGGTTAGCCAAATCCTGATCAGTTGTGCAGTCTAGACCATGGGTTATACAATTCATATAGGAAACCCAAGCTGATCAGGCGCTTAATCTCCTAGGTTAGCTATCTAAACTCCTATGTATCATGGACAATGTCCTTATGCAACCTATAGTACAACTTATGATCTCTCTTTACCCTTGGCCCTACCAACGTTGGTGTGTTGATGAGGTCAAAGGAGCTAAATTGCATCGAGAGGATGTGCATCGGGATGGAGAGAGAGGAAACATGCCTGTGGTGTTTTGCATGGCCTAATTTTCAACCACCATGGCTTGTAATCTTTTGTAATAAGTTTTAGAGACATTTTAGAGGTTTTTAGAATGTTTTTAGATATTAAAAACATTTGTTAGAAGATAGGAAAATAGACTTTCCAATTATGAGAAAAAGCCTATTTATTGGGGATTTCAAAGGATGGCCCTATCTCAGTATTTTGGTCATAACTCTCTCATCCGACGTTATTTGGAGGTACTTCAAGATGATATGCAAAACTAGACATCTTGGGCTACAACTTTTTAGGGGATCTCATTGACAGATGCGGCCCCTAGATAAGTGAGATTACACGTGGAAGATTGATCAGATGTTGAGATGATAATGTTCAAGTAGAAGACATACCCTATCTCTTGTAAATTAGGTTTAGCATAGTAGAGTTATATGTATGAGCGGACTACCGCCTGGAGAAATAGAGAATTGAATGAAAAATAGCATATTTCGGCCAAATGCTGCCCGGCAAGGTATTCCGTTGTGTTTTTTGATCATTGATCAAAACTCGATTCTATATCAACGTCTTGAGTGAACGTTGTGGGATAATTGAATCCTATCATCTTGAAGACACGTGCCAGGGGTGATTTGCCATTCTTGGACCACGAACAAGCTTCAAGGAGGCAGATATAGCTCAGTCCAAACAAGAGGCACATGGCCAAGGGTGGTTGTTGAACCTTTCTTGTCATCGAACAAGGTTTCTTGTGGAAGACACATTTAGAACGAAGGAAAGGTCCGTTCTTTTGGCGTGAGACACGCATCAATTTGGTATCACAACTGCAAGTTTCCTTGTTCTAATTTTATTTTTTGTTCCGTTCATTCATCATCTCAAACTGTACACAAACACCATCATAAAAAAAATTCTATTCACACCAAAAACATACGTCCGCATAAAATAGTCCGCATTCTTTTTCTTTTCATCTTCTTGATCGTCTTGAATTGGATTGTCTCCTTAATTGGAACGTAATCTACATGATATTGTTGCATATCTAGTGTGTTATTATTGCTATTTTGAAACCTAGGACTTTACATCTAGTTAAATAAATTCAGCTACACTATAAAGCTTGCTACTTTGCTAAATTGCTACCGAGTCTTGTATGAATTCTTGTTGCATGACACTCTTAGTTGAATTTTAATTGTGTTTGTGATTGAAACTTGTGATTCTTAGTGGGATAATTTGCACGGATATGTTCCTAGAAACCCCCCAGTCAAAATCACCCAAAAGAACCAATCTCTCATTGTTGATTTTTCACCTTAAGCTATCAGCATCAAATTTGACAACACAATGGAGGAACTGAAAATAAATGAAGATGCTGAAGCAACAAAATTGAAGAAGAATAAATCTCTATTCATTCTTATCAAATATAGCAATATACTCGGCTGTATGTATCTACCGAAAGGAAAAATGAAAAACAACCCCCCTGCTATACAAAATGATTGAACAATGTATATATAGAAACAGGCTTCTTCTAGTCCAATATTACCGTTGCAATTCCCTTGGGAAGCAGCTGAAATCTCTGACTCTCAGCAGCAAGCAGCAACGGTCGAAAAATAGGGAAAACTGAGAATCCCTCTCCCACGGACACAAAGTAGAAGAAATGGCCCCTTTTAAGATTTCACACGTGTGAGCTGTACACAACTTTATACATATATATATATATAATGTACGTATGTATATATATATATGTATGTATATATATATATGTATGTATATATATATATGTATGTATATATATATATGTATGTATATACAGGTGACCAGCTCTGGCGAAAATTTCCGGCGATCTTGGATCGCGAGCCGCCGACTTCATCTGGCGGCGTTAGACGCCGCCGACATCTGCCTGCTGGATTGCGCCGCCTTTCATCTGCCTTCGGTTCTTCTTATCGATCACACAGGTTCCCTACATTGTCCATCCTCGTTCGTCCCGTCCTATGGAAATTCCGCCGCCATCTTTTGCGGCAGTAGTAGCAGGCGCTACTTCTGCCGCGGCTATCAGTATCTCGCCGAAGACCATCTCGCGCTATAAAGGTATCCCCTTAATATCTTTTTTGGATTCGGAAATTGATGCTCTTGCTGCACCATTCAAGCATGCGTTGGTGGGTACATTCTGGTATGGTCGTCCCCCTTTAAAGGTTATACGAGAGGTCTTTGAGAAAATTGGCTTTCATCATGATCTCAGGATTACCCTAATAGATCAAACTCATATACTGCTAAAATTTCAAAATGAGGCTGATTACCTACGTTGCTTTTATCGTCAGTCCTGGCATATT
Organism: Eustoma russellianum; assembly: GCA_036186865.1. Classification (NCBI taxonomy): domain Eukaryota; kingdom Viridiplantae; phylum Streptophyta; class Magnoliopsida; order Gentianales; family Gentianaceae; genus Eustoma; species Eustoma russellianum. The sequence goes on along the minus strand of AP025055.1, from coordinate 10,542,594 downwards.
TTGGGATGTCACATGCGTATCACAAAATGGACCGTTGACTTTGATCCTACCACTGATGTTCCTATCGTTCCAGTATGGATTGCATTGTCTGGTTTACCAATTCATCTCCATAGGAAAGAGGCGCTTTTTGAGATAGTCCGACCTATTGGCTCCCCCCTCAAGCTGGATGTTGCCACTTCAGATGGATTAAGACCATCAGTTGCTAGGGTTTGCGTTGAAGTTGATATTTCGCAAGAATTGCCAAAGAAAATATATTTGCAGGTGAAAAATCGTTATATTCTGCAGGCTGTGGAATATGAAGATTTGCCACTCTTTTGCACGTCATGCAGAAGATTAGGCCATGTTGCCGATGCCTGTCCACCACACAAAACTTCAAACGTGCCTCCCCCTCCGCCTCCCCCACCACCACGCCGCCCCCTGCAGCGTTGGACACCGGTGAAGACTAAGCCAACCGACGCACCTATCATACCTCCAGAGGATCAACCAATGCCGGCGGCATCGCATCCTCCGTCTGATATATCGGCTGACCCGACGAATGTGGAGACCGAACTACATACTGGAAATAATACATTGCTGGATGTTTCTGATGCTTGTGAACTGGGCCATTCATCCGATAATGATCTTCCCACCGAAGAACCCCCCTCGGATGATCTGACTATCCCAGATGAGGTTGTCCGCCGTATTAATCTAATGGAACCAACAGCAGACACAGATACTCTTATTTCGCGGTTGCAAGACACAACAGATTCAGCAGACTTTACTCTTGTGGTTCCACGTCGGAAACGTCGTTCTCGAAAAGATCTTCCTCCGTTGCCTCCATCTACTGTGCTCGCACGCAGTGCGTCTCATGCGATTCAGGGAAGTAACACCACCCTTTCTCAATGAATATTATGATATGGAATATAAGAGGCATGCGTGCCTCCCTCCCAAGAATGCATCAATTAATTCATGAGCATCGTTTGAATTTAATAGCTTTGATAGAGCCAAAACACACGTCTAGCAGTATTAATCGTTTTGCTTTGGATTTTGGTTTTTCTAATTCTTTTTCCTCACAATCAGATAGAATCTGGTTTTTTTGGCGTGACTCAGATTTTCATTTGATCTCAACGCAGGATGATGATCAAGTGATACATTTTACTTTGTTTTTTCGGCCGTTGCAGTATTCGCTGGTCTTGTCTGTAGTTTATGGCAAACACACGCCCTTGCTGCGCCGTACATTATGGGATTCGTTATGTACATTTTCAGAAGCATCTACGTTGCCTTGGATTGTTGGGGGAGATTTTAATACCTTTCGCTCTTTGTCTGATCATGAAGGCCGTTCGCAACCCTCCCTTTCAGCGTTACAAGATTTTAATGACTGCATTGAGTCGTGCTCTTTGATGTCCCCACAATTCCATGGGCCTAAGTTCACATGGACAGATGGAAGAGGGTTGGGAAGAGTACGTCGGAGACTGGACTGGTTGTTCATTAATTCGGCATTGCAGGATACATTTCTGGATTCTCAGCTTACTCATCTGCCACGCATCACATCTGATCATACCCCTTTGTTATTTTTATGCCGTCAAAATCAATCCAGCGGCCGTCGTCCTTTTCGATTTTTGGATTCATGGCTACTACATCCGGATTTTCATGCATATGTACAGAATGCTTGGGCTACTTATTCAACTACGGGAGGAATGTTTGGCTTCTATTCCAAATTATTCCGACTAAAGAAAGACATCCAACGATGGAACAAAGAGATCTTTGGTAATATTTTTTCCAATGTCCAGCAGGCGGAAGCGGCACTTTCACATGCGGAGAGTGCCTGGGATGCGTCCCCTAATGACACGAATAGAATGGCTTATCATAAAGCCAAAGCGGATTATCTGCAAGCATCTTCCTATGAGCTGCAATTTTGGAAACAAAAATCTCGTGTCCGATGGCTAAAAGAGGGTGACGCTAATACCCGATATTTTCATTCTATTGTTAAAGGCAAGAGACTGCAATTACAGATTCAACAAATATGCACTGTGAATGGTGAGGTGTGTTCGACACCAACTGAAGTAATGGCGGAAGCAGTTTCCTTTTACACATCCTTATTTGCCTGTGAACACACGCATAATTATGATGATATTCTATGCCATATACCACGAGTGCTGTCTTCAGAATGATAATCTGCTACTCACGAAAATACCCATGGAGCCGGAAATTAAAGATGCGGTTTGGCATTTGGATCCTTCTAGTGCAGCGGGACCTGATGGGTTTAATGGTCAGTTTTATCGTTCCTGTTGGGCTATTATTCATACTGATGTGGTAAAAGCAGTTCAAGAATTTTTCCTTGGTATCCCCCAACCAAAGGTGATGGCTTCAGCATTAATTACGTTGATCCCGAAGAAGCAGTCGCCTGCCACATTCAGTGATTATCGACCTATATGCTTAACTAATTTCTTGAGTAAGGTGTGTACACGTATCATTGCTAGTCGTTTGAGTACGTTGCTACCACGTTTAATATCTCCGGAGCAAACAGGTTTTCTTCCAGGCACAGACATTTCGACACAGGTTCTTTTGGCTAGAGAAATGATACATCTGATGGATAGGAGTGGTTCACAGGTATGCTTAAAACTTGATATGATGAAAGCCTTTGATAGAGTCAGTTGGGAATACTTGGAGAAATTAATGTGCTCTTTTGGCTTCTCTGATTTTTTCATCCGCATTATTCTTAACCATTTGCGGGCTACTACATTAGCAGTCCTAATTAATGGTCAACCTTCTCCATTATTTCGGCCCTATAGAGGTGTAAAACAAGGCGATCCTTTATCTCCATTGCTGTTCATTTTATCATCAGAGGGATTTAGCAGAGGACTAAAAGCGTTAACAGCAGCAGGCCGACTACACCCGTTCCGATTAGGCCGCATTCCATTTACCATTACACATTTGGCTTATGCAGATGACTTACTGATATTTCTACGTGGTACACAGACTAACCTCAGACGGTTTCATACCTTCCTCACTCAATATGAATCGGCCTCTGGGCAAAAAGTCAATTTCCAAAAAAGTAGTCTGATTCCATCCGCTAACATATCTTCACGACAACGACGGCAGTTAGAGACCATTACCAACATGCGATGCACCTCCTTACCTTTCAGGTATCTTGGCTCCTATTTACATAAAGGTATTTCTCGTGCCCGTTACAGTGTTTCTTTGTTGCAACATATTGATGACAAACTTCATGGATGGCACACACGATTGCTTTCATCGGCTGGACGTTTAGTTTTGTTACGCTCTGTTATAGCAGCATTGCCATTACATATTCTTGCCTCTGGTGGACTGCCTAAATCTGTAATTAAAATCATACATCGGAAAATGGCGTCATTTTTCTGGGGACGAAGATACCACTGGGTATCTTGGAATGCGATATGCACACCTCAAAGGAAGGCGGATTGGGGATTCGGGACCTCAACACATTACAACAGGCATATCATTGTAGAATTTGGTGGTCATATCAACATAACTCTACACTTTGGAGCGAATATATGCACGCAAAGTATGGACACCGACAGGATTACTTGCCTCGCTTACCTGATTCTCCAGTCTGGAAGCTTATTTGCCGGATACATCCTTTCTGCACAGCACAATCTGCTCGCCAAGGGAGAGATCTTCAATGGATACACACACCAACAGGGGAATTTTCATTGCATAGTGCATATGATGTTTGCCGCACTCCTCATCCACAGGTCTTATCGGCAAAATTCATTTGGTATAAACAGCATTCGCCAGTTACTCAAATCTTCTTATGGCGACTATTTCATTCTGCGCTCCCATTCGAGGATTATATTGGTAGATACATTACTTCGCAACCAACTCAATGTCCCTTCTGCAAGGGTGCGTCTGCTACAATAGATCACATCTTTATGCATTGTTCACATGTGCGTCCCTTATGGAACTATTATGTTGGAGAATTACACTGTCCTACGCCCTCGTCCTTGCATCTGCGCCAATACATACTGGCTTGGTGGTATCGGTCATCTTTTTCATCTCTCTTTGGGGTATTCAAAATAATCATCCTAGCAATCATATTGTACAATATTTGGCGAGGATATGCATCATTAGTGTATGAAGAGCAATGAACTTTTACACGGACATCCCTTCAGGCTTCTGTTAAATATGATATTACTATTTGGTGCAAGAAAATAGCAGGCACAAAACTAGCAGCGGATCCTAGACGTTACTTTTCTTGGCTTCCATCTCTGGCGCCTCTGCGAGCTACACTGATTCGCTGGCTATGTCCACCCTCAGGTAGATTAAAATTGAATACAGATGCAGCAGTTGGAAGGCAATATGCTGCAGGGGGCGTAATATTTCGGGACCACACGGGTGCTTGTGTGGGAGCCCTTTCTTTTCGGCTACCCCCATCTACACCACTAAATGCCGAGATTCAGGCAGCATTTTTCGGGCTTCTATATTTTCTTCCCCTATATCGCAACATCACATTGGAATCAGATTGTGCTCAAATGATCTCTCGGTTAGCCCGCCCTCAGATGGTTCATGGCAATTATTATCTGCAGCACCTTCACACGCTCATTTATCTTCACCGCCTAGAGTATCATCATATTTACCGAGAGGCTAATATGGCTGCTCATTATTTGTCTCAACATGCCATGCTAGACCCCATTACACATGTTTACTCATCGCATACCCTTCCAGCGTTAGTGCGATCCGCTATCCTGCTGGACCTTTCATCAGTTCAGTTGCGTTTTGTTTGATAAACTCAAGTCTTCCACATGGATTGGCATACTACGACTCTCCCTGCCTGCATCCTTGGGGATTCAGGCAGGCCTGGTATGTACTGTTATCTTTTGGCAGGACCTTTATACTGTTTCCAGGTGTTTCATATCTGCATATTAATCATTCTTTTCGCATGGATGTGCTCCGGTTTACTGGTGGCGAGACTTTGTCATCTGGCACTAGCATGCTCAGCGGCAAATCGGCCACAGCATCGGTTCATTATAGCGTCGCCTTGGCAACATCTTTGCCAGGGCGACATCGGTATGTTTTTGACGACTCATTTCTCTCTGGGTTTCTTCTGAGGTATGGCATTTCCTGGACAAGACAAGCTCAAGCAATGCACTCCACTGCTTCAACTGGCACAATCGGCCTGCATCATCATCAATCACTAGCGAACGCTTGTACTCTACTATATGTTTGAAGCATATCAATGACAACTGTATAAATATGTACGCTTTTTCCTTCGCCAGGGTTTTATCCACAAGGGTGGTTTTACCTGGCAAGGTTTTAATGCGGCATATCATATACGACTGGAGATATGATATCATTATTTCGTTAATTCATTTTTTCGTGTACTCTGATTTTTGTAATAAGGCTTCCCTCCACCATAAGTGAAGTTTCTTATTAATAAAAATTTGTCTTTGATAAAAAAAATATATATGTATGTATGTATAAAGTTGTGTACAGTTCACACGTGTGAAATCTTAAAAGGGGCCATTTATATATATATATATATATATTGAAGCAGATTTTATTAAAATACGGCCTCACTTATGGCGGAGGAAAACCATATTACATAATTGAGTCATCGTAAAAAAAAAGTGAGTGCAAAGAACAAATGATTGTCAACCTCCAATCATATATGATATGCCGCATTAAAACCTTGCCAAGTAAAACCACCTTTGTGGATAAAACCTTGGCGAAGGAAAAAGCGACATATTTATATAATTAGAGCGTTGATACATGACAAAGTACATTAAAGAATGGATTGTAAGCCTATAAGATGCTATATCCGCCCCTGTTTGAGTTAAATCGTGCCAGATCCTTGATTTAGTTGAACGTGAATACGCCCAAGTCCATCCATTCTCACGATCACCCTCACGCTGCCACAACAGCAACCATGCATGCCAAAACAAACCATTAACGCCATAAACATGAATGACACGTATAAGTATCGATGTGCATGTATAAAATGTACCGATGTTGCCTGTATTCATCTGAAATACAGACAACCACCAACAAATGACTCCCAAGATCGTGATAGGCCACTTCAAAAGAATGTATGTTGTGTTGGCAGTGTACTCCCACCGGCTATGTGCACAAACCGCAACAAAGAGACCTCGCAACAGCATCGTTCCATAATAGTCATGAATGTAGTAATATGGATAGTAGTGCAAAGCAATGTGAAAACAACAACAGGAAAAACAGAATACCCGTGATGCCTGTATCAATAAGATGATACAGGCAGATATTAAATGTCTAGCCATATCCTTCACGCAAATAGGGTGTTGATGAATCTGTGAGAAGGCAGCCTCAGACCACTGCTGGGAGATCTCTTAAGGATGCAAATCGATTGAAAAGTGGATGCTGCATAGCGTAGGCAGCCAAATGATGAGCAACCGCATTAGTCTCCCTTTATATATGAACAAGTTCAGAATGTGTGATATGTAAAAAAGTACGTAGCCGATCCAGATCATCTCGAAGTTTCCCGTAGGAGTGTTGCGAGTGTTAAACAGTTGTAGTACTGACAAACAATCCGTCTCAATAATGAGTTCCATATGAGAGCAGGAGAACTACATAACTGAATATATCAAAGCCTGGAGTTCTGCTCTCAATGGAGACAACTTTGGCAATGTAAAAGCTATTGCCGTCAATAACCTTCCTGTAGAATCCCGGACTATGGCACCCGTTGCAGCACGCTGTCTTCCTACAGAGGCATCCACACTGAGCTTCAAGCGGCTAGATGGAGGGGGGTGCCAGCGGACTATGGAATGTCTGCTCGAACGAATATGTGGGGACAAACCCACTGATACCAAGTGTGGTAACTGGCAAGAGAATCTTTTCCCAGTCACCGTAGAACACCAATTGTAGATATCCATCCGAATTCTCTCATCTAGTCTGTCATATCTATACTGTTCCAAGCCGAAGACAATGCCAGCATATTCCTTCCACATATTCCAGCATACAAAGTGAGACACTACCACCTTCAACTGTCCCCTCATAGATGATGTAGAAGACTGCAGCCACCAACTCATAAGATATGAGCGCAACGAGTTAAGAGAATACAGTGGTCCATCAACCAACATATTATATTTCTGCCGTATTGATGCGATCCTTGGACAATGTAAAATAAATGATTAATGTCACTGTTGGCACGTCTGCAGAAAGAGCATTGTGTGAGAAATGAGTTCATAAAAAGCGTCAAATTATCAGGTATAGGTAACGCCACATAACATAGTTTCCATAAGAAGACCCTTGATGATATCTATATATATATTTACATTTGTGCAATGTGTTATTTATGTTCTAACATATACACATGTGTTACATTTCTCTCTTCATATGGTCTTCGAGTCCGAGTACAATATTGATCTGAAACCCGTATGGACTGTGTATATCTCAATACTCCCGCTCAAATTTAGTGCATAGATCGATGCAACCAAGTTTGAAACCTTTGTCACTCGTTGTCCTGAAGTTCCTTCATTAATGTTAGTATGAATCTTCAGTCTGGTTACACGTGCAAGATAAATAGCCCTGGTTAAACACAGGTTAGTTTCTTTTACTTGAGTTCTTTTGAAGTTCATGCAGAACAAAGGTTAGTGTAAAGGCCTTCTGTAATCCGACTGTGCTCTTGAATCTCTTGCAAAATATGAGTGTCTAATTCCCGAAGCTTTTGTAAGGCACCTGCAAACAAATGATCACCACTTGGAGCTAAGAAATCTCCCTTTGGTGGAGAATAACTTGAAGAGTTTCGTTAGTTAGAGGAAAAGCAAAAATAATAATAATAATAACAAAGGTTAATCTTTAAGCAAAGGATGATTAGGTTATATACGCTAGAAGAAACAAACTTTTCCCTCAAGTAGATGCATACTATGTCAAGTAATATAATGAAGGACTTACAACACATTTGAGATTTTGAAATAAATGTTCAAGGCAAAAAAGCAAAGATAATAATCACAGATTAACTTAATTGGTAAGATTTCAAAAAATGGAAGTTCAAGACCTGAATCTATGCATTTCAATGATCTGAACTCATGAGTATGGTTTTTTTCTTTCCAGAATTCCATCTTGTGTCCCCTTGCAAATTAATTTGAGCATCATTTTATCACGATAGATTTTATTTTTAAAAACAGGGTAATGTTAGTTGTAGTTCCTGGTTTCTCATAAATGAATTGGGTCATCTGCAGCCATGTTTGTTAGTCCAAAAACTACGAATAAGAATTTCATAAGATACAAACATATACATGTACTCTAATATTCATAGGGAACCATACCAAAGATACATGAGGTAAACACATTGTTCAAGTACCATAGAATTAGTATCTAAAAAAAACTTCATGAGCAGAAAATTCTGCAAATACAACAATATGTTATAATAAGACTAGAAGTTAATTTGCCACGATGAGCTAGCTTGACAACATACTTCTTATTTATGCAATCATATGTAAACTTTATAGATTTATGCACCAAATGATACCTTGTTTAAAATTCCCTCCAACAAGTAAAATATAAGCCACACAATCAAACAAAGTCACAAAGTGTAATAAAACCAAATTTACTTCTCCTCTGATATTAAGATGAGGAACCTAACATCCAAGACTTGAGCAAATATGAAAAGGATTCCACGAACATGAAGCCAAGATTACTGCTTTCTTGAGTGAAAGGACTTTGGCTCCAAGAGAGAAGATCTCATCTAGATTCAACCTTACAAACTTTGAGCTACTATACGAACATGTGTTTAGAGTGACTGAGACTGAGAGTTCAAAATCTTGATTCTCATAAGTGAACAGCCTATAAGTAAATACACTTTGAAACCACATAATTTTAGGAACCATGAGTATATACGTCTGTTATCGACACTTTTATCGACACTATCGACACTTTTGATAGGTATTGGAATTAGATGTGTTGCTTGCAGTCCACGGGTGATGGCCGCCTCGTTGATATGTTTGAACCCAAGACGCCCAATCCTAACACCTTTGCCGACTTTCGGCCAATATGTTTGACAAATTTTCTGTCCAAGGTTGTTACTCGTATTGTTTTCTCTCGTCTTTCTGCGTTATTGCCTCGATTGATATCTCCGGAGCAGGCAGGCTTTATACCTGGTATTTCGGAACAAGTATTGATGACAAAGGAAATGGTCCATATTTTAGATTGTAAATGTCGCGGAGGACAGATAATGATTAAGTTGGATATGGCCAAGGCATTCGATCGTGTTTCTTGGCTATACCTTGAGCAAGTGCTCTTGCAGTTTGGATTCCATCCCAGATTTGTACGGCTCATTTTGAATAATTTGGATTCGACCCGCTGCCCAGTTTTGGTTAATGGCAAGCCATGTGGCTTCTTTTGGCTATCTAGGGGGTGAAGCAAGGGGATCCGTTATCGCCTATACTTTTTATTCTAACTTCCGAGGGCTTTTCTAGGGGAATAAACTCTTTATTTCAAAATAGACGCTTAATAGGTTTTAGAAGTGGCCGTGTGCCGGTAGTATCGCATTTTGGATTCACCGATGATTTGTTGATTTTCATGAATGGTTCAGTTAATAATTTGGAAATCTTCAAGAATTTCTTAGAATAATATCAGTGTGCTTCAGGACAATTGGTTAAATGTCATAAAAGTCAATTGGTTGTTGGTGGTAGTGCATCTTCTCATCGCGCGGTATCAGTCTTGAATATGCGGGTGACTGTCCTGCCTATTAAATACTTGGGTTCCTATCTTTTCAAAGGCATTAATCGCTCGCAGTACTGTACATCTCTGCTTGCTCATTTTGATGCTCGTTTAACAGGTTGGTTGCAGAAGCTCCTCAGTTTGGTAGGCTGATTAACGCTCATCCAATCTGTTCTATCGACCATGCCATTACATATAATGGCTAATGCCCAGCTCCCTAAAAGTGTTATCATGGAATTAAATCGCAAAATGTCTCAGTTTTTATGGGGAAATCGACACCACTGGAGAGCGTGGGCCGCAATTTGTCTTCCAAAGGAGGAGGGTGGGTTGAGAATTCGTAGTCTTGATGTTTTACAAAAGGCTTATGAATGTAAGTTGTGGTAGATGTATCACACGTCGACGTCGACTTGGGCATAGTATCTCAGGCAGAAATATGGGACAAGAGGTGGAATGAGTGCATTTAAATATGACTATGCGGATTGGAAACGATTGTGTAATATTCATTCCTTTTGTGAGTTGCATGTACACAATACACTGAATGGTTTATCTTGGGTGGATGATGAGCATGGTCAATTCACAGCTTGCAATGCTTATTCTTCCTGTCGAACGCAGGGAAGTAATTTTCTTTACAGCCGATATATATGGTGGAGAGGAACTCGTCCTCAAGATCGAGTGTTCTTGTGGAGATTGTGGTATAATGCGCTTCCTATGTCGGATAATACTTGCGCGTGGCTAGTAGCTTACCCAACATGTTGTTTTTTCTGTCGAAGGCAATCAACGTATCGAAATCATACTTTCTATACGTGTTCAGTGATCCGTGACATATGGGGGTATCTCGCTTCGATCTTCTTTGGGCCGACACCAATAATATTATCTTTCAAGCAATATTTGCGTGTGTGGTGGAGTAGTGCAACGCAGACCACTATGACGGGACAATAAGAACTGGGTACGTTCTTTATAATATATTTACAGCATTTGTTTCAAAGATATTAATTTGCCAGCTGATACCTAAATATTTTTTTTTGCTGAGGATCAATGTTGGATGGGACGGCAAAAAAGCTACGATGTTCGGCTGCAGATTCCGAGGTGACTTGCTTGGACAGTATCTGTTGGAGACATACGAGGACATTGCTGCATATCCTCAGTTGTATTTTTTGAAAGGTTTTGTATTTGGTCAATGCTACAATTATATAAATATGTACGCTTTTTTCTTTCGCCAAGGTTTTATCCATAAGGGTGGTTTTACTTGGTAAGGTTTTACTGCGTCATATCATATATGATTGGAGGCTGACAATCATTAGTTTGCTACATTCACTTTTTACGTATGATGAACTTTGATGTAATATGGTTTTCCTCTGCCATAAATGAGATTTACACACAATAAAGTCGCCTTTATATAAAAAATAGTTTTTCTTCACATGTTTAAAGACCCAGACACTATGCATGGATTACAAATGACGTCTGAATCGAAAAATGACAATTTCGGTTTTGTTATTAGCATGCCATCATTAGAGGAATGTACATCAATTGTCACAAGATAGTATGACAATTTTGCATGCTAGGAGCACATCATGAAGACAATGCATACAAGACGCTAAACATCTATATTCAGGGAGCAACATCTCACAAGTGATACTAAAAACATGTATGGCATCAATAATAATGGCACCTCTGGCCTTTATAGAGATGCTGGGAAAGGAGAACATCCAGCTCAACAATAGTGGTAGTAATGGAATGGCTCAGCAGAGTTTATGTCTATGACTCAGAGGAATAATTCTCGATTATTCATGTCCATAGCTCAAAGGGACTCTTGTCCATTCAAATAATAATGGCAACGATGGCCTTAACAATGCTGGAAAAACACATCCAGCTTACAATATAAGTGAGGGAAAAACCCTCCTTCCTTGAGAAGTAGAAGGAGCCTCATCCTTTGAGGAACTCTCCTTCCTTTCCTTTTAGTCAGCTGAGGGGGCCTCAACAATAAAAATGGTTCACAGCTTGTGACCGATCAACAAATATGCTAGGAATGATCATCTAGCTCAATAATCACGTCATAGCTAGAGAAAAATGGCACTTGTCTAGATAGACGGTCAACGACAAATAGGATGCCATAACAAATGCTAAGATGATTCCCTTCAAATAGGTTCCTCAGCAACAATTATATTCCGAAACAATTGTTAAGGTATACATGATTTTGCATCAATTAATTTAACCATATCCATGATGCACTGTGATGTAGACACTTCATTGCCAAGGATCAACACTTCAAAAGATTAATCAACCCATGATTAAAACGTTTTAACCATATAAATTATCATGAGAACAGAGGATGAAGCACTCGTAACAATTCAGAGTATACACACAGTACAAACTCAGGTTTAACGTAATGCAGAACTCACTTATTATTATCAGCATAACTTATTGGAACTACTATGACATCATTGATTAAATCCCTCCATATATACAAGCTAAAGGAAGTGAGAGCATGCATAATAATTTATCAGTATGAAAAGGAACCACATACTGACAATGAAGCAGAGAACTGAGATTCATCTGAGTACATAGAAGAAATGGATCACTTCACATAAGGTGAGCAATGTTGTTGTTATACCAACAGCTTTGAAGAAGAGGACAATCAAGCAGTTAACTTTGACATCATGCAGCAAAGTTGATATTCCAGCGACAAAGGTCTTTTGCCACAAATTATTGCTATTCGTCAATTCATAATAATGTTGTCGTTATACCAAAGAATTGTTCAATAGCACGTTGAGAAGCATAGTCAACATACTCCCCCCTGAAGTACAAATACCAACCAAGGAGCATGCTTGTCAATAGCCCTTTGAGATCAAGAAAACAAATTCAAGCATTCCTTATGCAGATCATTTCAATAATTGTTGGTATGAGCTAGCATGATATAATGATACTTCTATTAAAAAAATAGAGAACTATTACGTAGGTGCAGGGCTCATAAGTGACTTGAGGCAGCCATAGTGAAAGAAACAACTTATTGGTATACAACTCCTCATGAAAATTATACACACATTATGCAAATGTTGACATCCATACCTCAAGTGCTAAGTTATGCTGCTTGTTTTTGATCAAAGCATCTTCCTATTTCTTGAACTGAGGAATTAAAGAACAGCAAATGAAGGGAAAGACATTTTCGTTTATTATCACCTCAGACACATAGGTTCGCATTGCATGCACTTTAAGATCAGTGGGCTGACTTATTCTCACACAGTTATTTCATCAAACACTTAACAGTCATTACTGAACCACCATCATCAGTTTCAAACATGACCAGGAACACATAGAAATGAATCACACAAATATATAAGGAAGTGAATAGGAGTTTCAACACCTGAAATTTCGAGATGGAGATCAAGTAAACACAATGAACCAGCATCAAGTAATGAACGAATCGGATGGAAAAATGAAGAATAACATGTTCTTAGTGTCAAGAATCCCGAGATTGATACATACTCAAGCAATCCCGTAAATTAAGGAGCAAAAAGTCAGAATAAGATAGGATAGAAATCATAGGCATTAATTGCAGATTGATCTTGTTGAAATTCTCTTCCTTGTATAGAAAAGTTGTAAGCCTATAAATTGTTCTATACGATATGTGTAAAATAACAAGTGAAACATACAATTCTACATACTTGAAATTTGTCATGGTATCAGAGCGGTTATGATCAAACCTGAGTTTTTTGATTCATAACTGGCTCAGAAATAATTTCATCCTTGCCAAAGCTCTACCAATCGATCAAGTATCGAATTTGTCCTACTTGAAGAAGGCTCAGAGTCTGAACTTCTTCACTGCCTTCGTATCTTACCTTTACTCTGCCCAGGACCAAGAACAGTATTTCTGCCTTAATCTGAGTGTACGTTTTAGGCTAAGATCTTGTTAAGTTCATCATCGCCTTCAAAGTAAACCCGTATCTGTCCAAGTGTTTTTTCTTGTTCAAAGGCTCAGATCACTAATCCTCATTTCCCCAGCAACCAATCCCGACCCTTTGAACCAAGATAGCTACCGTGCCCTCCTGCAAAAATAAACACCATGTCAGAAATCCCACAAAGCCCTGAAGAAAATTCTAGCACATCCGAAAACAAAACCAATTTCCCTTCCACTGTCGACTTTTCTGAGCAATTCGCTCGTTTTTTACAGCAAAGCATGAACATCACATCCTCACCCCCCTGTGTCATCAAATCTTGTGCTAAAAGTGAAGTTGAACAGCACCAATTATTCGTTGTGGTACAGATTAATGAAGATGGCCCTAGGGGGAAGGGGCAAAAGTTCACATATTACTGGAGTCCCCCTCCACCATCTCCCTCAGATGCAAATTATTTAATCTGGGAACAGCAGGATCAATTAGTATGCACTTGGCTAATTGATAACATCGATGACAGCCTGGTTAATAATGTATCACAGTATACCACCGCAAAAGCCCTATGGGATGGACTTGCAGTAACCTACGGGTCAGGGGGTGACCCGCTTCAGATTTTCGATCTTCACAAAAAATGTTACACAATCAAACAAGACAATCGACCCCTTGAGGTTCTTTGGGATCAGTTTCAAGGAATCTGGCTTACAATTGATTCCATGGACCCTAATCCGATGGAATCACCACGGGATATTGCAACGTATGCTCAAAAGATTCAGGAACAAAGGCTGTATCAACTGCTTTTAGCTGTTGATGACAGGTTTGCAGACACTAAGCGGGAACTCCTTAAAAGAGAACCCAGACCCACAGTGGAAACCGCATACAACGAACTCCGGAGGGCTGATGTTCAGCATGGAGTTCTTACCAACAGTCCATCATACACAAGGTCATCATCTGGACTGGGACACGGTTTGGCAGTAAAACAGAACACAGAGACCAACAAACAACGAGGGACGGTAGGATACTCTTCTCCACGCTCAGGACCACCATCACGGCGTGGAGGAGATGACAAAACCATGGAATGCACTCACTGCAAGAGAAAGGGACATAGCAAAGAAAAATGCTTCAAATTACATGGATATCCCGATTGGTGGGATGAATACAAGAAGAAAGCCCAAGCTTCTGTCGCACAGAGTATTGGAAATAACCAATCTGGCAACATGCAAGGTTCAGAGGGACAGCAGCATAGAAAAACTGCAGAAATGGAAGGAGCTGCCATGGTCGCCAGAGGAGGAGGTCACGAAGAAAGCAGCGAAGGAGGCGGCGAAATAGGTAAAAGGGCTAGGGTTGAAAACCCTAGCCCTTCAACACCTTTATATACCCAGAAATTACTTAACTCATCCCCGGCTTTATCCCTCTGTTGCGATACAGCCCCCCAAGTTATTAAAAATTCCAGCGCAGTCCCCCCTTTTCCTGCATGTTATAATTTTGATCCGCAGTTTTTAAAAAGGAACACTGAGGCCCCTGCACTTCCTGCTTTAACACCTGAACCCTCAAATTTATCGTTTTCTACCAAATTGAGCCTGTCCTCTCCAACAATAACCAATTCAGTCCCTCAAAATAATGTTTTTTCCAAAGCCACCTCCCAATGTCATACAATCAAAGCCACCTCACAATGGATATTTGATTGCGGAGCCACTGACACTATGACATATGACCCTTGTGACCTTCTCACCCAAACCTCGCCTACTAAACATGCTGTCGCCACTGCAAATGGGGTCTCTCTTCCAGTCCAATCTGGAGGCACTATCTCTATCACTCCTGACCTTACCCTCAAAAATTGTCTTTATGTTCCCTCACTTTCCACAAAGTTATTGTCTATTAGTCAGCTCACTAAGACTCTTGATTGTATAGTGCTTATGTATCTTAATTTTTGTCTTGTACAGGACATTCGTACGGGAGCGATCATTGGGCGTGGTACTGAGCGCCAGGGACTGTACTATGTTGATGCGGAGGTACAACAGGGACAGTCTAATCTTGCCACCGGGACGACTGAACGACAGGTGTGGCTTTGGCATCGACGATTAGGGCATCCTTCATTTAGCTACTTAAAACGCCTTTTCCCTACTTTATTTACTTCTCAGCTTCATACCTTATCCTGTGATACTTGCCTCCGGGCAAAACAGACTCGGGCATCATATATTTCTAATAATACTCGGGTTAGTCGTATGTTTTCATTAGTCTATTCTGATGTGTGGGAACCCTCACCATATAATACTCAACTTGGCTTCCGCTACTATATGATATTTGTTGATGATTTCTCTCGCATAACGTGGTTATATATCTTAAAACATAAGTCAGAAGTTACCCAAAAATTCATTCAGTTTTATACTATGATCCAGACACAATTTGATACAAAAATACAAATCCTTCGCTCTGATAACGGGGGTGAATATCTGGATAATAATCTGACTCATTTTTTGACTAATCATGGTATTATTCATCAAACATCCTGTCCACACACACCAGAACAAAATGGAGTTGTTGAACGAAAAAATCGAGCTCTCCTCGAAATGACCCAAGCCATGATATTTGATTCTCATGTCCCGACTAGTTTCTGGTCTGAGGCAGTATCTATAGCCACTTATCTAGTCAATCGTCTGCCTACCCGCATTCTTAATTACCAAACACCCCTTCAGGTACTCTCCTCTCAACATTCTTTACCCTCCATATACACACTTCCTCCTAAAGTGTTTGGGTGCACAGTGTTTATTCACACTCCCAAACATGAACGCACTAAACTCGACCCTTGCGCAAAAAAATGCATCTTCGTTGGATATGCCACTACCCAAAAGGGCTATCGCTGCTATAATCCCCATACCCGCCAAATCCATATCACCATGAATTGTATCTTTCTTGAGACTGAATACTACTGCACCTCCCAATCTCGGCTTCAGGGGGAGAGTACCTCTGAAGGAACCCTAGATTGTACGGTGCCACTCCACACTTGTCCGACGGATGTTCCAACACGGCAAGTAGATGGCGCCGAATGTACTGTAGCTCCCAACACTGTACCACACGAGGTACCAGTACCACTACCACAGGATCCTCCAACGGATGAATTGTACAAGGTAACAGATGAAGATACTAGCACTATTCAGTCTATTCTTGGAAGTGGTACCGATATGACAACTGAAAATGATGCTAACCCACAAAATCATGATATTCCTCTTGATCACCCAATTACCCCCGAAATGCATACATGGACTGATCTTCAGGTGACACAGCAGGGAGTACGGGTACTACCTCCAAGGACTAAGCGAGGTGTTCCTCCAGAAAGGTATTCTCCAGAACGAATATCTAAAACATCTAAGTACCCTGTAAATATGTCTGTGATAGGAATGTCTGATATGGCTCAAGGATTTTTCACTTCTCTATGTACCGAGCAAATTCCACGGACAGTTGAAGAAGCTCAAACCCAAGCAGAATGGAGGGAAGCTATGAACATTGAAATGCAAGCTCTGGAAAAAAATTACACATGGGAGAAGTGTCTACTTCCACCAGGAAAGAAAATTGTTGGATGCCGATGGGTATTCACGATCAAGTATAAGACTGATGGGAGCATTGAAAGAAACAAAGCTCGGCTTGTTGCAAAGGGATACACTCAGACTTATGGCATTGATTACTTAGAGACTTTTTCTCCTGTCGCAAGAATTGATACAATCAGGGTATTGTTCTTTATTGCAACAACTCAAAATTGGTCTCTTCACCAGTTTGACGTCAAGAACGCTTTCCTACATGGAGATCTCAGAGAAGAGGTATATATGGAACCCCCTCCAGGTTTCTCTGGAGATTTTAAAAAGGGAGAAGTGTGTAGACTGAGAAAGGCTCTGTATGGACTCAAGCAATCTCCGCGAGCATGGTTTGGAAGGTTCACCGAGGTGATGAAACAAGACAGCTATCGACAAAGTAATGCAGACCATACGCTATTCATCAAAAAGGGAAAGGGTAGAGTCACGTGCTTGATTATATATGTGGATGACATGGTAATCACAGGAAATGACCCTAAGGAAATTGCAGGCCTTCGGAAAAATTTAGTCACCAAGTTTGAGATGAAAGATCTGGGCGGACTAAAATATTTTTTGGGAATAGAGGTTTTAAGGTCAAAGACTGGAATATATATATCACAAAAGAAATATATTCTGGACTTACTTACTGAGGTTGAGATGCTTGATTGTAAACCTAGCAGTACTCCTATGGCAACAAATCAGAAATTACAGGTGACTGAAGAAGAAGTTCTCGCGGATATAGGGCAATACCAGCGACTGGTTGGTAAGTTGATCTATCTGTCACATACACGACCCGACATTGCTTATGCAGTTAGTGTTGTTAGTCAGTTCATGCATCGACCTCAGAAACAACATATGGATGCGATCATGAGAATTCTGTGATATTTAAAAAGGACGCCAGGAAAAGGAATTGTATATCGAAACAATGGACACGTAAATATCTAAGCATACACTGATGCAGATTGAGCTGGGAATTTAACAGATCGAAAGTCAACTTCGGGATACTTCGTACTTGTAGGAGGAAATTTTGTGACCTGGAGAAATAAGAAACAAAAGGTCGTTGCTCTATCTAGTGTTGAGGCAGAGTTTCGAGGGATAACAAAAGGGATCACTGAGGTACTTTGGGTTCAAAAATTACTCAAAGATATTGTACTACAGTTTAATTTGCCCACACCGCTTTTATGTGATAACAAAGCATCGATCAGCATTTCAGAAAACCCTGTACAACACGACTGGACCAAGCACGTAGAGATTGATCGACATTTTATCAAGGAAAAACTGGAAATAGGTATAGTTGCATTGCCTTTTGTGAGATCAGAAGATCAACTGGCAGATATACTAACCAAGGCAATCAATGGAAGATCGTTTGAAGCTATTTTGCGCAAGTTGAACGTTGTTGACCCCACGGTTCAACTTGAGGGGGAGTGTCAAGAATCCCGAGATTGATACATACTCAAGCAATCCTGTAAATTAAGGAGCAAAAAGTCAGAATAAGATAGGATAGAAATCATAGGCATTAATTGCAAATTGATCTTGTTGAAATTCTCTTCCTTGTATAGAAAAATTGTAAGCCTATAAATTGTACTATACGATATGTGTAAAATAACAAGTGAAACATACAATTCTACATACTTGAAATTTGTCACTTAGCTCCAGAGGACATCAATTATGAACTTCTTCTCCCTAGCTCTTAAATCGCGACATGCACAACAATTTTGTAGCAGCTGTTAATAAAAGACACAAAAAAAGAGGACATGCAAACAAAAACACTTGATCGAATAATGTTGTTTAACCGAAAAACAAAAAACTTCTTCTCCTCTTCCACCTAAGCTCTGATACCATGTTGGTTTTTTACCTTAAGCTATCAGTAGCCAATTTGACAACACGATGGAGGAACTGGAAATAAATGAAGATGCTGAAGCAACAAAATTGAAGAAGAATAAATCTCTATTCATTCTTATCAAATATAGCAATATACTCGGGTGTATGTAACTACCGAAAGGAAAAATGAAAAACAATCCCCCTGCTATACAAAATGATCGAGCAATGTCTATATAGAAGCATGCTGCTTCTACTCCAATATTACCATTGGAATTCCCTTGGGAAGCAGCTGAAATCTTTGACCCTCAGCAGCAAGCAGCAACGGTCGAAAAATAGGGAAAACTGAGAATCTCTCTCCGACGGTTACAAAGTAGAAGAAATGGCCCCTTTTAAGATTTCACATGTGAGAACTGTACACAACTTTATATATATACATACATATACATATATATATATATATATATATACATATATATATATAGACACACCTACACACATACACACACATATATTGGAATCCCGTGCCTCTCTGGCGATTCCGGCAGAATCCCGCTGATTCCCCGCCACCACGCTCCTTCCCCTTCTGTCATCAATCTACCCCCCTCCTCTTCTATTCTTCTCTCCGTATCAAGACCATCGACCGCTTATGGATTCTTTTGCAGCCATGCGGCCGCCGCCATTGTCATCACCACCTCCGGCTTCGGGTAAGCCACGTTCCTTTGCATCATTATTCACTACATCAACTACACTATCAATAGCCCCGATGCCCATCCAAAAGTACAAAGGCTGTCCTATGATTACATTTACGGAGGACGAGATCACCTCCTTAGTGGCACCCTACCACTTCACATTGGCTGACACGTTTTGATATGGTCTGTAGAACCTCAGGCGCTACCAACTCTCCCAAAATCAATTGGTGATAGGAGATGCGCATACTATAGCCTTATAGTGGATTCAGCATACACAAGCGCCCATGGCATTCGACTGTGACTTGGCCCACAAGGCCTACGCGTCACGGTACAATTGCTGCACCCAACAATCTCCCCCTCAGCAATTGCTCCCGCTGGGAATCGAACCCGTGACCTAGGCTCTGATACCACTTGTAGGACCTCAGACGCTACCAACTCTCCCAATGGCCTTATAGTGCATTCTGCATACACAAGCGCCCACGGCATTCGACTGTGACTTGGCCCACACGACCTACGCGCCACGGGACAATTGCTGCACCCAACATGGTCGAGCGTTGATGGCCACGATCTGGTCAATGATTGATCGCATTGGATTCAACGGTACGATACGCATTGGACTTTTTGATCCGCCCCATATCTTTCTTCATTTTGCACAAGAACCCGATTACCTATGCTGTATAGCACGCCATAGTTGGATATCGAAGGTACATACATGAAAGTTATGAAATGGACCCCTGACTATGACCCTAAAGTGGACGTGCCGATCGTTCCGATATGGGTTTCTTTGCCTAGCTTGCCAGTACATTTCCATTGAGCGAGATGCTTTGTTTCAAATTGGCCGAATGTTAGGAACGCTGATGAAGTTGGATGCGGCCATTGCTAATGTCCTCTGGCCTTCTATGGCTCGTTTGTGTGTGGAGATTGATGTATCTAAGGAGCTTCCTATGAGGGTTTTCATTCAGGTATGAAATCATTTAATTTTTCAGTCTGTTGTTTATGAGGATCTCCCCTTGTATTGCACAACCTACTATCACCTGGGGCATACAGCTTGTAATTGTTGAAAGCCAGAAGGGGCTGAGACGCAACTGCATAGTGGTTATTAAGTGGTCAAATCATTCGGATAGTGTATCCCGAAAATGCCAGGGAACCGCATCAACATTGGACTCCTAAGAAGCCCTAGCCAGGACAGTCGAATGACCAACTGCCCATGCTGGATGCACTATGACAGACACATATACAGGCAACCCCTCAGCCTCCGGTTACTCTGTCCCAAGACATGATGCGGCCTCCATCAGTTTCATACGTGCAAGATCTTTCAAGATTACAGGGAGTTGATTATAGTATGATAAATGACTTGAATGAATCTTATCCTATATCTGATGGTGAGGTTAAACTTTCTGATCGCCGTAGGCATTTATATGCAGAGGATTCGGATAATACTGTCTTTAATTTCATTAGTGATCAAGTTCAGGCTGTTTTTATTGAAACTGCCCAACAAGATGTTTCAGACGTCTCTCAGGAGCATACGACAACCCCGCCTATTTTAGGTGATGGTGGTGATTTTCGTGTACCACTTAAATTATTGCGGTGCCATCAGAAGGCACTCCCACCTATATCACCACAGTTTACTCGGTCGCGTGCATGTCATCTCTCTAATTCTTTTGATATCTTATCTCAACGAAGCTTATGATCTGGAATATTAAAGGTATTCGTACATTTGCTGATCACATATTAGTTCGTTGGTATCATTTACATATTCTTGTCATTATTGAGCCAAAGGCGCATATTTCTTCCTTGGTGTCTTATCATTTTAAGTTTGGCTTTTCTCAAGCTGTGTCTGCACGTGATGATCATATTTGGATCTTTTGGTGGGATTCAATGTTTACGTTGGAAGGTGACTGGCGGGGTGTCCAAAATCACTCTCTGAAGCTTCGATGGTTGGCCTCCGGGGACACTTTTTGGTGCACTTTTGTTTACGGTCTCCACTCGGTTATGGTTTGCGCCCATTGCGGGAGGATCTTATCTCTTTCCATGGTACTATTGATACTCCTTGGCTTGTTGGAGGGGACTATAATACATTCTTAACACTTGATGAGCATAAGGGCCGTTCTACACCTACGACACGGTCATTGCAGGATTTTAATGATTGCATCTCTGCCTGCTCCCTTCAGTCGATCAATCACCAAGGCTCTCCTTACACTTGGTGTGATGGCCGCGGGTTGGGACGTGTTTGGCAACGCATGGACAGATTTCTTTATACCCAGTCTTACTTTGACCTATTCTCCACAGTACATTATCAGCACCTTTGTCGGGCCACCTTGGATTACTATCCTATTTATTTGATGTGTTCCACGGATGCTTCTCCCGCAACAGCATCATTCAGTCACCTGGATGTGTGGGCCACTCATCCTGACATTGACAGCTTTGTGCGCCATCATTGGTAGTCACTCCCAACGGTGGGTGTGATGCAGGGCTTCTATGACAAACTACGTCAACTAAAGTTGCATCTACGCCATTGGAACAAAGATGTTTTTGGCAATATATTTGATGCGGTGGTTTTAGCTGAGACCGAGGCTACGAAATAGGAAAGGGAGTTCGATGCTACTTCGTCGGACCAGACGCAGGCTGAGTATCATCAGAGTATGGCATCGTTACGTATTGCACAATCACACGCTGTTCTCTTTTGAAAGCAAAAGACCAATGTCAAATGGTTACGAGAGGATGATGCTAACACTAGTTTTTATCATCAAACTGTGAACGATCGGCGTCGCGTTAGTGCATCTGTCGGATTATTTGTGATGATGGGGTGAGTGTCACACTTCACACGATATCGAAGTGGAGGCGGTCCTCTATTATCAGACTTTATTTGCAGCAGAATCTACTTCTCAGCACGAGTCTATTCTGCAGTATATTACTCGGCTTCTCCCAGCGAATGATAATACATTTCTCATATCTATTCCGTCGCTGCAGGAGGTCAAGCAGGCTATATGGGACCTCAGTCCTACGAGTGCGGCTGGTCCAGATGGCTTTATTGTATCTTTTTATCGTCATTTTTGGCAGGATATACATCTAATGTTCTTAAGGCGGTACAACAGTTTTTTCTAGGTATTCGTGCACCCTGACCGATTGTATCAGCCCTTATTACACCGATTCCTAAGGTGATGAATCCACAATCGTTTTTCGATTTTCACCCTATCTGCACGACAAATTTTTTATCCAAGGTGATTACACGATTGATGGCTACGCGGTTATCATCCCTGCTTCCGTGGCTAATCTCTCTAGAGCAGACCGAATTTATGAAGGGTTGTGGTATTACAGAACAGATTTTTTTGGCCCCAGATATGGTACATGTCCTGGATTGGCCAACCAGAGGCGGCCATGTTATTATCAAGTTAGATATGGCCAAAGCTTTTGACAGGGTGTGTTGGAATTATCTTGGCCAACTAATGCTTAAAATAGGATTCCACTTTCGATTGGTACGTATTATTCTAAATAATTTATTAGCCACTAGATGTTCAATATTAATCAATGGTAAGTCTGTGGGTTATTTCCCAGTAGGGCGTGGTGTTAAGCAGGGTGATCCCTTATCTCCGCTACTTTTTATCTTGGCTTCCGTAAGGCTTTTCTTGCAGTCTTAAAGCACTTATAGATGCGGGCTATGTTCGCGACTTCTAGGCAGGCTGTGTTCCACATGTTTCACATTTGAGATTTGCAGATGATTTGGTCATATTTTTGAATGGCTCCATCCAAAATTTGGAGCGCTTCCGTCAATTTTTGGAGTTCTATCAACAAGCCTCGGGCCAGGTGGTCAATTATCACAAATGCCAAGTTGTAGTCGGCTCATCAGTCTCTGGTGTACGGGTGTCTCATGCTTTAGGTATGTGATTGGCTACCTTACCTATAAAATATCCTGGCTCATTTTTGTATAAAGGTATCAATAGAGCAAGCTACTGTGTTGTTTTACTCCATCATTTTGATGCCAAGTTAAAAGCTTGGTCTTCTAAGCTTTTATTCACAGCGGGCCGAATGGTCCTTATCGCCATGTACTTTGTTCTATGCGAACTAATGTAATCGCTAGCTTCCAGCTTTCGAAGAGTGTCAAAGATGAATTACATCTTAAGATGTCTAATTTTTTGTGGAATGGCCGAGATCATTGGCACTCCTGGGATCGTATTTGTCAACCAATGGAAGCAGGGAGCTTAGGTATTCGTAGTCTCTCGGCTGTGCAGCAGGCATATATTGTCAGCTTTGGTGGAAGTATCATTAGTCCTACTCTCTGTGGTCGGAGTACTGTCGGACAAAATACAGACGACAAGGCACTGTCTATGCCCATATTTATGATTTGGCCGTCTGGAAGTGTCTTTGGTGCATTCATGACTATATGGTTCACCAGGTTGAACATACTTCGGAAGGAATGAATTGGATAGCAGACTCTTCTGGTCAGTTTACACTAAAATCCGTATATAATCTACTTCAGTACACCATTCTTTCATTTACTCTCGATATGTTTGGTGGCCGAGCTCCCATCCGAGGGGGGCATATTTTCCTCTGGAAACTATGGTCGCGATCGCTACCACTGGTGGATAATCTGTGTACTTGACTCTCGGTTTTGCCATCGCAATGTGCTTTTTGCAGGATTCATTCAAATACGCAGGATCATATTTTCCTGCATTGTCCAGCGATACGTCCACTTTGGCAAGAAATAGCTATCTTGTTCTCCGGCCTAATGCCTCGGCAATCGATTATTTTTTCCCATCTCATTCGTTGGTGGCGCGCTTCTTCGTCACACTCTATGCGAGGTCAGTTGCATGTAATTGTACCTCGTTAGTAGTCTGGGTTATTTGGAAAACATATGCGTCCATTCATTTTGGAGACGACAGTTTTTCTTATAAACACTTATTCGAGAGGGTTCGTGCTCACATATATACTTGGTGTGCATCCACGTAGGGAAGGAAATGCTCCCAACCTATACCACACTTGATCGCATGCTATTTTTGCCTCCCTTGAGGAAAAGACGCACCAGGGTAGTGCATTGGGAGCTTCCACCGCCATGTAAGTTCAAATTGAATGTTGATGTTGCGGTGGGAAGGATTGCGGCATCGGCTGGGGCCGTATTATGGAATGAACAAGGGGAATTCGTCTCGACCATCTGTTTATCACTACATGCTGCGACCCCATTGCGTGCTGAATTGTTGGCTCTTACATATGCATTAATCTATTATGCATGGGATTATGATCAACTCATACTAGAGATGGATATGCTTCTTACTTATTTGGCTACCCCTGATCAGTATACATGCACTTTGGCCATGGACCTACGACGAGCCACTACATTTTTATGTCTTAATGCTTCATCACTGCAATATTGTCCTCGCGAAGCAAACTCTGCTGCACATACTTTATCACGACATGGATTCAATTTGGTTGGTGTGACATTATATACATCATTACATAGCCTACCATGCGAAGTTCGTGGTGCAATTAATTTGGATGTCACTGTTCCTAATCTGCGGCTCTGAGGTCCTTCGTCTCCCAGTGGGTTGGCTATATTACCCTGTTGTTTCCTATGTCACTGGTTGGCGCAGGTAACGTTGGTATGTCATATCTCTGTCTCATTTCCCAGCTTTACTTTGTTCTTTAGCTTACATTATCTGGTGGGATGACTATGCAATTTTCCCCTGAGTTTGAGGCCAGGTGTTGCTGTTTACATCAGAAATTGCACTTGCGATCATTTGGCTGCCTATTCATTCAGTTGCCTAAGTTCTGCGTGAATACATGCAACGTGATGTTAAGTTGTAAAAACGTTTTGATGATGAAAAGATGTTTTGAATAAGTTAAATTTGTGTTTGATATTTGATGCAAGATGGGCAAAACACATTATGTCCAAAGATGGTTGAGATTGGAACTCACTGGTTGACATCGATCTCTCAAGCTGGGGACATCGATCGATCGATGTCACTTCAGCCCCTGACATCGATCAATCGATGTCAATCTGAGAGCATCGAACCCTCAACCACAAGGACATCGATCGATCGATGTCACTTCAGCCCCTGACATCGATCGATCGATGTTGAACAGAATACATCGATCTCTAAACCAGGTGACATCGACCGATCGATGTCACTTCAGCCCCTGACATCGATCGATCGATGTCAGGCAGTTTCAAATTCTGCAATCTTCTGAGGACATCGATCTCTCCCTTCCAGGGACTTCGATCGATCGATGTCCTCCAGAATTCAAATTTTCTGAACGTTAGAACAAAATCCAAGGCAGATTTTTAAGGTTTTCTCTTTCCAATCTTCTTCAAACTTCTTGTGGACTTTAACCCAACTTATTACATGCTTCCTTGACTATTGAATACATGTCTAAGATTCTCTAGGGTGGCTATCCAAGATCAAATCACTCCATAGGGTGGCTAGAGACTATTTGGGCATTATCTTGACATTTTTGAAGATGAAAGCTTGGTGGAGAGCCTCAAAAACGTGGTGAACTTCATCTATAAATAGAGAAGGCTTGGATGAAGCAAATACACACTTTCAACATCATCTAGATTCATTTTCCATTGTTGTATATTTCTCTCATACTTGTAAATTTGTTTAAAGCTTGTCTAGCTTTTCTTTGATCTTCATTATTGTATATTGAGAGAAAGAGAGTCAAGCACAAGAGGAACCATAAATATTTGATCTCTTGCTTGTGCTTAGACTTGTGAGAAAGTGTGAACCTTACCATATCTCTTCAACCCACTGTGAGAAGTTCTTGAGCGAACTTTTGTTGAAGTTGTGAGAAAGCAAGAAGTTGTTCTTGCTAAGAGCTGTAGTTGCTGTATTTGCACAAGTGTGTTTTGTGCAAGAAGTTGTTGTTGTTGCTTACACTAAAGTGTTAGTGTAAGTATTGCTGTGGTTGTTCTTATTGTTCATAATAAGAAGAGTAGTTGTTGAAAATCCACTTTGGAAACAAAGTGGTAGTGGAGTAGAATCATTTACGATTCGAACCACTCTATATCCGGTGTACTCATTCATTATTTCTCATCTCCAATTCTTGCTCTGATTTTGAATATCTTTTTGAGTTGAGACAAACGATAAAATTCCGCAAAAGAGCCAAACACTCTATTCACCCCCCTCTAGAGTGTATTTCGGACCTAACAATTGGTATCAGAGCCTAACCTTGATTGCCTGGCCTATCTTTGCAAGTAGCAAGGTTAAAGATCATGGCAATGACAACCTCAACCTCAACCTCAACCTCCTCATCTCCTAAGCCTACTGCACTATTTTTTGGATCAAACACTAAAGCACCTATGTTTGATGCCCAA
>AP025055.1:10377730-10515661 GCA_036186865.1 Eustoma russellianum | reverse complement strand
CTATGTTTGATGCCCAAAATTATTCTTTGTGGAAATTTCGAATGATCAATCATTTGAAAGGCTGTGGATTTGATATATGGAGAGCCGTTGTCAAAGGAATTGAAGTTCCTATGATTACCAACTCAAAAGGAGAATCAATATTCAAAGATGAGGATGACTACACCGATGAAGAAAAGATAAGATTTGCCATTAATGGTAAAGCATTTGATATTCTCTCAAGTGCTCTCACTACCACTGAGCTCATAAGACTTCAAGGTCTTGAAACAGCCCATGAGGCATGGAAAAGGCTTGAAATGATACATGAAGGAATTGAGCAAGTAAGAATGGCCAAACGACTTATGCTCATGAAGGAGTATGAGATGTTCGGAATGAAAAGTGGTGAGAAGATTGAGGAGACAATTGATCTATTCACACGAATAGTGAATCAACTCTCCATGGTGGACAAGAAAATCTCAAATGAAGACCTTGTCTCAAAACTCCTCAACTCTTTGCCTAGAGAATGGACACCCAAAGTCACCGCCATCACCGAATCAAAGAATCTCAAGACTCTTACCCTTGATGAGCTATCCGGTAATCTTCTTACTCATGAAATTCTTATTGATGAACAAAATAGGATGAATCCTATCAAGCCCACACAAACAGCAACAAAGGATTGGTGGTAGAGTCCGATGAATCGGATGAGGAAGTTGCTCTTCTAGTAAGAAAATTTAGAAGAATGGTAACTAGAAACAAAGCTCAAGCAAGAAAGTTTTTCAAGAGACCATCTAAAGAAAAGGAAGCAAGTGAAAATTGCTATAGATGTGGTCGACCCGGTCACTTCATTGCCGATTGCCACGTAAAAGAGCCGCAAAAGCAAGAGAAGAAGGTCTTTCCTCAAAAGAAGAAAGCCCTCAATGCGGAGGTAACCACGTGGGATGATCTCCTTTCGGAATCGGAAGGAGAAGAGAGTGAAGATCAAGGTGTTGGACTTGTTGCAATAGTTGACAATCCAAAGATTCAACATACTTGTCTCATGGCAATTGAAGATGATCTTGAGGTAAATTCTAACCCTTCAAATTTGCATGATGAAATAGGAGATTTGCAAGATGACTTTGAGAAATTAAATTTGAAATATAAGCATTTAAAGAAAGAATTCAAGAAATGCATTTTAGAAAATAAGAGCTTGCATGACAAAAATATTTTGATGTTTCAAGAGCATGATATCATACTTACCATGCATAAAACCGTAGCTCTTGAAAATGAAGAAATTAGAAAAGAATGTGAGAAACTAAAGTTAGACTTACAAAGACTAACAAATGGTAAAAACAACTTAGACATACTACTTGGAAATCAAAGAATTGGAAATGATAAATCCGGTTTAGGATTTAACTCATCATCTTCTTCTATTAAACCTAAGTCCTTAAAGAAAAAGGCAAACAATAGAAAAACACAACAAAATTCATCATCTTCTAAACCAAAGCATGTACCCACTTGTTTTTATTGCAACAAACTAGGACATGTAAAGAAAGCATGTAAAGCTCGATTTGAAAGCACATATGTTTAGAAGCCTAAGGGTCGAAAAACTAACCCTAAAGAACCCAACCATCAAAGGGTACCAATGCATACATCTTTTGGTTTTGTAGGCTCTCAAGATAAATGGAGTAGCCAAAGTAGAAGGAATCAAATGGCTTATAGACAGCGGATGTTCAACTCACATGACCGGAGACAAGACGTTGTTCACCAAGCTCAAGCTCCAAGATGGTGGAACGGTGCATTTTGGCAATGGGAGAGCCAAAATCCTTGGACATGGAGAAATTGGTAATTCTTCCTTTACTATTAATAATGTACTATATGTAGAAGGGCTTAAGTATAATTTGATAAGTGTTAGCCAACTATGTGATGCTAATTTTCAAATTGAGTTTGTGAAAAGAAAATGTGTTGTGAAAAAGAACGATAAGATTGTTTTTGAAGCTATTCGTAAAAATGATGTTTACAAATTTAGCACACATGATTTGATATCACAAAATGTTTCTTGCCTAGTTGCCAAAAATGATTTGACTCAACTATGGCATAGACGACTTGGACACATTAGCTTTAAGAATTTCAAAGAAATTTGCAAAACTGAAAAAGTCCAAGGTCTTCCAAAATTAAATTTTGAAAATCATGGCTTATGTGACACTTGTCAAAAGGCAAAGCTTGTTAAAACAAGTTTCAAGCCCAAAGTGAAATCTCCACCACCAAACCTCTATAATTGCTTCATATGGATTTGTATGGGGATATTGGTACAACAAGTCTAAGTGGAAAACATTACACCTTTGTGGTGGTAGATGACTTCTCTAGGTACACTTGGGTAATGTTCTTAGCTAAAAAGAATGATGCATGTCAAGAATTTATAAAGCTTTGTAAGAGATTAGAAAATCAAAGAGAAGACACAATTAAGGAAATTAGAAGTGATAGAGGTGGTGAGTTTGATGGAGAATTTCAAGAATTTTGTGTATCCAAAGGGTATGGACACAATTTTTCAGCTCCAAGAACTCCTCAACAAAATGGTGTTGCGGAAAGGAAAAATAGAACACTTCAAGAAATGAGTAGAGCCATGCTAAACGAATTTGAGCTACCCAAATATTTTTGGACCGAAGCGGTAAATACCGCTTGTCATGTGATCAATAGAGTTTATTTGAGACCATTTCTCAAAAAGACTCCTTATGAGCTTTGGAAAGGAAGAGTACCAAATATTGGTTATTTCAAAGTATTTTGTTGTAAGTGTTTTATACTTAACACCAAAGACAACTTGGATAAACTCGACTTCAAAGCGGATGAAGGAATCTTTATGGGTTATGCTCAAAATTGTAAGGCATTTAGAGTATATAATAAAAGAAGCATGAAAGTTGAAGAATCAATCCATGTCAAGTTTAGTGAACTCACTGAGGATAAATCAAACATTAATGAAGATGATGATGATGATGAAGAAATAATTGAAGTAAGTCATATAGAGAAATTTGAGAATCCAAAAGGTAATACCGTTGTTGACCTTAGGGTTGATCCTCTTGAACCTAAGGTGGAAGATGAAGAAGTAGGAGGGGATACCTCAAATTTACCGGATTCATATAAGTATAGGAAAGATCACCCTAAAGAGTTGATACTAGGTAAAACTAGCCAAGGCATAATGACTAGGAGAAAATTCAATAAAAATGCCTTCATTTCGCAAGTAGAGCCTAAAAATATAAAAGAAGCAATAAATGATGAAGATTGGGTATTAGCTATGCAAGAAGAATTAAATCAATTTGAAAGGAGTGATGTTTGGGAATTAGTTGCTAAACCTAGTGATCATCCCGTAATTGGCACTAAATGGGTATTTAGAAACAAAATGGATGATAAAGGAAACATCACTAGAAACAAAGCTAGGTTAGTAGCCCAATGCTATAGGCAAGAGGAAGGCATAGACTATGATGAGACCTTTGCCCCCGTGGCTAGGTTAGAAGCTATTAGAATGTTATTAGCATATGCATGCTATAAGGATTTCAAACTATATCAAATGGATGTGAAATCCGCGTTCTTGAATGGAATAATTCAAGAAGAGGTCTATGTAGCTCAACCTCCGGGGTTTGAAAATCATGATTATCTAAATCATGTTTTTAGACTCAAAAAGGCCCTTTATGGACTTAAACAAGCTCCTAGGGCTTGGTATGATAGATTAAGTAACTTCCTTCTTGAGAATGAGTTTTCAAGAGGAAAAGTCGACACTACTCTTTTTATTAAAGAACAAAGAAACCATCAATTGCTTGTTCAAATTTATATGGATGATATTATATTTGGTGCAACTAATGATTCTCTTTGTGAGCATTTTGCAAAATTGATGGAAGGAGAAAATGAGCATGATGGGTGAACTCAACTACTTTCTTGGTCTACAAATCAAGCAAACTCAAGATGGAGTGTACATATCTCAAACAAAGTACACAAAGGATTTGCTCAAGAAGTACAAATTCGAGGATGGAAGAAGTGTGAGCACTCCGATGAGCACAAGTACAAAGCTTGACAAAGATGAAAAAGGAAAGCCGGTTGAGATAACAAAGTATAGGGGTATGATTGGTAGTTTACTTTATTTGACCGCTAGTAGGCCGGATATTTTGCATGCTGTGTGCTTATGTTCTAGATTTCAAAGTATGCCTAAGGAATCGCATTTAGTCGCTATTAAACGAATTTTTAGGTATTTAAAAGGAACTTTGAACTTTGGATTGTTTTATCCCAAAAATGGTTGTTTTGATCTAAGAGGATATAGTGACTCCGACTATGCCGGAAATCTTGTTGATAGGAAAAGCACCTCCGGGACATGTCAATTCCTTGGAGATTGCTTAGTTTCTTGGTTCTCCAAGAAACAAAATAGTGTGTCACTTTCCACGGCGGAATCCGAATATGTATCGGCCGCTTCGTGTTATGCACAACTACTTTGGATGATCAACACCCTCAACGATTACAATGTTAAGTTTGATAAAGTTCCCATCCTATGTAACAACACATCAGCCATAAGTATAGCACAAAATCCAGTTCATCATAGTAGGACAAAACACATTGAAGTAAGGCATCACTTTATAAGAGATTGCATCCAAAAGGGATTGGTATGCAATGAATTTGTTCCAACAAATGATCAACTAGAGGATATATTCACCAAATCCCTTCCAACTGAAACATTCGAATCAATTAGAACAAGATTAGGAATGATAAACAATGGTTAAAGGGTTAAAAATGTCAAAATTACAGAATTCTGCATACATAGATCGATCTATGTGGAAATCTCAGAGACTGATGTCTCTTAAGACATCGATCGATCGATGTTCAGGACATCGATCGATCAAAGTCACTGACATCGATCAATCGATGTCAGCGGGATAAGTTTTTAAAACCTGCGAACCGTCTCATTTTTATCATTTCTAACTTCGAACCCTACCTGTTTCTCCTGTGAAAACATTAGAATTCGACCCCAAATCTCAAAATCTTCAATCAAGCTTCAATTTTCCTGTCAAAGCCACCAAATTTCACATCCATCTTCCACCTCCATCACTATATTCAAGAATTTCGTGCCCTAATTCTCTCAAATGGCACCAATAACCAAGAATCATCCAAAAAGACAAAGAACTTCACAGCAACACACTCCACGGGTTCAAGGACAGTAGGACTACGGAAGCAACCAGAGCCATCCCAAGAACATCTAATCCGTGAGGTCAGAGAAAGCCTTGGTATTCGAAATTTCCCTTGGCTTAAAACTGGAGAATATGAGAATGCACTGGCTGCACCCCTAGGATCAGGTATATACACTCATATATCTCAAAGAGCTCAATTATTATTTGCAGAATGGGAAAGTAGCAATAGGTCTACTATTCCATTGAAACTGCTCAAAATTGAGGATATTTTGAGCAGTGCAGAATTGAAACCAATCATTGATTTATTGTATGATCAAAAATGGATGTTTTTGTGGGATTCCTCTGAGATGGGTTCAATGTCTACTCGTTATACACGGATTTTTTACGCAAACCTTTGGATTGACTATCTAAATGGAAATCCGTTTTCTCTAAATTCGGTTATTGATGGTCAAGTAGTCTCATTTCACACCAAACAAATTAATGATATTCTTGGTGCACCTGATGAGGGAGTCAAAGATTTCGATCCTTGGAAGTGGGATTTTCACAAATACCAAGTGACCGAGAATGAAGTCAAAACCTTTCTTGGATTCCACCCTACGAAAAACACAAATGACATGCCTTTGACTTACCGAGTTTTGCTTTCCATAGTTACTTTCTGTGTAAATGGAAAATCGGCAAAACTTCCTAGCAACCTAGACTTCTATATTACCTACCGCATAGCCATGAGAGAGCAAGTAAACTTTGGGGAAGTATTCTTTGAAAATGTGTTGGAGGCAGTTACCAAGAAATCAAATGCACTTCCCTACAGTAATCTGATATATAGATTATTGAGAAACGCTAATTTAGTACTGGATGACGAATACGAAGATGCCATTACAAATAAGGATTATTACTCAAAGTCTAACATCCATCAAATTCTTAAGTCAACAAAGGAAGCGCAACGACGGGGTGGTGCTCAAGACCCTGAGGAAGATGAAGCTGAGAATGAGCCGGTACTACCACCACACCCCATGAGCCAACCGTTGAACCCCAACCTAACCCTCCAAGTCCTACCTCTAGAATAGACAAAGGCAAGGCTCCTATGGAAGAAGATAGTGGTTCTGAACTTCCATTTGATGCAGAGGCTGAGATCAATGATTTACATCGTTATCTCGATCAATGGGGGGAAGACTTAACAAAAGAGGCTGTTCGTATAGATGATTTGGAGAAAGGCTATACGACATTCCAGGACCGCTTTAAAACGCTAGAAACAAAGGTGGACACTGAAGTCAAAACACTACAAACAGAGCTGAACGTGCAAAAGACCAAGTACCAAAAGTTGAAAACGAAGCTCAAAGCCGCTCTCTCCAGATTGTGTTTCTCCTCCGATGAGGAGTAGTACTTTATGATTCCCCATTCCCTCGTACTTATGCATAGTTTTGCAAGTTTTAGTTTATCTATGTATCTCAAAACTTGATATTTCCTACTTATTTTTATCCTTCATTTGGTATTTTTTTGATGCTTTCAAAAAAGGGGAGAAGAATGCCAGATGGCTTGATATGATATATTTGATGGCTTGATATAGTTTTGGCATGCTAGTTGATGACTTGATATGGTTTTGGCACGACTTGTTTTGGCTTTGTTGTTGGCATGATGGTTTGTTGGCAAGCATGATTGGGCATTAGCATGTGTATGGCATGTTTTGGCATATTTGGTTGGACATGTTAGCATGATTTGGATAAGCATGGGTATTCAAATGGCTAAACTTAGATTGGTTGTTTTTCATCACATAATTTTGTTTGAGAAGTTGAATTTGGTATAGCATGACATGAAGTCTCTTGATATGCTTTACATATTGAAATGATGAAAATACAAAACTTGATGCATAGTTTGAGGGGGAGCATGTTGGGTAGATTGATGTTCATATGATAAGGGAGCATGAACTAAGGGGGAGTTGTAAAAATATCAAGTTTAGTTGAAAAAGTATCATGTAAAAACATCTTTTGAATTGTGGTTTTGAAATCATCAAAAAGGGGGAGATTGTTAAGTTGTAAAACCGTTTTGATGATGAAAAGATGTTTTGAATGAGTTAAATTTGTGTTTGATACATGATTCAAGATGGGCAAAACACATTATGTCCAAAGATGGTTGAGATTGGAACTCACTGGTTGACTTCGATCTCTCAA
Organism: Eustoma russellianum; assembly: GCA_036186865.1. Lineage (NCBI taxonomy): Eukaryota > Viridiplantae > Streptophyta > Magnoliopsida > Gentianales > Gentianaceae > Eustoma > Eustoma russellianum. Next base: position 10,508,379 of record AP025055.1, on the reverse strand, counting down.
GCTGGGGACATTGATCGATCGATGTCACTTCAGCCCCTGACATCGATCGATCGATGTCAATCTGAGAGCATCGAACCCTCAACCACAAGGACATCGATCGATCGATGTCACTTCAGCCCCTAGCATCGATCGATCGATGTTGAATAGAATACATCGATCTCTAAACCAGGTGACATCGATCGATCGATGTCACTTTAGCCCCTGACATCGATCGATCGATGTCGGGCAGTTTCAAATTCTGCAATCTTCTGAGGACATCGATCTCTCCCTTCCAGGGACTTCGATCGATCGATGTCCTCCAGAATTCAAATTTTCTGAACGTTAGAACAAAATCTAAGGCAGATTTTTAAGGTTTTCTCTTTCCAATCTTCTTCAAACTTCTTGTGGACTTTAACCCAACTTATTACATGCTTCCTTGACTATTGTATACATGTCTAAGATTCTCTAGGGTGGCTATCCAAGATCAAATCACTCCATAGGGTGGCTAGAGACTATTTGGGCATTATCTTGACATTTTTGAAGATGAAGACTTGGTGGAGAGCCTCAAAAACGTGGTGAACTTCATCTATAAATAGAGAAGGCTTGGATGAAGCAAATACACACTTTCAACATCATCTAGCTTCATTTTCCATTGTTGTATATTTCTCTCATACTTGTAAATTTGTTTAAAGCTTGTCTAGCTTTTCTTTGATCTTCATTATTGTATATTGAGAGAAAGAGAGTCAAGCACAAGAGGAACCATAAATATTTGATCTCTTGCTTGTGCTTAGACTTGTGAGAAAGTGTGAACCTTACCATATCTCTTCAACCCACTGTGAGAAGTTCTTGAGAGAACTTTTGTTGAAGTTGTGAGAAAGCAAGAAGTTGTTCTTGCTAAGAGCTGTAGTTGCTGTATTTGCACAAGTGTGTTTTGTGCAAGAAGTTGTTGTTGTTGCTTACACTAAAGTGTTAGTGTAAGTATTGCTGTGGTTGTTCTTATTGTTCATAATAAGAAGAGTAGTTGTTGAAAATCCACTTTGGAAACAAAGTGGTAGTGGAGTAGAATCATTTACGATTCGAACCACTCTATATCCGGTGTACTCATTCATTATTTCTCATCTCCAATTCTTGCTCTGATTTTGAATATCTTTTTGAGTTGAGACAAACGATAAAATTCCGCAAAAGAGCCAAACACTCTATTCACCCCCCTCTAGAGTGTATTTCGGACCTAACACATGAGTATGTACCTGACTGTTTCTTTATTGGTTTCGTTACTTGTAAATAACGTTGTTTTAACCATTCCTTATGTGTGGCACACGCAGACAGGGAGTGGACAATATCTGGCGGTACGCTCTTCTAAAAGGTTGGCCCGAGATAGTCTAGCTTTTCAGATCAGTGAGTGCTCATTTCTTTGCGCTACATACATAGCATTATCCCCTCACATTTATATAGGACACTGTATAGTTTCTGTTTTGTTACACTTACTATTTCACGTAGCACTTCATTTTTACTGCAGGTTTTATGTATTTATTTCATGCATTTTCGTGGGAGAGTCTCCCACACCATATGTAACCACGGTATTCCTCCGCCACAAGTGAGGGTTTCTTATTAATAAAATCCAGACAGTACCGCCCATCCTTCCATAATATACACACACACACACACATTTGTGCAGTGTGTTATTTATGTTCTAACATATACACATGTGTTACATTTCTCTCTTCGTACAGTCTTCGAGTCCGAGTGCAATATTGATCTGAAACTCGTATGGACGGTGCATATCTCAATATTTATATTATAAGAAAACCTAACACATTCGACCTTGTATAAATAAAATCCTAACCCGAACTGTGTTGTTAAAAAAAACCATACACCCCAACTCGAAAGCATCCATCAATATGTCACCTCCCAAAAAGGCCTAATATTCAATTCCTAAACCTCCATACATGCTCCCAAATAGTTCCCTACACTAGAGCAAAAATATATGCATTTGATTAAACAAAAACAACCATGCCGAGCAAAATTGTGCAACATATGCAAGAAAAGGTTTTGAAAGTTTGCAAGGAAAATTTCTTCAAGAAACATCAAGAAATATCATTTACACTCAGTTCTTGAAGATAGGAAGTCAAGAAAAAAAGTTTGAACATAGTTCTTGAAAACAAAAACAAAAGCAAAATCAAGAAAATAAAGAAAATTCAAGAATTTTGCGGATACATGTCGGAATTGAGTCATTCAAAAGGTATTTTGATCCTTGACTTGTCTACTATTGAGCTGCATAGAGAAATTAGGAAAAAGGCTTGGGAATATCTTGTTTCTACCTCAAAACCCCAAATTGTCCCGAAAACTCTAAACGGTCCAAAGTTTCAAAGATTGTCCTAAACTGACCCCACACGCTTTGGAACATTTTTTGTGCACATTATACCATTAGGATTGCATGGTTTGATTGTATTCTTGACTAAGTTGGCTATGGATTGCCCGAAGCAATTCTTGGTGATTTGTTGGCTCAGCCATTACGTATTCTTTTGGTTTCTTACATTTCTTTGGTTCTTAGTGTAACCTATTTTGTTTGAGACTGTCTACTCTCTTGGCCACCGTGTTTAGTGACATACATCCCATTGAAGAAGATATACAAGCTGAATTTAGAAGGCCACAACTTGTTTGCTCAACTTGATAGCCTTTCTAGTTTAGCATCTTGTGGAGAAACGCAAGGCGAGAGGTAAAAAGCTTGTGTATAATGAGAACAAAAGAGGAGAGTAAAAGCCTAAGGGAGTGAATCCATACACGAGCGTGGAAAGGCAAAAAGATCAATTTTTACGTATACTAACGTAATCGAGTCTCTTTTATTTTTTGTTAGTTTTCTTTTTCTTTTGTTTTATGTCTTGTTTCAGCATGAGTACTTCAGAATTCATGAATGGATACACATCAATTAGAACCATATGTGGTATGATTTTCCTTAAAAAGGACATTTATGAGCTTGAAAGGCATATGCATAATTTCAGTTTTTTAATGGCATATGGGTAAGTCGTTGGCGTAACAAGATTCCAAGGTATCAATCATGCTCCCAAGCTAGTCTAACAATATGTAAATATTATAATGAGATGTTAGATAACTTGTGCAAAACATGCATTAAAGAATCCGATTTAGTTATGCTTAGGTTCATTGCTGGCTTGAATAAAAACATTGCTGATAAAATGGTGCATGATAGATATGAAACTCTCGATGACATGTATTATATAGCAAAAAGCATAGAGAGTAAATTGAAACGTCAAGAATTCATGGATAACACTACATCTTTAGGTTTTAACATGCATAATAGTAAAGATTTTCTTGATAAGCTTGAATCTTCTAGTAATTCAAAGGTTATTAAAAATGATTTGCAAGTTGCTGTCCATGACATGTGTAAAGTTTCTAATGATTCATCTATTTCTAATCATAAATATTATGTAGCCAAAAATCAATTGCATGAGCGTAAGAGTTACGTGTAGAATTGCATAATTTGCGTGAAGTTGAACATGATGTACCTACGTCTGTCTTTGAATTGCATAAACTCATTGAAAGTGAATTTCATGCTGATGAAATCGAATCACATGAATGAATATGCCTCGTGTGACAAAGCTGATGTTATATTGCATGCTAATGATCCGGTTGTACATGAAAATCATGTTATTAATGAATCTGAAATTGACATTAAGCCTTCATATGAAAACCAAGAGTCATCTGAGTTACCTAGTCTTGAACAAAATTTTACTAATGCTACTTTTAGAAATCTTGATTTCGAAACCATAATGTTCTTAAATTCATGCAATGTATTGCCATCTTTTGTGTATTGTAAGGAATTGATACATATTCTATTGTCTCTTCCAAAATATGTTAGAAGAGGCGATACAAGTTCATGAAAAGCTTGGATCTAAAGGGAAGTATCTTCTTTAAGTTTGAGTTTCTTTCAACCATACCGTATATATGTTCTATCATAGTGATACGGATGAAAATAAACTAGTCAAGTTTGTAATTATTAGTTGTCTATTCTGTTTTTATGTTACAAGCATATTGTTGGCTAAATTCTCTTCTCCATTTTGTGCAGGTTTATATTCGAGGACCAATCCTTTCGAGCGGGGAGGGAATCATGAGGCCAAAGGAGCTAAATTACATAAAGAGGATGTGCAGCGGGATGGAGAGGGAGGAGCACGTCCGTAATATTTTACATGACCTAATTTTCAACCACCATGGTTTGTAATCTTTTTTCATATGTTTTAGGGTCATTTTGGAGGTTTTTAGAATTTTTTTAGATATTAAAATGTTTTTAGAAGATACAAAATTAGACTTTCCAATTATGGAAAAAAACCTATTTTTTAGAGATTTTCCAGGATGACCCTATCTGGGTATTTTGGCCATAACTCTCTCGTTTGACTTTTTTTGAGGTGATTCAACATGCTATGAAAACTAGACATCTGGGGCAACAATTTTTATGAAGATCTCATCAACAAATTCGGCCTCTAGATAACCGAGATAACGCGTGAAATATTGATCAAAAGCTGAGATGATAATGTTCAAGTATAAGACATATCCCATCTCTTGTAAATTAGGTTTAGCATAGTAGGATTATATGTGTGAGCGGCATGCTGCCTGGAAAAACAGAGAATTGAAAGAAAATAGCATATTTTGGCTCTGCCCAGCAAGGTATTCCACTGTGTTTTCTTTGATCATCGATCAAAACTAGATTCTATATCAACATCTTGAGCGAACGTTGTGGGGGAATTGAATCCTACAATCTTGAAGACACGTACCAGGGGTGATTTGCCATTCTTGGACCACAAAAAAGCTTCTAGGAGACATATATAGCTCAGTCCAAACAAGAGACACACGACCAAGGGTGGTTGTTGAACCTCTCTTTGATTCGGCCCCTAGATAACTGAGATAACACGTGGAAGATTGATCAGATGCTGAGATGATAATGTCCAAGTAGAAGACCTATGCTATTTCTTGTAAATTAGGTTTAGCATAGTAGGGTTAATATATGAGCGGCCTGCCACCTGGAAAACAGAGAATTGAATGAAAAAAATTCATATTTCATCCAAAGGCTGCCCAGCAAGGTATTCCTTTGTGTTTTCCTTGATCATCGATCAAAACTAGATTTTATATCAACATCTTGAGCAAACATTGTGGGAGAATCGAATTATACCATCTTGAAGACACATACCGGGGGTGATTGCCGTTCTTGGACCACGAAAAATCTTCAAGGAGACAAATATAGCTCAGTTCAAACAAGAGGCACACAACCAAAGGTGGTTGTTGAACCGTTCTTATCACTGAACAAGGTTTCTTGTGGAAGATACGTTTAGAGCGAAGGAAATGTTCATTCTTTTGGCATGAGACATGCATCATGAGTCGTTTTCTAACCCATCTTCCTTCATTACCGACAAGATATGTGTTTTAGAGACTAACAAGAAAATCCCTCTTTGCTGTTGCCTCCAATTGTGTTAAAGCAGCATATCTCTCCTGCTGCTTTTCTCTGGATTTTTTGCTACTTTTGGCTCGGCATTGTATTGGTTGCAAAGCCTTTTGGATGCACTCAAGGTGATGCATCAATGCTTTCGAAGATTTTCTAAATGAAGGTGAGGGATTACTCTGAAGTTGTTTATCTCTGTATCTAGCATCTGCCATAAATCTACCTTTTAACTCTGTAGAATATTCTGGGTGTGTAGGAGAGTACACCGAGTGCGTATGCCTAGCTTGATAAATGTAGGAAAGATCTTCTCTGCTGTGTACAACCTTTAAGGCCTTACCTTTCATTTATTCCACAATAGCTTGGAGCATTTTGAGCTACATATTGTATGTCTCTAATGTGATCTTCATAGGTAAGCTGCGCAGCAACATTAGAGAGCCCCCTTTGGCCATCAAAGTCCCGATCCGATTGCCGAAGGAAGGTTTCTCGCATTAGCTTCAGCGTGGCTTAGACTGATTAAGGTTATGAAACTTCAACCTTCGATCAGAATACATCCTAGAACCTCAGAATCTGTTAGGCGACAAACATAAGATGAAAAACTTGGCCGCTGTTTTCATAGCTGTAATACTGCGAAAAGAATGTCCAGCTCCAAGTTGGGATCTGATCCTACACCGCTGCTCAAGGCTTTCATTGGATAGACTCTATTACATAAGTGGATTCCTCATTTTTATCTTAAGAATGATATCTACGATCATGACATAAGTAAATGGAACTATTGACCTTATAGCCTTACCATCAAATCTAGCGGAAGAACTCAGCTTCTACTGCAAAAAAAGAGCTACGATCATTATATTACATCCCTTTCCGACTTATCTTTACCTATTTCATGGAACTCTATATGAAACTTAGGTAGAAAACATGGGGTTCAAGCCCTCCTTCTAGCGTCAAATGACGAAGTCAAATCTTTGTCTGGATCAGAGATGATCAAAAAGGAAAAAACACTGTCAATGACTTGCACAACACCGTTTGTCACTAGGAATAACGTTCCTAAAAATCTACACAAGTTGAATAGCGTTAGAGGTCTTGAGGGTATTGCTCCGGAAAAAAATCCTCCGACGCTCATGTCAGTTATGAGTTGTTCAATTTTTGGCATTTAATGTATGCTGGAATATAAAGAAACCTATCTCTTTGTGTATTTGAAGCTTCGTTCAAACTTTTTGGTGTTGCAACTGAGTTTTTTCCTCAATGGATTGAATCTGGTCCTTCGTGGGGCATTTTTCTTCCTTTTTATATGCCTTGTGTAGCCAATGCGTATTGATGCGATATGGGGGAGTGCCGCGTGTCCCATCCCGCCGCCAGACTGCGTCTGCATGTTTGCAAGGTGGCGCCATGTGTCACGTTGCATTCCTAGATTCTTGGTCGCGATGCCTGTTCTGGAAATTAGCCAAAGCTAAGTAGAGGCGTCTGTGTCCCTGAAAGCATGGCCGAGCAGCGTGATTGAGGCAGCGAACTCTGAGCCGATCCATAGCGGACAGCTGGAGCTTATGTTGGGCTTAGTGCCAATTGGCTAGTATGAACTTGGGGTGTCCTTGCCTCCCTGAACCGAGCTGAAAGGAAGGGTGTGTCTGAACTAACCTACGCTTTTATATAACCAGATGACGTTGACTGTGGCGGACTAGTTGAACGCAGTTGTCGTTATTATCAGTAGAAGTTTCACCCTCATCAAAGATTATTCTTATGACTTCAATCATGAGTTCATCGGAATTCTTTACTAGAGAAGCTAAGCTCCAATTATTATTGTGGGCACTCAAATGTTTCAGAACTGTATTACTTACCGTCGCAGGACGTAAGCATCAATAGTCATCCCCAAAATCCCTCAACTCTGCACTACATCCATATCGTTTGCTATTATCAACACTGAAACAATATCTGGCAGCTTGTTGAAATCATTTGAAAAAATAGTCCATATGGAAGCTGCTAGAATTACAGGAGGCGTGAATACCCTTGACCCTTTGGAATTTATTTCTTCTCTAGACTTGGCTTCGTCTGAATTTAAATAATCTTTTGGTTCCTCTTTGGAACTGAAGTCAGTCGAGCTGAAGAGGCCGAGTTCAGGAGGCCGAGCTCGAGGACTTAGAATTGGGAGCTGATACCAGAAACAGAAGTGCCGAGCAGAGCTGTAGCTCGACCATATACCAGAGAATCGCGGGATTGGATATATCTTGATTGGAGATTTGATTGATACCAAATCCTGTTCTGGATAGAAATCTCCATGTGTATCTTTCTATAATAAATATCCATTAAAATCCTATTCATGGTATGAGTTGATGTATAAGGCATATCCCTTAATTGCAGCCGATCCCTTTTTTGCTATAAATCCCCAGTCTAGGCGCAGTGAATTGTAACCGAGAACTAAGTTGGTGATAGTGAATTTCTTGGCTTGTCGCCGCCGTGGGTTTTTCTTCCCCTTGAGGGTTTTCCCACGTTAAATCTTGTGTTCTTCATTTTAGTCTTTTCTTATTCAATTATTCATTACTTTTGTGTGTTCTTGCAATTGTTGTTGTGGTTGTTCTTCACTGATTCCGCGTAGCGTTTCCCCAACAACAGGTATCAGAGGCGAGAATTCTCTGTTCGAGTGGGAGCAATGGCCGACGACAGCAAATCAAGGATTGAGAGATTTGATGGATCAAACTTCGGTTTCTGCAAGATACAGCTTGAAGACTATCTATGCCAGAGAGATCTATATCTGCCTCTTGAAGGGAAATAGGTGAAACCTACTGACATGACGGATCGAGAATGGGAGATTCTGGATCGGAAAGCCCTCGGTGCCATTAGGTTATCTCTGACCCAAACCGTTGCATTCAATATCTCAAAGGAGAAGACCACAAAAGATGTGATGAATGCATTAACAACGATGTATGAGAAACCCTCTGCCTCAAACAAGGTGCATCTGATGAAAAGGCTTTTCAACATGAAAAAGACGAAAAATAAAACGATGCAGGAACACTTAGGTGAATTCAACACGATCACTAGTCAACTTGAATCGGTTGGGATCGTCTTTGACGATGAAGTTCTGGCCTTGGTAATACTGTCAATTCTGCCTGACAGTTGGGATGGAGTTGTTATGACTGTGAGCAACTCATCCGAAGAAGGTACATTGAAGTTTGACAACGTGGTAGATGTGCTGCTTGATGAAGATTCAAGGAGGAGAAATAGTGACACCCCTGAAAGTTCTGGAGCCGCGCTGAACAAAGAAGAGCGTGGCAGATCTGCCAAGGGAGGTAATGACAGAGGTGGGAGATCGTAGTCCAGGAAGAGCAAGTCAAAGGGCTCAAATCTGACCTGCTGGAATTGCAAGAAGAAGGGTCACCTTAAACGCGATTGCAGAGTCAAGAAGAAGGCCGATCAGATGGACAAGTATGGGGATGAGATCCGTGTCTCTCAAGTGTCTGGGTCTGATAGTGATGGACTGATTTTGAGCTATGAGAGCCGAGTTGACGCTCTCTGGATTTTCGATACTGGGGCCTCATTTCATGCAACATCCGACATAAGATACTTTACAAATTACAAAAGTGAAAACTTTGGTAAAGTATATCTCGGGGATGATGACTCTTGTGATATCATCGGCAAGGGGGATATCACTTTAACTCTGCCAGACGGAAGGCAGCTGAAGCTGCTTCAAGCAAGACATTTACCTCGGCTGACCAAGAACTTGATTTCAATTACACAGCTGACTGATGATTATGATTTTGAAGGAAGGTTCAGCAAAACACACTGGAAGTTAGTCAAAGGGTCCTTAATTGTAGCACAAGGTTTGAGAGAAGGAACTCTCTATAAGTTCTCAAGCAAGAGCTCGACAAACGTGGTCAGCTCGGCAAGTGATGCCGAGCTGTGGCATCAGAGGCTCGGACACATGAGTGTCAAAGGGATGAAAGTAATGGTGTCCAAAAGGAAGCTGGAAGGTCTATCCAACATTGATATACCATTGTGTGAATCTTGTGTGATGGGGAAACAGAAAGCAGTTAGCTCTACAACGCACAAGAGAAGTCCCATAGCTGAAAGGTTGGAACTTGTACACACGGATGTTTGGGGGCCTTCAGATCTGCCTTCCCTAAATGGTTCACGTTATTATGTCACCTTCATCGATGATTCAACAAGGAAGCTGTGGGTGTACTTTCTGAAACACAAGTATGACGTATTTAATATCTTCAAGAGATGGAGAAGTCCCATTGAGAATGAAACAGGGCTAAGGCTGAAGTGCTTGAGGTCGGACAATGGTGGGGAATACTACAGCAAAGAGTTTGAGGACAACTGTGCTAAAAACGGAATCAGGAGAGAAAATACGGTGCCTAAAACACCTCAACACAATGGTGTTGCTGAAAGGATGAAAAGAACGATATGTGAAAGGGCAAGAAGTATGAGATACATGCCGACCTTCTGAAATCTTTCTGGGCCGAGGCGGTGAATATCGTTGTCTATCTGATTAACCAAGGACCGTCTACTGCCATTGACTGCAAACTTCCTGAAGAAGAGTGGATTGGCAAGAAGATCTCTCTTGTCCATGTCAGAATATTTGGTTGCACTGCTGAAGCCGGACGAAAGGTCAAAACTTGACTCTAAGTCCAAGGTATGTTATCTGATTGGCTATGGAGGTGATAGTTTTGGATATAGACTGTGGGATCATGTAGTAAAGAAAGTGATCAGGAGTAAAGATGTGGTTTTCAACGAAAACATACTTTACAAGGACAGAGTAAAGAAGGAGAAGCAGCCCGAGGAGCCTAAGTACTTTGAGCAAAGTGACGGTGGTCATGCCGAGCCGAGCAGACCTGCTGATCAGAATGCCGAGGTGCCAACCTCGGATCATGAAATTCATGAAGGGCAAGTCACACCACCCATTGCTGTTCGGAGAGAGAGGAGAACCATTACTGCACCTGCTAGGTTCTCACCTTCACTTTACTACTTGCTTCTTACTGATTCTGATGAGCCGATCTGCTATGAAGAAGCAATGAGTTCTGACAAAAGTGAAGACTGGAGGTCAGCCATGCAAGATGCGATAAACTCTCTGCAGAGCAATCTGATCTGGGATCTCGTAAAGATGCCACCAGGGAAAAAGGCTATACAGAAGAAATGGGTGTACAGGTTGAAGCAAGAAGCTGACAACACTCAGAGGTACAAGGCAAGGCTTGTTGTAAAAGGGTTCCAACAGAAAGCTGGGGTTGACTTCATCGAGATCTTTTCACCTGTGGTCAAGTTGTCTACTATCAGAATAGTTCTGAGCATTACAACTGCAGAAGATCTGCACCTTGAACAGCTTGATGTGAAAACGTCCTTTCTTCACAGAGATCTAGAAGAAGATATCTACATGATGCAACCACAAGGCTATGAGATACCTGGTAAAGAAGACCTGGTATGCAAGTTACAAAAGAGCTTGTACGGACTGAAGCAAGCTCCGAGGTAGGGTTGTAAACGAGCCAAACGAGCCGAGCATTGTGTTGTTCAAGCTCTGTTCATTTAACTTAGCGAACGAGCCGAGCTTGTTCGTTTATTTAAACGAACATATTTACTTGTTCAATTTTGGTTTGATTAACTCAACGAACAAAATTAACGAGCCGAACACCTTAAACGAATGGTGCCACTTACCGAGCTCGAACAAAAAAGGGTGTTCAAGCTCTGCTCATTAACCTTTTATCTGAGCCGAGCTCGAGCTCGAGCCTGAACCAAACGAGCCAAACAACCGAACGGCTTGGTTCATTTACAGCCCTACTCCGAGGCAGTGGTATAAGAAGTTTGACAACTTTATGGCAGAGGTCGGCTATAAGCGCTGCCATGGGGATCACTGCTGTTACTTCAAAAGATTTGAAGGTTCTTATATTATCCTCCTACTTTATGTTGATGACATGTTAATAGCAGGAGGGAGCACTGATGAAATCAAGAAGCGAAAGGAACAATTGGCTCAGAAATTCTCTATGAAGGATCTCGGCCCGACAAAGAAAATACCAGGGCTCAGCATTGAAAGGGACTGGAAGAATGAAGTGTTGAGATTGAACCAAAGAGACTACATCTCCAAGGTACTGAAGAGATTCAATATGGAGAATGCAAAACTGATGTCTACGCCTCTAGTAGGACAGTTCAAGAATTTGTCAAAGAAGCAATGTCCTAAGATGAAAGATGAACTTGAACGAATGAAGAAAGTTCCCTATGCCTCGGCAGTAAGGAGTTTGATGTATGCTATGGTGTGCACCAGACCAGACATAGCCCATGCAGTGGGAGTTGTGAGCAGGTTATGTCAAATCCTGGTCCAGATCATTGGGCTACAGTGAAGTGGATACTAAGGTACTTAGTGGGAACGCAAGACTTGACACTGCAGTTCGGCAATGATGATCTGAACCTACTCGTCTTTGTAGACTCTGATATGGCTGGAGACGTTGATGAACACAAGAGTGCTACAAGGTATGTTTTCAAGCTGCGCAGTGCTGCAATCACTTGGGTATCAAGATTGCAGAAGATAGTGGCATTGTCAACAACTGAAGCTGAGTATGTGGCAGCAGTTGAAGCTACCAAGGAACTGGTATGGCTGAAGAGTTTGCTAAATGAGCTGAAGCACCCTCAGGTCAGCTACAAGTTATTCAGTGATAGTCAGAGTGTAATACACTTGGCTAGAAACTCTGCTTATCATGCGAGGACGAAGCATATTGATATCAGGTATCATTACATAAGAGATATGCTTGAGGCAAAACAGTTTGACTTGGAGAAAATTCATACAAGCGAGAATCCAGCAGACATGACGACGAAGATTGTTCCGAAAGAGAAGTTTGAGCTCTGCAAGACTTCTCTTGGTCTTGTTACTTGAAGCAAGTGCTGAAGAGGCGGCAGTCCGAAGAAGAAGAAATTCATGATGCATCTAAGTTAAAGTCAGTTCCAAGTGGGAGATTTTGTTGGGATTGGTGGAACTGAAGTCAGCCGAGCTGAAGAGTCCGAGCTCAGGAGGCCGAGCTCGAGGACTTAGAATTGGGAGCTGATGCCAGAAACAAAAGTGTATACCAGAGAATCGCGGGACTGAATATATCTTGATTGGAGATTTGATTGATACCAAATCCTGTTTGGATAGAAATCTCCATGTATATCTTTCTATAATAAATATCCATTAAAATCCTATACATGGTATGATTTGATGTATAAGGCATATCCCTTAATTGTAGCCGATCCCTTTTTTGCTATAAATCCCCGGTCTAGGCGCAGTGAATTGTAACCGAGAACTAAGTTGGTGATAGTGAATTTCTTGGCTTGCCGCCGCCATGAGTTTTTCTTCCCCTTGAGGTTTTTCCCATGTTAAATCTTGTGTTCTTTGTTTTAGTCTTTTATTTGTCAATTATTCATTACTTTTATGTGTTCTTACAATTGTCGTTGTGGTTGATCTTCACTGGTTCGGCGTAGCGTTTCCCCAACACTCTTTAATTTGTGAATGAAAATAAATCTTGATGAGCTGGGCAACTTTGGCAAACCTCAATTTTCTTTCTGATTCAAGCTTGTTCTCTGCTTCAAAGTTTTTCTCCAAAGATTTTACTTGATCGACACTTCGACGTCTCTTTTTTCTCAAGCACATGCCCGATTCTTCCACATAGCCTTCTTTATCTAATCTTTCCAACATGAACTGAAATTTTCTTGAATATACATGGGTACTTTCTTTATTGCGTTCACCTGTAAAATCTTGACAAATACTCATCAAAACCTATAAGGATTCAGAGCTGCCACGTCTCTTCATAATTGAATAACTGATGATAGGTGGCCAAGTGCAAAAAGTAACTACTAGTGCCCGTACTCTTCCAAGGATATCTCTATATTTGAATCAACCAACAAGATTTCTTGATATTTTTTCCTTCTCGCTGATTCTTTTTCTTTTTACCTTGTAATTAATGTAGTCAAAAATAGCCTATGAACAAAAGGTCAACACTTCCTTAGAAATTCGCAAATAATCTTTGTTCATAAAAAGCCCAGCTTGCACAATTCTCTATGTAAATTGATTCATTATGATGAGGTAAAAATCAACACAAATACACAGGAACAAATGTAATCCGAGTACGTTTTCAAAAGACACATACGAGTTTGTTCCTGCTGACAATTTTAAAGTGACAAAGACTGAGATACAAAAGATACAAAATACACCTCAGATTCGATAGATCATATTTCCAATTTAAGACAATAATGAATCTGAAGAATGTCCCAGATCTAGTGACATGCAAAACTTTCCCTGTGTATCTTAGGGATAAAGCTTGCAGATGGTTCCAAAAGCCACCAGCTCGATCCATATATTCTTTCAAGTAGCTAGCGCAGAAGCTTAAATCTCAATTTGTGTCTTTAAGACCCTTTGTGAATACTCTTCTCATTTCATGTTCTTGAGACAAGGACCAAAAGATTCTGTACTCCATACGTGCAGAGGTTTACCAATGATCACTAGTGGTTGGAGACTGCAGTGCTGAGGCCATGGTTGCTAGTTTTTAGAATGGCTTTCAACAATTGGTATCTTCTGCCAACTTGTTGAGGAAAATCTCAAGTCATTAAAAAGCATGTTTGGAGAGAGATCATCAATTTGTTTGAAGTGAGAAGGCAAATAGTTTGAAGAAGGAATCCAAGTGGGTTACCGGAAAAGTGACCGATCTGATCTAGAGAAAATATGGTTGAAGATAGTCAAAATAAAAAGGCAGTGCCTTTGCTCGTTTAGGAGAAAAATGTAAAGAAGGGTTACCTCTTATAGCCTCCAAAAAAACTCTTTTTTGTGTGATGGAAAAAGAAGAATTCAAGAAGATCCACAACCGTTGTCAGGACCGAGTTCAAGAGAAACCCCAAATTATACTACAAGTATCATTGAGACATCAAACATGGTACACACAATTGTCGGCAATCGGGAAAGGCTACTGAGTCTAATTGAAAAAGACCATCTCAAGCAATGTTATGGCTCAAGATCAAGATTGCATTGTCGGTTGGATTTTCATCGACCTTCACCAGAACAAAGATGCTGCGAGGAGAAATATAATTGTCAAGACAGAGACGATAATCCCGATGCTGCAAGTCGGCGTCAGGTAAATGTAGTTATATACACAATCTCTAGTGGACCTAGTTCGCATAGAGCAATGTCAGAATCAGTAAGTGCAAATAGCTCGAACAAGTCATCATATAAGAAGGTCAAGCTGTCAAACGAGCTAGATATGGATAGAGGACCCAATGCACTTGGGTCTGGAAAATGAAGGGTTGGTGATCGATGTCATAATCAATTTAGCTCAAGATAACATAGTCAAGTGCAAAGAGTTTATGTCAATATAAGAAATGCAGTCAATGTCATGTCCTATAATGTCTTTCATGCACTTAGACTGTAGGACAACTCATTGCACCCTGTATCAACTCCACTGTTTGGATTTTCTGGAGATGTAGTTCATCAAGCACGACTGGTAATGTTTTCAGTGACTTTTGTAGAGTACCCGAAAGGCAAGAACTTGTGAGTCGATTTTGTCATTGCAAAAGAGAGGTTAGCCTACATCTTTGAACCAAACTAGGGTGGTTATTGTGTATGGGGATCTTCATGTAGAGCAGACATGCTATGCAGTTGATGTAAAAAGGGAAATTACCTATGCATTAGGTCGGTATTGAAGATATTCTGCCTTTGAGTGAGGAAAAATTGGAGTCGCATAATATGGCCCAAGATTTTGTCATAAGTTTCAAGAGGTCGGATAATGTCACTAAGATCAGGACTTGGATTCCAGCTGAGATGTTACATTAGCTCGAAGATTTGCTGAGAGAGTTTACAATCATTTTTGCATAGATGGCCGAAGACATGCTAGGGATTCCAGAAACTCTAGCAGAGCACAAGTTCAACGTAGATCCGAAATCTAACCAGTTAAGCAAAAGATAAGGAATTTCGCCCGAAGAGAAATAAAGTTATCTGAAGAGGTCATCAAGTTCATTATTGAAGTATTCTATTCGATTTGGTTGTCAAATCCTATGGTGGTAATCAAACTAGATAACAGTTAAAGAATGTATATAGATTACACAAATTTGAATAGAACTTGCCCAAAAGATTGTTATCTGCCGCTTAAAATTGATCGATTTGTGGATTCAATAATAAGCCATGAAATTTTTTATTTCTTGGATGCATGGTTACCATTAGATTGTTATGACAAAAAAGATCAGGATAAAACATTCTACATTGCTGGAATACAAAGCTTATCAGGAAAAGAATCAGAACAGGAAGGACAGTAAGAAACAAGTGTGTTCAGCTGCTGAGTTCTTCTTTCAGGCATTTCATCGAGCAGTATTTTTAAAGCTTTGAACACCTCTTCATTAGCCTATATCTTCATTAATTTCAGTCAAGATCATTAGTTGTTTGTATATAAATGTTATTTAATCATAGGACTAAAGTATAATCATTATTTCGGTGAATAAAAGTAGGGTTACACGTTAGTTTTTACCCGGCCAAAACTAGCCATTGGCTGTCATTGTCATGGACTATCTAGTCGTTACTATCCTTTGTATATATGTATGCCCTACTGAGAAATGAAAAAAACGTGTTTGTTTCTTCATTTTGCTGAGTTGAATAAGTGGTTTAAATGTTGTTTTTCTATATGGTATCAGAGCTAAGGTTCTATTTGTGAGAGTGAAATTCAAATTTTCTACTATTCATCTTCTTCCTCATTCTTCGAACGTGCTACTTATTGACAGAGTAAGAAATGGAATTAGTTGGAAGTGAAGCCCCGTCACATCCAAGCCCAACTGTTGTTCCCACGAACTCAACTGGGGTAAGTTCAAGTCATAGTGTTGATTCAACGTTTGTAACTATAACCTACCACAAACTGAATGGGAACAATTATCTGGCACGGTCTAGAGCTGTCAAAATATTTATCACAAGCAAGGGTAAGGAAGATTACCTTAAGCCTGACTTTGAGATCCCTAATGAGAATGATGCCTAACTCAAAACATGGAATGCTGAGAATTCCATGATCATGTCATGGCTAATTGGGTCAATGACCATGGACATAAGTGACAATTTCATTTTGTATGACACTGTTGCTGATATCTGGAAGGCAGCTCAAGATATGTATTCCGAGATTGATAACATATCTGAGTTTTATGAGCTGAAGGTTATGCTTCATGACATTAAACAGGGAGACTACCCTATGAATGTACACTTTGGACAGTTGAAAAGAATCTGACAATAGATAGACGTTTATGATTCTCATAAACGGTCAAATCAAGTGGCATTCAAGCTATATAAATCCATTACTGAGACCAGGAGAATTTTCAAATTTTTGGCTGGATTGAATAAAGAATTTGATGTTGTAAGGGGAAGAATTCTTGGAACAAAACCCCTTCCTTCAATAAACACTGTGTTCTCTGAAATTAGATAAGAAGAGAGCAGAATCAAAATTATGATGAGCTCCTCTTCTAATATTGAAGGCACAACAATGAGTGTCTCTACATCAAGGAGTACTCAAGACCAAATTGTTGCAATTTTGTAGCTAGAAGATACATGCCTCCCCAAAATGACAACAGAAGGAATGTGGACTCTAAAGTATTTTGCAAATTCTGTAATAAAAAACCTAGGTATACTGAAGACAGGTACTATCCCAAGCATGGTAGACCACCAACCAAATTTAATAAACAATGGAGAAACCCTGATCCATGGAGGTCTCAAGCTACTCATGCTGGAAGCTGGAGAGGAACTGCTCATAGTGTATCAAGTAACTGTGTCACTGGACCAACTAATGTCCTATTTCAAAACCAGCTAGATGCAATCTTCCAGTTCATGAAACAACATCAGTCATAAAAACTGCCTCTGGATGCCAAACAAGAAGCTATCCAGGCCACCATGGCCTGCTATGGTAAGGATTCTAAACTTACTTCTACTTGGATTGTTGATTTTGGTGCCACTCATCATATGACATAGAATAAAGAAAAACTAACTCACTACATGGTATTTCAAAATCCTATTAAAGTTAAGGTAGCTAATGGTGCAGGGGTTAGCATACTGGGACATGGAAGTGAAAAGCTATCTAGGAACTTAAAACTAAAAAAATGTCCTTTTCATACCTGAGTTGAGTTTTAATCCGATATCTGTAGGCAAACTTGCTGAAGATAATTTATGTGAAATAAAATTATTGCCCTCTAAATGTTATTTTCAGGAGATTATCTCCAAGAAGATGATTGGCAATGCTAACAAGGTCAATGGTCTCTTTCTGCTTCAAGCTGAAGAATCAAGTCCTCTAGTAATCAAACTAGTATAGGATCATGTGTGACTACTAGTAGGAATACTGAGAGTATTTTGTTATGTCATAAGGGATTAGGACATTTTAACTTCTTGTACCTCAGAAGGCTTATGCCAGCCTTGTTTGACAATATAAATCAATCAGACTTATTATTGAAGATTGTATGTTTGCTCAGAGTTGCAGAATCAACTATTCAAAGAGAATTCACATAAGCAGTGCTCCTTTTAGTCTAATTCACTCTGATTTGTGAGGACCTTCTAAAATAGCAAATATAAATGGTGTTAAGTGGTTCATCACCTTTGTTGATGATCACACCAGGCTTACCTGGTTGTACTTAATGAAGCATAAATATGAGGTTGGTGACATCCTTAAGAGATTTATATGTATGATTCAAACACAGTTTAACACCATTGTTAAAACGTTAAGGACTGACAATAGAGTGGAATACCTTGAATCTTCAGTAAAGGAATATCTGAATATTAGAGGTATACATCATCAGATTTCCTGCATTTACACTCCACATCAAAATGAAGTTGCAGAAAGAAAAAATAGACATCTTCTTGAAGTTACAAGATCAATTATGATGTCTATGAAGGTACCTAAGAATTACTAGTGTGAGGGTGTACTTACAGCTACACACCTCGTTAATAGAATGCCTCTAATGTTTTAAACTATGTCACCCCTAAAAATGCCATGTCTCAACATATTCCTCACTCTAACCTCTTCTCCAAACTACCTATGAAAATATTTGGACGTGTTGTGTATAGACACATTTCTAAGCAATTTAGAGGCAAATTAAATATGAGAGCTGAGAGATGTATCTTTCTAGGATATTCGTGTACCCAGAAAGGGTACAAGTGCTACTCTCCCACAACAAGAAAGATGGATGTGTCTCCTGATGTTTCATTTGATGAATATAATGTTTTCTATAGTAAAGGTGTCTCTGAGTTTGAACAGGAAAAAGAATGCAACACCTGGAGCATTCTACCTAGCTCAAACTCTGGAAAAGAAAGAAGCAGTACAGATGCGGGGGAGAATCAGCCCTCACCATAGAGAAGCCATATTGATCCTGATCAACATGTACCCGCTGAAGAATCAAGAAGTGAATCATCTACCGTCAGAGAAATTATTCCAGTAGATATAGACCAATTGCCTCAGAAAAGGAGTCAGGGCCTGTGTGAAGAGACTGTATCATATTGGAAACTATGTATCATTTTGTCTGTAGGGAAACAACAAGGATTTTGTCTATGCTCTTGATAATCTATAGGCCCGAAGATCATCAGGAAGCTTTGACTAAACCACAATGGAAGAAAGCCGTGTCTGAGGAGATGGATGCTCTAATCAAGAATGATACATGGGGTGTGGTACCTGTAAGATAAAACCAGTAGGATGTAAATGGATCTTCTCCATCAAATACAATTCAGATGGAGAATCAATAGGTATAATGCAAGGCTGATTGCCAAGGGTTTCACTCAGCCTTTGGATTTGACTATGAAGAAATGTTTGCACCAGTTGCAAAACTAAACACTGTAAGAATTCTTTTTTTCCCCGTCTGTTAACTTAGATTGGCCACTCTTTCAACTGGATATTAATAATGCATTTCTTAATGGTGACTTGGAAGAGGAGGTTTACACGCACATCCCTCCTAGATACACTTCTAAGACTAATAAAAACATGGTTTGTAAATTGAAAAAGGCCCTCTGTGGATTGAAATAGTCAACAAGATCATGGTTCAAATGTTTTAACTCATATGTTTCTTCTGTTGGCTTCTCACAGTGTCTAAGTGATCACACCTTATTTATTAAGTATGTTGATACTGTTAACTGTATCATTATTCTTGTATATGTTGATGATATCATTCTTACTGGAAATCATTATAATGGCATATTAGAAACTAAGAAACTATTGTCACAGTCATTTAAGGTGAAAGACTTAGGACGGGTCAGGTACTTCCCAGGTATGGAGGCACTTAGTTCAGCTAAGGGTATCTATATATCCCAAAGGAAGTATGTACTAGATCTGCTGCAGGACACAAGGATGATCAACTGCAAGCCTACAAGCACCCTAGTTGAACCAGGATTCAGACCAAAGGAGACATTGGACTCAGGATATATTAACAAACAAAGGTATCAGAGATTAACAGGTAAGTTAATTTATCTGTCACATACCAGAACATACATATGTTATGGAGTAAGTTTC
Organism: Eustoma russellianum; assembly: GCA_036186865.1. NCBI lineage: Eukaryota > Viridiplantae > Streptophyta > Magnoliopsida > Gentianales > Gentianaceae > Eustoma > Eustoma russellianum. The sequence continues at coordinate 10,488,504 of AP025055.1, read as the reverse complement.
ATTAGTCAATTTATGCATAATTCTACTATTGAAAATTACAATTATGCCTTATGAATGCTAAGGTATTTGAAGTAATCCCTTGGTCAAGGACTATTTTTCAAAAAGAATCAAGACAGGGACATCAAGGTGTACACTGCTGCTAATTGGTCTGGATCAAAATCAGATATGAGGTCAACTTCTGGCTATGCCTCATATTATGGGGAAATATAGTTACTTGGAGAAGCAAAAAGCAGCATGTGGTCTCCAGGAGCAGTGTTGAGACTGAATTAAGGGCACTGCCACTTGGTGTATGTGAGGGTATGTGGATCAACAGAGTAATAAATGACCTAAAGATTGATGTCCAACTACCTATCCATGTACATTGTGACATCTGCTATTCATATGACTGAAAATCCAGTGCAGCACGACAAATCCAAACACATTGAGATTGACAGACACTTCTCAAGAGAGAAACTGGAGGAAAAACTGCTCAAACTACACTTCATCCGATGAAAAGATCAAATTACTGATGTATTGACCAAGCCTGTAAGTGTTCAGATATTCAAATCTTTATTGGACAAGCTAGGTTGTATCTATATCTACAATTCTAGCTCGAGGGAGTGTGTTGGAATGTAAAGCATATTAGGAAAAGAATCAGAATAGGAAGGACAGGAGGAAACTGTTGAGAAAAAGTGTTTGAATGATTTACAAATGCATGATTTATGTAGTACGAGTTTACAAAATACATGACAAAATTATTACTTGACACGTTTTTGTGATACATATGCCTCATATGCTTTATATATATTGTTGCCGTACTAACAAGCAATGAAGCATTAAATCTTACTTCATGTGGCAAACATTTGTTGTCTCTGAACTATTTTCAGGTACCACAATTAATGAACTAAACTAGTTCATTAAGTAAAGTACTTAAGTAATGAACTAACTAGTTCATTAAATGGAGACATATTTAAACAAAGCTTGATGGGAACAAATTGAAAATGGAAAGTCTCCTTACCCACTCAATATACACGCCATTCATATACCAAATATATATATATATATTCATATTTTTATTAAAAGGCACAATACACATATATTTCGACGTAATACCGACACGTTACATATAGTACAAACGTACGTCAATGTCACACCACTATATACACCTCATATTTATGAGTATATTCAGGTCTTATATCATATGATATAAGTCATGGTGATGACAAAATTATAATGACACGTTACAAGGTTATAAACCAAAAATTATCGTATTGAGTGACTACCGAAACTTCACCAACGTGTCACGTACTTGCCATAAAAAGATGGACAGCGCATATACTTCAAAAATAGGCAACACTTTCGTGGCTCACATATTCAAATCAGCCACTAAAGCATTCCATGTTGGCACACACAAATCACCCACAAATTATGCTAAATTTGTAGAGATTTCAAATTCAATTTTTTTAGCACAAGGGGGTGCCTCTCAATCAGCCATTAGAGCTGTATATATACTTTATTTTTTGTATATTAAGTGTGACATAATATATATGACATGTGCAAAAAGTTTGAATTTAATCAGAGAAAAATTGCGTAATCGACGAAAGTCAAAAATTCGGTTATCTACGAACACAACACATGGAATGTTTTTGGCATGAGTTGCAACATATATCTAGACACTTTTTACAAATTCAAGACATTTTAAAGTGTACTAGAAAATTCAAATTTGGGCTGATTGGAATTTACCATATATGTGTAATTATTGTGCATTATTTGACAAAGCTTACTAAAGTGAAATTTCAGCACATGTACATTCAGCTTAACGCCATTCTCAGCCATGATGGAGCCTATATGGAGCTTAGTTGGCATCTCAATTTATGGAGAATATGCCACACAAGGTTGGTGACATAAAAGAGGGAACTACACAAGGTAACAATTCAAAAGATTTGAAAATAGCCACATTCTGAAAATTTTCAGCACATGTACTATAGCTGGCCGATTTTTAGGCTGTTTATGGTGTTTAATTGGCATCCCAAAATTGAAGGGATTCAATGATGATTATTTGGTAGTATTTTGAATTCTTTTTGGCACATGTTTTTCAAGTTGTTTTCTGATTTTACAGCTCACTAAAATGATGACAAGTTGGACCAATCATCAAGTGCCAAGTAAGCAAGGTCAAGTCATTCTTCCAATCATAGTATGCCAAGTAAGCAAGATGGTGTCATATCTACACAAGGCAATCTTCCAAGGGCATTAAAGAGAATTCTCAAGAAGGAAGAACACCCTAAGGGGGCGGCCACTTATGATTAAAAAGGAGAGAAGTAGAGCAAACAAGGAAAAGACAACTCTCACATTCTCTCAAGTGCAAAAGGATCTTCTACTCTCTTCTTCTACCTTTCTTTCTTCTTCTTCTTCTCTCAAGCCTATTGTTCATATAATCTTGATATTATATAGGCTCTGAATATACCACAATATACATTTCAGTTGTTGTAAAAGGTCAAGGTGTGATCAATCCTTCATTCGTTTGGTGGTGGTGTCCGTGATCCGTTTGCTTGATTGTATCGTTTGTAAAAGGGTGGAGTTGATGTGTAACTCTAGCAACCCTTGTGGTAAGGTGTTTTATTGTTTTTAGTGATAACCGAGGAAGGTGTCCTCAAAGACTGGAGTAGGTTGATTTAACTGAACCAGTATAAAACTTTGGTGTCTTTACTTGACTGCATTTTATTTTCAGTTTTCAGTATTTTGCATCAATTTCATTGCAAGAGTAAAAATAGCAAACAAATTTGAAAAATCGTAACATTTTTCAGAAACATAGCCATACCTCTTGGCTTTAATTTGGCATAAGTTTCAACTCATTTGAATAAGTATAAGTCAAACAAACTTGAAAAGTTTTGAGACTAGTGCAATCTGATTGTTAGAGTTGCAAAGGTTGAGAACATCAACGTGATTGATATAATTCACAAAAGAATTTTTGAAAACTTTCAACCCATTAAAATAAATATATTGAGGGTATTTTCATTAAATTTTCAGACCATTTGGAGTAACCAATTAATCGGAATAAAATGTTCAAATCGGAGTACTATTTCTGGCAGATTTGCACAATCGGATCAAAAACGTACTTTCAAAGGGTTAGGAGTTGAATTTTAATCTGAAATTTTTATGAGATACTCAGGACATCTAAGACAAATGACAAGGATGTTAAATGTTACGAATGCGGTAAGCTTCGACATCTATCATATGACTGCCCTAATAAGGACAAGTAAGTTTACAGCAGTTTACAGATATGATATGATACTTTACTGGTTAGAAAGGAAACGTGCTTATTATATTCAAAATTTATGGTTATTATGATTTGTCACCCCGTCTCCCCATGTATGATCCACATGTCGTATCTGGTAAGACTACTTGCTGAGCGATTAAAAGTCGGTGGCTATCGCTCATACTTGCCTCATTTATAATTTTCCAGATAACAGGTATCAATATACAAGCTCGTTGAAGACATGTTAGATAGACACATGGATAACGAAGAGCATACTGAGAGATTATTTCGAAGGCATTAAGTTTCGGATTATGATGTATGATATATGATTTCAGTATTCTGTATATGATGATTGTACAGTTTATGATGTAGTACAGTGCATGTCGATTGAATCTCACCAAATTTCATAATTTTTAGAGATCTGTAACTAGGTCTTTAAATCGTTTCAAATCAGAATCTTAAAAGCAGAAACTGTTTTCAGAAGTGAGGTTTTTGGTTCAAAAGTTTTTAAAAACCAAATTTTCCTACCCACTATTCAACCCCCTTCTAGTGATGCTATATAGGTCCTACAGATGGTATCAGAGCGCAGAGACACTCTGGACAAGAGGATCCAAATATCTTTGTGAGATGGCAACCACTAGTCACAAGATCGAACAAGAAGGTATGTCGAGTCAAATGCCTCCTCTTTTTGACGATGAGTCTTTCATACAGTGGAAACTTAGAATGAAACTTTTTCTTATGGCCATTGATATAGACTTGTTGTCTATCATAGAAGATGGTCATTTCATCCCTTCTAAGTTGTCTACCATTGATGGTGTCACACTAGAGGTCGTAAAACATAAACAAGAATATACTAGTGATGACAAAAAGAAATTGAGTATGAATGCTAGAGCTATGCAACTTCTTTTAAACGGGCTGAGTAAAAGTGAATCAAGTTATGTGTCTAATTGCTCTAGTGCTCAAGAGATGTGGAGAATTCTAGAAATGAAACACGAAGGGACTAGTTAAGTCAAAGAGTCTAAAATAAATATGCTTATGTCCACTCTTGAGTCCTTTAAATTATTTCTAAATGAATCTATTGTTGATATGGACTTACGCTTGACTACATCTATAATTCTCTTGAGTCTCTTGAAAAAGCTTTTTCTACACAGGAAAAAGTACAAAAGGCGCTAAGAAGTCTCCCATCCGAATGGGACCCTAAAGTCACGGTGATTGAGGGAAGTAAAGAAACAAGATCGATAAAAATGGAAGAACTAATTGGATCTTTAAAGGTATACGAAAACAAACTTACATTAAAGAAATCGGAATCAACATCAAAACAAGGTAAGACTATTGCTTTTAAATCAAACGAATAGGTCTCTACTTTTTCTGATCACGTAGAAGATAGTGATACTGAATCGGACAATGATGATCTAATATTATTGGCTAAAGGTTTGAGAAAATTTATGAGAAATTCATTTAAGAACAAACCTAAGGTTGTTTCGACTAAAAGAAATAAAAATAAAATTAATGATAAGGACATAAAGTGCTATGAATGTGAGAAACTTGGATAATTGTCATATGACTGCCCGAACAAGGACAAACAAACGAACAAAAACCATGACAAGGACTGGAACAAAAATAGACCCGTCTCAGAACCTAAACAAAGGAATTCAAGAAGAGCTCTCAAGGCCTCCACTTGGAGTGATTCATCTAACTTTGAGACTGATGATACCGAAGAAGAGATGGCACAAGTATGCTTTGCATCCAAAGCATCAAATGAGGGAACACATACATCTAAAGGTACATCAATCAAGTGGTTCCTTGACAGTGGTTGCTCGAGGCACATGATGGGTGACCCGAGCTTGTTTTAAAGTTGAAGAAGATTACAAAAGGTGGGCCAGTGACCTTTGGAGACAACAATGAAGGAAGAATCATCGAAAAAGGTACAATTGGAAGCCCAAGTACTCTTCAAATCTCCAACGTCTTCTTGGTAAATAATCTATCCTATAATTTGCTTAGCATCTTACAGTTTCTTGACAACGGTTTTGATGTGTGTTTCACTCACCCATATTGCAACATAGTAAATAAAAACAGAGAAACAGTACTAAAAGGAAAAAGAGAAGGAAATATTTTTACACTTTCTATGGATGACATGTTAGACATTAAAGTTAAATGTTTTATGTCAAATGATCCTAACGTAAATTTGTGGCATAGACGATTAGGACACATTGGCATCTCAACGCTTGAAAAACTTCAACGAAAGAATATAGTACGAGGATTGCCTAAACTTGATTTAGACAACTTTCAGTTTTGTGAATCTTGTATTAAAGGCAAACAAATACGCGAGTCACTTAAATCTAAAAATGAAATTAGCACATCTAGAGTGTTAGAATTATTACACATTGACTTGTTTGGTCCTAGTCGTACTAGGAGTCTTGGTGGGCGACATTATGCATGTGTTATCGTTGATGATTTTTCTCGCTATACATAGACTTTATTTCTTGCGAATAAAGATGATAGTGCCGTTGAGATTGCTAAATTAATAAAACAACTTTAAAATGAATATGGCTCAAATGTGAAAAAGATTAGGAGCGATAGAGGCGGCAAATTTAAAAATAAAAACATGATTTCTTTTTGCGAATAAAAAGGTATTAAACACGAGCTTTCGCCACCTAGGACACCACAATTAAATGGAGTAGTAGAAAGAAAGAATATGACACTACAAGAAATTGCTATAACCATGCTATGTGAAAATAAGTTGCCTAGATTTTTGTGGGCGGAAGCTATAAATTGTGCATGCTATATAGTTAATCGTTTGTCGATTAGAAAGAAACTAAACAAAACTCCTTATGAAATAGTAAATGATCGCATGCCTAAAATTGATTACTTTCATGTGTTTGGTTGTAAATGCTTTATTTTGAATACAAAAGATAATCTAGATAAATTTGAGTCTAACATAGTTAATCGTTTGTCGATTAGAAAGAAACTAAACAAAACTCCTTATGAAATAGTAAATGATCGCATGCCTAAAATTGATTACTTTCATGTGTTTGGTTGTAAATGCTTTATTTTAAATACAAAAGATAATCTAGATAAATTTGGATATTCTGTGAATTCTAAAGCATATAGATGTTATGATCCTATCTCTAGACAAATTTGAGAATCTATTCATGTGAAGTTTAATGAATTTGGCGAGTTTGAAAAAGATAAAGAATATGACGATGATTTTGAACTAAAGCCCGTGTTAGATGATATAGAAGAGAATATCATACATGATGAGCCCAACACACTAGAAATGCATGATCACTTAGAAATGCATGAAAACTTAAAGGATAATCAACCAAGATGGCATAGGGATCACCCACACGAGCTTATTTTAGGCGATATAACTCAAGGTGTCCGACCACGTAGAAGAATAAATCCGGATGAAATAAATCAATTTCATGCTATGATATCCGAAATTGAATCCAAGAATGTATTTGATGCATTGAATGATTCTTCTTGGATTGATGCCATGTATGATGAATTAAATCAATTCACAAGAAATGATGTATGCGATTTAGTGCCACAACCACAAGATAAAACGATAATAGGCACAAAGTGGGTCTTTAGAAATAAAATAAATGAAGAAAGTAAAGTTGTTAGAAACAAAGCGAGACTTGTAACACAAGGATATAATCAAGAAGAAGGAATATACTACGACGAAACATTTGCACCCATAGCACGCTTAGAAGTCATACGATTATTACTTGCTATTGCTTGCATGAAGGATTTTAAATTTTATCAAATGGACGTAAAAAGTGCATTTTTAAATGGCTTTATACAAGAAGAAGTATATGTGAAACAACCACCCGGTTTTGAAGATTTGAAATATCCTAATCACGTGTACAAATTAAAGAAGGCACTATATGGTTTAAAACAAGCACCTAGGGTTTTGGTTTGATCGTTTGGCTACTTTTCTTTTAGAAAATAGATTTACAAGAGGCACCATAGATAGCACTTTATTCTTGAAATGAGATAAACCGGATTTACTTATTAATTAAATTTATGTTGATGACATTATTTTTGGATCTACATCTCATAAACTTGTTGAGGAATTTGAAATATGCATCAAATCCGAATTTGAAATGTCTATGGTTGGTGAATTGAATTATTTTCTTGGCTTGCAAATTAAACAAACTAGTAAAAGCATCCGTATAAGTCAAGTCAAATATGTGAATGACATGATTAAAAAGTTTAACTTTGAGAACTTGAAACCATCCCCCACCCCTATGAGTGTCGCCACTAAACTAGATAAAGATGAGAATGAAAAAGACTTTGATAATGGTTTGTATAGGTCTATAATTGGTTGTTTACTTTATCTTATCTCAAGTAGACCCGATATCATTTTAGTGTTTGTATGTGTGCACGTTTTCAAAGCAAACCTAAAGTGTCTCACTATAATGCTGTAAAAAAATATTTCGATACATTAAGCACACTCACATTTTAGGAATTTGGTATGATAAGAATTATGATTTAACTTGCATGCTTATACTGATGCGGATTATAACGGATGCAAAATAGATAGAAAAAGCACAAATGACACTTTTCAATTTATAGAAAATTGATTAATATCTTGGTTTTCGAAAAAGCAAGCAAGTGTAGCATTATCTTCTACTGAAGCTGATTACATGGCACTTAGTCTTTGTTGCACACAACTCTAATGGTTAAAACAGAAACTATCTGATTTTGGAATCACAATAAATCGCATCCCCATTTATTGTGATAGTATGAGTGCTATTAATTTGTCTAAGAACCCCGTACTACACTCTAAGGCAAAGCACATAGAAGTACGGTATTACTTTCTTCGTGATCATGCGAACAGTGGTGATATCGTTATAGAACATGTACGTACTGAGGTACAAGTAGCCGACATATTCACCAAAGCACTAAATCAAGCCACGTACGAAAATCTACGCTCAAAATTAGGCATGATTTCTGCTGATTTGCTATAGATTGATCTTTACATCTTTACATGCACTTTTGATATTATTTACAAAATAAAGGGGGAGAGAGAGTGCATGATTTAAGGGGGAGACAGAGCATGGTTGCACAATTTAAGGGGGAGACAACGGTACTATAAAATTCAAAATTCGAATTTGTGCCTAATTGGAGGGGGAGCAATTATATTTAAATCATGAACTAGTGTTATTTTGTAAATCATCAAAAGGGGGAGATTGTTGAGAAATGTTTTTTGAATGATTTACAAATGCATGATTTAAATAGTACGAGTTTATGAAATGCGTGACAAAATTATTACTTAGCATGTTTTTGTGATAAAACATGCCTCATATGCTTTATATATATTACTAAAAAGCCATGCAGCGTTAAAGCTTACATCATATGACAAACATTTTTTGTCTTTGAACTATTTTCAGGTGTCACAATTAATGAACTAAACTAGTTCATTAAGTAAAGTACTTAAGTTAATGAACTTACTAGTTCATTAAATGGAGACGTATTTGGACAAAGATTGATGGCAAAAAATTGAAAATGGAAAGTCTCCTTACCCACTTAATATACACGCCATTCATATGTAGAGAAAAAGGGGGTTTGAGTGATTTCAAAATACATGATTTAAACGTGTTACAAAGAAATGCATGACATATTTTATGACATGACACGCACTTGCATAAAACTTGCCTTATATAGTTCATATATAATGTTGTCGTACTAACGAGACATGAAGCTTTAAAGCTTACATCAAATGGCAAACATTTGTTGTGTTTGAACTATTTTCAGGTGCCACCATTAATGAACTAAACTAGTTCATTAAGTGAAGTACTTAGTTAATTAAACTAAGTAGTTCATTAAAGGAAGCAATATTTGGAAAAGGCACTAAGGCAACAAGTTGAAGAAAGGAAAGTCCTCCACATCCCTTTACACGCCATTTACCATATTTATATATATATTTTCAGATTTTTTTAAAAAGAAACATACACATTTATTCCAACGTACTACCGACACGTTATATATTTTACGTACGTACGTTAACGTCACAACACTATACTTAACTCATATTTATGAGTATATTCAGGTCTTATATCATATGATATAAGTCATGGTGATGAAAAATTTAATACGACACGTTAAAAGGTTCTAAACCGAAAATTATCGTATCGGACGAATACCGAAACTTTGCCAACGTGTCACGTACTTGCCATATATAGATGGCCAGCCCCTACACTTCAAAAATGGCCTCATATTTCATGGCTTACATGGTATGTGCAGCCATAAAATCATTCCATGTTGGCACACACAAATCACCCCACATTAAGGCCGAATTGTGGAGATTCCAATTTCAATTTTGTCACATGGTTTAGGCGCCACTTTAATCAGCCTTATGAGCTGAATATTAAAGTTTAATTTATGTATATTATGTTTAACATAATATATAACATGTGCAAAAAGTTGGAATTTAATTTGAGAAAAATCGGGTAATCGATAAACGTCGAAAATTCAGTTTTCTACGTACACGACACATGGAACATTTTTGGCATGGCATATAACATGTATCTATACACTTTTTACATACTTCATACATTCTAAAGTGTTCTATAAAAATCAATTAAGGGCTGATTGGAATATACCATGTGTGTATAATTAAATGTGCACTATTTTACAAAGTTTGCAAAAATAAAATTCAGCATATGTATAAACTATTATGCACGCCTATACCATCATTTTGGAGCTTATGTGGAGCCTTGTTGGCAACTTGATTGGTCAAGAATAAAGGATGCAATGTTGGCGACTTAAAGAAAGGAACTACAAAAGGTAACATTTCAAATCTTGTCACAATTGTAACACATGATGAAAATTTCAGCATGTGCATATGGCTGGCCGATTTTTATCCCTTAATGAGCAATATTTTACTTCTTGATTTAAGTGAATTAATTGGGAGATAGTATGGAAGTATTTTGAATATGTTATGGAATTGAAATGGTGATATCTTTGAATATCACACATGCTGAAAATTTCAGCATGTGTGGAAATGTATATGGCCGAATTCTATGCTGCATTGGTGACCAATGTTTATTCCAAAATTGATGAAAATATTGTGTATTAAATGGTGATTGAATTCTTCTTTAATTTCAAGGATTAAATCAAAGTAAACTTGGCAATATTTTGAATGAAATGCAAATGTTACACATGCTGAAATTTCAGCATGTGCATAAGGTGTTATGGCCGATTGTTTGGATGGTAATTTGGAGAAAATTGTCTTTCTAATTATGTGGGATGATTATATGCTTTAATGGCTAATTGGCACATGCTTTTTGAGGTGTAATTTCAGATTTATCTAGTCATCAAATGATGACAACCTTCCATCCAATCAATGAGTGCCAAGTAAGCAAGAGTTTAATGATCATCCAATAAGGAGATGCCAAGTAAGCAAGGACATGTCACAATGATGCAATACACTCTTCCAAGGACTTAGAAGATAATTTTCAAGTAGAGAATAGCATCAAGGGGGGCGGCCACAATGTTAAAAGGAAAGGAAGAGAGCAAAACAAAAACAAGAACAAGTCTTGCAATTTGAAGCATCAAAAACGTGTTCTAGCCTTCTCTTCTACACTCTCTTTCTTTCTTCTCTCTAAAAGCCTATTGTACTTATATTCATATACTTGAATAGGTTTCATATAGTCTACCACATATTCTTTATCATTGTAAAAGATTGATCAAGGTATGATCAATCTTGCACTTGCAAGGTGGTGGTGTTCGTGACAGTTGTATTCTCATACAAGGTTAGTAAAGGGTTGGAGTTGGTGTGTAACTCCATCAATGCTGTGGTAAGGTGTTCTTTGTGTTGTGTGTTTAGTGCTAACCGAGGAAGGTGTCCTCGAAAACTGGAGTAGGTTGTTTATAACCGAACCAGTATAAAATTCCTGGTGTTATTTACTTTCAGTACTTACTTTCAGTTTCAGCATTGTTTATCATTCTTAAGCACGTTGGTAAAAAAAGTAAACGATTTTCAAAAATCAAGAAAATTTCCAGAATCATAGCCACACGTTTTAAGGTTCTTTTGGCACAAGTTTCAACCCTTTTGGACAAGTATAAGTCATTCAAACGTCCAAAGTTCTGAGACTAGTGCGGTCTGATTTTCTGGTTTGTAAAGGTTGAGACTTTGATCGTATTTGACTAAATTCTCAAAAACATTTTTCAAAAATTTTTCAATTCATTTAAATACAACTAATAAGGGGTTATTCTTTAAATTTTCAGAGCATTTGGAGTTACGTACAAATAGGAATTAATTTTTCAAATCAGACTACCGTTTCTGGCAGATTTGCGCAATCTGACTATCATTATTTTTTCAAGGGGCTAGAGGTTGAATTTTAGTCCGAAATTTTTAAGAGATACTCAGAACATCTGATGCTAAGTTCTCTCCAAATTTCAGAATTTTTGAAGATCTGCAACCTAGTTTTCAAAATGTTTTAAAATTGGTCCTGAAAACAGAAACTGTTTTCAGAAGTTGAGTTCTTGGTTTAAAACTATTTTAAAAACCACATTTTCCGCACCAACTATTCAACCCCGTCCTTCTAGTGGTGCCTTGCAGATCCTACAAGTGGTATCAGAGAACAGGAACACTCACATCATAAGGATCTAACAATCTAAGTGAGATGGCAACCACAAACTTCAAAACCAAACAAAAAGGTATGTCCAGTCAAAGGCCTCCTCTCTTTGACGGTGAGTCTTTCATTCAATGGAAATTAAGAATCAAAACTTTTTCTTATGGCAATTGATATTGATCTTTGGTCAATTATAGAAGATGGTCCATTTGTTCCATCAAAGTTATCCACTGTAGCTGGAGTCACACTAGAGGTCGTTAAACCTAGACAAGAGTATACTAGTAAGGATAAAAAGAGACTAAGCATGAACGCTAGGGCTATGCAGTTACTTTTAAATGGACTAAGTAAAAGTGAATCTAGCTATGTTTCAAATTGTTCTAGTGCTCAAGAAATGTGGAGAATTCTTGAAATGAAACACGAAGGCACTAGTCAAGTAAAAGAGTCCAAGATCAACATGCTTATGTCCACACTCGAGTCATTTAAATTATTGCCAAATGAATCTATCGTTGATATGGATGTTCGCTTGACTAACATTTACAATTCTCTTGGGTCTCTTCGCAAAGCCTTTACTATGCAGGAAAAGGTACAAAAGGTATAGCGAAGCCTTCCATCCGAGTGGGACCCTAAAGTAACGGCAATAGAAGAGAGCAAAGAAACTAAGTCAATCAAGATGGAAGAATTAATTGGATCACTTAAGGTTTATAAGAACAAACTCACCATAAGGAAATCGGAATCATCAAAACAAGGTAAAGCTATTGCATTTAAATCAAATGAATACGTCTCTACTTCTTTCGATTACGTAGATGATAGTGATTCTGAATCAGATAACGATGACTTAATTTTATTGGCTAAAGACTTAAGAAAATTCATGAGAAAGTTGTTTAGAAACAAAACTAAGGCTACCTCGACTAAAAGAAATAAGAACAAGACAAACGACAAGGATGTTAAATGTTATGAATGCGGTAAACTTGGACATCTATCATATGACTGCCCTAATAAGGACAAGCGAACAAACAAATACCCTGACAAGGATCGGAACAAGAATAGACTTATCTCAGAACCTAAGCAAAGGAAGCGAGCTCTCAAAGCCTCCACTTGAAGTGATACATCGGATTCCGAGACTGAAACAGAAGAGGAGACTGCACAAGTATGCTTTGTGTCCAAAGCATCAAACGAGGTATCATCTGACTCTGAGCCTTCTTATGATGATCTTTTTAGTCAGTACTTAGAATTGCATAAATTCACTAAGACTCTCGCGAACGAAAAGAAGTGATTAATTGAAGACAAGAAGCTGTTAGAATCTTCTAACGAGAATCTTGTCGCTCAATTAAACAATTCAAAAGAAGAGTCGTCATGCATAATTAATGCATTAAAGACAGAGGTCTCATCATTGACCATGAAAAATAATGAAATGAAATCCGAGACTTCAAATTTGAAATCAAGGAATACGGACTTAGAGAAAATGATGAAACAGTTTGATACGGGATCTAACATGCTAGATCGTATTATTTTATCTCAAAAGCATGATAGTGATAAAAGGGGATTAGGATACATTGAAACAAATGAAGGGTCCATTAAACCAACCAAGTTTGTAGTGTTTAAGAAAGTAGACACTCCAAAACCAAATACGGCGTCTAAGATGACGCAAAGACCCCCTCTTCCCTCATCTCGTCATACTTCTTCTTCATATCATGAGAAATACAATATTGTGCCATATAGATATGAGAAGAAACAAGTGATGCATACACGACATTCATTTCATCCATCTAGATCACGCACTATAGACACTAATACAAGGACATATCAAAAACGCCCTACATATAATGCGTATAAAGGAGTTCTTGGCCAAATGCCCAAAGTGCACTCACCACATATCTACTATATTGCACCTTCATCTATATTCTTGCCATTTGCTAGACCGAGAAGGATCACCCAAGTATGGGTACCGAAAGGTACTTTTACTAAGAGGTGAATAACTAACTCGTAAGGACCCAAAATTAAAAGGGTACCTAAATCATTTTTGGACATTGCAGGGAACCCACTCATCAAAAGATACATCTATCAAGTGGTTCCTTGACAGTGGTTACTCGAGGCACATGATGGGTGACCCGAGCCTATTCACGAAATTGAAGAAGGTCACAAAAGGCGGATCCGTGACCTTTGGAGACAACAATGAAGGCAAGATCATCGGAAAAGGTACAATTGGAAACCCAAGCACCCTTCGAATCTCAAACGTCTTTTTGGTAAGAAACTTATCTTATAATCTTCTTAGCATTTCACAATTTATTGATAATGGTTTCGACGTGTGTTTTACTCATCCATATTGCAATATAGTAATTAAAAATGGAGAAACGGTCTTAAAAGGAAAACGGGAAGGAAACATCTTTACGCTTTCTATGGATGATATGTTAGACGCTAAGGTTAAGTGTTTCATGTCAAATGAACCTAATGTAAATTTGTGGCATAGACGTTTAGGACATATTAACATTTCTACACTAGAAAAACTCCAACGAAAGAACCTAATACGAGGATTGCCTACACTTGATTTAGACAACTTTCAGTTGTGTGAATCTTGCATAAAAGGCAAACAAACACGCGAGTCACTTAAACCTAAAAATGAAATAAGCACGACTAGAGTTTTAGAATTATTAAACATTGATTTGTTTGGTCCTAGTCGCACTACTAGTCTTGGTGGACGTCACTATGCTTGCGTGATTGTTGATGATTTTTCTCGTTATACTTGGACTTTATTTCTTGCACATAAGGATGATAGCGCCATTAAGATTGCGAAACTTATAAAACAACTTGAAAATCAATACGGTGTCAATGTGAAAAAGATAAGAAGCGATAGAGGCGGTGAGTTTAAAAATAAGGACATAATTTCATTTTGCGAAGAAAAAGGAATTAAACACGAGTTTTTGCCACCTAGAACTCCACAATTAAATGGAGTAGTAGAAAGAAAGAATAGGAAATTACAAAAAATTGCTAGAACTATGTTGTGCGAGAATAAATTGCCTAGATTTTTGTGGGCCAAAGCGGTAAACTGTGCATGCTACATAGTAAATCGCTTGTTCATTCAAAAGAAAATAAACAAGACACCTTATGAGATATTAAATGATCGCATGCCTAAAATTGACTATTTTCGTGTGTTTGGATGAAATGCTTTGTTTTAAATACAAAAGACAATTTAGATAAATTTGAATCTAAATCAATTGGCATCCTTGTTGGGTATTCTGTGAATTCAAAAGCATATAGGTGTTATGATCCTCTCACTAGGCAAATTCTAGAATCGATTCATGTGAAATTTAATGAATTTGGTGAGATTGATAAAGATAAAGAATATGATGATGATTTCGAATTGAAACCCGTGTTGAATGATGATGATGATGACACGTTTGATATGCATGATATGCATGATACACTAGAAATGCATGATCACTTAGAAATGCATGAGAACATAGAAAATAATCATTCAAGATGGCATAGAGATCACCCACATGATCTCATTATAAATGACATCATTCACGGTGTGCGACCACGTAGAAGAATAAATCCGGATGAAATAAATCAATTTCATGCAATGATTTCCGAAATTGAACCTAAAAATGTGCATGATGCTTTGAATGATACATTTTGGATTGATGCTATGCATGATGAACTTAATCAATTTGTTAGAAATGACGTATGGGATTTAGTGCCACAACCACAAGATAAGACAATAATAGGCACAAAGTGCGTGTTTAGAAATAAAATGAATGAAGAAGGAAAAGTTGTTAGAAATAAAGCTAGGCTTGTAGCACAAGACTATAATCAAGAAAAAGGAATTGATTATGATGAAACATTTGCACCCGTAGCGCGTTTAGAAGCTATACGACTTTTACTTGCCATTGCTTGCATGAAAGATTTTAAACTTTATCAAATGGACGTGAAAAGTGCATTCTTAAATGGATTTATACAAGAAGAGGTATACGTGAAACAACCACCCGGTTTTGAAGATTTGAAACATCCCGATCACGTATACAAACTAAAGAAGGCACTATACGGACTAAAGCAAGCACCTAGAGCATGGCATGATCGTTTTGATACTTTCCTTTTAGAAAATGGTTTTAAAAGAGGCACTATAGATAGTATTTTATTTTTAAAACAAGATAAATCGGATTTAATTATTATTCAAATTTATGTTTATGATATTATTTTCGGCTCCACTTCTCATAAACTTGTTGAAGATTTTGAAAATTGTATGAAATCCGAATTTGAAATGTCTATGGTTGGCGAATTGAACTACTTTCTTGGCTTGCAGATTAAACAAACGAGTAAAGGTATTCACATAAGCCAAGCTAAATATGTAAATGATATGATTAAAAAGTTCGATTTTGAAAATTTAAAACCATCCTCCACACCTATGAGTGTCACTACTAAATTGGATAAAAATGAACATGGTAAGGATTTTGATAATGCCTTATATAGATCTATGATTGGTTCTTTACTATATCTTACTGCTAGTAGGCCTGATATCATGTTCAGTGTATGTATGTGTGAACGTTTTCAAAGTCAACCTAAGGTGTCTCACTTTAATGCGGTGAAAATAATATTCCGATATGTTAAGCACACACCCACCTTAGGCATTTGGTATGATAAAGATTGTGATTTTAATTTGCATGCCTACACTGACGCTGATTGTGGTGGGTGTAAAATAGATAGAAAAAGCACGAGCGGTACTTGCCAATTTATAGGAAACTCACTTATTTCATGGTTTTCCAAAAAGCAAGCAAGCGTAGCTTTATCCACTACTGAAGCTGAGTACATGGCACTTAGTCTTTGCTGCACACAATTACTATGGATAAAACAACAACTTTCGGACTTTGGAATTACCGTAAATAAAATTCCTATATACTGTGATAGTATGAGTGCAATTAACCTATCTAAGAACCCCGTGTTACACTCTAAGGCCAAGCATATAGAAATACGCTATCACTTTCTTCGTGATCACGTAAATAATGGTGATATTGTCATAGATCACATACGCACAGAGGCACAAGTAGCGGATATTTTTACTAAGGCCTTAAATCAAGCCACGTACGAAAACCTTCGTTCTAAGTTAGGCATGATTTCTGCTGATTTGATTTGATTATCTTTCCATATTTACATGCATTTTTGATTGACTTTCCAAAATAAAGGGGGGAGAGAATGCATGATTTAAGGGAATCTGATTGCATAAATCAATGGGGATTTTGAAATTTGAACTTCAAACTTTTAATTTATGCATGATTGAAGGGCGAGCGACAAGATTTAAATCATGAATGTAGGTTATTTCGAAAATCATCAAAATGGGGAGATTGTAGAGAAAAAGGGGGTTTGAGTGATTTCAAAATACATGATTTAAACGTGTTACAGAGAAATGCATGACATATTTTATGACATGACACGCACTTGCATAAAACTTGCCTTATATAGTTCATATATAATGTTGTCGTACTAACAAGCCATGAAGCTTTAAAGCTTACATCAAATGGCA
Source organism: Eustoma russellianum (assembly GCA_036186865.1). Classification (NCBI taxonomy): domain Eukaryota; kingdom Viridiplantae; phylum Streptophyta; class Magnoliopsida; order Gentianales; family Gentianaceae; genus Eustoma; species Eustoma russellianum. Next base: position 10,471,169 of record AP025055.1, on the reverse strand, counting down.
AACATTTTTTGTGTTTGAACTATTTTCAGCTACCACCATTAATGAACTAAACTAGTTCATTAAGTGAAATACTTAGTTAATTAAACTAAGTAGTTCATTAAAGGAAGCAATATTTGGAAAAGGCACTAAGGCAACAAGTTGAAGAAAGGAAAGTCCTCCACATCCCTTTACACGCCATTTACCATATTTATATATATATTTTCGGATTTTTTTAAAAAGGCACATACACATTTATTCCAACGTACTACCGACATGTTATATATTTTATGTACGTACGTTAACGTCACACCACTATACTTAACTCATATTTATGAGTATATTCAGGTCTTATATCATATGGTATAAGTCATGGCGATGACAAATTTAATACGACACGTTAAAAGATTCTAAACCAAAAAATTGTCGTATCGGGCGAATACCGAAACTTCGCCAACGTGTCACGTACTTTCCATATATAGATGGCCAGCCCCTACACTTTAAAAATGGCCACAAATTTCGTGGCTTACATGGTATGTGCAGCCATAAAATCATTCCATGTTGGCACACACAAATCACCCCACATTAAGGCCAAATTGTGGAGATTCCAATTTCAATTTTGTCACATGGTTTATGCGCCACTTTAATCAGCCTTATGAGCTGAATATTAAAGTTTAATTTATGTATATTATGTGTAACATAATATATATAACATGTGCAAAAAGTTGGAATTTAATTAGAGAAAAATCGGGTAATCGATAAACGTCAAAAATTCGGTTTTCTACGTACACGACACATGGAACATTTTTGGCATGGCATATAAAAAGTATCTAGACACTTTTTACATACTTCATACATTATAAAGTGTTCTAGAAAAATCAATTAAGGGCTGATTGGAATATACCATGAGTGTATAATTAAATGTGCACTATTTTACAAAGTTTGCAAAAATAAAATTCAGCACATGTATAAACTATTATACACGCCTATACCATCATTTTGGAGCTTATGTGGAGCCTTGTTGGCAACTTGATTGGTTAAGAATAAAGCATGCAATGTTGGCGACTTAAAGAAAGGAACTACAAAAGGTAACATTTCAAATCTTGTCACAATTGTAACACATGCTGAAAATTTCAGCATGTGCATATGGCTGGCCGATTTTTATCCCTTAATGAGCAATATTTTACTTCTTGAATTAAGTGAATTTATTGGGAGATAGTATGGAAGTATTTTGAATATGTTATGGAATTGAAATGGTGATATCTTTGAATATCACACATGCTGAAAATTTCAGCATGTGTGGGAATGTATATGGCCGAATTCTAGGCTGCATTGATGACCAATTTTTTTTCCAAAATTAATGAAAATATTGTGTACTAAATTATGATTGAATTCTTCTTTAATTTCAAGGATTAAATCAAAGTAAAGTTGGCAATATTTTGAATGAAATGCAAATGTAACACATGCTGAAATTTCAGCATGTGCATAAGGTGTTATGGCCGATTTTTTGGATGGTAATTTTGAGAAAATTGTCTTGCTAATTATGTGGGATGATTATATGCTTTAATGGCTAATTGGCACATGCTTTTTGAGGTGTAATTTCAGACTTTTCTAGTCATCAAATGATGGCAACCTTCCATCCAATCAATGAGTGCCAAGTAAGCAAGAGTTTAATGATCATCCAATAAGGAGATGTCAAGTAAGCAAGGACATGTCACAATGATGCAACAAACTCTTCCAAGGACTTAGAAGATAATTTTCAAGAGGAGAATAGCATCAAGGGGGGCGGCCACAATGTTAAAAGGAAAGGAAGAGAGCAAAACAAAAACAAGAACAAGTCTTGCAATTTGAAGCATCAAAAACGTGTTCTAGCCTTCTCTTCTACACTCTCTTTCTTTCTTCTCTCTAAAAGCCTATTGTACTTATATTCACATACTTGAATAGGCTTCATATAGTCCACCTCATATTCTTTATCATTGTAAAAGATTGATCAAGGTGTGATCAATCTTTCACTTGTAAGGTGGTGGTGTTCGTGACAGTTGTATTCTCATACAAGGTTTGTAAAGGGTTGGAGTTGGTGTGTAACTCCATCAACGCTGTGGTAAGATGTTCTTTGTGTTGTGCGTTTAGTGCTAACCGAGGAAGGTGTCCTCGAAGACTGATGTAGGTTGTTTATAACCGAACCAGTATAAAATTCCTGGTGTTATTTACTTTCAGCACTTACTTTCAGTTTCAGCATTGTTTATCATTCTTAACCATGTTGGTAAAAAAAGTAAACGATTTTCAAAAATTACGAAACTTTCCATAATCATAGCCACATGTTTTAAGGTTCTTTTGGCGCAAGTTTCAACCCTTTTGGACAAGTATAAGTCATTCAAACGTCCAAAGTTTTGAGACTAGTGCAGTCTGATTTTCAGGCTTGTAAAGGTTGAGACTTTGATCGTATTTGACTAAATTTCCAAAATAATTTTTCAAAACTGTTTCAATTCATTTAAATACAATTAATAAGGGGTTAGTCTTTAAATTTTCAGAGCATTTGGAGTTACGTACAAATAGGAATTAATTTTTCAAATCAGACTACCGTTTCTGGCAGATTTGCGCAATCTGACTATCAACAATTTCTCAAGGGGCTAGAGGTTGAATTTTAATCTGAAATTTTTAAGAGATACTCAGAACATCTGAGGCTAAGTTCTCTCCAAATTTCAGAATTTTTGAAGACCTTCAACCTAGTTTTCAAAACGTTTTAAAATTGGTCTTGAAAACAGAAACTGTTTTCAGAAGTTGAGTTCTTGGTTTAAAACTATTTTAAAAACCACATTTTCCGCACCAACTATTCAACCCCGTCCTTCTAGTGGTGCCTTGCAGATCCTACAAGTGGTATCAGAGAACAGGAACACTCACATCATAAGGATCTAACAATCTAAGTGAGATGGCAACCACAAACTTCAAAACCAAACAAAAAGGTATGTCCAGTCAAAGGCCTCCTCTCTTTGACGGTGAGTCTTTCATTCAATGGAAATTAAGAATCAAAACTTTTTCTTATGGCAATTGATATTGATCTTTGGTCAATTATAGAAGATGGTCCATTTGTTCCATCAAAGTTATCCACTGTAGCTGGAGTCACACTAGAGGTCGTTAAACCTAGACAAGAGTATACTAGTAAGGATAAAAAGAGACTAAGCATGAACGCTAGGGCTATACAGTTACTTTTAAATGGACTAAGTAAAAGTGAATCTAGCTATGTTTCAAATTGTTCTAGTGCTCAAAAAATGTGGAGAATTCTTGAAATGAAACACGAAGGCACTAGTCAAGTAAAAGAGTCCAAGATCAATATGCTTATGTCCACACTCGAGTCATTTAAATTATTGCCAAATGAATCTATCGTTGATATGGATGTTCGCTTGACTAACATTTACAATTCTCTTGGGTCTCTTGGCAAAGCCTTTACTATGCAGAAAAAGGTACAAAAGGTCTTGCGAAGCCTTCCATCCGAGTGGGACCCTAAAGTAACGGCAATAGAAAAGAGCAAAGAAACTAAGTCAATCAAGATGGAAGAATTAATTGGATCACGTAAGGTTTATGAGAACAAACTCACCATAAGGAAATCGGAATCATCAAAACAAGGTAAAGCTATTGCATTTAAATCAAATGAATACGTCTCTACTTCTTCTGATTACGTAGATGATAGTGTTTCTGAATTAGATAACGATGACTTAATTTTATTGGCTAAAGACTTAAGAAAATTCATGAGAAAGTCGTTTAGAAACAAAACTAAGGCTACCTTGACTAAAAGAAATAAGAACAAGACAAACGACAAGGATGTTAATGTTATGAATGCGGTAAACTTGGACATCTATCATATGACTGCCCTAATAAGGACAAGCGAACAAACAAATACCCTGACAAGGATCGGAACAAGAATAGACTCGTCTCAGAACCTAAGCAAAGGAAGCGAGCTCTCAAAGCCTCCACTTGGAGTGATACATCGGATTTCGAGACTGAAACAGAAGAGGAGACTGCACAAGTATGCTTTGTGTCCAAAGCATCAAACGAGGTATCATCTGACTCTGAGCCTTCTTATGATGATCTTTTTAGTCAGTACTTAGAATTGCATAAATTCACTAAGACTCTCGCAAAAGAAAATAAGCGATTAATTGAAGAAAAGAAGCTGTTAGAATCTTCTGACGATAATCTTGTCGCTCAATTAAACGATTCAAAAGAAGAGTCGTCATGCATCATTAATGCATTAAAGACAGAGATCTCATCATTGACCATGCAAAATAACGAAATGACATCCGAGATTTCAAATTTGAAATCAAGGAATACGGACTTAGAGAAAATGATGAAACAGTTTGATACGGGATCTAACATACTAGATCGTATTATTTTATCTCAAAAGCATGATAGTGATAAAACGGGATTAGGATACATTGAAACAAATGAAGGGTCCATTAAACCAACCAAGTTTGTAGTGTCTAAGAAAGTAGGCACTCCAAAACCAAATACGGCGTCTAAGATGACGCAAAGACCCCCTCTTCCCTCATCTCGTCATACTTCTTCTTCATATCATGAGAAATACAATATTGTGCCATATAGATATGAGAACAAACAAGTGATGCATCTAGATCATGCACCACACACACTAATACAAGGACATATCAAAAACGCGCTACATATAATGCGTATAAAGGAGTTCTTGGCCAAATGCCCAAAGTGCACTCACCACATATCTACTCTATTGCACCTTCATCTACATTCTTGCCATTTGCTAGACCGAGAAGGATCACCCAAGTATGGGTACCGAAAGGTACTTTTACTAAGAGGTGAATAACTAACTCGTAAGGACCCAAAATTAAAAGGGTACCTAAATCATTTTTGCACATTGCAGGGAACCCACTCATCAAAAGATACATCTATCAAGTGGTTCCTTGACAGTGGTTGCTCGAGGCACATGACAGGTGACCCGAGCCTATTCACGAAATTGAAGAAGGTCACAAAAGGCGGATCCGTGACCTTTGGAGACAACAATGAAGGCAAGATCATCGGAAAAGGTACAATTGGAAACCCAAGCACCCTTCAAATCTCAAACGTCTTTTTGGTAAGCAACTTATCTTATAATCTTCTTAGCATTTCACAATTTATTGATAATGGTTTCGACATGTGTTTTACTCATCCATATTGCAATATAGTAAATAAAAATGGAGAAACGGTCTTAAAAGGAAAACGGGAAGGAAACATCTTTACGCTTTCTATGGATGATATGTTAGACGCTAAGGTTAAGTGTTTCATGTCAAATGAACCTGACGTAAATTTGTGGCATAGACGTTTAGGACATATTGTGTGGTGCCCCGCACCTCGGCCCAGCCGAAGTCGGTGCACCCGCCGTACTTCACTAAGGAGAGTACCAGGAGTCGTTCTATTCATGTCATGATCCATGATACAATGCATGGCTTTTCGCGCTTACATGTAAATAAGTAAGCGAAACCGTGAAAGAATTTAAGACTTCAAATTAAAAACATCAACAAGATCATTGTTAGTTTTACAACCCAGCTCAAAGGTAGCGAAAGTCGCAAAAGAAAATGTTTTCCATCACAAATTCATCATCAGTCATCGGTCATAGCTGGCCAGTCATGTCTCCTAAATCCGTCCACTCTTCCCTGCGCTCAAGGGTAGGGAACCCTAGGTTCGTCCCCAATCCACTCTACTTTATTCCCTGCAACCTCTGGGAGGAAAAATAGGGGGTGAGTGACAAAGTCACCAGCAAGTATACTATAATAATTGAGGATTAAATGGAAAGTGCATACAAGAACCGAACCCCAAAATTTTCGATTTAGGAACATACCTGTCCTCTATTCAATACCCGATGGTGATCAGCACTTAATGCATCAAGATCATAACTTAAACAAAATCGTTACTTAATAAAGAACATAACAAATAAAGACTGTAACTCGCGTCAATTCATAACATAACAAGAATCATCACTTAATGAGGTCATACTTAGGAGTTACCAAGCTATAACAGCTTAGTCTAAGTATCATTTGTCACTACATAATGACTTAAGGAACATGACATGCATGCATATGCACGTGTGATGCATCATGATAAAAATGAGAATATGATCTTTCGTGCTTTTCTTTCAAATCATCATCGTCAAGAAAACCATAGAGTGTTCAGATCTATCTTCCTGGATCTGAGGCGGTAACGTCTCCCCTTCGAATCTATTATTCCCGGATTCGGAACGGTAGCGTCATCACTTATCGGGTCTATTCTCTCCGGGCCGGAACGGTCATTATCAGGTCTATTCTCTCCAGGCCTGAACGGTCATATCATCATGTCTATTCTCTCTGGGCCTGAACGGTCATATCATCAGATCAATTAACCCCGGATCTTGGCGGGTTCTTACTGGCCAGGCACATACACACACCGTACCAGTGGGAAGCGTTCTTTTAAAACAAAATCTTTCTTTAAAAACGCTTTTCATTTTTCTTTCGCATAAAATCCAATGCCACAAATCATGTAAATGACGATGATGCAATGCATGACATGTATTATGCAAATCATGACATAATGCATTGCATATACACATGTGTTCAACTCGTCGCTATGCTGGAAAAATTTCCAGCATGAACACTCCTTATATTCGGCCCTAGACCCTTGTGGTTAGGCCCATTAACAATAATGCTTGTCATGCGTATGCATAAAAATGTCTCATTTGTTCATAATAAAATTGTCATGACGATACAAAATGCGTAAGACACTTAGTTTAATAAATCACGAAACAAGGCTGCTAAATTTCGGTAATCCAGCGCCCCTTTTCTTTGGCCTTTCAAGTAAGCCCATTAAACCTCTTTTAATTTGGGCCAGCTTAGAAAACTTGTTATAACATTCCATTAATTGGTGGTTGTAAGCCCAAGTCATGTAACTAGCCTAAGTCCATTCGATTAAGGCCTTATAACAAGTCCCTCAATTCTGCCCCAAAATCTCAGATTAGTGACGCCCACTTAATTGTGGTATATACCCTTCAATTAGTCGTTCTAAAAATAAGTGGTTTACATAGATGGATTCACCTATGTCTTAAGAAGTGAGTAAATAAATTTCGCGGATTTATAATATCGTTAAAGGTATCATTTATTCCTTTTCTTAAAACCACTATATGCAGATTTCTGGAGTGACCGATTTTACTATAAATTTTAGTGTGACCACACCGTAACTCCTTTTTCAGAAATTCTAACTCTCGAACTTAGTAGACACCTTGAACTAGTACCATATCGAAAATTAGCCCAATTACATATTCCTAAGGTCCATTTTCAGGTGACTCATCATGTCATATAAAACCAGTCCAGTCCAGTAAAATTTCCAGCACGACCAGTTTTAGTGAAAATTTCAATAAAAATAATCCGTAACTCCTTTTAATGAAATTCCAACTCTAACATCTAATATACACATAAAACTAGTGTCCTAACAAAAATAAACTTAACTGAAAGTTCCTAAGGTCTCCTTTCGGGTCTCACAACACAGCCTCAAATTTCTTTCCTGCTCCAGTAATTTTCAGATTTGGTCATGTTTCATCCCTAAATGGCCATAACTTGCATTGTTTACCATAAACCCATTATTAACTTTCAAACATACCCTCTTGTGGGAAATTTTACAGATTCAACACGCTACAACATCATATGCAAACCCCTTACAAAACAATTTGTACATGCATCATTCTTTTGCCAAGCACATCACATTTCTACTAATTCAACCTTAACAACTATTTTGGTGCATACGCACCCTAGTCACCAAAAGCCCTTTTTCGGTACATGCAAGGAAAAATAATGCATCCACAAGGAACATGTTAGACTTGACACACTAAAGCATAACTTTGTCTCCACTTTATCACATAATTTATCGTTTCATGCCAAAATCACCCCTATTTCCTTAACCCACTCCACCGTACGCCCTTCCCATGGAAAAGAAAAGATCCTTAGCATGTTCCACTTGAATTAACACATAATGGTGCATAAAAACCACAAAGATTCCATATTTAAACAAAAACTCATACCTACACACCATTTGGCCCCTAGGCCGAAAGTTTAGGCATCAAAAATTAGCACATCACAACTAAAATTAAATCTTAAGTTTATCTAGCCATTCATGCAAACACTCTCACATTCAAGCCACAAAGAGTATAGTGTACTTGCCTTTGAAGTCCTTGGATTTTGCTTGAACTTGTTGGTAGGAGAAGCATTTCCTCCCATATTTCCCTATTACAATCGGCGTATAGTAGTTGTTAGCCACTTCCTTATCCTCATAACTTAACTAGGTTGAGGGTTAGATGATCTTACCATTTGGATCTTGAACGGGTTGAGAACAATCCACTCTTGCTAAGCCACACCCTCTCGTCTAGTGTTTTGAAGCCTTCTCCTAGTGTCGCGATGGTCACGATTTTATCAAAGGAGAGGAGGCTTTGTGAGCTTCAACCTCTAAGATGTAACTTATTGAAAATTATGGAGAGTGATCTTACCTAAACAACTCTTAAGATTGGAGGGTTCTTGGCTTTCCCTTGTTCAATGCCCTATCCGGTTTCTTTTGAAAGGAAGAGGGGAAATATTTTTGAAACTATTATTTGGATCAAAGATATTCATGAGGAGTTAATTTAGGGAGGCTTTTTGTATTCAAAAGAGAAGAGATTAGTTCCTCTTGGGGCAGGCACCCGGCGGCTCTTTCATGGGGAGAGGGAAAGACTTGATTTGAAAAACTCTCCTCATTCACTACCTTATTTATTCCATGTTTCTTAATGATCTTGCTTGCTATTTCTTATCTCATAAGGCCTTATGGCCGAAATAGGCATATACACTCCATGTATATATTTTCCTCAATAATGCACATATATATGTGTATATATGTATCTCACACATATTTTTCATAGTTCTTACACTCATGTGTATGGCTATATAAATCCGTATATATATATGCATACATACCTATATATATACATCTTTATTTTCTTTGAGATAAGTCTTAAACCTTAAATGAAGTAGCCGAAAATGCTAGGTGAGTGTGTGTACATTTATATACATGTATATTTAACCGTATAGGTGTATGTATATATATAACATACTTCTACGAAAATCATTTTATTACCATATGTATATGTTTAGATTCGTATATATATATTTGTATACCGATATGTATACCCGCATATTCTTCATAATCTATCCATTTCTCAGATCTTGTTATTGCACCTTGAAACTTAAACATGGATAACCCACTTTAGTATAAACGTAGGCTTAGGTCTTTGAAATTCATGAGACATCAAGAAGATACATAGAGTCGTGTATTCCCTATATACGGTTCTTTAAATAGACTTTTCATCGTATTGTAATCCATTAAGCCATTTGTTACATGGTAGCTTTCACTTTATACTATATACGTACACATATTCGTACATATCTATATATGTATATATATATATCCAAATGCTTTCGTTTTTAACTGTATATGAAGCTGCTTCGGGTCAAAAGGTTAACTTTCAGAAAAGCAGTCTAATCCCCTCGGCACAGATTACCCCTCGCCGATGTCGTTCATTCCAAGATATATTGGGCATGCGGCTCTCTTCTCTCCCATTTCGATATCTTGGCTCTTATCTCCACAAAGGGATTAGTCGCTCTCGATACTGTTCTACTCTATTAAGTCATATAGATGAGCGCTTACAGGGTTGGCATTCACGTCTCCTTTCCGCTGCAGGACGTTTGGTTTTGTTACGGTCAGTAATTTCGGCACTCCCTCTTCATATTCTTGCAGCAGGAGGCTTACCAAAGTCTGTCATTAAAATGATTCATAAGAAAATGTCATCTTTTTATTGGGGTAAACGTCATCATTGGGTGGCGTGGTCGAAGATAGCTTTGCCTGTTGAGGAAGGCGGCTTGGGACTTCGTGATCTAAATATGCTTGAACAAGCATATCACTGCAGGATTTGGTGGATATATCAAAAGCGTGATACATTATGGAGTCAGTATATGCATGCCAAGTATGGCCGGAGAGATGATTATTGGCCAAGACTACCAGATTCGCCGGTTTGGAAACTCATATGTCGTATTCATGACACTTGTATTTCGCAGACGACTGGCATCGATTCTCATCTTACATGGAAGCCCACACCCTTAGGCGAATTTACACTCAAATCGGCCTATGACATTTGTCGGACCTCCACGCCTACATTACTTTCGTCTAAGTTTATTTGGTTTAAACATCACTCCCCAGCCACGAGAATCCTACTTTGGCGTATCTTTCACTCGGCTCTCCCATTTGAAGACTATATTGGCCATTATTCTACCGCACGTCCAATGCAATGCCCATTTTGTAAACAGCATTCGGCAACGATTGATCATGTATTCCTAGACTGTCAACCAATTAAGCAGCTGTGGACTTTCTTTGCGACAGAGTTGCATGGACTTTCCCCCACAACAATGAATCTGCGCCAGTATCTTTTATCGTGGTGGTACCATTCATCCTATTCTTCACTATGTGGTGTATTGAAAATTGTGGTTCTGGGTATTTTGGTGCACAATATCTGGCGCAATTATGCTAATTTAGTGTATGGGGACACGGCATCCTTTTCTACATCGACATTTCGAGCAACAATCTATTTTGACATTGCCATGTGGCTTCACACATTACATGGATCAAAACTAGCTGCAGGTCCATCTCTTAATCTTTCATGGATCCCATATATTCGACCTCCACGTATCAAGGTGATCCGATGGCTCACTCCGCCAACAGGTAGATTTAAACTTAATGTGGATGCAGCAGTGAGACGTCACTATGCTGCAGGCGGAGCTATCATGCGCGATCACACTGGCATGTGTGTTCGCGCATTGTCCTTTCGTTTACCTCCATGCACACCGTTGATGGCAGAAATTCAGACTACTCTATTTGCCTTACTCTATTTTCTTCCATTATATCGAACACTGGTCATCAAGACTGACTGTGCACAAATGTCATTGCGACTACGTCAACCGCAGACTGTCTATGGAAACTTTCATCTCCGGCTACTGCAAACATTGGTTAATCTTTATCGGTTGGAAATCACACATATATATCGTGAGGCTAACATGGCGGCTCACTATCTGGCCCAACACGCAATGACATCGCCGGGAACATGCTATTTTGCTAATGATAGTCTGCCGCCCATGGTACGTGCTTCCGTCAATTTGGATATCACGTCAGCAAACATACGCACTCATTGCCCTTCAGGTCTTCCATATGGATTGGCACGCTGTAATATCTTCTGCCTGTATTCTCTTGAGTACAGGCAGACTCGGTATGTTTCTCTGCTTCTTGTCTCACATGGTATGTCATCTGTCCAAACCTAACATAATGGTTCTTTTCTATGATGCATGGCACCTATCAGTTCTGGTTTGCTGGTTCGATCATTGGGGGAGTCTCAATTCTATCAAGTCTTCCGAACGGATTGGCATTTTGACAATCTCGCTGCCTGTACTCTGAAGGGTACAGGCAGACTCAGTGAGATCCACATTTCTGCAGTTCATGATCTCTGCTTATTTATTTATTTCAGCTACCCGCACTTACATATCTTTTCGATATTCGGGCGATCTCATATATTTTATAATTACGCTGCTGTATCGCTTGCATTCCATATGGATTGGCTTTTTTCTCTTTTCTCTGCCTGTACTTCGATTAGTACAGGCAGATTTGGTATGCGTTACATTCATTTGTCTGAGTGCCTTCTATCACATCATTCTAATTTGTTTAACACACTCTTATGTTTTCATGATACATGGACGGCATCAATGCAACTACTGCCTTTTCATGGGCTTCTACATGGAGTTATGGAGTTCTTTTACCTTCCACCTCTACTGCATCAAATGCGTCATCGGCGGAATGTGGTGTTGCGATTTCTGCATTGGATATGGATCACACATATGTTCCTGCCCTTTAACGTGATTTCGACCGGGCGAAGGGCCTTTCATCAGGATCACATGTATATTTATTTGGTTACGCCTATGTAATTTTGGATTTCTATATAATTTTTTACACTGTAGCGTCTATCAACAGTCCATTTATATAAATATGTACGCTTTTTCCTTCGTCAAGGTTTCCACAAGGGTGGTTTTACTTGGCAAGGTTTTAATGAGGCATATCATATATAATATGGATGTTGATAATCATCTACTGTTACTATCATCGTTTTTACTTTTGATGTGATAAGGTTTTCCTCCTCCATAAGTGAGGGTTTACATTAATAAAAGATCCTTTCAATAGAAAAAAATCCAAATGCTTACACAAATGTGCCATGTGACCTATTTGCCGCCAAGTTAAACCTGCTAGACCTTAGGAATTACTATAGTTAATTGATAAAGCTCTTTTGGTCCTACTTCAAAAAGATGTCGGCGGCCTTAATGGTGATGGGAGGAGGAAGTTCCATAAGACATCATTATGACATTTTTTAAAGGCTTATTTATGCCCTCTTTTTGGGTTTATATGAGAAAAATCTTGACCCACTAGTTGATCCTTATGACCTCATGGCCGAAACATGTATGTATTCACCGTATCTGACCCCTGATTCATCACCTTCATATGTATATCTACATACACGTGTCTGTGTATTATTTGTTCATTTGTTGTCCCTTGAGTACATTCTTAGTGGAACCATAATCATTTATTACACCATAGCCCCATCCTGTGGTATATATGTATATCCAGATATATGCCCACACCATATGTATATGGCGTGTCACGTAGTCCGACTTTCCACTAGAAGTTTCCTATAAAAATACTTCCCCTGATAGTTCCCAATTCTCCGGTCAACAATTTTAGTATTCTTATGTAAACTTCCAATCAGCCTTCTTGCTTCATGTTTTTACACTTTAGGGGCATACTAATCCCCTTTTTATCTTACATAGTCATAGGTAACGCCGAAAATATCCTCCTTTCGAGGTATCATTCTCTTGCCTTGCTGCACCCCAACCCCAGATGCCATACTAATTTTGGGCGGGGTACAACATTCTCCCCCCCTTAAAATAAGTTTCGTCCTCGAAACTAAAGATAGCAGGGCTTACACTTCCATGTTTCTCCGGTTCTTGTACCACTTTTAATTGTTTACCCTGTCCATTCATCACTGTCTATGTAGAATCTTCCTTCAAGGTTCCCTATCCTATTTCCTTATGTCTCACTTTATTTGGAATGAGTAAAACAAAAATGTAGGTACTTTAGTTTGGAGAATCCAATGTACCTGTCAATAGTTTGGGTGCTCCGAGATACTTGGATGCATCATCCTTCGATCTAGGCTAGCGTCTCTGATCACCTCATTCGTGGCTTTGTATGGATACGGCTGCCACCTTCTACCCTATCTCTTCATACGCTTATTTAATCTCCTTTGTTCTTCCAGCATCCGGATATCGTGCTCCGCTTTATAGCAGTCCCTTATCAGTCCATCGAAAGTATTTGGGTATACTTTGCCTAATCTAGTTTTAATCCGAGGGTTCAAACCACGTATGAATTTAGTTATCTTCCACTGTTCATCCTCCATGATCAAAGGAGCATAACGTCCTAACATGGTAAACTGACGGACATATCCTGATATCGGGGTGCTTGGTTCTTGTCTTAGTGTATCGAATTCTTCAATTCTCTCAACCACCAACTCTAGTGAGAGGTAAGCTCCACAAAATTCTTCCAGGAATCTCGCCCAGATTATGGGTCGAGACAGTGACTGGACCTTCTTCCTCCACCATTGACTGGCTTTACCGATCCGGAATGGCCGAACTATTAGTGCTCTCATCTCATCTGGTACCCGAACTCTAACAAGGTGGTCCTCAACCTCGCCCAACCACTTTTCAGCTTCTTCAGGTTCGGATTCCCCGCCGAATCTCGAAATTTGTACTTTAGCTAATTGCCAGAAATAAAATCCAATACTCCCCGGAGGTGACAGTGACGATGTCCACGCACCGGTCTGTGGGGTCATCTGCACCACATAGCGTTTGTTTATTTGCGGTCATACCAGAATAAGTGGCACTATTTAACTTATAACTTAATAAAAGTCCTCAGTGGCACATAAATAGATTTGATATGGTTCGTATGAAAGTCCGTAACCAAGGGTTTTGTTATCAACCGAAACACTAACTTTCTAGTCTAAGTCATCCTAGTCTAAGGTCAACTCTCATCTAAGATCAGAACTTAGATCTAAGATCAAGCTTAGTTGACTACGATCATAACTTAGTTCTATATTCTGCCCGGATCTGGAGCCTTAGCTCTAATACCACCTGTGGCGCCTCGCACCCCAGCCCATCCGAAGTCGGTGCACCCGCCATACTTCACTAAGGAGAGTACCAGGCGTCGTTCTATTCATGTCATGATCCATGATACAATGCATGGCTTTTCGCGCTTACACGTAAATAAGTAAGCGAAACCGTGGCAGAATTTAAAACTTCAAATTAAAAACATCCACAAGATCATTGTTAGTTTTACAACCCAGCTCAAAAGTAGCGAAAGTCACAAAAGCAAATGTTTTCCATCACAAATACATCATCAGTCATCGGTCATAGCTGGCCAGTCATGTCTCCTAAATCCGTCCACTCTTTGCTGCGCTCAAGGGTAGGGGACTCTAGGTTCATCCTCAATCCACTCTACTTTATTGCCTGCAGCCTCTGGGAGGAAAAATAGGGGGTGAGTGACAAAGTCACCAGCAAGTATACTATAATAATTGAGGATTAAATGGAAAGTGCATACAAGAACCGAACCCCAAAATTTTCGGTTTAGGAATATACCTGTCCTCCATTCAATACCCGATGGTGATCAACACTTAATGCATCAAGATCATAACTTAAAAAAAATTGTTACTTAATAAAGAACATAACAAATAAAGACCGTAACTTGCGTCAATTCATAACATAACAAGAATCATCACTTAATGAGGTTATACTTAGGAGTTACCAAGCTATAATAACTTAGTCTAAGTATCATGTGTCACTACATAATGACTTAAGGAACGTGACATGCATGCATATGCACGTGTGATGGATCATGATAAAAATGAGAATATGATCTTTCGTGCTTTTCTTTCAAATCATCATCGTCAAGAAAACCATAGAGTGTTCAGATCTATCTTCCCGGATCTGAGGCGGTAACGTCTCCCCTTCGAATCTATTATTCCCGGATTCGGAACGGTAGCGTCATCACTTATCGGGTCTATTCTCTCAGGCCCCGAACGGTCATTATCAGGTCTATTCTCTCTGGGCCTGAACGGTCATATCATCAGGTCTATTCTCTCCGGGCCTGAACGGTCATATCATCAGATCAATTAACCCCGGATCTGGGCGGGTTCTTACTGGCCAGGCACATACACACGGTACCGGTGGGAAGCGTTCTTTTAAAACAGAATCTTTCTTTAAAAACGCTTTTCATTTTTCTTTCGCATAAAATCCAATTCCACAAATCATGTAAATGACGATGATGCAATGCATGACATGTATTATGCAAATCATGACATAATGCGTTACATATACACACGTGTTCAACTCGTCGCTATGCTGGAAAAATTTCCAGCATGAACACTCCTTATATTCGGCCCTAGACCCTTGTGGTTAGGCCCATCAACAATAATGTTTGTCATGCATATGCATAAAAATGCCTCATTTGTTCATAATAAAATTCTCGTGACGATACAAAATGCGTAAGACACTTAGTTTAATAAATCACGAAACAAGGCTGCTGAATTTCGGTAATCCAGCTTCCCTTTTCTTTGGCCTTTCAAGTAAGCCCATTAAACCTATTTTAATTTGGGCCAGCTTAGAAAACTTGTTATAACATTCCATTAATTGGTGGTTGTAAGCCAAAGTCATGTAACTAGCCTAAGTCCATTCGATTAAGGCCTTATAACAAGTCCCTCAATTCTGCCCCAAAATCTCAGATTAGTGACGCCCACTTAATTGTGGTATATACCCTTCAATTAGTCGTTCTAAAAATAAGTAGTTTACATAGATGGATTCACCTATGTCTTAAGCAGTGAGTAAATAAATTTCGCGGATTTATAATATCGCTAAAGGTATCATTTATTCCTTTTCTTTAAACCACTACATGCAGATTTCTGGAGTGGCCGATTTTACTATAAATTTTAGTGTGATCACACCGTAACTCCTTTTTCAGAAATTCCAACTCTCGAACTTAGTAGACACCTTGAACTAGTACCATACCGAAAATTAGCCCAATTACATATTCCTAAGGTCCATTTTCAGGTGTCTCATCATGTCATTTAAAACCAGTCCAGTCCAGTAAAATTTCCAGCACGACCAGTTTTAGTGAAAATTTCATTAAAAATAATCCGTAACTCCTTTTAACAAAATTCAAAATCTCACATCTAATATACACATAAAAATAGTGTCCTACCTAAAATCAACTAAATTGAAAGTTCCTAAGGTCTCCTTTCGGGTCTCAAAACACAGCCTCAAATCTGCCCTGCTCCAGTAATTTTCAGATTTGGTCATGTTTCATCCCTAATTGGCTCTAACTTGCATTGTTTACCATAAACCCATTATTAAGTTTCAAACATACCCTCTTGTGGGAAATTTTACAGATTCAACACGCTACAACATCATATGCAAACCCCTTACAAAACAGTTTGTACATGCATCATTCCTTTGCCAAGCACATGACATTTCCACTAATTCAACCTTAACAACAATTTTGGTGTATACGCACCCTAGTCACCAACAGCCCTTTTTCGGTACGTGCAAGGTAAATAATGCATCCACAAGGAACATGTTAGACTTGACACACTAAAGCATAACTTTGTCTCCACTTTATCACATAATTTATCGTTTCATGCCAAAATCACCCCTATTTCCTTAACCCTCTCCACCGTACGCCCTTCCCATGGAAAAGAAAAGATCTTTAGCATGTTCCACTTGGATTAACACATAATGGTGCATAAAAACCACAAAGATTCCATCTTTAAATAAAAACTCATACCTACACACCACTTGGCCCTTAGGCCAAAAGTTTAGGCATCAAAACTTAGCACATTACAACTAAGATTAAATCTTAAGTTTATCTAGCCATTCATGCAAACACTCTCACATTCAAGCCACAAAGAGTATAGTGTACTTGCCTTTGAAGTCCTTGGATTTTGCTTGAACTTGTTGGTAGGAGAAGCATTTCCTCCCATCTTTCCCTATTACAATCGGCGTATAGTAGTTGTTAACCACTTCCTTATTCTCATAACTTAACTAGGTTGAGGGTTAGATGATCTTACCATTTGCATCTTGAACGGGTTGAGAACAATCCACTCTTGCTAAGACACACCCTCTCGTCTAGTGTCTTGAAGCCTTCTCCTAGTGCCGTGACGGTCACGGTTTTATCAAAGAAGAGGAGGCTTTGTGAGCTTCAACCTCTAAGATGTAACTTAGTGAAAATTATGGAGAGTGATCTTACCTAAACAACTCTTGAGATTGGAGGGTTCTTGGCTTTCCCTTGTTCAATGCCCTATCCGGTTTCTTTTGAAAGGAAGAGGGGAAATATTTTTGAAACTATTATTTGGATCAAAGATATTCATGAGGAGTTAATTTAGGGAGGCTTTTTTTATTCAAAAGAGGAGAGATTGGCTTCTCATGGGGCAGGCACCCGGTGGCTCTTTCTTGGGGAGAGGGAAAGACTTGATTTGAAAAACTCTCCTCATTCCTTATTTATTCCATGTTTCTTAATGATCTTGCTTGCTATTTCTTATCTCATAAGGCCTTATGGCCGAAATAATATATATGTGTATATATATATATATATATATATATATATCTCACATATATTTTTCATAGTTGTTACCCTCATGTGTATGGCTATATAAATCCGTATATATCTATATATGCATACATACCTATATATATACATCTTTATTTCCTTTGAGATAAGTCTTAAACCTTAAAAGAAGTACACATTATAGACGAAAATGCTAGGTGAGTGTGTGTACATTTATATACATGTATATTTAACCGTATAGGTGTATGTATATATATATAACATACTTCTCCGAAAATCATTTTATTACCATATGTATATGTTTAGATTCGTATATATATATTTGTATACCGATATGTATACCCGCATATTATTCATAATCTATCCATTTCTCAGATCTTGTTATTGCACCTTGAAACTTAAACATGGATAACCCACTTTAGTATAAACGTAGGCTTAGGTCTTTGAAATTCATGAGACATCAAGAAGATACATAGAGTCGTGTATTCCCTATATACGGTTCTTTAAATAGACTTTTCATCGTATTGTAATCCATTAAGCCATTTGTTACATGGTAGCTTTCACTTTATACTATATACGTACACATATTCGTACATATCTATATATGTGTCTATATATATATATATATATATATAATATATGTATATATAGGCATGTTACGAGGAACCCTGATGCTCCGGCGATCACGGACGGCGATCACCCTGCGGCTTTAGTCGCCGCCGCCGTAGACTGCTGCACCCTCCGTTTTGGCTGCAGCCTTCATCTCGCTGCTTTCCACCTGAAGCAATAACCCTATATCCCGCAATCTTCCGTCATTGCGATATCTACATATATACGCTGTCGATCAGCGGCGAAGGCGTTGCGCTCATCACTCCGTTCCTTTCTCTCAACACTCTCCTGATCATCCTTTCGACACACATTGCCTTGGTTGTTTTTCTGTTCTGCCACAGTCATGACGCAGCCGACTTTTGCGGCGGTGGTCGCCGGCGCCTCTGCTAAACCCAACGACATCCGCATTGCCTCAAAACCAGTCTCCCGCCACAGAGGAATCCCGTTGGTCTCTTTTCTGGATGAGGAAATTGACGCATTGGCGGAACCCTACAGGTACTCATTGGTTGGAACTTTTTGGTATGGTAGGCCTCCTATGAAAGTTATACGTGCTGTCTTTGAGAAGATTGGCTTTCAACAAGATTTACGCGTAACACTATTGGATAAATCGCATATTCTTCTCACTTTTTGTAATGAAGCGGATTATTTACGCTGTTTTTATCGTCGATCCTGGCAAATTTCCGGTTGTCATATGCGGATAACGAAGTGGACTGTTGATTTTGATCCAACTGCGGATGTTCCTATCTTTCCAGTCTGGGTTGCTTTGCCGTATTTGCCGATCCATCTTCATCATCAGGCAGCCCTTTTTGAGGTGGTAAAACCGATTGGTGTGCCGTTGAAGTTAGATGCCGCCACGTCGGGTGGCCTGCGCCCCTCCGTGGCTCGTGTTTGTGTCGAGGTTGATGTCTCACAAGAACTACCTCAGAAAATTTATCTGCAAGCAAAAGGCCGCATGATACTACAATCTATAATATATGAAGACCTACCACTATTTTGCCCCTCTTGCCGCCGTTTAGGACATGCTGCGACGGGGTGTCCGTCTCTTCCCAATGCTCAGGCTGCTCCACCGCCGCCTCCTCCGCCTCCACCCCCGCCTTCGAAGTCTTTGCAGCCTCCACGGCAACGCTGGACTCCTATCAAAAAGGGTCAGTTGCATTCTGAGGTGACTCAGCCGGCGTTAGCTGAGCCACCACTCACTCATGATCCTGCATCCGCTCCACCTATGGATCAGCAGGATAAGATTGAGACCATGCAGTCGGACATAGATGTTCATCGGATACCTTCTCCTCCTAGCCGTGTGACAGCAGGTTTGACTGAAGAGAATTTTTGTGACGCTGCTGATCATCCGCTACCAGCCGAACCCATGCATGGCGAAACAGGACACTCTTCGGATACTGATTTGCCCCTAGAAGGGTCAATGGAGGATGATTTAGATGTTACGGAAGATGTTACACGTAAATTATAATCGATACCACCATCCCCCGATGACGATGTTTTGCTATCGCGCTTAACAGATACTCAGTCAGCGACAGATTTTATACAGGTCGTCCCAAGACGTAAGAGGCGAACCCGAAAGGATCTGCCTCCTCTTCCGCCTTCTACGATCTTAACTCGGAGCGCATCTCACGTGGTTCAGGGAAGTACCTCTCTTACTCAATGAATTTTTTAATCTGGAATATTCGAGGCATGAGTGCCTCATTACCTAGGTTGAAACATTTAATTACAGAGCATCGTCTACATTTACTAGCTTTACTAGAACCAAAAAACGCACCTTCAAGTATTTGTCGATTTATGTTGCAGCTTGGTTTTACACATTCATATGCCTCTAACTCACAGCGCATTTGGTTTTTTTGGCGTGATGCTGAATTTCAATTACTTGATACTCAGGATCAGGGTCAGATCGTCCATCTTACTCTTCAATCCATTGCATTACAATGGAAGTTTGTATTCTCGGTGGTGTATGCACACACGACGCCTACTCTGCGTCGTCCTCTTTGGCAAGCTTTGTGTGATTTTGCTGGTTCGAATACTTTACCTTGGCTAGTTGGTGGTGATTTTAATACCTTTCGGTCTTTAGAAGATCGTCGTGGTCGATCGGTTCCATCATTATCAGCATTACAGGATTTTAATGATTGTATAGAACAATGTTATCTTATGGCTCCTCCTCATCAAGGATCCAGATTTATATGGGCAGATGGGCGTGGACTTGGTCGTATCTGTCATCGACTAGATTGGTTATTTCTCAATTCCAATTTTCAAGATCACTTTACACTGTTACAGCTGTCTCATCTACCAAGAGTTGCTTCAGATCACATGCCACTATTGTTCTTATGTCGACGCCAGGAAGGTCCATCTCGGCGTATATTCAGATTCTTAGATCCGTGGTTGCATCACTCAGATTTTCATACTTATATGAAGCAAACATGGCTATCTTATCCTACTACGGGTGGTATGTATGGTTTTTATACCAAGCTACGCTCCTTCAAGAAAGGTCTACAACGGTGGAACATTGACATCTTTGGCAATATCTTTAATAATCTTAAGCATGCAGAGACCCAATTAAATCATGCTGAAGCAGCTCTTGATGATCAGCCTACAGAGGCAAACCGTGCCGGTTATCATAAGGCTAAGGCCGAATATTTGCAAGCCTCAGCCGCGGAGTTACAGTTCTGGAAACAAAAGGCAAGAGTCAAATGGCTCCAAGAGGGGGATGCTAATACTCAATACTTTCACTCTATTGTTAAGGGGAAACGGACACAATTACGTATTCAGCAAATACATGATTCTGAAGGTCATCTGCTTACGGAGCAAACGGACATCCTGGCGGCTGCGGTTACTTTTTACAAAGATCTGTTCGCCCCGTCTGCAACGCAAAATCATGAGGCCATATTATCATATATTCCTCGCCTGGTTACAGATGAGGATAATACGCGATTGACCATCATTCCTACTGCATCCGAGATTAAGGAGGCGGTCTGGCATTTGGATCCTCACAGCGCTGCTGGCCCAGATGGTTTTCACGGTATGTTTTATCGCTCATGTTGGTCAGTTATACATTCTGATGTGGAGAAAGCAGTACAGGAGTTCTTCCTTGGTATTCCACAACCTTTGATTATGGCAAGCGCAGTGATTACTTTAATCCCCAAAACAACCTCGCCACAGTCGTTCGGTGATTTCCGTCCAATCTGCTTGACAAATTTCCTCAGTAAGGTATGTACTCGTATTATTGCGACGCGTTTGGGTCTACTTCTCCCAAAGCTGATTTCTCCGGAGCAAACAGGTTTTCTCCCAGGGTATGATATCTCCACCCAAGTCTTACTAGCCAGAGAAATGGTTCATATGCTGGATAGTGGTTCATCACACTTATGTTTAAAATTGGATATGATGAAAGCTTTTGATCGAGTCAGTTGGGACTATTTGGAGAGACTATTGCTGCGTTTTGGTTTTTCAGGTTTTTTCACTAGATTAATCCTTAACCATCTCCGGGCTACAACGTTGTCAGTTTTGATCAATGGTGAGCCATCTCCATCTTTTCGCCCATATCGAGGGGTAAAACAGGGGGATCCTTTATCGCCTTTGCTTTTCATTCTGTCTTCTGAGGGATTCAGCCGAGGCTTATCGTCATTAGTGTCAGCAGGCAATGTTCAGTCATTCGGCCTTGGGCGTATCCCCTTTGCCATCTCTCATTTAGCATATGCTGACGATCTCCTGGTTTTCCTACAAGGTACACAACGTAATATCCGACGTTTTAAAAAGTTCTTAACGGAGTATGAAACAGCTTCTGGACAAAAGGTCAATTACCACAAAAGTAGTATGATTCCATCGGGAAACCTTTCTGTACGACGAGTTCGAGACTTACAAGAGATCCTTGGGATGCGGCTTTCGGCACTGCCTTTCCGTTATTTGGGCTCTTATCTTCACAAGGGTATCAACCGCTCTCGCTACTGTACTACGATATTACAGCATTTCGATGAAAAGTTACAGGGGTGGCATTCTAAACTTTTATCTTCGGCGGGCCGATTAGTCTTATTGCGTTCTGTGATTTCTGCGCTTCCACTGCATGTTATGGCAGCAGGGGGACTACCAAAATTAGTCATTAAGATGATTCAAAGGAAAATGGCTACTTTTTATTGGGGGAATCGCCACCATTGGGTTGCCTGGACTAATATTACATTACCTACGGAGGAGGGTGGATTGGGACTTCGAGATCTTCATTCATTACAACAAGCATATCATTGCAGAATCTGGTGGCAATATCATAAACAAGATACGCTATGGAGCCGGTATATGCACGCCAAATATGGAAGGAGGGGAGACTTCCGGCCACGGCTGCCGGATTCGCCAGTTTGGAAGCTAATTTGTCGCATCCATCAGGTTTGTGT
Source organism: Eustoma russellianum (assembly GCA_036186865.1). NCBI lineage: Eukaryota > Viridiplantae > Streptophyta > Magnoliopsida > Gentianales > Gentianaceae > Eustoma > Eustoma russellianum. The sequence continues at coordinate 10,448,451 of AP025055.1, read as the reverse complement.
AATGCATACAACAGGGACGAATACGTTTCTTACTTGGCAGCCCTCGCCATCAGGGGAATTTGCACTCAACTCTGCTTACAATATATGTCGCCTAGCACGGCCCACATTGATCTCGGCAAAATTCATTTGGTTCAAACACCATTCATCTTCCATCAGATTATTCCTATGGCGTTTGTTTCATGCGGCATTACCTTTTGAAGACTTTATAGGATCTTATTTGACTGCACGTCCTACGCAGTGCCCATTTTGTAAACAACATTCTTCTACAGTTGATCATGTATTCTTATATTGTTCGGCAATCCAATCCCTGTGGAGGTTCTTTGCAACCGAATTGCAGGGCGTGCCTCCATCTACGTTATCTCTACGGCAATTGTTATTAGCTTGGTGGTATCGCTCATCATCTTCTTCATTTCAGGGGGTGCTCAAGATCGTGGTCCCTGGTATCATAGTCTATAATATATGGCGCTGCTATTCCATTATGGTCTATGGTGAACAGACAACTTTTTCCATCTCTGCACTTCGAAATACGATCCACTTTGAGCTTCATATGTGGGTGCTTTCCATCCAGGGTACTAAAATAGCAGCCACCCCCATGACGCCACTGTCATGGCTTCCAATGCCTCGCCCACCGCGTCTACAAGTGATCAAGTGGCTTACTCCCCCATCAGGTAGATTTAAACTTAATGTGGATGCCGCGGTTGGACGATATCATGCGGCAGGAGGTATCATTTTACGTGACGCCAATGGCACATGTGTGCGTGCTGTCACATTTCGCCTCCCACCTTGTACACCGTTGCAGGCGGAAATTCAGGCAGCGCTGTTTGGCTTGCTATACTTTTTGCCATTATATAGGTCCATGATTATAGAGACTGACTGTGCACAACTACTTCAACGGCTGCGCCAACAGCAACCCGTGTTTGGCAATTTTCATCTCAAGTTCCTACAGCAATTGATCACTTGTCATAATTTGGCAATTCAGCACGTATTCAGAGAGGCAAATATGCCAGCACATTATTTGGCACAACATGCGATGCTATCGCCAGGCACTTCTTTCTTTACGCAGTCAAGCCTGCCATCAATGGTTCGTGCTGCAGCCTTATTAGATCTCACGTCGACTGCTATGCGTAGACAGTCAACATAAAGTTTTCCATATGGATTGGCACACTCACAGTTTTTCTGCCTGTGCTCGTTGGGGCGCAGGCAGGCAAGGTATGTTGACTGTCCTTTTTCTTATACTTCTTATATGCATACGCCATGCCTATACAGACATTGCTTTTCTATGTTCATGGTTTATGTTTGGCGAGGGCGCTCGAACTGGTTCATTATATGCTTCGGATGGTAATCACATGGATGTTTGGATTCATTGGCAATGGTGTACTGTTGCTGCCTGTGCTTGTCTCAAGGCAGGCAGCCTTGGTGGGTTTCATATATCTTATGATTATTTTCTTGGGCTGCTTTGGCGATGCATATGTGATGTATACTTTGATTTGGCTGCTACATGTATTTTTCTGTGCCGGCAATCATGGATGCTTGATACCTTCGGAAGTTTCAATAGGGCTGTATACTCAGCTCACGCAATCACCTATGCTTTCATGGGCACGCACTTGGCGAGTGGCCACTGGAGTTGGCTAGCTCCTTATGTCTTCCACTGGGATTGGCGCTTTCGGACAAATCCTGCCTGTTTCCTAAGGGGTTCAGGCAGGTTCGGTATGTCTACTCATCTATTACTATGTAGTTTATATTTTGCCCAACTGTATGATAACTTCGATTTGGCGCCTGCTCTTTCATGCACATACCGGCCGCCGTCAACTGAGACTTTATCCTCTTTGGAGAACCCCACGCTCATCGGCAAAGGCAACATGTGGTCTGACCCTCTGGATCTACGGGAGACGCCATGGTGGACTCATACTTCAGCATTCGGTCAATATTTACGACAACTAGAAGCATATCAATATTTGTACACAGATTATCATTTTATACATTTTGATGATGGTCATATAAATATGTACGCTTTTTCCTTCGCTAGGGTTTTATCCACAAGGGTGGTTTTTCCTAGCAAGGTTTTAATGCGGCATATCATATATGACTGGAGATATGTCATTCTTAGTTCGTTATTTCATTTGTTCGTTTACTTTGAACTGATGTAATATGGTTTTCCTCCGCCATAAGTGAGGCTTTCATTTTAAATAAAAATTTTTATTAAAATATATATATATATATATATATATATCCAAATGCTTACACAAACGTGTCATGTGACCTATTTTCTGCCAAGTTAAACCTGCTAGACCTTAGGAATTACTTTATTTAATTGATAAAGCTCTTTTGGTCCTACTTCAAAAAGATGCCGGCGGCCTTAATGGTGATGGGAGGAGAAAGTTCCATAAGACATCATTATGACATTTATTAAAGGCTGATTTATGCCCTCTTTTTGGGTTTATATGAGAAAAATCTTGACCCACTAGCTGATCCTTATGACCTCATGGCCGAAACATGTATGTATTCACCGTATCTGACCCCTGATTCATCACCTTCATATGTATATCTACATATACGTGTTTGTGTATTATTTGTTCATTTGTTGTCCCTTGAGTACATTCTTAGTGGAACCATAATCATTTATTACACCATAGCCCCATCCTGTGGTATATATGCATATCCAGATATATGCCCACACCATATGTATATGGCGTGTCACGTAGTCTGACTTCCCACTAGAAGTTGCCTATAAAAATACTTCCCCTGATAGTTCCCAATTCTCCAGTCAACAATTTTAGTATTCTTATGTAAACTTCCAATCATCCTTCTTGCTTCATGTTTTACACTTTGGGGGTATACTAATCCCCTTTTTATCTTAAATAGTCATAGGTAACGCCGAAAATATCCTCCTTTCGAGGTATCATTCTCTTGCCTTGCTGCACCCCAACCCCAGATGCCATACTAATTTTGGGCGGGGTACAACATATTGGCATTTCTACACTAGAAAAACTCCAACGAAAGACCCTAATACGAGGATTGCCTACACTTGATTTAGACAACTTTCAGCTGTGTGAATTTTGCATAAAAGGCAAACAAACACGCGAGTCACTTAAACCTAAAAATGAAATAAGCACGACTAGAGTTTTAGAATTATTACACATTGATTTGTTTGGTCCTAGTCGCACTACTAGTCTTGGTGGACGTCACTATGCTTGAATGATTGTTGATGATTTTTCTCGTTATACTTGGACTTTATTTCTTGCACATAAGGATGATAGTGCCATTGATATTGCGAAACTTATAAAACAACTTGAAAATCAATACGGTGTCAATGTGAAAAAGATAAGAAGCGATAGAGGCGGTGAGTTTAAAAATAAGGACATGATTTCATTTTGCGAAGAAAAAGGAATTAAACACGAGTTTTCGCCACCTAGAACTCCACAATTAAATGGAGTAGTAGAAAGAAAGAATAGGACATTACAAGAAATTGCTAGAACTATGTTGTGCGAGAATAAATTGCCTAGATTTTTGTGGGCCGAAGCGGTAAACTGTGCATGCTACATAGTAAATCGCTTGTCCATTAGAAAGAAAATAAAGAAGACACCTTATGAGATATTAAATGATCGCATGCCTAAAATTGACTATTTTCGTGTGTTTGGATGCAAATGCTTTGTTTTAAATACAAAAGACAATTTAGATAAATTTGAATCTAAATCAATTGAATGCATCTTTGTTGGTTATTCTGTGAATTCAAAAGCATATAGGTGTTATGATCCTCTCACTAGACAAATTCTAGAATCTATTCATGTGAAATTTAATGAATTTGGTGAGATTGATAAAGATAAAGAATATGATGATGATTTTGAATTGAAACCCGTGTTGAATGATGATGATGACACGTTTGATATGCATGATACACTAGAAATGCATGATCACTTAGAAATGCATGAGAACATAGAAAATAATCAACCAAGATGGCATAGAGATCACCCACATGATCTTATTATAAACGACATCACTCACGGTGTGCGACCACGTAGAAGAATAAATCCGGATGAAATAAATCAATTTCATGCAATGATTTCCGAAATTGAACCTAAAAATGTGCATGATGCTTTGAATGATACATTTTGGATTGATGCTATGCATGATGAACTTAATCAATTTGTTAGAAATGACGTATGGGATTTAGTGCCACGACCACAAGATAAGACAATAATAGGCACAAAGTGCGTGTTTAGAAATAAAATGAATGAAGAAGGAAAAGTTGTTAGAAATAAAGCTAGACTTGTAGCACAAGACTATAATCAAGAAAAAGGAATTGATTATGATGAAACATTTGCACCCGTAGCACGTTTAGAAGCTATACGACTTTTACTTGCCATTGCTTGCATGAAAGATTTTAAACTTTATCAAATGGACGTGAAAAGTGCATTCTTAAATGGATTTATACAAGAAGAGGTATACGTGAAACAACCACCCGGTTTTGAAGATTTGAAACATCCCGATCACGTATACAAACTAAAGAAGGCACTATACGGACTAAAGCAAGCACCTAGAGCATGGCATGATCGTTTTGCTACTTTCCTTTTAGAAAATGGTTTTAAAAGAGGCACTATAGATAGTATTTTATTTTTAAAACAAGATAAATCGGATTTAATTATTATTCAAATTTATGTTTATGATATTATTTTCGGCTCCACTTCTCATAAACTTGTTGAAGATTTTGAAAATTGTATGAAATCCGAATTTGAAATGTCTATGGTTGGCGAATTGAACTACTTTGTTGGCTTGCAGATTAAACAAACGTATAAAGGAATTCACATAAGCCAAGCTAAATATGTAAATAATATGATTAAAAAGTTCGATTTTGAAAATTTAAAACCATCTCCTACCCCTATGAGTGTCACTACTAAATTGGATAATGATGAACATTGCAAGGATTTTGATAATGCCTTATATAGATCTATGATTGGTTCTTTACTATATCTTACTGCTAGTATTCCTGATATCATGTTCAATGTATGTATGTGTGCATGTTTTCAAAGTCAACCTAAGGTGTCTCACTTTAATACGGTGAAAAGAATATTCCGATATATTAAGCACACACCCACCTTAGGCATTTGGTATGACAAAGATTGTGACTTTAATTTGCATGCCTACACTGACGCTGATTATGGTGGATGTAAAATAGATAGAAAAAGCACGAGTGGTATAGGAAACTCACTTATTTCATGCTTTTCTAAAAAGCAAGCAAGCGTAACTTTATCCACTACTGAAGCTGAGTACATGGCACTTAGTCTTTGCTGCACACAATTACTATGGATAAAACAACAACTTTCGGACTTTGGAATTACCGTAAATAAAATTCCTATATATTGTGATAGTATGAGTGCAATTAACCTATCTAAGAACCCCGTGTTACACTCTAAGGCCAAGCATATAGAAGTACGCTATCACTTTCTTCGTGATCACGTAAATAATGGTGATATTGTCATAGATCACATATGCACAGAGGCACAAGTAGCGAATATTTTTACTAAGGCCTTAAATCAAGCCATGTACGAAAATCTTCGTTCTAAGTTAGGCATGATTTCTGCTGATTTGATTTGATTATCTTTCCATATTTACATGCATTTTTGATTGAATTCCAAAATAAAGGGGGAGAGAGAATCTGATTGCATAAATCAATGGGGAGCGGATTTGAAATTTGAACTTCAAAATTTGAATTTATGCATGGTTGAAGGGCGAGCGACAAGATTTAAATCATGAATGTAGGTTATTTTAAAAATCATCAAAAGGGGCAGATCGTAGAGAAAAAGGGGGTTTGAGTGATTTCAAAATACATGATTTAAAAGTGTTACAAAGAAATGCATGACATATTTTATGACATGACACGCACTTGCATAAAACTTGCCTTATATAATTCATATATAATGTTGTCGTACTAACGAGCCATGAAGCTTTAAAGCTTACATCAAATGACAAACATTTGTTGTGTTTGAACTATTTTCAGGTGCCACCATTAATGAACTAAACTAGTTCATTAAGTGAAGTACTTAGTTAATTAAACTAAGTAGTTCATTAAAGGAAGCAATATTTGGAAAAGGCACTAAGGCAACAAGTTGAAGAAAGGAAAGTCCTCCACATCCCTTTACACTCCATTTACCATATTTATATATATATTTTCAGATTTTTTAAAAAGGCACATACACATTTATTCCAACGCACTACCGACACGTTATATATTTTACGTACGTACGTTAACGTCACACCACTATATTAACTCATATTTATGAGTATATTCAGATCTTATATCATATGATATAAGTCATGGTGATGACAAATTTAATACGACACGTTAAAAAGTTCTAAACCGAAAAATTGTCGTATCGGGCGAATACCGAAACTTCACCAACGTGTCACGTACTTGCCATATATAGATGGCCAGCCCCTATGCTTCAAAAATTGCCACAAATTTCTTGGCTTACATGGTATGTGCAGCCATAAAATCATTCCATGTTGGCACACACAAATCGCCCCACATTAAGACCAAATTGTGGAGATTCCAATTTCAATTTTGTCACATGGTTTAGGTGCCACTTTAATCAGCCTTATGAGCTGAATATTAAACTTTAATTTATGTATATAATGTGTAACATAATATATATAACATGTGCAAAAATTAGAAATTTAATTAGAGAAAAATCGGGTAATCGATAAACGTCAAAAATTCGGTTTTCTACATACACGACACATGGAACATTTTTGGCATGGCATATAACATGTATCTAGACACTTTTTACATACTTCATACATTCTAAACTGTTCTAGAAAAATCAATTAAGGGCTGATTGGAATATACCATGTGTGTATAATTAAATGTGCACTATTTTACAAAGTTTGCAAAAATAAAATTCAGCACATGTATAAACTATTATAAACGCCTATACCATCATGTTAGAGCTTATGTGGAGACTTGTTGGAAACTTGATTGGTCAAGAATAAAGCATGCAATGTTGGTGACTTAAAGAAAGGAACTGCAAAAGGTAACATTTCAAATCTTGTCACAATTGTAACACATGCTGAAAATTTCAGCATGTGCATGTGGCTGGCTGATTTTTATCCCTTAATGAGCAATATTTTACTTCTTGAATTAAGTGAATTAATTGGGAGATAGTATGGAAGTATTTTGAATATGTTATGGAATTGAAATGGTGATATCTTTGAATATCACACATGCTGTGTGGCGCCCCGCACCCCGGCCCAGCCAAAGTCGGTGCACCCGCCGTACTTCACTAAGGAAAGAGTATCAGGCGTCGATCCATAACATGTCGTAGTCCATGATATGATGCATGGACTTTCGTGCATACACGTAATAAGTAAGCGAAACCGTGGCAGAATTAAAAACTTCAAATTAAAAACATTCAAGAGATCATTATTAGTTTTATAACCCAAGTCGAATGTACCAAAATTCTCAAAGGCAAATGTTTCCCATCACAAATACATAATCAGTCATCAATCACAACCGGTAAGTCAGGTCTCCTAATCCGTCCATCCTTCGCTGCACTCACAGGTAGGGGACCCTAGGTTCGTCCTCAATCCATTCTACCTTGTTCCCTGCAGTCTCTGGGAGGAAAAAAATAGGGGGGGGTGAGTGACAAAGTCAGCAGCAAGTATACTATAATAATTGAGGATTCAATGGAAAGTACATACAAGAACGGAACCCCAAAAAAAATTTCGGTTTAGAAACATACCTGTCCTCCATCCGATACCCGGTAGTGATCAACACTTAATGCATCAGAATCATAACTTAAGCAAGATCGTTTCTTAATAATGAACATAACGTTGAAAGACCGCAACTTGCGTAAATTCGTAGCATAGCAAGGATCACTACTAAATGAGATCATACTTAGGAGCTACCAAGTTATAACAACTTAGTCTAAGTATCATGTGTCACTACACGATGACTCAATAAACGTGACATGCATATATATGAATGTGTGATGCATCATGATAAAATGAGAGTATGAGCTTTCATGCTTTTCTTTCAAAACATCATCGTCAAGAAAACAACAAGGTGTTCAGATCTATCTTTCCGGATCTGAGGCGGTCACGTCTCCCCTTCGAATCTATTATTCCTGGATTCGGAACGGTAACGTCATCACTTATCGGGTCTTTTCTCTCTGGGCCCGAACGGTCCATATCAGGTCTATTCTCTCCGGGCCTGAACGGTCCATATTAGGTCTATTCTCTCCGGGCCTGAACGGTCCATATCATCAGATCAATTAACCCCGGATCTGGGCGGGTCCTTACTAGCCAGGAACATACACACACGGTACCGGTGGGAAGCGTTCTTTTAAAACAGAATCTTTTCTTTAAAAACACTTTTCATCTTTCTTTCGCATAAAACCAATGCCATAAATCATGTAAATGACGATGATGCAATGCATGACATGTATTATGCAAACCATGACATAATGCGTTACATATACACATATGTACAACTCGTCGCTATGCTGGAAAAATTTCCAGCATGATCACTCCCTTTACTCGGCCTTAATCCCTTGAGGTTAGGCTCACTAACAATAATGCTTGTCATGCGTATGCATAAAAATGCCCTATTTGTTCATAATAAAATTCTCGTGATAATACAAAATGCGTAAGACACTTAGTTTAATTAATCACGAAACAAGGCTGCTGAATTTCGGCAATTCAGCGCCCCTTTCTTTGATCTTTCATGTAAGCCCATCAAACCTCTTTTAATTTGGGCCAGCTTTGGAAACTTATTATAAGAATTCCATTAATTGGTGATTGTAATCCCAAGTCGTATAACTAGCCTAAGTCCATTCGATTAAGGCCATATGATAAGTTCCTCAATTCTGCCCAAAATCTCAGATTAGTGATGCCCACTTATTTATGGTGTTTACCCTTTAATTAGTCATTCTAAAAATAAGTGGCTTACATAGAAGGGTTCACCTATGTCTTAAGTAGTTGGTAAATAAATTTCGCGGATTTATAATATCGTTAGAGGTGTCATTTATTCTTTTTCCTAAAATCATGACATGCTGATTTCTGGATTGACCGATTTTACTATAAGTTTTAGTGTGACCACACCGTAACTTCTTTTTCAGAAATTCCAACTCTCAAACTTAGTAGACACTTTGGGCTAGTGTCCTACCAAAAATTAGCCCAATTTCATGTTCCTAAGGTCCATTTCCTTGTTTCCCATTTCGTCACATAAAATCTGTCAGGCCCAGTAAAATTTCTAGCATGACCAGTTTTAGTAAAAATTTCTCTAAAAATAATCCGTAACTCCTTTTAACGAAATTCCAACTCTCGTATCTACTATACACAGAAAGATAGTGTCATACAAAAAATCGATTAAATTGAAGGTCCCTAAGGTCTCTTTTCGGGTCCCACAAAACTGCCTAAAATCTGCCCTGCTCCAGTAAATTTCCTAGTTTCTCCCGTTTCCTTCCTAAATGGCCCTAACTTGCATTGTTTGTCATAAACCGTTTATTAAACTTCAAAATTACTCTTTTATGGGGAAATTTACAGATTCAACACGCTACAACATCATATGCAATCTCTTACAAAACAGTTTGTACACCACATACATCATCCTTTGGCTAAGCATACCACATTCCCACTAAATCAACATTAGCAACAATTATGGTGCATACGCACCCTAGTCACCAACAGCCCATTTATATACATGCAAGGCAAAATAATATATCCACAAGGAACATGTTAAGCTTAACACACAAAAGCATAATCTTGTCTCCACTTTACCCCATAATTTATCATTTCATGCAAAACCACCCCTATTTCTTTAACCCCTTCCACCGTGTGCCCCATCCATAGAAAAGAAGGGATCTTTAGCATGTTCATCTTAGGTTATCACATAATAGTGCTTAAAACCAATAAAGAATCCACCTTTAAGCAAGAACTCACACATATAAGCCATTTACCCCTAGGCCGAAAGTTTATGTATGAAAGCTTAGCATACCACAACTCAGATTGAATATTAAGGTTATCTAGCCATTCATGCAAGCACTCTCACATTCAAGCCACAAAAAGTATAGTGTACTTGCCTTTTTGCTTACTCCTCTTGAAAGATATTTGGAAGGTTGGAACCTTTCTCCTCTTTTAGGCGTGTACCCCACGGTTTTGGAGAGAAGAAGAGGTCAATAGTTAGTTTTTTATCTTCAAGTAAAAGATATATTTAGTAAGGGTTATATGGACCTACCAAAATGAAGCTTGAGTAGTATTCAACCCTCTCAAGACTAGGATCCTCAAAAGCTTGAGATTCTTGAGCCTAGTGACCATTGAAGGTCACGGTTTAGGGCAAGAAAGATAAGTGAGCTTTAAGCTAAGTAAAATGTAAAAATTCCCCTTGAATAGTGGAGTATGCACTTACCTAATTCCTCTTGAACTTGTATGAATCTTAGGTCTCCTTGGTATACCCTTGGCCGAGTGGTTTAAGGAGGAAGAGAAGAATGTTTCTTGCTCTTGATGTTTGAATGTTGAGAAAATAGGAGGTTATTTTCTTGTGCTTTTGGAGGGAACCTTTCTTTTTGACTATGTTGTAGCCGTTGGGGGTGAAGGGAGGGGGAGAAAGATTTACTATAGTAAGGTTAAAGAATTAACCTTAATTACTTTATTTAATTTTTAACCTTGGTTACTTTTTAGTTAACCAAGGTTACTTTATCACTAACCTTGGTTACTTTATTCTAATCATAGTTACTTTTTGAACTAACCTTAGTTACTTTTACTTAATCCTAGTTACTTTAACCTTGGTTGGATACCAATTAACTATAGTGGAGTAAAACACCTCCCTTAATTGGCTTCCCCCCTTACCCATCCGGCGGTTGGGGTCTTTAATGACCCCAACCAAGCCTTATTCAATGTAGCTACTACTTTTCCTTTATTTAAAATAGTTGTTTATTCCATTTGTTTATTTACACAATAGTGGTTTAAGAAAATTCTTTTTTGAGCCCTTTTTTGGGCTAATGGCCGAAATCTTACAAGGCCTTAGGAGGAAATTGGGTCCTTTCTCACAATTCAGTATACGCGCTTGATGTCCTAACACAATACTTTCCGTAATATAATTTAATAAAATGAAATGATCATCTACTAAATAGATTGTGCTTGTAGACATAAATTCTCATAACTCTCTCTCTTGACTAGATTATAAGTACAAGGTGGTTCTCTGTTGGGGTACAACATCAACTATAGTTGACATAAAGTAACTATAGTTGACATAAAGTAACTATAGTTGAACTAAAGTAACTATATTTGACACAAAGTAACCTTGGTTGGGTAAAAGTAACCAAGGCTAATTAATTCTAGTTAGCCTAACTAAGCTATGGTAAACTCCTTCCCTCTTACCATAACCCATGGCTAACCCTTAGCCAAGGAAGGAAAAATTCATTCCATGAACACCCTAGAACTCTCTCTTATTCTCAACTCTCAAGAAGTCACAATGGAGCAAAGAGACTTTCCTATTTCTCCATTGTAGTACACGGCTAGTTGAGCCAAGCAATCCAAGATCTTCAAGCCTCAAGAACTCATCTAGGTAAGTACATGCTAAGCATTCTAAGTGAATTCTATGTTTCAAAGAATGAAACTCACATTGGTATCCCTCTTGTCTTGCCAAAAACGTGACACTCAAATGGTCACTAGGAGAAAAATTGTCAAGCTACTAGGTGGAGCTAACATCTTAGTGGTTTGAATCCATTTCAAGCCCATCCAAGTTTCATTTTGGTAAGGAAATCATACCCTCAATATAGTTGTTTCTTCATTAAGATAATAACTAATGTTCATCCTTATTCCTCCTCTTAAAACCGTGGGCTATATGTAAGTGGGAGGAAGACTTCACTCTATTTCAACCAAGGCTCATGCCAAGGAAGGGCTCTAAGGCTCAAAGAGGCAAGTATACTCTAGCCAATCTTGCCTTATTTGTGAAGTGCATGCTTGAATGACTAGCCATTACTAGGCTATGAATCTTAGTTAAAGATGCTAAGTACAAGACATGAAAACTAGTTGTTATAAGAAAAGTGGTGGTATGAGCAAATGATTTGTTGTATGAATGTGTGTGACTGTTTTGATATGATTCATAAACAGCATATTTATGGTTTAAAGCATGTTATGAGGCTTGTACACATTATGTTGAAGTGCGTGTTTAATGGATATTAAGTCAATTTTAAGGAATGAAGTTGATTTGAAATGCTTGAACCATAAAAGTGAAGAAGTGTTGGAACTACTGGAGCTGGACAGATTTGTGTAGCTAATTATGTGACCTGAAAACGAATCTTAGGAGTGTTCAAATTGGCTAGTTTTTGGTGTGATGTTATCCTTATATGTTTATGAAATGTGTGAGTTGGAATTTCAATAAACGAGGTTGTGGTATGTCCTTAATGAAATTTTTAGTAAGAGTTAGTAAAACAGAAGTACTGGAGCATGACAGCTTTATGTGACATGTTTCACGACCTGGAAATGAACCTTAGGAAGGTCCAAATGGACTAAGTTTTGGTAGGGTGATAGCCTCATATGTGTAGTAAATATTTGAGTTGGAATTTTGGTAAAAGAATATGTGGATTGACCAGAGTGTAATTTTTAGTAGGAACTGCTCAGACAGAAGTACTGGAGCTGAATAGTTTTATGTGGTATGTTGTACGCCCTGAAAATGGACCTTAGGAATATTCAAATTGGCTAATTTTTGGTATGCTAATAGCCTTATATGTTTATGAAATGTGTGAGTTGGAATTTTGGTAAAAGAAGTTGTGGATTATCCTTAATGAAGTTTTTGGTGAAACCTATGTTAAGGGGGGGAGAATGTTGTACCCCGACGAAAAGTCATATTGTACTTGAAGACTCGTATGAGTAAATTAATAAGTGGTATCCTTCAAGTGCCTTTCACTAAGTTTTCTTAGTGATTCTTTTATTTTAGGATGATAAGCAAATGATATAATCAGTTCAAGCGTGAGTTATGGACTATATTAAGTGGCCAATTCACTCCCAAAGGCTGAAGAAGATTCGGCCACAAGGCATAAAAAGGGGCCTTAAAGGGGGTTTTCCAAATTATAGGAGAGGTTAATCTTAAGGGCCCTCTTAAAATAAGCCCAAAATGGAAATTAAGGAGTTGTAAGTAGTGGACAATTTTTCTCCCAACTATTACAAAATTTCGGCCCTTTAGCCATGAGGAATTAAGAATTTCGTAATTTTATTTTAAAACAAGAAAAGGGGAAATTATCAATTAATTAGGGGACAATTATCCACATAACTCTTCATATAAGAAAAATTAAGCATGGTAAAGGGTTCCGTAACCGTGAGCGCAGCGAAAGATGGATGGATTAGGAGACATGAAGTGCTGGTTATGACCGATGACTTATTATGTAATTGTGATGGGAAACAGTTACTTTTGAGAATTTTTGTACTTCTGATTCGGGTTGTAAAAACTAAGAATGATTTCGTAGACGTTTTAATTTAAGGTTTTTATTCTGACACGGTTTTGCTTACTTGTTGACGTGTAACCACGAAAGTCCATGCATTTTATCATGGACTACAACATGTTATGGATCGACGCCTGGTACTCTCCTTAGTGAAGTACGGCGGGTGCACCGTATCCGGCTAGGCCGGGATGCGGGGCGCTACATGCCGAAAATTTCAGCATGTGTGGGAATGTATATGACCGAATTCTAGACTGCATTGGTGACAAATTTTTATTCCAAAATTGATGAAAATATTGTGTACTAAATGGTGATTGAATTCTTCTTTAATTTCAAGGATTAAATCAAAGTAAACTTGGCAATATTTTGAATGAAGTGCAAATGTTACACATCCTGAAATTTCAGCATGTGCATAAGGTGTTATGGCCGATTTTTTGGATGGTAATTTGGAGAAAATTGTCTTGCTAATTATGTGGGATGATTATATGCTTTAATGGCTAATTGACACATGATTTTTGAGGTGTAATTTCAGATTTATCTAGTCATCAAATGATGACAACCTTCCATCCAATCAATGAGTGCCAAGTAAGCAAGAGTTTAATGATCATCCAATAAGGAGATGCCAAGTAAGCAAGGACATGTCACAATGATGCAACACACTCTTCCAAGGACTTAGAAGATAATTTTCAAGAGGAGAATAGAATCAGGGGGCACAATGTTAAAAGGAAAGGAAGAGAGCAAAACAAAAACAAAAACAAGTCTTGCAATTTGAAGCATCAAAAACGTGTTCTAGCCTTCTCTTCTACACTCTCTTTCTTTCTTCTCTCTAAAAGCCTATTGTACTTATATTCATATACTTGAATAGGCTTCATATAGTCCACCACATATTCTTTATCATTGTAAAAGATTGATCAAGGTGTGATCAATCTTGCACTTGCAAGGTGGTGGTGTTCGTGGCAGTTGTATTCTCATACAAGGTTTATAAAGGGTTGGAGTTGGTGTGTAACTCCATCAACTCTGTGGTTTAGTGCTAACCAAGGAAGGTGTCCTCGAAGACTGGAGTAGGTTGTTTATAACCAAACCAGTATAAAATTCCTGGTGTTATTTACTTTCAGCACTTACTTTCAGTTTCAGCACTCTTTATCATTTTTAATCACGTTGGTAAAAATAGTAAACGATTTTCAAAAATCACGAAACTTTTCAGAATCATAGCCACACGTTTTAAGGTTCTTTTGGCGCAAGTTTCAACCCTTTTGGACAAGTATAAGTCATTCAAATGTCCAAAGTTCTGAGACTAGTGCAGTCTGATTTTCAGGCTTGTAAAGGTTGAGACTTTGATCGTATTTGACTAACTTCCCAAAAAAATTTTTCAAAAATGTTTCAACCCATTTAAATACAACTAATAAGGGGTTAGTCTTTAAATTTTCAGAGCATTTGGAGTTATGTAAAAATAGGAATTAATTTTTCAAATCAGACCATCGTTTTTGGCAGATTTGCACAATGTGACCATCAACAATTTCTTAAGGGGTTAGAGGTTGAATTTTAATCTGAAATTTTTAGGAGATACTCAGAACATCTGAGGCTAAGTTCTCTCCAAAGTTCAGAATTTTTGAAGACCTGCAACCCAGGTTTCAAAACGTTTTAAAATTGGTCCTGAAAACAGAAATTGTTTTCAGAAGTTGAGTTCTTGATTTAAAACTATTTTAAAAACCACATTTTCTGCACCAACTATTCAAACCCCCCTTTCTAGTGGTTCCTTGCATATTTTTTTTGATAAAAGCGAAAATTTTATTAAAAAGAAGCCTCAGTTATGGCAGAGGTAGCAATATTACAAAACGTATATCAAACAAAAATAGATAAACTAAAGATGAAATAAGGAATGTTCACCAATCATATATGATATGCCGCATTAAAACCTTGCCAAGTAAAACCACCCTTGTGAATAAAACCTTGGCGAAGGAAAAAGCGTACATATTTATATGATTGGATCGTGAACATTGAAATACTATGAATGTGTAATTTGATGGTAAAGTAGATGTCTTCAGTGAAGCTGTGAGGCAATTGATGAAGAGAAATCCATGATGCGATGAGTGTCCTCTTCAACGCCAATGTTGTCGTGGTAATGTGCTTCCCAAGCTCTCGGACCAACTTAGTGTGAGCGATGTTCCTCGGCACAAAGCAGCAATAAATGTGTAAGTATGCAGTAAAGAAACAACAACATGAAGAATAAAGTTTATAATATGCCATGCATGCACCAAGGTTGCCCGTAGTCCATGGACTGCGGGCAACTTATCAGTTTGTGAAGTCGTGCTCCAAAAAGCCAGAAATAAATAATATGAAATTTGAGTTGTATAGCGTACCAGAGTTGCCTGCATAATGGAGATGCAGGCAACTAGAGAGACGTTCAAGCCCCATTGTTTATGTTCTGAGCACATGAATGACCCCATCAGTATAATAATAACCACGAGCTGTGGAAGGTAAACGGTCTGCAGAAGTGAAAAGTTGAGTGAGAGGGTGTATGTGAGCATATTGGCTCAAGTAGTGCGCCACCATGTTTGTCTCGTGTGGTGTGTAGGAGATGGAGCTGTTTGTAATAGACAGGAAGGCCTGGAGACGAGCATATTCTGGCAATAGGCGGAGATGATTGCTGGATATTTGGAGCAGCTGGCTACAGTCAGTTTCAATAATCAAGTGTCGGTGGAGAAGTCCAAAGAATAATAAGCTGTAAAGAACAGCATGTAACTCTGCCCGCAATGGGGATAATAGTGGTAGCCTGAAGGAGAGGGCGGCTAGCATGTGACCACTTGAGTTGCGCAAGATGGATCCAGCGGTGGCAAACGATTGTCCAGCCGATGCATCAACGTTCAGCTTTAATTTACCAGATGGAGGAAGCTGCCATTTTAGCGGTATAATAAGCTTCGGACGAAGTTTTGGAGAGAAGCCAGCTTGTATGTGGGATGGAACATATTGCGCCAAAGATGTTCCCGAGAGTGACGAAGACCAATCATAGCATGCTTGTCGTGTAAGATGAAAGATTTTGGTTATGGGTATATCGCCATCGCCGTAAGAGTGATTTGTATATATCTTCCAGATGGTCCAACATAGCATAATGGGTCCAGTAACACGAAAATTACCTTTAAGTGATTTAGCTGAAGAAGTTAACCACCACTGCATTAGGTGCTGACGAAAATTCTGCACTTGCAACAGAGGGCCGTCAAGCACCCAAGATAAGTTCAACCAGGCAAGCTTTATTACCGAGCAATGGAGAAAGATATGATTAACAGTTGCTGATTCATTCCGACAAAATGGGTAGATAGTTGGACAAATGACAGAAAAGAGCCGGAGATTATCTTCGAATGGTAATGCTGAGTGCAATAATCTCCAGAGAAATATAATGATTGTATTTGGAATCCCTCGCCACCAAATGAATTTATGCGATAACAACTGGGCGCGATGTGGCCTAACATCATCATATGCTAGACGCAAAAGAAAGGTGCCAGACGGACTAGAACGCCACAGTGGTGTTGGAAATTCTGTTGTGAGTTGTAGACATAATGCATGAACGGAACATATTCTTTTCCATCCCGGGGAATCATATAGACGGGAAATATAATCTGAACGCAAGCCGTAACGAGAATGCATATACTTCGACCACAGGGAAGTTATGGTGTGGTAAGACCACCATAGTTTGCAGTCATAAGCCCGCTGGATATGGACTAAACTGCATATTCCCCATCCGCCTTCTATTTCTGGATAGCATAAATTATGAAAAGAAGACCAATGATGCTTCGCGCCCCACAAAAATGCCGTAATCTTCCTGTTTATGGCAGAGTGGCATTGATGTTTACAGGCGGGTGTTTTGGGATAGTAGTCGACTGGCCCAACCAGTGAGCTTCACATCAAAATGCTGCAGCAGTGAAACGCAATATCAAGCCCTATTAATCCCTCGATATAAATAGGAGCCCAGATATTTAATGGGTAATGTAGATGGCTGCATGTTCCACACCCGGACAACATTCTGCTGATATAGCGAAGTTATATAAGAACTCATAACAATCTGGGTTTTTGCGTAATTGACTAGCTGACCTGAAGTCCGCTGATAATCATGTAGGAAGGACTGAAACTTTTGAAGATTAGATGTTGCAGCATTCAAAAAAATTAATAGATCATCTGCATATGCCAAAGGAGATATAGGAGGAACTCTGCCAAACGCAAACCCTTGCAGTTGATTAGCCGAAAACAATCTGTTTAGGCCATGGCTGAAACCTTCTGAGCAAATTATAAAGAGAAGAGGGGAGAGAGGATCCCTTTGTTTGACTCCGCGGGTAGGTGAGAAATGACCATAGGGTGTTTCATTTACAGTTATAGATAGCTTGGAGAGGCTCATGTTGTTCATTATGATGCGAATGAAACGCGATGCAAACCCAAAGCAGACTAAAATTGATTCTAAATAAGACCAGTCAACTCGATCAAATGCTTTAGCCATATCAAGCTTGATCATGACATTTCCACGCGCGTTTTTCGATCCAGCAAGTGTGTCATCTCGTTGGCCATTAATACCTGCTCACTAATATCGTGACCCTTTAAAAATCCAATTTGCTCCAAAGATATGATTTTTGGTAGCAGAGTATTCATACGTGATGCTATAATTCTTGTAGTAACTTTGCTGATGAAATTGGAGAGGCAAATCGGTCGAAAATCTGCATATGTTGTTGGGTTTGTCTTTTTGGGGATTAATGTAATCATGGAGGATAACATTATTTGTGGCGGAGGAATTCCTAGAAAAAATTCTTGAACATCAAGAGTGACATCAAGGTGAATGACTTCCCAACATGTTCTGAAAAAATGGCCGTTATATCCATCGGGACCAGCGGCACTGGTGGGACTTAAATTCCATATGGCAGATCGTATTTCATGTACATCCGGAATGGCCATTAACATTTCATTATCAGATTGTGTTGCAAGCGAAGGAATGTGACTCAGAAAATCATCAATGCCACTAACCTGTTCCTGCGTGAAGAGCGTTTTGAAGAAGGATACCGCTTCATTACCTAATGCTGTATTATCACGGATAACTTCTCCAACCGAATTTCTTAAGTCCCGAATCTGCAAGCGTCGATGCTTGTCCTTTACAAGAGCATGAAAGTATGCCGTATTGGCTTCTCCTTCAGAGACCCATTTTACACGTGATTTTTGTGCCTAATAAGAGGTTTGAGCTTTGGTTGCTTGCAAAAGCTGCGCTTGTGCTAGGGAGAGGGCAGTCCGATTTGATGGGGTAGGATCTGCGTCAAAGACAGTTTCTAAACGCTGGTAATTAGTTTCTGCCTGAGCAACATTGTCAAAAATATCACCATATACATGTTTATTCCAAGTGCGGAGGTCCTTTTTGAGTTTGCTTAACTTGGAGTAAAGGCCACGCATACCTCCAGTAGTTGGATATTGCTGCCAGGTATCTTTTACGAACGCTAAAAAATCCGAATGTAAGGCCCAAGCATTTATATAGCGAAATGGCGCAGTGGGTCTTGTATGAGATATGGAGCAGTTAAGCAGCAATGGGGCATGATCTGATGTAGCTCGCGATAAGTGATGTACCACCATATCTGAAAATAAACTGGAGAAAGAAACTGTACATAAATATCTGTCTAAACGTGTCATAATTCTTCCTTGTCCAGATCCACGTGACCAAGTAAAAGATGAGCCCCGAAAAGGTATTTCTTGCAAACCACAAACATCAACACAACGTTGAAAATCAGATAAAGTGCGAAGTGGAGGAGAGGATCGTCCAAAATGTTCTTCGAGAGAGAGAAAGGTGTTGAAATCACCTCCTATAATCCATGGTACTGTGATTCGGCAACTAACTTCCTGTAGAGAGTCCCATAAAGGTTTTCTGTCGGATATTGTATGTCTTCCATACACCACGGACCATGCAAATGATGTTTGTGTAGGGTAATAATTAAATGAGAGCAAAGTGGTTTGAAGACCATGATGTACATCAAGTAATTGCAACAACGACGAATTCCAAAAGATCCAAATATTACCTTGACATGTTTCAATCGCCTGAGAAAAGCCCAGTTTCAATCGATAGGAAACAAGTTTGGATGGACGCTGTTTTGGTTCAATGATTATCAAAATGTCCAACCTCAACTGACGCAACAAAACCAACAAACGTGGTAAAGAGGTTCTAAGACCTCCTACATTCCATGTAAGCGCATTCACGAGGAGGTTTCTGGAGGAGTGGAGCTCATACGTGAAGCACTACGTGTAACAACAGTGGAGGGTGGTCTTGGAGGTAACTCAGTCTTAAGTCGCCTGCGCCGTCTGGGGGCTACTGGAATAAATCCTTCATCGTCAGGAGCTTGCCCAGCGAAATAAGATTGTAGGATTTCTTCATCACTTGAGAGTGGTGGTCTGGATGATAAACGATTGGTAATTGATTCAGCAGCTGCCATCATCAATTGCTGAAATTGAGATTTGGAGTCTGCATCTATGTGTACTACCGGATTGGTCATGTGATCCGCGTCCGAGTCTGATACTTGACAAATATCTGGGTCATCCGTTGGATCCTGTTCTTGATCTGCCGAAGTGCATGTAGTATCATGCAAATTAGGGTTCATGGCCATGCTGTCCGATGGAGGGAGTACGCCCTCTTCGATATTATGCAATGGTGTGACCGTATTCTGATGAGACACTGGAATCGGCAACTGAACTTGACCTGGTAAATTATTATTCAAAAAGGAGATGTCTTCTTCTACTTCTGCCGGGGGAATTAAGTCTGTGGCTGGGGCTGAAGCCATTGACTTTTCTCATGATACTGCATGTGGAGTGTTTGAAACCTTACTGGGTTGAGCCAAGGTTGAATCTTTTTGGGCTTTCTTTGGAGTCCAACGTGTTGTAGGTTTTGGTGGCTTTTCTGGTTGATCTTGAAAAGTGCTGCCGCATGCAGAGGCCGAATGACCTAAGCGGCGGCATTCTTGACAAAACGATGGAAGATCTTCATAAATGATTTGCTGTTGGATAATTTTGATTTTTCCCCTGCAAAAATAATTTCTTAGGGAGTTCCATTGAAATATCCGCTTCAACGCAAACACGTGCAACCGAGGGGCGGAGGCCATCTGCGGTGGCAACATCGAGTTTGATGGGTTGTCCGACGATGCGAGCAATTTCAAAAAGCGCTTCCTTTTGATGATAATGAATAGGTAAACTGGGAAAAGCAACCCAGATGGGAACAATTGGAGCGTCAGAGGCCGGATCAAAATCAGTGGTCCACTTTGTGACTCGCATTGTACATCCTGCAATGGTCCATAAACGGCGGTAGAAACATCGAAGATAATCTGGCTCATGAAGAAAACGCAGTAGTATATGAGATTGATCCAAAAGGGTGATCTTTACATCTGATTTAAATCCTATACGATCAAAAACATCGCGGATGATCTTCAGAGGCGGCCGGCCATACCAAAATGTCCCAACAAGCGTTAATCGGTATGGAGCGGCTAAAGCATCAATTTCCTCGTCCGTAAAAGCAATCAAAGGATGGCCTTTGTGTTTTGCTATAGACTTTGGAGTGATTTGTGCGCAAGAGGATGAAAAAGCAGAGACCACTGCAGCAAAAGTGCGAACGGCGGCGGCGACAGTAGGTTCCGAAATTCCTGGAGACGAAGAAGCCATTTCTCCGCTACTTTCATGGTATTGTAGTGGTGCCTTGCAGATCCTACATCATATACCATATATATATATATTCATATATATGTATATTCATAATTTTATTAAAAAGGCACAATACACATATATTCCGATGTACTACCAACACGTTACATATATTACAAACGTACGTCAATGTCACACCACTATATATACCTCATATTTATGAGTATATTCAGGTCTTATATAATATGATATAAGTCATGGTGATGACAAAATTATATGACACGTTACAAGGTTATAAACCAAAAATTGTTGTATCGGGTGACTACCGAAACTTCACTGACGTGTCACGTACTTGCCATATAAGATGGCCAGCCCATATACTTCAACAACCACCAAATTTCGTCGCTCACATGTTCAAATCAGTCACTAAAGCATTCCATGTTGGCACACACAAATCGCCCACAAATTAGGCCACATTTGTGAGATTTCAAATCAATTTTTTAGCACATGGGGGCGCCTCTCAATCAGCCATATACTAAGTGTGACATAATATATATGTCATGTGCAAAAAGTTTGAATTTAATCGGAGAAAAATCACGTAATCGACGGATGTTGAAAATTCGGTTTTATACGAACACAACACATGGAACGTTTTTGGCATGAATTGTAACATTAATCTAAACACTTTTTACACATTCAAGACATGTTAAAGTGTACTAGAAAATTCAAATTAGGTCTGATTGAAATTTACCATATATGTGTAATTATTGTGCATTATTTGACAAAGCCTACTAAAGTGAAATTTCAGCACATGTACATTCAGCTTACACGCCATTCTCAGCCATGATGGAGCCTATGTGGAGCTTAGTTGGCATCTCAATTGATGGAGAATATGACGCATAAGGTTGGTGACATAAAAGAGGGAACTACACAAGGTAACAATTCAAAAGATTTGAAAATAGCCACATTCTGAAAATTTTCAGCACATGTACTATAGCTGGCCGATTTTTAGGCTGTTTATGGTGTTTAATTGGCATCCCGAAATTGAAGAGATTAAATGATGATTATTTGGTAGTATTTTGAATTCTTTTTGGCACATGTTTTGCAAGTTGTTTTCAGATTTTACAGGTGACTAAAATGATGACAAGTTGGACCAATCATCAAGTTCCAAGTAAGCAAGGTCAAGTCATTCTTCCAATCATAGTGTGCCAAGTAGACAAGATGGTGTCATATCTATACAAGGCAATCTTCCAAGGACATTAAAGAGAATTCTCAAGAAGGAAGAACACCCTAAGGGGGGCGGCCACTTATGATTAAAAAGGAGAGAAGTAGAGAAAACAAGGAAAGGACAACTCTCACATTTCTCTCAAGTGCAAAATGATCTTATAGTCTCTTTTTCTACCTTTCTTTCTTCTTCTTCTTCTCTCAAGCCTATTGTTCATATAATCTTGATATTATATAGGCTCTGAATATACCACCATACACATTTCAATTGTTGTAAAAGGTTGATCAAGGTGTGATCAATCCTTCATTTGTTTGGTGGTGATGTCTGTGATACGTTTGCTTGATTGTATCGTTTGTAAAAGGATGGAGTTGGTGTGTAAATCCAGCAACCCTTGTGATAAGGTATTTTATTGTGTTTAGTGATAATCGAGGAAGGTGTCCTCGAAGACTAGAGTAGGTTGATTTAACCGAACCAGTAAAAAAATCCTTGGTGTCTTTATTTACTGCACTTTACTTTCAGTTTCCATCATTTTGCATCAATTTCATTGCAAGATTAAAAATAGCAAACTAATTTCAAAAATTGTACAATTTTGCAGAAACATAGCCACACCTCTTAGTTTTCATTTGGCACAAGTTTCAACTCATTTGGATAAGTATAAGTTAAACAAACTTGAATAGTTCTGAGACTAGTGCAATCTGATTGTCAGAGTTGCAAAGGTTGAGAACATCAACGTGATTAATATACTTCCCAAAGGAACTTTTGAAAACTATCTCAACCTATTAAAATAAATATATTGAGGGTATTGTCATTAAATTTTCAGACCATTTGGAGTAACTAATTAATCGGAAATTTTTTTTCAAATCGGAGTACTGTTTCTGGCAGATTTGCGCAATCTGATCAAAAACGTATTTTCAAAGCGTTAGGAGTTGAATTTTTATTTGAAATTTTTATGACATACTCAGGACGTTTGAGATTAGAATCTCACCAAATTTCATAATTTTTGGAGGTCTGTAACTAGGTCTTTAAATCATTTCAAATCAGAATCTAAAAAATGAAAACTGTTTTTAGAAGTGAGGTTTTTGGTTCAAAAGTTTTTAAAAACCAAATTTTCTGCACCCACTATTCAACCAATTTCTAGTGGTGCTATATGGTCCTACAGAATTAAGTGTGTTCAGGTGCTGAGTTCTTCTTTCAGGCATTTCATCGAGCAGTTTTGTTAAAGCGTCGAACACCTATTCATTAGCCTATATGTTGTACCCAACGGAAATTGTTATGTACTTAAGACTCGTATGAAGTGGTTTAATAAAATGTTAGTTCTTCCAAGTGCATTTTATTAAGTTTTATTACTTCTTCTTTAATTATATTTCCTTAAAGTAAATACTATAAGAAATAGTATACTACACCAAGTATGTCTTATGAAGCATGTGAATGGCAATTTTACCCTCCCAAGATTTTTAAAAATTTCGGCCATAAGGGTCTTAGGAGACTCTAGAATACTCTTTCCTCTTACAAGACAACTAGCTTTTAATAGCCTTCTTAAAGTAAGCCTAAAAGCTTACACATGGAATTAAGTATTCTACTAAATGTGTTTCAAGAGTTTAAGGAAAAGTTTCCCTCCTTTTCCTTTAAGGCCGCCGGATGCACATCATGGAGACATCCATGAGATAACTTTTAACTTAATGCTTCAACTAATCACTTTATTTGTCTCTTAAAGAAATTCTAAAAAGGTCTTATACATTTAGTAAATTATGATGTTGTTCCAAGATTGAAGAATTTTCCCCTTTTTCCTTAGAAACTGCCGGATGCAAACAAGGGGAAAATCCATGAGAGAACTTTTCTCTTAATATCCCAACTAACTACTTTTATCAACTTTTTCATTAACTACCTTCAAAAGCAAATAAAGAAATAAAGAAGCCTAAGAAACCCCCCTTTTGCTGCCAGGTATTATACCATGATTAAGCCATGAGAACCTTTATCAACAACCCTAATTACTTTTTCTTAACCCAACCTCAAAAGTAACCCTAGAAGTAATTGATGCAAGACACTAATTGAACCTCATGATGGTGTTCCATGCAAATGAAAGGTCTCTTCCCTCCTCCTTTATGTAAACCAACGACTACCTCCTCTTGGTATTACAAGAAACCATTTTCAAGTGGTCCTAGAAGCTTCCTTCCATTCCCAGCTCTCAACACTCTCAAGAGTTTACCCCAAGCAAAACACTAAAGACTCATTTTACAATTAGGCCACTCCCCAATCCTCTCCTACGGCAAGCTTGGCTAAGGGAGTCTCAAGATCATCTTCACCTTCAAGCTCCAAGTTCCATCTAGGTGAGTTTCATCTTAGCTTCTAAAGTGGATTTCGCTTTCTTTAAATTGTAAGGCTCACATTTTATTTATTTTTCCCTTACAAACCATGACCTCTAAATGGTCACTAGGTGAAGATTCTTCAAGTTCTAGGTGGTGCTAGCATCTTGGTGGGTTGGATCTCTTTCAATTCCTATTTGAACTCTATTTTGGTAAGACAACCTAGCCTCAATCTAGCTATATTATACATTTAAATGGTAGCTAACATCTACTTCCATTTCCTCTCCCAAAACCATGTGCTATATGGAGAAGTTAGAGGAAACTTCACTCTATTTCAACCAAGACTCAAGCTAGGAAAAGTTCTAAGCTCAAAGAGGCAAGTATACTCTAGACAATATTGACTTATTTATGAAGTGTATGCTTGAATGACTAGCCATTACTAAGTTATGAATCTTAGTTGAAGATTCTAAGCACAAAACGTGAGAACTTAGTTGTTATAAAGAAAAGTGTTGGCATGATTGAATGATTTACTATATGGATATGTTATGTGCTTAAATTTAAATATGACATG
The DNA here is from genome assembly GCA_036186865.1 of Eustoma russellianum. Lineage (NCBI taxonomy): Eukaryota > Viridiplantae > Streptophyta > Magnoliopsida > Gentianales > Gentianaceae > Eustoma > Eustoma russellianum. The sequence continues at coordinate 10,423,275 of AP025055.1, read as the reverse complement.
AGATCTGCTATGCACAAAATAGGCCGTTGTGGTGATTATTTGATAAATAAATTAGTCTTGTTGAGAATAGAGTTTATGAGGTGTAAAATGTATGAAAAATGGCGTGTGCTATGTGTAAAATTGCAGGGCTATTTTGGCGTGGTTCATGTGTAACCTAAAGAATATTATGAGACTTGGAATGATTATGTTAAAGTGTGCATTTAGTGGTTAGTAAGTTATTTTAGGGAAATAAAGTTAGTTGGGAAATGTTGAATAAGAAAAAGTGATGAAAGGCAGATTTTCTGGAACTGGGCAGTTTTGAGTAGCGAATTGTTTGGCCTGAAAAAAAACCTTAGGAGTGTGAAATTTAGCTAAATTTTGGTACTATGGCAGCTTGATATGTGTAGTAAAATTGTGAGGTGGAAGTTTGGTAAAATGACTTGTGGTTTGACCTTAATGAAATTTTTAGTCGGAATAGGTCACTGCAGTTCCTGCAAGTACCTAGACTGAGAAAGATAATTAAATGACCCTGTTAATCATATTAGATTGCATTGAAATTTTTATGTAATTTACCTAAGACATAGATGAACACGTCCATGTGAAGAATTTGCTTGAAATTACTGTTTTTATGGGGTAACAATTAAGGTGAATGTCACGGTGCAAAACTGGAAAACAGGGCAGCATGGTGGCGTGTATTGTGAGGCCTTGATCTTGTTTAATTGGACTTGTATGTGATGTTTGGGCCTATGAATATTGCTCCTTAGTATATGGGATATGTTTTCCAAGTAATAGTCCTAATTGAATAAGGTTTTATGACCCATGGAACAAAGGTAGGGGCGGGTACTGCACTGCCGGATTCAGCAGTACCCCTTTTCAGTAATTTAATGATTTGAGGGTTTTAATCACCTCGAAATGTTACGAAATTTTTATGGCATGTAGCTAAGATTCCATTATGCATATGTGCGGCACAAGCTTCTGAAAGTAGGCCCTAAATTGATGATTTTGAGGCTGCATGAACAGAGCGTTAATGCTGTATTAATTTTCAGCTTAAGGGATAAGTCCGTATATGTGTTATATGATGTATTTAGTCATGAATTGCATGTTGCATATCATGCACTGCATTGACCATGTTCATACAATTTATGGGACTGATTTTATGCTAATGAAGTTTAAGAAAAGCTCTTTTGAAGAAAAGATTTCAGTTTTGAAAGAAAGACTCCTCTTGGTACCATAAGTTCCCGGCCAGCACAACCCGCTCCAGATCCAAGTTTAATTGATCTGATGATGAGTATGACCATCCAGACCCAGAGATAATAGATCTGAGGATGATATTTTATGCCCGTCCAGGCTCGGAGATAATAGACTTGAAGATGATGATTTATGATCGTTCAGGTCCGGAGAGAATAGACCTAATGATGATGATTGATTGTATGACCGTTTCATATCCAGAAATAATAGATCTGAAGGGAATGGTATGACTGTCTCAGATCCGGAGATAATAGATCTGAACACTCTCTATTCTTGTTTTATGACGATTATGTTTCGAAAGAAAGAATGATCGAGTTAGCTCTCATCTTATCATGTTGCATCACATTTCCATATTCATACACATTGCATCTAATTGCTAGTCGAATGCTAGATGTACTGTTACTTAGGTTATGATCTTATTATTTTCTGTCACCTAAGTTATGATCTTATTATCTTTCGTCACATAAGTTATGATCTTATTTCCTTTATGGCTAATGGATTGAAGGTCAGATATGTTGGGAATCCAAATTCTTGGGATTTGGTTCTTGTGTATACTTTCCATTTAATTCTTGATTGTTTATGGTGTACTTGCTGGTGACTTTGTCACTCACCCTCCTATTTTTCCCCCCATAGCCTGCAGGAAACGGGGTAGAGTGACTTGAGGATGAGGCTAGAGTTCCATATCTGTAGATGTGCGAGTGGATGGCAGCTTAAGGATTTTACTATGATGGGTTTATGCTTTGATGGACTTATGATGGGACATTAATTCCGGAGTTTACTTTATTTTGCGGACATGATTGTAAGCTTTATGTCGAATATTCGGAATGTTTTGTTTAAAAATTTTTATTCTGCCTAAGTTTTGGTTACCTGTTAAGTTGAGGGCATGAAAGTCCATGAATTTCGTTATCGACTATGACATGTTATGCATTGACGCCTGGTACTCTCCGTAGCGAAGTACGGCGGACGTACTGTATGCGGGCAGGCCGGGTGCGGGGCGCTACACTATATCTTCGTTAATTTCAGTCAAGATTATTAGTTTTTTGTATATAAATGTCATTTAATCATAGGACCAGAGGATAATTATCATTTCGGTGATTAAAGGTAGGATTACACATTAGTTTTCATCCGGCCAAAACTAGCCGTTGGTTGTCATTGTCATGGACTATCTAGCCGTTGCTATCCTTTGTATATATGTATGCCTTGTTGAGAAATGAAAACAATGCGTTTGTTTCTTCATTTTGCTTAGTTGAATAAGTGATTTAAGTGTTGTTTTCTATATACATTATGCAGATCAGCAGCTGCTGCTACATTGCCATGTTGTTTAGGTCAGAATAGAAGAGCTACTTATCAAAGGTTGATGAATTCTCTTTTCAAAGACCAAATCGGCAGAACCATAGAAGTCTACATTGATGATATACTCATCAAGAGCAGGAGCCTTGATGTGTAATCACAATCTGAGAGAGATCTTCTTATCCTCAGAAATTCAAAAATAAAGATTAAGTTCCAAGAAGTGTACCTTTGGAGTCCGCAATAGAAAATTCTTAGGGTACATGGTGTCAAAATAAAGGATTCGGGAAAATCCTATCAAATTTGAAGCTTTAAAAGCAATGCATCCATATCGGAGTGTTAAAAAGGTGCAAAGATTGATTGGAAGAACTAAAGCTTTGAATAGTGTCTGTCCACGTCAGAAGAAAGATCACTCTCTTTCTTTCAAGTTTTGAAAAGTCAGCGGGATTTTGATGATTTGAAGAGGTATCTAGAAGAGTTGTTAGTATTAACTTTGCCTATTAAAAACAAGGTATAATATGTATATTTGATTGTCTTAAAGGAGACAGTTAGAGCAGTCTTACTCAAAGAGAAAGATGGCATTCAAAAGCCAATTTATTTCGTCAATAAAACTCTACGTAGACTTGAGATTATGTACTTGATTTTTAGGAAGATAGTTTTGCCATTGGTGATAGCTGCAATAGCTACGAGAAAGCTCACACCATACTTTCAAGATCATCCTATCATGGCGGTGACAAATCATCCTCTAAAAAAATTCTATCAAGGTAGAGAAGTCATGTCAAACCACCAAGTGGGTTGTGAAATTATGAAAACTTAAGATGGATTATCAACCTCAAACTTCAATGAAAGCATAGTTTTTGGCTGAATTTATTGCCTATGGAATTTCCATAGAAGATGAGCAGTCAGAAGAAGATCAGTGGGCAATCAATGTAGACATTTCATCCTCCCGAGATGACAGAGGAAGAGTTCGAATATATGCTAAGATTTGACTTTGGAACTACCAACAATGAGCCAAGTATGAAGTTTTGATTGCCGTTTTGAGTCTTGCAAGGACGCTGAGGCATCAAAAATCAAGGTACATAGTTATTCTCATAAGAGCCCATGTCAATGGAGATTATGAAACTTAAGATGATTAGATGAAAGAGGTATTTGTCAAAGCTTGAGCGTTCAAAAGTCTTAAATTGAGTAGATTTTTCGCTCAGACAACAAAAGGGTTGATGCTCTATCTCGTTTAGCATCTTCGACTCAAACAGCTTTAGAATAGAAAATTATGGTATAGCTATTTAAGCACCCAGCTTGTGAGAAATCTAAGGTGTTACAAGTGGGTTACCACAATAACTGGATAGATAAAATTGTAAATTTCTTAAAACATGGGGTTCGTCCACAAGACAAGAAAGCAGCTTGGATGCTTCGCATCAAAGCATCTCGGTGTGCAATGTTCAACGGAGTTCTCTACAGGAGATTGTTCTCATAGGCTTGGTTAAAGTGTATTAATATAGAAGGAGATTACATTCTCAGGGAGATTTATACATGAATATTAGAAACCACTATGGGTCAAAGTCTCAACTCAAAAATGCTTACTTACTAGATATTATTGGCCGACTTTATGCATAGATACTCTTGAGTTGGTAAAGAAATGCCAGTCATGTCAGGTGCATGCTCCATTCACTCATGTTCCCAATTAAAAGATGATTCTAATAATTAGTCTATGCCCATTTGTTTAATGGAGAATTGATCTAGTCATAACTCTGCCAAATGCTTCAGGTTGGTTAAATATCTGATTGTTGCTATTGATTATTTCACCAAATGCGATGCCGATGAAGAAATTCCTTTGGAAAAATAGCCGATTTCGGATTGCAAAAGGTGTTAATTTTTGACAATGGAAAATAATTTATTGAGGATCCTATTAAGAATGGTGTGCTGAATTATGCATCATAGCTTGCCAACCAAAATTCAAAAGAAGGACAGAAGAAATGGTTAAAAGGAGTAGGAGAAAGATGGGTCGATGAGCTTCCCAGTATATTATCGAATTATGGAACAACTCTTTCCTTTTAAAAAAACTCAATTTGCTCTTGTCTACTGATCAGAAGCGGTTATACCGGTCGGAATTGGTGCCTCATTCAACGGAATTGAGAACTATTTAGATCAAGACAATAATCGAAGTAAGTTTCTTCGAAGAAACCTCCGCATCATGGCCTGAATAAGCATTCTCCAATCAAGCCGATCTCCAACCCAACAGACTTGAATAGTTTTCAAATGCAGATATTCCTGTGGAGACGCCATCGCCTCGATCGTGCCTTGAATTGCTTCGGCATCTACACACTCCTGGTGCTAGCCTATGGGCTCCCTATTCGACATGTCAGACGAACGATTTGCACGTCAATATCGCTGCGGGCCTCCACCAGAGTTTCCTCTGGCTTCGCCCCTCTCAGGCATAGTTCACCACCAACAGTCGACGGGTTCAAGACTGGGACTCCCATGCCCAGCCCTCAGAGCCAATCCTTTTCCCGAATTCACAGAATAAGTAAAATAACGTTAAAAGTAGTGGTATTCACTTTCGCCTTTAAGCTCCCACTTATCCTATAGTCTGAATTAGTTTATACTTACACATGCATGGCTTAATCTTTGAGACAAGCATATGACTACTAGAAGGATCAACCAGGTAGCATTCCTCGTCGACGTTGGTACCGCATAGAGTATGGCCGCCAGAGGAAAGAAGGGGAAGACATCATATTAACATGACAAGATACAAGAGCTTGATCTCTCAGTATTATAATGCAATAAATCACCAAACCTTCTTCACATTTGGTGATCTCATTCTTAGAAAGAACTCATCTAGCCAGGTCGGATCATTTGGAAAGTTAGACCCTTAATGGAAAGGTCCATACAGTGTTGTTAATGTTTTCATACAGTGTTGTTAATTTTTTCTCTTCCAAAGCTTATAAGTTAGAAACTTCAAGTGGCAGAACTCTGCAAAATACATGGCATGTATGAAATCTAAAGCATTTCATGTAAAACATGCAAGATTTTTTTCCACTGAAATCAAGTTCATAACTTTTATTTCTTATTTGCTATTCATTTATTTCCTAGTAGAAATAGGTCATCTACAGAGCCAAACTCTGTAAGCATGTCTTAATTCTATCATCTACAAAGGAATTACTCAAAGCAGAGCTTCAATCTGATGACTATGGCAGGTCCTAACATCCTTTCCAATGAAGTAGGTCTTCTAACTTAATGATAATAATGAGCTATTTTGAATATAGAAGATGACAAGAGCCAACTTGTCTTTGTGAAAGCTACATGCATCATGACAAGTATCAAAAATTGAAGACAGTGTTTTATTTAATGTGACACCACTTAGCTTATGGTTTGAAATGCCAAGCTGTTTAATATCCAAACTATATGTGTAATATATATATATTTTTGGATAAGGACGGGCGGTACCGTCTGGAGTTTTTATTAATAATAGGAAACCTTCACTTATGACAGAGGAATACCATGATTATATATTGAGCAGGAGACTCCCACTAAAATTCATGAAGTGAGTACAAATAAACCTGCAAAAAACACGAAATGCTACGTGGAAAATGTAAATGGCCGAAAAATAAAGCATACATCAATATATGAATGTCCGATTTTAACATAAGATGCTAATTGCCTCCGTAATGAAATGCTCTCATATAGCCATGGCAAAAACTTCAGATCCCACACAGCCGAGAGTGATCACTATGGCGCTCCAGATCAAGAGTCTGTGCATAGTACCCACCATATAAAAGGAAATAGTCAATTGGCAACAGCAAGAAATGGAAGATACCAAGTAAAAAAGAAATCAAATATATACCCATGTTGCCTGTATTCTCTACAAATACAGGCAACCGAATGTATAGTTAGCCAACATGCAACTGGACTCATGTGACCTCGTAGCCCTCTGCACCTAGTCTCAAAACTCACAAAAAAGATGCTTAATTATCCATGGTAAAAGAAAAACACTTCCGTTAAAGCTTAAGAAAATAAAGCAAGCAAGCAACAAAGGATGAAACCAAACCAAGGTTTCCTGCATCAACTAGTGACACAGGCAACAACAATGAAAGCTGGCCAACCCAGTGGGAGACTAACCAAACCAAGGTTTCCTGCATCAACTAGTGACACAGGCAACAACAATGAAAGCTGGCCAACCCAGTGGGAGACTAACATAATCAGAGCCGTAGAGCAGAGGAAGTGGCATCCAAATGAATGGCACCACGAATCTCGCATGGTAGGCTATGTAATGATGTATACAAAGTTAACCGGTCGAATGTAATCCACGCTGTGATAAACCATGTGCTGTAAAGTTGGCTTCTCTAGGGCAAAATTGCAATGTTGTATTATTCAGACATAAAAATGTAATGGCTCTACGTAGTTCTGAAGCAAAGGTATCCGTATACTGTTGAATCTGACCCACGCAAGAGAGGAGCATTCGACAGTCTGTCTCAACTATCAACTCATCATAATACCGTGCATAGCAAATTAAAGCATATGTAAGAGCATACAATTCAGAACGCAGAGGGCTGACAAAAGGCAACGGATAACAGATAGCCGATACAAACACTCCTTGATCATCTCGCTAGATGGATCCACCCGCCAAGGCCGACCTTCCAGCCGCTGCATTCACATTTCAATTTTAGCTTATCGGATGGCGGAAGCGCCCAATGCACAACACGAGGAAGACGTGTCTTCAAAGGCGGGGGAACGAACGTGCAACCAAATGAGGTATATACTATGAAAATTTCTTCCCCTCCGTGGTGGTACATTAATTATAAACACTTGCACGTACTATCTCAAACAATTGGCGGTAAGAAAAAGCAGCTTCCCTTAAACGAATTGCAACATATTCCTTCCAAATAGCCCAGAGGATTAAAATAGGAACAATGACCCTCAACTGACCTTTCATAGAATGACATGATGAAAAATGCCACCAACATATAAAATGCACATATGTAGACGACTGATGCGGCATCGGGTCGAAAAATAACTGTCATTTCTTGCCAAAGTGGACGAATAGCAGAACACTGTAAAAAGATATGATCTTGTGTGTCTGAAGGGTGCTTGCAGAAAACGCATTGAGAGGGAAAAACCGAAACCCATGTGCAAAAATTATCCACAAGAAGTAAAGAATGCGACCACAATTTCCAAAGAAATATGCGACCCCCTGGATGTGAACCCGACCACCATGCATAGAGAGGGTGAATAAAAGAATGCTCACAGGCAGAGATAGTTTGATAGGTTGACTTAATGGAAAATTGACCATGTGAATCCGCTAGCCAATTCATTCCTTACGGCATAATATCAACCAGCTGAGACATAAAGTCATGGATGCGACATAGACGCCTCTAGCCTGCTGAATCATAAATATGCACATACATAGAAGCGCGCTTGCCATATGTCATCTAACAATAATGAGCCCACAGAGAGTTGGAGTTATGATAATTCTGCCAAATCTAACAACCATAAGCCTGCTGAGTAGCTGAAAGACTTCGAATGCCTAAGCCCCCAGCCTCAACCGGCCGACAAACTAGATCTCAGGCCTTCCAATGATGTCAGCCATTCCATAAAAAGACAGCCATCTTACGATTCAATTCATCCTCAACACTCTTTGGAAGTCGTGCGCTAGCAAATATATGCGTAGGCATGGAACAAAAAACATGACGAATAACTTCGAAGGCCAAGCATTTAACTTAGCATCAAAGTGTTTAAGTAATGAAACACAGTAGCTAGCTCGATTAATGCCCTTATACAAAAAGGAGCCGAGATATTTAATTGGAAGAGCAGCTAAGCACATACCTAAGGTCTGTGACGCTCTCAATCTAGATGCCCCTGAACCAACAACCACTTGACTTTTATGATAATTTACAAGCTGGTTGAAGGCTTGTTAATATGCCTCTAAAAAATGCCGAAAGTGGACGGAACCATTCAAAAAGATAACCAAATTCGTCAGCAACCCAGATGAGAAACACTGGGTACTCTACCTGCTTGAAAGCCCCGTATGTTGCCCGTATCCATTAAAGCATTGAGACCGTGCGAGAATCCTTCAGAAGTCAAAATAAAAAAAGAATGGAGAGAGAGGATCCCCCTGCTTTACACCACGTCCCTTAGAAAAGTAACCCACGGGCTTTCCATTAACCAATACCAAACACCTGGTAGCAGCTAGATTATTCATAATGAGACGAACAAAGTGAGGCTTAAACCCCATCTTGTGCAAAAGATGTTATAGATACGTCCAACACACCCTGTCAAAAGCTTTGGCCATATCCAATTTAACTAGGACATGGCCGCCACGGGCTAATCGGTCAATAAGGTGGACCATTTCTTGCGCTAAAAGAATTTGCTCTGTGATGTCCCTACCCTTCATAAATCCTGCATGTTCAGGAGAGATAATATTATAAAGCATCTCTGATAACCGTGTTTTGATTAAATGCGTGACCACTTTAGACCAGAAAGTTGGTCAAACATATAGGACGAAAGTCAGCAAAGGTCTGTGGATTTTCCACCTTAGGAACCAGCATAATGAGGGCTGATTCCATCGCTCTTGGTACCTGGATCCCCCAAAAGAATTCTTGAACTGCCTTAAGAACATCAAGATGTATGACAGGCCAAAAAAGATGATAAAAGGAACGCAGAAAGCCATCCGGCCCAGCCACACTCGTGGGACTAAGATCCCACACAGCTTGCTTTACCTCCTGAAGCATGGGAATGGACAATAAAAAGCCATCACTATCCTCCGATAAAAGCTTTGGAATATGCTGAATAATAGACTCAATAATACTGCGAATGCATTGGCGGCGCCGCCTATCTCTTACAGTCTGGTGATAAAAAGCTGTATTAGCTCACCTGATGCGATTCAAGGAGCCCTAAACATACAAACTTCATAAACAAGTGCCTTGAACATACAAACTCCACAAACAAGAAGCTTTTGCACAAATAGAATATGTAAACTAAAGAGATTCTTATTCAAACATGTACAAGATGAGCCAAGGGATGTATATGCATGATTTTTCTATGTTTATTGAGGCTAAGATCTGATTGTCCAAATTTTTCAATGCATATGATAAGATGTAAGGGTTGGTGGGAGGGCAGGATGCTCATTTCATGCATTAGAGTCGTAATATCGAGTTTAGTTTTTGTTTTGTCTTTGTTATGGTATAGGATATTTTATAGAGTCTTGTAATATGTGTTTATAGTGATAACTACCATTTTTGAGTGTTTTCTAAGGTGACAATGCTAAATAAGGAAAGTGGCTTAGAGAGTCCCTATTTTTCAGGAAGGCAGCCGGACACCAGTCGGTATTTTAGATACCCAGGTTGGAGTACTGGTCCAAATGGGTTCAAACAACTTGGAAGTGTTAGATAAATTAATTTGGGACGATGTTTATGTTTTACACTTTTCCTAATTCGGGATACAAGATGGATCGAAATCAGGTGGAAGCTGGGAGTCCAGAATAGAAAGTACTGAAGTTCACTGGATGGATACCTAGTCTTTAGAAGCCCGTATCTCTGTCAAGAAGGGTCCAAATGAGGTGATTCAAAAGCCCAAATTCAAGAGAATTTCATGAGCTACAACTTTACTGAAGATTGCAAACCCATTTGCGTCTAAAAGTAGATAGAAGCCAATAACCGACAGGGTGTAATTCCACAGCGAGATTTTAGGGATGTGAATTATGTAATCTTCCTTGATTAGCTTTGACTTATCTTTTATGTAAATTTGATTAAGATTAATAGGTAGTAATCTTAGGACTTTTATTGATTATTTATCTTTTAGGAAAATCAAATTATAGTCTTAAATAGGTAGGCAACGGCTGTACAAAAAAAATTCAGTTTTCAGAATTTCAATTTCAGAATTCCAGCAGTTTGTGCAGCCGTGTGTTGCCTTCTTTAGGTTTGTTTTTCCTTTGGTTTTCAGAAATTAAAAATCAAGGCTAGATCCAATCAAGGTTTGAGCAAACCTAGTTGGTGAATCACAATCCAAGGATATGGAACGACGTGTTGGATTGGGAGATTCGAATTGCTCGACGAAGACGTTGTTGACTTCTCTTGTCCAAGAAGGTGGCGATTGCGCCATTGTCGCACGCAAGGGTCGATCAAAGGTGTCTTTTGAAGTTGAAAGAAGCGATCGTCATTTCCATACGATCCAAGATCGTATCAAAGTGGTATCAGAGACGAGGTTCTTCTATTCAACTCAATTATCCTTTTTCATTTTTTTTGTCTATTCTCTGTTTCATCGTACCCCAAGTTCTTTTTATTCTTGAACTATGTCCTTTTTCTTTTGGTTGTCAATCCCTTGTCTCCATTCATGGAGTGTCTGATCATTTTTTAAACCATATTCATATATTAAAAAAAGAAGAAGAAAGACACAAACAGAGAAGGCTGTGTTTTGCACAGCACCGCTGTAGTCGAAACAACACAAAAGGGGTTATGTTTTCTTCTGCTGGACGGAACATGAAACTCCAACAGAAAGTTTGGACTTTGCAGATATTTTTGCTATGAACCCTTCAAGATTGAATCTTTACACACGCTTAGCAATAGGGTCATTGTGTTAGGATTTAAATTCAGCCATAACATATAAATCTAGTCCATTGCTTAAAAGTGCTTCCTAGTGTCACTCGTAAATCTTGTTGCTAACGAAGCTTTTAGTTGATTTTAGACTTGTGTGACTTGATTGCATTGTTTCTTGGTTGTGTTGCAATTTTCTTGTATCCAAGACTTTGGTGCCCTTACATCTATTCGGCATACATCAAAACTATTTTATCAACACCACGGATTCCACAACAAAGCATCCTAAGAGTCTACGGGTGTTCCATGAAAAGCATCTTCTTGACATGGGTTATTCGGTTATATCAAAAAAAAGAGACTTTCGGCAGAATACAAAAAAAAGAGAGCCGAGAATAAAAAAAATATATTCAAAAGCAAAAATATATCTTTCAAGGATCTGAGGCTTAAGACGTTTGGAGGAGAGTGGGAAACTTAGTTGTTTATCAATTTGCTTGACTATCAAGAGTTCCAAGGTTTGCTTTGAGCTAAGTACTCAAAATACGCCCTATTTCATTGTCTTGGAGTTTGGATACTTATATATTGCAATTGATCAACAACTTTGTAATCAACTTTCATAAGGCTAAGGTTAACTAAGGATTGTCCAGGGCAACCCTTAGTTTCTTTGGCTCAGCCTTTGACATAATTTTTGGTCTTTTTTTCCTTGATTCTTAGAAGGTTAAGTGTGTTAAATTGTCTTGTTCTTGGCTTGATACCTTTGCTTATTAGTTGCTGAAATTTGGATGACACATTGGAGAAAAAGGTGCAATTGATCATCGGATTGTGTTAGACACTTGAGAAGCTTGCTTTGGTTGATCTAGCCCAAGATTGGCTAAGGAAAGCACAAACTTGAGTGACTTTACAAGAGCGAGAGAGGAACATACACATTGGTTTTGATTTTCACTAACGTAACGAAATCTCTTTTGTCTTTGTGTTAGTTTTTCTTTTCTTTTCTTGTCTTCTTTATTTTATTTCAGGTGAAAACATGTCGTCGACCAATGCCGTAGATGAGGAGACAAGGGCTGAACTGTCACTTGAAAAGGTGTTGGAGAAATTGCAAGAAATCTCCAACAAGGTGGAAGAATTGGATTGGAGAACCTTGAATCAACAAAGTTCACAAGTTGAAGAGTTGGTTGGCACCATTTGGGGAGTCATGTGTTATGAGCATGACTACAACGGGTTGAAAAGCACATGATTACCTTTGGAAAATCAAATGGTATTTGGGTAAGAAATTGGTGTTGCAAAGTGCCTAAGTTTCAAAATTATCCACAACATGATAAAGATATTAAGACATATTACAATGAATTGCTAGATAACTTGTATTATGCTTACATTGAAGAGGTTGAAGAATTAACCATGATTAGATTCATTGCTGGGCTAAATAAAGAGATTGCACATGAAATGATGCATTGTAGATATGAAGAACTTGAAGCTATGTATTAGCATGCAACCAACATTGAAAATAGGATAAAATTTAAGAAGGACATGGATGATTTTTTTGCTAAAATGCATAAGCGTGGCAAAGCTGAAATTGTTTCTAAAAAGGAGCAAAAAGCTGAAATTGTACCTAAAGTTGATGCTAACACAAAACCGGAAGTTGATTTGTTCCCACATGACTTGAATGAGGTCAAAGTTAATGCATCTAATGAGCATGAATTGCATGATAATACAGCTGAATTGCATGGCAAAATCTTGGTTGAATTGCATGAGAAAACGAGTGAACATGAGGATGATTTAAATGTTGAAGTAGCATCGCCTATTTGTCTTGATTTGTGTGAACCACATGCATTGTGTGATCTTGAATTGAAACCTGAACTTGAGCTTGTGTCACATGAATTAGACGATGATTTAAATGATGAATCGGATGTAATTAATTTGGATGAATCTAAGTTGATAGTTAAGAGTGTTGGATCATTTGTTGTTGAATCTTTTAAGCATGTTGGTCTCCCTAGTCTACACTGTTTTCATGATCCTTTTTATATGAATCATATACACACGGCCTTTAGTATGATCCATTTCCATAGTATGCTTGTTCATAGGATGATTCATGCCATGTTTACTCATGAGAGATGCCATATCACATTGTCTTGTTTCCCTTTCCAAATCTAAGTGACATGTGACTTTGTTTTCCATGATAAATTGTTGGTCTATGTGTTGATTGAGTTTGAATGTTCGTTGCATGATGGATTTTGGTTGCGTCCTAGACATTCATGTTTGATTAAGAGAAGCATGACTATACACTTTGAACACATCAAGAAGAGGTTTGTATTGACGTGGAGTTGTGATCTAATGTGTGATAAGTCTTTCTTTTGGAAGCTTCATAATTGTGTCTCTTGTACATTGTTAATGCATCCTAAGCATGTGAAAGTGAAGATACAAAAGAGGTATGACTCTACTCCTTATTTATCTCTTTGCCATCATCTTTTACTTGTTCATGATTCTAGATATGCGTTTATTGATTTAGAGTTTGAGGTGTATATCTTTGTGCACCCTAAACATGTTAGGAAGAGGTATTTATTGATGTCTAGATGTGTCATCATGGGAATACGTGGTCATCCTAAGCATGTTAGACTTAAATTATGTATGATCATTACACTTGGTTTGCTTGAACTTGTATCTTACATAGTTTATGAGTCATTTGTGGAGTATCCCTCTTATCTATTTGTGTTATTAGATTCGAGGTCGAATCCTTTTGAGGAGGGAGGGAATGATGCGATTCAAGGAGCCCTAAACATACAAACTTCACAAACAAGGGCCTTGAACATACAAACTCCACAAACAAGAAGCTTTTGCACAAATAGAATATGCAATGAAGATTTTGATGTGGAATGTTTGAGGTATTCGTACCTCTGTTGATCGTGTATTATCATTGGTTCGTCGCCATCATTTTCATTTCTTGTGATTATTAAGCCAAAGGCACGTGCATCGGCTTTATTATCCTATCATCTTCTGTTTGGTTTTTCAAAAGCTGCATCGGTATGTGACGATCATATTTGGGTTTTCTGCCGAGATTCCATATTTTCGTTTGAGGGTCATACGAGAGGTATTCAGAATTTCTCTATTCAATTTAAGTTGTTAGCTTCAGGCGATGTATTTTGGTGTACCTTTGTTTATGGTTTGCATTTGGCTATGGCTTGACGCCTGTTGTGGGAAGATCTTACACACTTTCATCATACTTTGGATATACCAAGTCTTGTTGGGGTTGATTTCAATACATTTCTTACGCTTGATGAACACAAAGGCCGATCTACCCCAGCCTTACGATCTTTGCAGGATTTTAACAATTGTGTAGCAGTATGTTTGCTTCACTCAATTCCATATCACGGATCACTTTACACTTGGTGTGATGGCCGCGATTTTGGAAGGGTCTGGTGTCGTCTAAACCATTTCATGTGTTCTCAGTCTTTTTTTGATCTCTTTGCCAAGGTGAGCTATCAGCATCTTAGTTGGGCAACTTCAGATCACGCACTTCTCTATCTGCACTGCTCACCAAAGGTTTTAGCTGCTTCTGCCTCTTTTCAGTATTTGGATGCTTGGACTACCCATTCTGATTTTGGTTGTTTTGTTAAGCATCATTGGAAATCCTTTCCCACGGTAGGTGGAATGTGGGGATTTTATTACAAGCTGCGTCAATTAAAGTCATATTTGCATTGTTGGAACAAAGATGTTTTTGGAAATATATTTGATGCGGTTGCAAGTGCTGAAGCTGAGGTTGCTCGGCGGGAAAGGGACTTTGATGCGAACCCATCGGATAGCACCCGTATCCAGTATCATCTGAGTACGACCTTGTTGAGTCAAGCCCAATCGAGAGCATTTCTATTCTTGAAGCAAAAGGCAAATATGAAGTGGCTGCGTGAGGGAGATGATACGATCTTGGATCGTATGGAAATGACGATCGCTTCTTTCAACTCCAAAAAACACCTTTGATCGACCCTTGCGTGGGACAATGGCGCAATCACCACCTTCTTGGACAAGAAAGTCAACAACGTCTACGTCGAGCAATTCGAATCTCCCAATCCAACACGTCATTCTGTATCCTTGGATTGTGATTCACCAACTAGGTTTGCTCAAACCTTGATTAGATCTAGCCTTGATTTTTAATTTGTGAAAACCAAAGGAAAAACAAACCAAAAGAAGGCAACACACGGCTGCACAAACTGCTGGAATTCTGAAATTGAAATTTCTGAAAACTGAATTTTTTTGTACAACCGTTGCCTACCTATTTAAGACTATAATTTGATTTTCCTAAAAGATAAATAATCAATAAAAGTCCTAAGATTACTACCTATTAATCTTAATCAAATTTACATAAAATATAAGTCAAAGCTAATCAAGGAAGATTACATAATTCACATCCCTAAAATCTCACTCTGGAATTACACCCTGTAGGTTATTGGCTTCTATCCGCTTTTAGACACCGAATTAGGGTTTGCAATCTTCAGTAAAGTTGTAGCTCATGAAATGCTCTTGAAGTTGGGCTTTTGAATCACCTCATTTGGACCCTTCTTGAACAGAGATACGGGCTTCCAAAGACTAGATATCTATCCAGTGAACTTTAGTACTTTATATTCTGGACTCCCAGCTTCCACCTGATTTCGGTCCATCTTGTAGCCCGAATTAGGAAAAGTGTAAAGCATAAAAATCGTTCCAAATTAAGTTATATAACACTTCCAAGTTGTTTGAACCCATTTGGACCAGTACTCCGACCTGGACATCTATAATACCGACTGGTGTCCGGCTGCCTTCCTGAAAAATAGGGACTCTCCAAGCCACTTTCCTTATTGCAGAAGGTCAAATGAATTTGAGACATGTGCTGCACGCGAACGAGTAAAATGGGGGGAAGAAAGTGGGAGAGCCTTCTGATGTCTGCACAATAGTTTAGGAGGCATCCGAAAAACATCACGAACCCCTAAATCAGGTGGGGTGCCCAGATGTGCTAAGCGGTCATCCATAGGAGCCTGAGCCATAGTGTCAGATATAACTGCCTGAACTTGATTGCGAATGAAATTAAGGATAACCTCATCCTGATCATTGTCTAAAGAATGCTTTGGGTGAGTACCAATATCTAGCTCACCATCAGATAGCAAATAAGTTTCAGCCGGAGCAGTCAAGTCACTTACAATACTGCCATCAACACCCAGTAGTCGGGAGAGATCCTGTGCATATGAAATTGATGGTGACCGCCCCATTTCACGGGAGGTAATAACTGAGAGAGAAGGTCCAGCCTTAAGAGGAAGGACTGTCACTAAAGGATGATCCTGTAGTATCTCAGGCATAACAGGCTGTTCATCCAAATGTCCAGGCTGGGGTTTTTCAGGATTAGCGCTGACTTAACAATATCAAAACGCGTTGGCCGAGATGGTTTCACAGCATGTTCACCGATGCTTTGCTGCTTTTCTGTCACCTCAGGTTTGCCACAATCAACAGCTGCATGGCCCAAATGATAACAAGTCGAACAATAAGATGGTAGATCCTCATAAACAACTTGCTGAGAGATTAACCGAGAGGATTCTTGAACAAAAAAACACATAGGAAGCTTCTGAGAAACGTCAATCTCCACGCAAAGACACGCTAACAAAGGCTGGAGGACCGCGGTAGTGGTTGTGTCAAGTTTTATAGGCGTACCCAACATCCGGCCGATTTGAAAAAGCGCATCGCGTTGATGGAAGTGAACCAGAAAGCCAGGCAGAGATACCCATATCGGTATTATGAGCACTTCAATTGTAGAGTCATAATCAGGTGTCCATTTTGTAACGTGCATGTGTTTAACAGCAATAGACCAACTCTGACGAGAGAATCATCTCAAATAGTCTGCCTCCTGATCAAAATGAATTAAGACATGGCTAACATCAAGAAGACCAATTCATACCGTACTAGTGAATCCAATACGATCAACGCCGATCGGATTGTGGCCATAAGTGGACGGCCATACCAGAATGTGCTAGCCAAAGTAAAATGATAGGGGGCCGCTAGCAAGGAGATTTCATTGTCCGAGAATGTGATCAATGGGCTGTCCTTATCTTTTGAATCTGCTTCGGAGAGATCGATGGAAAGGATGATGAAGCGGAAAGTGAGGTGTAAGAACGTGGCTTACCGGAGGCCAGCAGGGTTTTGGAGGATAGCAGCGGATTCAATGCTGCCAAAGGCTCCATAGGCGATCGCAGAGGCTGAAAAGAGAGAAAGGAATGAGGAGTGAAGTTAGATAGAAGAAGAGAGGAGTTGCTGTGGTATCGGAGGAACAGCGGCGGCGTGAATCATGGTGATCCCGCCTGCCGCTGGAAATAGCCAGACGATATATGTGTGTGTATATTTATATATATATGTATGTATATGTATGTATGTGTGTGTATACTGATGGCTTAGTTCCTATTTGCTTTTTAACTCGATTTATTCTTTAGATTTCCTTCCTTTTTGGGCGATGAAGATATAAACATTTCTCGATGCTGAATTGGTTACTATTTTTGCCCCTATATTTTTTTTTTCTTGATGACCAATTTGTGCGTGTCTGAGCCTCTTCTGCCATTGATATGTGAAAGTTGTTCCTAAGTTGCCCTTTCTTCTCCTTTTTCCCCTCCCTTATCTTCTCACCTTTTGAGAGTTTGATTATATATGACGGATTAATTGAAAAGGAAATTGGGAGGAGAGAAAATAACTCCCTCGTTCTGAATGCAAATTGCGTGACTTATGGGGTTACTTTTTTTGTTCTTTTTATCCCGTTCTCTTCCGTGGACTTTTAGGTGTTTAGTTGGTAGGTTTTCAAATTCAATTTCTTGAAATATGGTGTGGAAATGCTGGCAACCCATTTTTTGGATGAGGTATTTTGTCGTAGCACCTTCGGCAATTACGTGATAGGACGAAAGAATTAAACGAGTGAAGATGATAATAATCAGTGTGATTTGGTAGAATCTCTTGACATGAAGATGAGGTTGTGAGTTGAGTTATACACTTAAAAATGTTGATAAACGTCATAGAGAACGTGACACATTTGTTTCAGGATGAATGGTCGAAACTAGAGGGACTGGACCGAAGGACCGGATGGGATCCCCCACCAAGGTTATCGTCTTATCCGGTTTCCCTTCATCGTTATTGAAGGTTACCGTCTCCATCCAGCCTTACGTTTTTGTTGACCATTTTTCACTCAACTTCATTTCTGAAAGAAGATTCTCATATCGTTGAAGGAATTTAGCTTCACTATCTCTAATGACACGGGACAATGGGATTCTCGACGCCTCTTTCGAGTGAGGAGATCCGGACTGATGAAGAACCGGAAGGGATAGGACAATTAATGGCAAGAGGGTGGACATTGTACCATTTTTGGTTGATTACTCGCTTCCTACAGGAACAAAGACAAGTTTCATATTTTTGATTTGATTCATGCCAAGATCTTGTGACATCTGGATAGTTCTCTTGTGAGCTTGTGTCTAAAATCTAGGACGAGGTTTATGTCCAGGAAATGTACCACATTTAAGTGTACTGTGTTGTCCACGGGATCGAAGTAGGTTATTAGACTCTTGTTGGGTATTAAAGAATGTAAATGGACAGCTGCTTTGCGAGCCTGCTACGCTTCTTTAGCTGTAAAAATTTGACAGCAAAGGGATCATTACTTTAGCTATGCGCACATTATTAAGAAATGAGAGATTTGGTAAATAAGGATTAAGCTCTGTATCCCCATTGTTATTCCAACAAGGAAAAAAGGATGTCAAGTTTTTCTTTGGAAAAAGGATGGTTGATCATATTTGCTAAATGTTCTACTCATAGGAAATGCATCCAGAGTGCTACTGGCTACATTTGGATCCTACAACAAGAATATGCAATGGTTTGCACATTCATCTGGATTGAGAGAAATGCAGAAAGCACCTTTTAGGATTCAGAGAACGGGACAGAAGCTTTTGAGAACGCTCTGGAGAGACTTGTATACAGACTCACAAAATATGAAGTGCTCTGAGGACTAAGAACTCGTCTAGTTCTGTTATTTTAGTGGCACAGAACCAGAATAGAGAGATTCGTTTTATTAGTTGACCTCCACAAGTAAAAAACTCTTGAAGAACCCGAAACACCTTTGGCAGTTTGGTAGCCGATAATCTTTCTGGTGCTAATCAATTGATCATCATATAATGTCCATTTGATAAATATAAAAAAACTATAAACGCAACGTGCGTTTGTTGTGTGTGCGCGTGTGTGTATGTGTAATTGTATGCATATATGTTTGTATATGTATATATATGTGTGATGCGTGTTTCATGCAAGAAGACTCAACCTTTTCTTCGTTCTAACGTGTCTTCCATAAGATGCCTTGTTCGGTGACAAGAATGGTTCAAAACCATTCTTGGCCATGTGCCTCCTGTTTAGACCAAGCAATATCCATCACTTGAAGCTTGTGTATGGTCCAAGAACATCAATACACCTCCGATACGTGTCTTCAAGATGGTAAGATTCGATTCTCCCATAACGTTTGCTCAACACGTTGATATAGAAACTAAGTTTTGATCAATGAACAAAAGAAAAACAAGGAAGAACCTTGATTCGCAGCCTTGGGCGAAATTTATCAATTTTTATTTAACTTTTCCATTTACAGGTGGCTATAGACCCTACTGATTGTTAAAACTAGGCTAACCCTAATTTACCTAAGATGAGACAGGACTTCCACTTGAAAACTATCATTTATGCACCTATCAGAAATTCCATGCTTAATCTCGGCCATCGAGAGGCCAAATTTGTCAATAAAATCTTGATAATTTTAGCCTCGGATGTCTAGTTTTCATAGCATCTTGAATCATCTAAGGAAGACATCAGATGGGAGAGTTATGGCCAATACCGAGATAGGGTCATCCTGTGAAAACCCTAAAAAAGGCATTTTTCCCATGTTTAGAAAGTTTATTTTCCTATCTTCTAACAAACGTTTTTAATGGCCAAAAAATTCTAAAAACCAGTAAAACTACTATGAAATACATTATGAAAGATTACAAGCTATGGTAGCCAAAAATTAGGCCATGCAAGCCTTTTTATAATACGACAGATACAAGAACATGCCTAGACATTGCGTCCAGTCCGCCCTCCATCCCATGCTCTTTCTTCCATCATCAAATCAAATTTAGAGGCACTAAAAGATAGCTCCAATGCTTAGCAACCTTGCCATCCTTGTGTTGCACAAGTTCTGCAAGTATCGAGTTAGCGCCCATCTTCAGTTCTTTCCTTTTGATTCTACTGATTGGACCCTCTAAAACTTCTTCGGACATGTGGCCCCCCTTCTCTAACCCTCTGCATGTCTTTTACTTGTGGATTGTGCTCCATGTCTTTTACATGTCTTTTACTTGTCTTTTACATGTCTTTTGCTTGTGGATTGTGCTCCATGTCTGTTATGCCCCGCACCCTCCGTAGGTTAATTAAAAGACAAAGAAGGAATTAATGGAGATTAATGACGGTCAACGGTAATGAATTAGGAATTAAGTATGAGGATTAATTAGAAATTAATGAGAAGATTAAATATTAGAATTAATTTGTATTTAATTTTAGAATTAAATAATAAAGGTTTATCCTTTAAGATAAATAAGATAATAGATATAATTAAGAAACTCCAAATTTCACCCTGCCCATATAAAAACTGACAAACGTCAGTTTCCTCATTACGCAGAGAAAACTGACCCAGCCCCTCCATCCCCATAGGCGACGTTGGCATTCTCAACCCTAGGTAAGGATTTCTTCAAGATCCATCCTTCAATCTTCGTCCGATCCTCCTTCGTTCTTCGAGTAATCAAAGGCAAGTAATCATCTTATAAGTTCCTACGTTTTGTGAAAGAGAAAAATGGCCTATTTTGATATCAAATTGGATCACCATGCAGTAGTTTCTCTATGTGAATCTATGTGTACGCTTTATGTGTTTTGGTTTGAGATTTGGCCACTGTATATGAAAATCATTCATCGTTGTTGTGGATTATCCGAAATACTGCAAATCCTTACCCCTCGAATCCCTTCTTGGTGTGATTTCATGATTGTGTGAGGTTTGAGGAAAAGATGAGATTTTTGGTTCGATAAAGTCGGAGTAATTGTGTACTAGGCTTGAATCATTGTTTGTTATGTGCGTAGCGTTTGAATCTGCAGTTTAAGCATGTGGTGATAGCAGGGATTAAGCTTGGATTGATTGGGATGAAGTTTGGGTACGTTGGTGTTTATGGTTCTGCAGTTGTTGCAGAAAACGCAAAACTTCTTTGCTGGAATCGTGGACATCGATCGATGGACATCGATCGATCGATGTATAAGAGGCTGAGAGATCGATGTTCTCTGATGGACATAGATCGATCGATGTAAGGGTATGATGTCACATCAATCGATCGAAGTAAGGGGATGATGTCCATCAGTTTTATGGGAACATAGAGGAAGAAAGAGGGAAGCTCGAGGAAATCTTTGGGTGACCTTAGAGGCTTCGTAGGACCTGATTGAAGGTAGACTAAGTCTTGGGAACATGATTTAGGATGGTGAATCGACTTGGTGATTTCAAAGGGGTTTTCGAATCGGGTTTCAACGTGGATAACCTAGGAGGGTTAGGAGATGAACGCACGAGGTGTTTTAGAGTTCAATGAAGGATAGATAGGGATACTTGCCTTGGTTTGTGAACCTTAGAATCAAGACTAAGTGTTGACGAGATGGTTGAAGCCTAAGTTTGGATGTGTAAGCTAGTGAAATCTTGTGTGTTGCTTGCACTTGCGCATGTGTACATGAACTGCTTATGTGAACGAGATATGAGATTGAAACGAGGAGTCTTGCATCATGACACTTGCATTTGCATATTGTTTTGAAAAAGAGAGGTGCTTCGGCACAGATTTGCGAAGGTGACCTGTAATGTAAACCGGGTTGGAAATATAAGCCGGGGCGCATTGCAGGGCACAAAAGGCTGTAACGTAAACCAGGATGGAAATATAAGTCAGGGCGCGTTACAAGGTATAAAGTTCTCTGCAATGTTAATCGGGATGGAAATATAAGCCGAGGTGCATTGCAGAGTTTTACGAGATCTGTGATGTAAATCGGGATGGAAATATAAGCCGAGGCGCATCACAGAGCATACGAGCCTATAACGTAAACCGGGATGGAAATATAAGCCGAGGCGCGTTACATGATAACGAGTTATGAGACCAGACATTGTGACATGCATTGCACTGATTTGAAAAGAAATGGCTCATGCATTTGTGATCGGGTAGTGTAGTGCATATTTTGACATGCATCACAAGAGTCAATGTGGTATGGATGTGCGTGGTATTTGATAGCCAATGAATTGTTATTTGCGTGCAAATTGCTGTACTTGCTTTATTACGTTATTTGCCTATATATATTTGGAAGTTTTACGAGACATGTGCCCCACAATTCTCTTGAATTATATATTACTCATGTCTTGCCATGTGTTGATCCCGTATGTCTTATAAGCGGGTTACTTGCTAGCGTTTTTCGCCAAGGGTACTACCTTTGTCATTGCAGATGAGCCTAGCTACGATATGATTTTCATTGAGGACGACGGCGAGTGGGCAGAATGGGATGCCTAGACTTTGTGGAGGGAATTGATTAGCTAGATTCTGTTATTTCTGATTCATTTGAGGTTTTAGATGGCTGTGACCATATACAGTTTTTGGTGTTCGCTTTGTCTTTCGATGTACTGCGTTGATGATTCAGATTCACGAGATATGTTTCCGCACTTATTTCTCTTACGTCATTGATGATGTGTATTCGAGAGATGAGACGTCTTGTAGTCTTCTCAGTAAGCTACGACGGGTCTACCGGTTTGGATTCCGCTGTCCAGGTCGGGGCGCTACAGGTGGTATCAAAGCCTAGGCTTCAGATCTACCTCGGAGACCTAGGTTATGACATGTAGAGTCTTAAGATATGATTTTCACCTTAAGTTGATCTTTAAGTCTAAGTATGCAATTTTAGATTTAAGTTTGATTGGGATGGGTGTGTGTACGAGCGCGATTAAGTGTAAGCAATAAATGCTATTTATTTTAGTTCATGAATTCCGCCTTGTACACATTATGGACCCCAAGTACTTATTTTTGGAACCTGCTAGATACTAATAAGCGTTGACTTTGCAGAAAATGCCTCCCAGAAGAGATAACCAAGGAAACGGTGGAAATGGGAACGAGAACCCTCCACCACCCCCACCCATCCTAGTGCCGCAAGCATTGATAGACGCTATCACGGTGATAGCTCAGGGGGTTGCTCAGCAGCAGAAACAACCACAACAACCTCCACCACCTCCCCAACAAGGCATCAGATACTATATTGGGGAGATGCGCAAGATGCATGCCCGAAACTTTGAAGGGACCACTGACCCAGAGGTGGCTGGGTTTTGGCTCGATGAAGTGGAGAAATGCTTCAGGCTTGTGCAAGTGCCTGAAGAACTTAAGGTGGATGTGGCCACCCCGTTACTAATCGGCAGAGCCAATGCATGGTGGAATGGCATGCTGCCCAAGATGACTCCTCCTATTCAGTGGAGACAATTCGTACAGGCTTACAAGGACTACTATGTGCCTGAGACTGCCATTCTGGAAAAGATGAGGCAGTTCGACAAGTTTGAGCAAGGAAGGATGTCTGTTTTCGATTGCGCTGACAGGTTCCATGCCTTGGGCAAATTCACACCCTTGATATTGGAAAATAATCGGATGAAAATGCTAAAGTTCGAAGAGGGTCTGAACCCCCGCATACGGACGGCTATAGCGGGGTCAAGTTTGAAAACTTTTGAGGAAATGCTGGACGCATGTTACCGAGTGGAGAGTGACATGCGTAGGTCACAACCAAGAGAGGCTCGTGAAGTGACGAGCAAAAGGCCGAGGGTAGAGCAAAGCGGAAGTAGACCCGGACGTTGGGTCAAGATCCCTAGGAAAGGACAAGCGGGGTCAGCTCAAAGGGCACCGCAGCAGAATCAACCCAATCGCCAGGCACCCGCGGAGTGTTCACACTGTCATAGGAGACACGCAGGTGAGTGTTGGAAGATTACCGGAGCGTGATTCAAGTATGGAAAGACGGGCCACAGGATTAAGTATTGTCCCGAATGGGACCCTAAACCTCAAGCCGGAGTAGGGCCAGCCTAGCAGCAGAAAGGCAGGCCCAATGCGAGAGTCCACGCCATGACGGACGCAGAAGTCCAGGAGGACGCAAACATGGTGACATGTATGACTTAAGTTAAATATTAGTTGTTAAGTTGAATTTTAGTAGTTTAAGTTGGAGATTCAATGTGTTTTTTGTGAAAACCTTTATGTGTTACCCTCTTATGATTAGGTGTGATCTTAGTTAACGAAGTACCCGCCAACGTGTTATTTGATAGTGGAGCTAGTCACTCCTTCATTTCTAAGCGGTTCGCCAAGGGGCTCGACTGTTTACCCGAATGGCTTGAGAACCCATTTAGGGTGCAAGCAGCAGGCGAGCAAGTACTGGTTTCTCACCATCAGTGCAAAGATTGTGACTTGGAACTTGATGGGAAGTTATTCTCGGTGACCTTAGTTCCAATCCCGATGAAGGACTTTGATGTCATATTGGGCATGGATTGGCTGACCAAGAATCATGCCAATATTGATTGTAAACTTAAGCAAGTGACCCTCAAAGACTCTGAGATGAATGACATCACGGTACAAGGAAATGTCAAGATAACCAAAGCTCCAAAGAAGATATACATGACAACGATTAAGGCCTTTAAAGCCTTACAGAAAGGAGCCGAGGGATATATGGTGTATGCATTAGATGCGAAGCAGGAGGTTCTCCCTATAGATCAAATTCCGGTGATCAATGAGTTCAAGGATGTATTTCCGGATGATTTGCCGGGAGTTCCGCCAGCAAGAGAAGTGGAGTTGGAGATCAATTTGATACCCGGAGCCGAGCCTATATCTAAGGCACCGTACAGAATGGCTCCAACGGAACTTAAGGAGCTTAAAGGACAACTTCAAGAGCTGTTGGACAAGAAATTGATATGCCCCAGTGTATCACCGTGGGGAGCTCTAGTTCTATTTGTAAAGAAGAAGGATGGCAGCATGAGATTGTGAATTGACTACCGTGAGCTGAATAAGATTACTATCAAGAACAAATATCCCTTGCCAAGGATCGAGGATTTATTTGATCAATTAAAGAGAGCTCGCTGGTTTTCAAAGATTGACCTTCGTCAAGGGTACCATCAGTTGCTGGTGAAAGCGGGAGACGTTCCTAAGACTGCTTTTCGGACTCGATACGGGCATTATGAATTTTTGGTGATGCCTTTTGGATTAACTATTGCCCCAACGGCCTTCATGGACTTGATGAACACCGTGTTTCGAGAGCAATTGGACCAATCCGTGGTGGTGTTCATCGATGACATCCTAGTCTACTCTCCCGACGAGCAAGCACACGCTGTACACTTAAGAGTGGTGTTGCAAATCTTGAGGCAACAAAAGCTCTACGCCAAATTCAGCAAGTATGAATTTTGGCTAAGAAGTGTAGCCTTTCTCGGTCACGTGATTTCTGAGGATGGGATCTCGGTAGATCCTAAGAAGTTAGAAGCCAACACAGAGTGGCCAAGACCTACAAACGTGACTGAAGTAAGAAGCTTCCTGGGCTTGGCAGGCTACTATAGGAAGTTCGTTGAGGGATTCTCAACGATAGCAGTGCCATTGAGCCGACTGACACAGAAGAAGACCAAGTTCGAATGGACTGCCGAATGCGAGCAGAGCTTTACCGAGCTCAAGAAGAGATTGACCACAGCCCCGGTGTTGACACAACCCTCCGGCACCGACGGTTTCGTGATCTATAGTGACGCGTCCAAGAAAGGACTAGGTATGTACATCATTACAATTAATGTATTGTATATACTTATGCTAGTCTTAAAATTAACGTTCTGTTTATAGGTTGTGCCTTGATGCAAAATGAACGAGTTATTTCGTACGCGTCAAGACAATTGAAACCATATGAGCAGAATTACCCGACGCATGACTTGGAACTCGCAGCCGTGGTATTTGCTCTTAAGATCTGGAGACACTATCTATATGGAGAGAAATGTGCCGTGTTCACTGATCATAAGAGTTTGAAGTACCTATTCTCGCAGAAAGAATTAAATATGAGACAGAGAAGGTGGTTGGAGTTACTCAAGGACTATGACTTGACCATCAACTACCATCTGGGTAAGGCCAACTGAGTGGCGGATGCGTTGAGCAGGAAGTCTAGCCACGCGAGACAATCTCCGTTAGAAAGAGAAATCGAGGAGTTTGATCTCGAATTAGTGGATTCAGTGGTGAATATCCTTACAGCTTTGTCTATCAGCCCAGACTTGGTAGATGGAATCAAAGAAGCGCAGTATGAGGATCCAGCACTGAAAGAAATCCACGACAAATTATCCACGGGGCCAGTAAAGGACTTCCAGTTGTGAGGAGATGGAAGTTTATGGTTTCAGAATTGGTTATGCGTGCCCAGTAAAGACAAACTCCGAACGAAATTGCTCCAGGAAGTGCATAACTCAAGGATGTCTATCCACCCCGGGAGAACTAAGATGTACAAAGATCTCAAAAGAAACTATTGGTGGATAGGGATGAAGAGATCTATAGCGGAGTATGTTGAAAGGTATTTGGTTTGCCAACAAGTCAAAGCCAAACATCAACGACCTGATGGTTTGATGAAACCACTAGAGATTCCGGAATGGAAGTGGGAACACGTGACGATGGACTTCGTAATGGGACTACCCGAGACCAGAAATGGAAACGAGATGATTTGGGTGATTGTAGACCGTTTGACAAAAACATCTCACTTCATAGCTATGCCACATGGTACCTCTTATGAGAAACTATCCAATATATATGTGGATAACATTGTGAGTCTGCACGGAGTCCCTGTCAGCATTGTATCAGACCGCGATCCCAAGTTTACCTCTAAGTTTTGGAGGGCATTCCAGAAAGCTATGGGTACAGAGTTAAGGATGAGTACCGCATACCACCCACAAACGGATGGACAATCCGAGAGAACCATCCAAACCTTGGAAGATATGTTGAGAGCATGCGCTTTAGATTTCCAAGGAAGCTGGGATAGCATGCTGAAATTGATGGAGTTCTCATATAATAACAGCTATCACAGTGCAATTGGCATGGCGCCATTTGAATCTTTATATGGACGTAAGTGCAGGTCCCCTGTTTGTTGGGACGAAGTTGGGGAAAGGACAATCACTGCACCTGAATTGGTTGAGCAAACAGTTGAAAAGGTGAAAGTGATAAGAGAGAAACTAAAAGTGGCTCAGGATCGCAGTAAGAGTTGGGCTGACACAAAGAGGCGACCCTTGGAGTTTGAGGAAGGTGAAAAGGTCTATTTACGTGTTTCACCCACCAAGGGAGTTGCAAGATTCGGAATGAAGGGCAAGTTAAGCCCAAGATATATTGGACCTTATGAAGTGCTTGGCAAGGTTGGAGAAAGAGCATATCAGTTAGCCTTGCCTCCGAGCTTGTCCCAATTCCATAACGTATTTCACGTATCTCAACTAAGGAAGTACGTATCGGACCCGAACCATGTCCTTGAAACTCAACCGTTAGATGTTAAAGAAGATATCACTTACGAGGAACGTCCGATAAGGATTGTGGATAGGAAAGACCAAGTCCTGCGCAGACGTGTGATTCCGTATGTCAAAGTTCAGTGGAGTAACCATACGGAGTGTGAAGCCACGTGGGAGCTTGAGGAACAAATGATGGAACTTTACCCACACCTCTTCCAATAAGGTACGTCAGTTTCGAGGACGAAACGTTTTGTAAGGGGGGTGGAATGTTATGCCCCGCACCCTCCGTAGGTTAATTAAAAGACAAAGAAGGAATTAATGAAGATTAATGACGGTCAACGGTAATGAATTAGGAATTAAGTATGAGGATTAATTAGAAATTAATGAGAAGATTAAATATTAAAATTAATTTGTATTTAATTTTAGAATTAAATAATAAAGGTTTATCCTTTAAGATAAAAAAGATGATAGATATAATTTAGAAACTCCAAATTTCACCCTGCCCATATAAAAACTGACAAACGTCAGTTTCCTCATTACGCAGAGAAAACTGACGCAACCCCTCCATCCCCATAGGCGACGTTGGCATTCTCAACCCTAGGCAAGGATTTCTTCAAGATCCATCCTTCAATCTTCGTCCGATCCTCTTTCGTTCTTCGAGTAATCAAAGGCAAGTAATCATCTTATAAGTTCCTACGTTTTGTGAAAGAGAAAAATGGCCTATTTTGATATCAAATTGGATCACCATGCAGTAGTTTCTCTATGTGAATCTATGTGTACGCTTTATGTGTTTTGGTTCGAGATTTGGCCACTATATATGAAAATCATTCATCGTTGTTGTGGATTATCCGAAATACTGCAAATCCTTACCCCTCGAATCCCTTCTTGGTGTGATTTCATGATTGTGTGAGGTTTGAGGAAAAGATGAGATTTTTGGTTCGATAAAGTCGGAGTAATTGTGTACTAGGCTTGAATCATTGTTTGTTATGTGCATAGCGTTTGAATCTGCAGTTTAAGCATGTGGTGATAGCAGGGATTAGGCTTGGATTGATTGGGATGAAGTTTGGGTACGTTGGTGTTTATGGTTCTCGAATCGGGTTTTCGACTTGGTGATTTAGGATGGTGAATCGACTTGGTGATTTCAAAGGGGTTTTCGAATCGGGTTTCAACGTGGATAACCTAGGAGGGTTAGGAGATGAACGCACGAGGTGTTTTAGAGTTCAATGAAGGATGGATAGGGATACTTGCCTTGGTTTGTGAACCTTAGAATCAAGACTAAGTGTTGACGAGATGGTTGAAGCCTAAGTTTGGATGTGTAAGCTAGTGAAATCTTGTGTGTTGCTTGCATTTGCGCATGTGTACATGAACTGCTTATGTGAACGAGATATGAGATTGAAACGAGGAGTCTTGCATCATGGCACTTGCATTTGCATATTGTTTTGAAAAAGAGAGGTGCTTCGGCACAGATTTGCGAAGGTGACCTGTAATGTAAACCGGGATGGAAATATAAGCCGGGGCGCATTGCAGGGCACAAAAGGCTGTAACGTAAACCGGGATGGAAATATAAGCCGGGGCGCGTTACAAGGTATAAAGTTCTCTGCAATGTTAATCGGGATGGAAATATAAGCCGAGGTGCATTGCAGAGTTTTACGAGATCTGTGATGTAAATCGGGATGGAAATATAAGCCGAGGCGCATCACAGAGCATACGAGCCTATAACGTAAACCGGGATGGAAATATAAGCCGGGGCGCGTTACAGGGTAACGAGTTACGAGACCGGACATTGTGACATGCATTGCACTGATTTGAAAAGAAATGGCTCATGCATTTGTGATCGGGTAGTGTAGTGCATATTTTGACATGCATCACAAGAGTCAATGTGGTATGGATGTGCGTGGTATTTGATAGCCAATGAATTGTTATTTGCGTGCAAATTGCTGTACTTGCTTTATTACATTATTCGCCTATATATATTTGGAAGTTTTACGAGACATGTGCCCCACAATTCCCTTGAATTATATATTACTCATGTCTTGCCATGTGTTGATCCCGTATGTCTTATAAGCGGGTTACTTGCTAGCGTTTTTCGCTAAGGGTACTACCTTTGTCATTGCAGATGAGCCTAGCTACGATATGATTTTCATTGAGGACGACGGCGAGTGGGCAGAATGGGATGCCTAGACTTTGTGGAGAGAATTGATTAGCTAGATTATGTTATTTCTGATTCATTTGAGGTTTTAGATGGCTGCGACCATGTACAGTTTTTGGTGTTCGCTTTGTCTTTCGATGTATTGCGTTGATGATTCAGATTCACGAGATATGTTTCCGCACTTATTTCTCTTACGTCATTGATGATGTGTATTCGAGAGATGAGACGTCTTGTAGTCTTCTCAGTAAGCCACGACGGGTGTACCGGTTTGGATTCCGCTGTCCGGGTCGGGGCGCTACAATGTCTTTTACATGTCTTTTACTTGTGGATTGTGGATTGTGGATTGTGCTCAATGTCATTCCCTCCCTGGTCAAAAGGATTCGTCCTCGAATCCAAATCTATGCAGAATTGAGACAAATCAGTAACATTGAAAGTATTCGAAACATCACCATACTTACCTGGGAAAAGGTCGATGACACAGGCGTTGTCATTTATGTGAGAAAGTACTTTAAAAAGACATCTCTTCGAGGTTGCAATTTGGACTTCCTCTCCTCCAGAAACCACCCCATTTGCAAATTTACCCATACTAGATCTCTTGGTTCAAAGATCTTGTGCTTCTTTCTTTTGTTACCTTGTTCGTCATATTGTTTATTTTTATTTTCAAGCTGTAAGTTCCAGAGCTACAGGTTTCTAGTCAGTCATAAACTGTTCTATCATATGTCCCTAACTTTCATCAATATATATATATACATACATACATACATACATACATATATATATTTTTTTGTAGAAGGACAGGCGGTACCGTCCGGTTGTTTTATTGATATTTGAAAACCTCACCTATGACAGAGGAATACCGTGGTTAGATTATAGACCCAGTTATGGAGGGAGACTCTCCCAAACCAAATAAAATAAGAAAGTAAAGATATATAAAGCGAAAAAAATTAGAGACCAATAATGTGCATATTGGCATGATAAACGAATTATAATCAAAAGTAACGAAATAGAAATCGGCGTGAGCAATATCTGTGGTGGAAAGCTGCTGTATTAGCAACACATGAAGCTGTTGTAGCAGTCCCTTAGTGTATGGAAATGTACTAATGTAGTTACAATGGAGAGAATCCACTATAGTTTGTAGCATTCAAATGACTATCTCAGGAGTCTTGTTCTCCGCAGCATACAGGCCAGTCCCAATTAACTCGAAAGCAATGAAATAAGATGTCAAAATAGAGATCCTGAAGGATAGCATGGGCAAATATGACAACAAAGGAAAAGAGACACATACCGCCATTACCTTGGTCGACATCGGACCAAGGCAACAATCTATATGATGATGCCAACCTATATGATAGGATTCATTTGAAAACTCCTGAATATGTGTCGAGCTCCGGTGGTTTATGTTGAGAATATGGGCTTGGCATTGGTCCATGTCTGTATGTTTGTGGCTTGACTCGCCCCAACCTCCGCCAGTATTAAACAAATGATCATTGAAATGATTCCAATAGCAAATACTCAAAGATTGTGGAATTAAAAAGAAACATACCACCGTTGCCCATATTTTGATAATATGGGCAACATGTAAAACGTCCAAGCTGTCTGCATTCCGACATGTTGAAGGGGAAACGTTTGCATGCAGGAGTAGTAATAAGCTCACAGATAAGAGATGCAAGAAAATGGTGAAGACATGGTATGCATAGTGTAAACGAAAATAGCATAGTGAGAAAGTCATACCGAGGTTGCCTATATCATAGGGATACAAGCAACAACCATGGAATGCAAAGCGTGGACAGCACTCAATCGAGAGCACGCATTGTATGTGTGGAAGATGTGAAAGAGAAATAAATGTGACAGTTTTGTAGATGAAACGGATATGTTGCGCTAGATGATGCGCCACCATATTAACCTCATGAGGTGCGTAATGTAATGAGCTTCGTGTAATATACATACGTATATATGTGTGTGTGTATATATATTTATAAATAAAGATGATTTTATTGAATTAAGCCTCACTTGTGGCAGAGGAAAATCATATTACATATACATGGAGGTTCATCATACGAAAAAAAAAGTGAATGTAAGGATGTAATGATTGTCAACCTCTAATCATATATGATATGCCGTATTAAAACTTTGACAAGTAAAACCACCCTTATGGATAAAACCTTGGCCAAGGAAAAAGCTTGCATATTTATATATTTAGAACGTTGATCAAATACAAAGCATAATACTAAACGGACTGAATAATGTAATAGAAAGAGAGAATTAACAGTGAGCTCCATTGTCTGAAATATTAATCATTGCCTCAAGCCTTCTCGGATAAATCCCTTTGTAAAATCAGCCACTGCATCGGTACTCACTGTATAAAGTCGCTGAAACTCGACGAGATTGAAGAAGAGTGAATGGTGTATCATCCACGCCAGACTGTACAAAGTCAGAATAAATCTGTGCAGTTTAGATTGGGTATTTCCAGTCTCTCCATTTGCACATCCCGTAATCGTGTATGCCATACATTGAAAATGGTCAATACAAAATAAACGTGTTTGAATAAAAAGAATAAATAGAGAACCATGTACATACAGCCGTTGCCTGCGTTCAAGAAGAATACAGGCAACCGTGTATAAGCTAGGCCGGAGGCTCTCATCCAGCAGCGCCTCAATGGATCAATAAGGTGCGGCAAGCATTGTTTATGTTCCTCAGTAAGACCACAGAAAGTTAATTTGTGTTCCATGCAATAACTGTGATTTAGTGGAGCGAATAACATCAAAATAAGTGGCAGGATAACAAACCGTTGTTGCCTATGCCATAAGATGACATAGGCAACTATTTCATTAGCAGGACAACCCATTTGGAGACAAGAAATCAAAAGCGAATGTTAGGAATCGAGATATCCATTGAAATGGCTACTCGAACATCGCCTGGTAAATCTGCGGAGGAAGCGAAAATAGTAACACCTGCCGAATGTAATCCATATCGCAAGAGTGTATGTGCTGCTGTGTTTGCCTCCCGAGGATAATATTTTTAAAGATGAGGCGTTTAAACTCAGAAATTGGATGGTACGCCTCAAGTCAGAAGCATCAGATCCTGTAAATCGGTCAGGAGCAGATATATGATCCAATAATATTTTACAGTATGTCTCAATTACTAAATGGTCGTGATCCCTGGAATAAAATATGAGGGCATACTGTAAAGCCATAAGCTCAGGCCTCAAGGGCATCATAGCAGGCAAATAGAAGCAAATGGTTGAAATCAATTTTCCTTGATGGTTACGCAATACTACGCCTGCAGATGCATTGTATTGTCTTACCGAAGCGTCAACATTCAATTTTAATTTGCCTGTTAGCGGCTGCTCCCAACGAATTATTCTTGGTCTCCGCGATCTAATGGATGGAGAGAAAGCGTAGGCTACCAAATGCGGAACATGCTGAGTATTTTTTCGGCCCTGATTTGTTGTGCAGCAAGTAAATACATGATCCCAAACCCTCTCAAATAATTGGCGATATGAAAAGCTGCATTCTCCAAATCTTATATTCGTATATTCCTTCCAAATGACCCAAACTACCATTGACGGCACAACCGCTCTCAATTAACCAATCATTATGTAAAGAGGACGTTCGCCACCAGCGTAGTAAATATAGATGGTTTGTTGATTGAGATGGCATTGGACTAAAAAATAATATAGATATTTTCTGCCACAATGATATTATGGCAGGACAGTGGAGAAAAGTGTGATCTATATAATCTGAGTGTAGCCTGCAAAACACGCATTGTGTTAGAAATATAGTTTGCCATGTCCGAAGAAAATCAGCGATAGGCAGTGAGCACATCCATAACTTCCAAAGGAATATCCTGCCTCCCAAGTGTAAGCTTGGCCACCAAATGTATCGCAAAAGAGGAAACTGAGATGACGCAGATGAAAGAAGCATACATACCGACTTGAGCGTGAATTGTCTAGAATTTTCTAGAATCCAAAAAAGGCCATCTGGAGTAGTCCGCACTAGAGGGGACATATAAGCAGTGATCCTACAAATGCGCTTCCATGTAGGAGAATCATATATATGAGCATATAATGAGTGTCGATGGCCATATTTTGTCCTACCGTATGCTGTGCATAATGATGAAGAATGGTGATATTTCCACCACAACTGACAATCATATGCTAGCTGCACCCTAGAGAGGCTGCGGATATCCAGGCCCCCATACTCTTTAGGCCGACAAATATTATCCCAAGATTTCCAATGATGGCGACCATTCTATAGAAAATGAGAGAGTTTCTGGTTTAAAATTTGTATTACACTCTGCGGTAGACATGAACTGGCAATAATATGAAGCGGCATAGAACATAGTGCATGTCGGATTAGGATCACTCGACCGGCTATGGATAGCAGTTTTGAGGACCAAGAATTCAGCGTAGCGTCAAAGTGAGCAATCAACGAGGTACAATAAGCAGCACGGTTTATCTTTATATAAATATGATCCAAGATATTTTATAGAGAGGGTAGCCAATAGCATACCAGGACTTGAAAAACACGTGTCACAAAGACTCTATCGCCAACTACAACTTGGCTTTTGTAAAGGTTTACCAATTGGCCTGATGCTTGTTGATAAGTATCCAGAAATTGTTGAAAGCGTTGCAAATTCCGAATGGATCCATTTAGGAAAATTACCAAATCATCTGTGAATCCCAAATGAGATACTCGTGGAACCCTGCCCTCTTGGAAACCGTATAATAATCCTTCTGCCATAAGCGAATTAAGCCCTCTAGAAAATCCTTCCGAAGCCAAAATAAATAAGAGTGGCGAAAGTACATCACCTTGTTTTACCCTACGTGACACTAAAAAAAATCCAACTGGTTTTCCATTTATCAAGATTGAACATTGAGTCGCAGCTAGGTTGTTGATGAGGATGCACACTAACCTCGCATGGAAGCCCATTTTCAACAAAAGATTCGCCAAGTAAGACCAACATACCCCTATTAAATTCTTTTGCCATGTCCAACTTGACAATGACATGACCGCCCCGAACTGGCCTATCTATTACATGCACTATTTCCTGAG
Source organism: Eustoma russellianum (assembly GCA_036186865.1). Lineage (NCBI taxonomy): Eukaryota > Viridiplantae > Streptophyta > Magnoliopsida > Gentianales > Gentianaceae > Eustoma > Eustoma russellianum. Next base: position 10,388,520 of record AP025055.1, on the reverse strand, counting down.
TCAGTAGAATTTGCTCTGTAATGTCCCGACCCTTCAGAAAACCAGATTGTTCTGGAGATATTAACCACAGAAGTATAAAAGAGAATCGTGTAGCAACAATCCGTGTAATTATCTTGGCTAAGAAATTAGTCAGACAAATAGGGCGGAACTTAGAAAAAGTTTCTGGATTGGCAACTTTAGGTATAAGAGTATGAGAGCTGCTACCATCTGACTGGGTGGTCGAATGCCGAGAAAGAACTCCTGGATGCTTTATGAACATCTGAAGAGATTGTCGACCAGAATCGTTGATAAAAGGATCCTGAAAAACCATCCGGGCCAGCTACACTTGTCGGACATAAATCCCACACAGCCTGCTTTACTTCATCCACATCCGACAAGGTTGGAAGAATAAGATTGTCGTCATCTGTTACCATTTGTGGTATATACTACAAAATGTCATCATGATGTGTCGTAGGCGAGCTTGTAAACAAAGCTTGATAATGGCGAATTGCCTCTTGCTCAATATCTTGTTGACTGTCACATTCAACCCCATCTTCACGAATGATCCAGCGCATAGATTGTCGATGCCTCTTTTTTTTACTGTTTGATGAAAAAACTGTGTGTTCGCCTCTCCCTCTCTCATCCACTTTATATTTGCTTTTTGCTTCCAAAATAAGAGAGCTCGAGATTGTGCTAGTCACAGATTTGCCATAGACCGATGATACACCATCCGTGTTTCATCCGATGTACTTGCATCATATGCGCGCTCAGAACCTGTCATCTTCGTCTCAGCAAGAACTACTGAGTGAAGCCAAGGTTTGACACAACAGTATTAAGCCTCCTAAACCAGGACCTAAGTGATTGCTTTAAGCCACATAAAGATTTCTTTAACCTACAGACCGTATTACTATTTTCTATTGTGATAAATCCTGAAGGAATCTCCATATGTTCCACCTCAAGATCACCATTTAAAAATACATTTTTATTATCTAATTGATATAATGGCCAATCAAGATTTACAGCAATAGTAAAGAGAATTATTACAGTGTTGAGTTTGGCAACTGGTGCAAATATTTCTTCATAATCAATGCCATGTGTTTTGGTAAAGCTCCTAGCCACTAGTCTGGCCTTATGCATGTTAATAGGGCCATCAGAGTTGTACTTCATAGTAAATATCCACTTGCATTCCACAGGTCTTATGCTCTCAACTGCAAGTATCAGTTCCCAAGTTTGATTTTTCAGTAAGGCAGTCATTTCTTCATGGACAGCTTGCTTCCACTTATGATCTGATAAAGCTTCTTGAATGGACTTTGGTACCTGAATGCTATTCACAGTTGAAACAAATGATTTCATATGTTTGGATAACTAATCATAAGATAAAAAATGGTTTAATGGATATAGTGTCTTAATACACTCCTTGACCCTTTTCTGATGGCAATAAGCCTGTTATTAGGAGGTGTAACAGCTCTGTTTGTTGAAGAGACTTCAGATGGACCAACAGTGTTTCCTTCTTCTTTTGCACCTTGAGAAGGATCCCTTGCCAGAGTTTCCACAGACCACCCCTGAGTTGGAGTCTCCTTGGGTGTGGTGGTATCAGTCTTAGTGATGTCAATAATGCTCCAAAAATCAGCTTCATTCTATCTATTAATCTCAGTAAAATCCTTAGAGTAGAAGGCAGAAGTCTCATTAAATACAAAATCAAGGGATACATACATTCTCCTTGATTGAGGATAGTAACATTTGTATCCTTTTTGAGTGTGAGAGTACCCCAAAAAATGCATTTCTCAGATCTCACATCCAGCTTACTCCTGAATTGTTCAGAGATATGTCTATATACAATGCATCCAAACACTTTTAATGGTAACTCAGAAAACAGACAGGTGTTGGGATAATCTTTAACAAGAACAGAATTAGGTGTATGATAATTTAACACCTTAGATGGCATTCTATTAATTAAATGTGTAGCAATTAGGACACCTTCCCAGTAATGCTTGAGTACCTTCATGGTCATCATGAGGGCCTTAGTAACCTCAAGAAGGTGTCTGTTCTTCTTCTCTACTATCCCATTTTGCTAAGGAGTGTATGTGCATGATAACTGATGATGAATGCTCATATTATTTAAGTATTCAGTTAATTGTTTTTCAAAATACTTCAATCCATTTTCTGATCTGAGAGTTTTTATAGTAACATTAAACTGATTCTTAGCCATTTCCATAAACCTCTTGATTATATTACCTACTTCAGTTTTATGTTTCATTAGTTATAACCAAGTGACTCTAGTATGATCATCAACAAAAGTAATAAACCATCTCGCTCCATTGATGTTTCAGACCCTTGCAGGATCCCAAACATCAGAGTGGATGAGATTATACGCAGAAGACCTGACATGATTCTTTCCAGGATATGATGTTCTACAACTTTTTGCATATTGGTATTCCTCACAAAATTTATCAGAATGATTTACATTGGAGAATAAATTTGGCATAAGTCTTTTTAAATACAAAAAATTTGGATGTCCTAATCTTCTATGCCACAACAAAATGCTCTCAGTAGTCCTACTAGATGTAGTCACTGCTTCGATCCTAGTTTGAGTATTGAGAGATGCAGGTTCTTTTGCTTTTAAGAGGAAGAGGCCATTAATCTTGTTAGCACTGCCAATCATCCTCTTGGAGGAGGTCTCTTGAAAACAACACTTAGATGATGAGAATTTAACATCACAATCATTATCCTCGCTTATCTTGCCAACATAGATTAAATTAAAACTCAGTTCTGGTATAAACAATATATCTCTTAGGCACAGTTCAGGAGTTAGTGATAGGTTCCCCTTACCCACAATATTTATGCAAGCACCATTAGAAATTTTAACACTGGTGGATGTGTGAAACAATGTGTAATCGGTAAGGTGGTCTTTGCACCAAGTCATATGATGTGTGGCGCCAGAATCAATAATCCAACTGTTCAAAGGTTTAGAATGGTTACCATAGGTGGCCATTGTGGCCTGAACTACTTCCTGGTTAATGTCAAGTGGCCTTGACTGAGCTTGGTGATGTTTCATGAACTGCATGATGGCATCAAGCTGACTCTGGATAGGAACCTTGGGAGCTGGTCTAGTGGCACAATGGCTGGAATACCCTCCATTGTGACTGTTGCTGGGGTTAGGCCCTCTTCAATTCCCTACTTGGGATGACTGAGGCTTCCAGGTATATGACTCAGAATTTCTCCAACCTACAAGAGGCCTACCATGTTTGTCATAGCACCTTTCCTCCAAGTGCCCATACTTCTTACAAAATCTGCAGAATTTGTTAGGATCAGGACCTCTTATTTATGCATTTTGGGCAGGTGAATTGAACTTTCCTCCTGCAACACTGGCAACAGCCTCAACAGGAAGCGGTATGGGTTGCTTAGAACTACCAGCCATAGCAGCTCCCTTAGTGTTGGAGGAAGAACTCATTATCAATTTAATTCTACTCTCCTCCTGCCTAATCTCAGAAAATACACTATTGATAGTGTTGAGAAAAAGAGGTTTGAGTGATTACAAAATGCATGATTTAAATAACATATATTAAAGAAATGCATTACACGTTTTATGACTTGTCACGTTTTTGCATGAAACCTGCCTTATATAGTTCATATATAACGTTGCCATACTAACGAGCCATGAAGCTTTAAAGCTTACACCAAATGGTGAACATTTGTTGTGTTTGAACTATTTTCAGGTGCCACCATTAATGAACTAAACTAGTTCACTAAGTGAAGTACTTAGTTAAATGAACTAAGTAGTTCATTAAATGGTGATATATTTGGAGAAGGCACAAAGACAACAAATTGAAGAATGGAAAGTTTTCTCCTCTCCTTATCACACCCCTTTTACACATATATATATTCAGATTTTTTTAAAAGGCACTATACACATATATTTCAATGTACTACCGACATGTTATATATTTTACGAATGTACATTAACGTCACACCACTATATTTACCTCATATTTATGAGTATATTCTGGTATTATATCATATGATATAAGTCATGGTGATGACAAAATTATTACGACATGTTACAAGTTTCTAAACTAAAAATTGTCGTATCGGGTGAATACCGAAACTTCGCCAACGTGTCACGTACTTGCCATATATAGATGGCCAGACCCTACACTTCAAAAATGACCAGAAATTTTGTGGCCTACATGTTATATTCATCCATAAAATCATTCCATGTTGGCACACACAAATCATCCCCAATTAAGGCCAAATTATGGAGATTTCAATTTTATTCTTTTATGTCATATGTGGCGCCATTTATCTCAGCCATTAAGAGCTGAATATTCAAATTATTTTATGTATATTATGTGTGACATAATATATATAACATGTGCAAAATGTTTGAATTTAATCGGAGAAAAATCGTGAAATCGACAAAAGTGGAAAATTTGGTTTTCTATGAACACGACACATGGAACGTTTTTGGCATGGCATATAACATGTATCTGGACACTTTTTACATACTCTATACATTCTAAAGTGTTCTAGAAAAATCAATTTAAGGCTGATTGGAATATACCATATGTGTATAATTATTGTGCACTATTTTATAAAGTTTGCAAAAATAAAATTCAACACATGTACAAGCCATATCACACGCCACTTCAGCCTTAATGGAGCATATGTGGAGCATAGTTGGCATCTTGATTGGCCAAGAATGAAGTATACAAGGTTGGTGACACAAAGGAAGGAGCTACACAAGGTAATATTTCAAACTATGTCACATTTGTAACACATGCTGAAAATTTCAGCATGTGCACACTTGAGCTGGCCGAAATTCCTACACTAATTGATGATTTATTTGCCTCTTCAATATTAATGGATTGATTTGAAGATGATATGGAAATATTGTGATGATATTTGAAATATCACACATGCTGAAAATTTCAGCATGTGTTGAATGTATTTGGCTGAAATTTGGCACTAAAGTTCAACGTATTTGATTCTTCATTTTCAAGGGATAAATCTACTACCTACATGGCAATGTTTTGAATATGTAGTGAATATCACACATGCTGAAATTTCAGCATTCAAGTGGCCGATTTTATGGTTGATAATGGTGATAAATTGTCTTGCAGATTTTATGCAATTAATTATGTGACATAGGCAACATTTTTATAACTAATTGGCACATGTTTTTTAAGTGATATTTTCAGATTTATAAAGTCATCAAATGATGACAACTCTCATCCAATTAATGAGTGCCAAGTAAGCAAGGCTATAATGATCATCCAATGAAGTGTTGCCAAGTAAGCAAGTGAATGTCACAATGATGCAAGATATTCTTCCAAGGACTTAAAAGATAATTTCCAAGGGGAAGAAAAAGGCAAAGGGGGTGGCCACATCTTGATAAAAAGAGAGAAGGTGAGCAAACAAAAGACAAGACAAGTTTCACAAACCCTAAAGAGCAAAACGTGTTCTTCATCATCTTCTTCTATCTTTCTTTCTTCTTCTCTCTTAAATCCTATTGTATTCATATTCATACATATTGAATAGGCTTCATATATACCACCATACACGCTATATTTTTGTAAAATATTGATCAAGATGTGATCAATCTTGCATCCGCTCGGTGGTGGTGTTTGTGGTCATTGTAATCGCTTACAAGGTTTGTAAAGGGTTAGAGTTGGTGTATAACTCCATCAACCCTGTGTGGTAAGTTGTTGTTGTTGTTTTGTGATTAGTGATAACCGAGGAAGGTGTCCTCGAAGACTGGAGTAAGTTGATTTAACCGAACCAGTATAAAATTCTTTGTGTTCTTTACTTTTCAGCACTTACTTTCAGCTTCCAACACGGTGCATCATTTTCGCCACGATCTCAAAAATATCAAAGGAATTTCAAAAATCACGAAACTTTCCATAAAGATAGCCACACGTTTTAAGTTTCATTTGGCACAAGTTTCAATGCTTTTGGACAAGTATAAGTCATCCAAATGTCAAAAGTTCTGAGACTAGTGCAGTCTGATTTTCAGGCTTGCAAAGGTTGAGACTTTGAACGTATTTGACTAACTTCCCAAAGGAATTTTTCAAAACTGTTTCAACCCAATTAAATACACATAAAAAGGGGTTTGTCATTAAATTTTCAGATCATTTAGAGAAACCATTTAATCGGAATAAAGTTTTTAAGTCAGACTACCGTTTTTGGCAGATTTGTGCAATCTGACCATCAACGATTTTTGAAAGGGTTAAAGGTTGAATTTTAATCTGAAATTTTTAGGAGATACTCAGAACATCAGAGACTAACATCTCCCCAAATTTCAGAATTTTTTAAGACATGTAACATAGTTTTTAAAACATTGCAATATAGGTCCTGAAAACAGAAACGGTTTTCAGAAGTTGGGTTTTTGGTTTATTACAATTTTAAAAACCAAATTCTCCGCACCCACTAGTGATGCCTTGCAGGTCCTACAAGTGGTATCAGAGCGCAGGAACACTCACAACAAAAAGATTCAACGATCTAAGTGAGATGGCAACCACAAACTTCAAAACCGAGCAAGAAAGTATGTCTAGTCAAAGGCCTCCTCTTTTTGACGGTGAGTCTTTTATTCAATGGAAGTTAAGAATGAAACTTTTCCTTATCGCTATTGATATTGATCTATGGTCCATTATAGAAGATGGTCCATTTGTTCCTTCAAAATTATCTATTGTAGATGGTGTCACACTAGAGGTTGTTACGACTAAACAAGAGTATACTAGTGATGATAAAAAGAGACTAAGCATGAATGTTAGAGCCATGCAATTACTTTTAAATGGGCTAAGTAAAAGTGAATCTAGCTATGTGTCTAATTGCTCTAGTGCTCAAGAAATATGGAGAATTCTTGAGATGAAACACGAAAGGACTAGTCAAGTAAAAGAGTCTAAAATCAATATGCTTATGTCCACACTTGAGTCCTTTAAATTATTGCCAAATGAGTCTATATTGATATAGATCTACGCTTAGCTAACATTTACAATTCACTTGAGTCTCTTGGCAAATCCTTCTCTATGCAGGAAAAGGTCCAAAAGGTATCACGAAGCCTTCCATCCGAATGGGACCCTAAAGTGACGGCTATAGAGGAAAGCAAAGAAACCAAATCAATTAAAACGGAGGAACTAATTGGATCACTTAAGGTATATCAAAACAAACTCACTATAAGAAAATCGGAATCATCATCAAAACAAGGTAAGACTATTGCTTTTAAATCAAATGAATACGTCTCTACTTCTTCCGATCACGTAGATGATAGTGATTCTGAATCAGACAATGATGACTTGATATTATTGGCAAAAGGCTTGAGAAAATTCATGAGAAAGTCATTTAAAAACAAACCTAAGGCTACTTCCACTAAAAGAAATAAGAATAAAACAAATGACAAGGACGTTAAATGCTACAAATGCGGTAAACTTGGAAATCTATCATATGACTGCCCTAACAAAGACAAGCAAACAAACAAACGCCTTGACAAGGATCGGACCAAAAGTAGGCTCGTCTCAGAACCTAATCAAAGGAGAAGAGCTTTCAAGGCCTCCACTTGGAGTGACACATCTGATTCTGAGACTGATACAGAAGAGGAGACTGCACAAGTATGCTTTGTATCCGAAGCATCAAATGAGGTATCTTCTGACTCTGATTCTGACTCTGAGCCTTCATATGATGATCTTTTCAGTCAATATTTGGAATTGCATAAATTCACTAAGACTCTAGCAAAAGAAAAGAAGCGATTAATTAAAGACAAAAAGTTGTTAGAATCTTCAAGCACGAATCTTGTTTCTCAATTAAACGATTCAAAAGAAGAGTCGTCATGCATCATAAATGTATTAAAATCAGAGATCACCTCATTGACTACACATAATAATGAAATGAAATCCGAGATTTCAAATTTGAAATCAAGGAATACGGATTTAGAGAAAATGACGAAACAGTTTGATACGGAATCTAACATGCTAGATCGCATTATTTTAGCACACAAACATGATAGTGATAAAACTAGATTAGGAAACATTGAGACAAACGAAGCATCAATTAAACCAACCAAATTCATTTTGTCTAATAAAGTAGACACATCTAAGGCATACATAGCGCCTAAGATAACGCAAAGACCCCCTCTCTCCTCATCTCGTCACATATCTTCGTCATATCATACGAAATACAATTATGTGCCATATAAATATGAGAAGAAACAAGTGATGCACACATGACATTCATTCCATCCATCTAGATCACGCACTATGCACACCAACACGAGAACATATCAGAAACATACACCATATGATGCGCATAAAGGGATTCTCGGCCAAAGGCCTAAAGTCCACTCACTACATGTCTACTACATTGCTCCTTCATCTACATTCTTACCATTTGCTAGACCGAGAAGGATCACCCAAGTATGGGTACCGAAAGGTACTTTTACTAAGAGGTGAATAACTAACTTGTAAGGACCCAAAATTAAAAGTGTACCTAAATCATTGTTGTACATTGCAGGGAACCCACACATCAAAAGACACATCTATCAAATGGTTCCTTGACAGTGGTTCCTCGAGGCATATGACGAGTGACCCGAGCTTGTTCACAAAATTAAAGAAGGTCACGAAAGGTTGATCCGTGACCTTTGGAGACAACAATGAAGGCAAAATCATTGGAAAAGGTACAATCGAAAGTCCAAGTATCCTTCAAATCTCCAACAACTTCCTGGTAAGTAATCTATCATATAATCTTCTTAGCATATCACAATTTATTGACAACGGCTTTGATGTATGCTTTACTCATCCATATTGCAATATAATAAATAAAAATGGAGAAAATGTTTTGAAAGGAAAAAGGGAAGGAAATATTTTCACACTTTCCACGGATGATATGTGAGACGCTAAGATTAAGTGTTCTATATCAAATGAACCTAACGTAAATTTGTGGCATAGACGTTTAGGTCACATCAGCATTTCTACACTTGAAAAACTTCAACAAAAGAACTTAATACGAGGATTGCCTAAACTCGATTTAGACAACTTTCAGTTGTGTGAATCTTGTATTAAAGTCAAACAAACACGCGAGTAACTTAAACCTAAAAATGAAATAAGCACGACTAGAGTTTTAGAATTGTTACACATTGATTTGTTTGGTCCTAGTCGCACTACGAGTCTCGGTGGACGTCATTATGCATGTGTTATCGTGGATGATTTTTCTCGCTATACTTGGACTTTGTTTCTTGCACAAAAAAATGATAGTGCCATTGAGATTGCAAAACTAATAAAACAACTTGAAAATCAATATGGTTTAAATGTGAAAAAGATAAGAAGCAATAGAGGCGGTGAATTTAAAAACAAGGACATGATTGCATTTTGCAAAGAAAAAGGAATCAAACACGAGTTTTCACCATCTAGAACTCCACAACTAAATGGAGTAGTAGAAAGAAAGAATAGGACACTACAAGAAATCTCTAGAACCATGTTGTGTGAAAATAAATTGCCTAGATTTTTGTGGGCGGAAGCCATAAATTGTGCATTCTATATAGTTAATCATCTATCTATTAGAAAGAAAATAAATAAAACGCCATATGAGATAGTAAATGATCGCATGCCTAAAATTGATTACTTTTGTGTGTTTGGTTGCGAATGTTTTGTTTTAAATACGAAAGATAATTTAGACAAGTTTGAATCTAAATCAATTGAATACATCTTTGTTGGATATTCTGTGAATTCAAAAGCATATAGATGTTATGATCCCGTCACTAGACAAATTTTAGAATCCATTCATGTGAAGTTCAATGAATTTGGTGAGGTTGGAAAAGATAAAGAATATGACGATGATTTTGAATTAAAACCCGTGTTGGATGATGTTGATGGCACGCATGATGACACACTAGAAATGCATGATCACTTAGAAATGCATGAGATCGTAGAAAATAATCAACCACGATGGCGTAGGGATCACCCACACGATCTCATTATAAGCGACATTACTCACGGTGTGCGACCACGTAGAAGAATAAATCCGGATGAAATAAATCAATTTCATGCCATGATATCCGAAATTGAACCTAAAAATGTGTTTGATGCTTTGAGTGATTCTTCTTAGATTGATGCTATGCATGATGAACTTAATGAATTCGTGAGAAATGATGTATGGGACTTAGTGCCACGACCATACGATAAGACTACAATAGGTACAAAGTGGGTGTTTAGAAATAAAATGAATGAAGAAGGAAAAGTTGTTAGAAACAAGGATAGACTTGTAGCACAAGGATATAATCAAGAAGAAGGAATAGATTATTACGAAACATTTGCACCTGTAGCACGTTTAGAAGTCATACGACTTTTACTTGCTATTGCTTGCATGAAAGTTTTAAACTTTATCAAATGGACATGAAAAGTGCATTTTTAAATGGCTTTATACAAGAAGAAGTATACGTAAAACAACCACCCGGTTTTGAAGATTTGAAACACCCCGATCACGTGTACAAACTAAAGAAGGCACTACATGGTTTAAAGCAAGCACCTAGGGCATCGTATGATCGTTTTGCTACTTTTCTTTTAGAAAATGGTTTTAAAAGAGGCACAATAGATAGCACTCTATTCTTAAAACAAGATAAATCGGATTTACTAATCATTCAAATTTATGTTAATGACATCATTTTTTGCTCTACTTCTCATAAATTTGTTGAAGATTTCGAAACTTGCATGAAATCCGAATTTGAAATGTCTATGGATGGAGAATTGAATTACTTTCTTGGCTTGCAGATTAAACAAACGAGTAAAGGTATACATATAAGCCAAGTTAAGTATATAAATGACATG
>AP025055.1:10270856-10371754 GCA_036186865.1 Eustoma russellianum | reverse complement strand
ATACAATAAATCTAAGCAGCTACATTACAATTATATACAACATAGATAAAGAATTACTCAACACAATAGGTGTTCGATGCATTTAATAAATTGCTCGACAAAATGTCCTAATGAACTTAATACGCTGAGTAAGAACCTTCCTCAGTCAGTCTTCAGGCATCAGGATCTTCTTGCATTCCAATGGAGGGTTTTATAATAAAATTTCTTTGCCAAAATATTTTTTTATATTTTCTTTCCATATATATACACACACACATACATATATATATATACATACATACACACACACACATATATATATATGACCCATACCAAACTTATATAAAAAACGATGCTCTCATCCGCCTCCGGCGATTGCTAGCGGCTGGCGGCATAAAGCTACTACTGCATGCTTCTTCTCCTCTAGTTGACTCCTACTGTTCTTCGGATTACTGTATTTTGATCGAATTCATCAATGGATCCACCGGCCAAACAGCCGTCGCAACCTAGCGCTAATCCGCATACTTTCAAGATGACGCAATCATTTGTCTTGCTTTTCTCACAGTCCTCCGCTGCCTCCATTGCCCCAAAACCAATTCAAAAATATAAAGGCAGCCCCATGATTGTCTTTACGGAGGATGAGATCACAACCCCTAGCAGCTCCGTATCGATTTACGTTGGTGGGTACCTTCTGTTGAGAAAATGCGGGAAACAAGACTGCAACAAGAGAGCAACAAACTAAGAACCTTGGCTTGAGGCGTGTATTCACACTTTCCGTAAGGAATATTTGCCCCCACTTGATGCTGCAGGGTTATAGGCAAACTTCCTCCTAGGATACAACAGCCAACAATCTCTAATCCTCAGCAAATAGGATTGAGAAACAATGAACTTTCTGAAAACAAGAGTGTTTTTTAAGCAAGAAGAAGAATATGGAATGCTTGATTGTATATGTTGCAAGATCAGCTTTCTAATGGGTTATAATAGCCTATTATAGGCTCTCAAACTCCAGAAAGTCGTTGGAGGAGGTTGCATGGCGATTGGACATGTCTTCTGGTGCAAAAGACGTGAATTTTCATGAAAAAACACGTCTGTCAGGACATCGATCGATCGATGTGATCGATCGATGTCCTCAGTTCAACATCGAACCCTGCACCCTGGACATCGATCGATCGATGTATGTGACATCGATCGATCGATGTCATCGATCGATGTCCTCAGTTCATACATCGATCTCATCCAGGACACATCGATCGATCGATGTCATCTACATCGATCGATCGATGTCATCGATCTATGTCCGGCAGAATACTCAACTTCATTTCCAAGCCACATAGATCTATCCATTTGATACATGGATCGATCCAAGTCATGAGTCAAGCTATTCTTGCTTATTCCAATGCCATTTCACCTTCATCTTTGATCTCAAACATTCATTCTTCGTTTCATTGCCTTTACAAACTATTATAACAATCCCCCACTTAGTTTGTAAAGCAACTTATGACATTTCATGCATATAAGAAGTATCTTTCGATTTGAACCTCTTATTAGTATAACATCTCAAAGTTCTAACGAAATCATGATAGCTAAAAAGCCTTGAATCAGATTCCTATATGCTAGAACCGGAAACATTATACACATGAAACCACACTCTCAATCGAAGTCCATTTTAAAACCGCACTTTATGGCCTTGTGCTACCCCTAGTATTCATGAACATTTCAAGATCATTGCTTGTCGAAGCGGCACCACTTCCCATGTTCATATAGGTGAAGACTAAGATAATTCCTCTTAATCCTTCATTAAGAGTGCAATGAACACTCACCCTCCTTTAACACTAACATTCCAATTCTTTAAAGATCAATATCATGCGGCTTGATTCTTTAAAGATCAATCGTAGTGCTTTAATACCCTCACTTTGTGACTTGTTGTTACCCATTGAACCTTTGGCTAGTGGTATGCTAGACAAGGTTGGGTTTCTATCACAAGAGAACTTATCCCATATGTCTCAATCCCATCCCTAAAGATGTACTTTGTACCAAGTCTTTTGATAGACTCTTTGTCAACGGATCCGCCAGGTTATTGCAGGATCTGACGTACGCAATGGCTATTACACCATCAGTTATTAATTGCCTTACATAATCATGCCTAAGGCTGACATGTCTAGATTTTCCGTTATAGATTTTACTATAAGCTCTAGACATCGTGCTTGGCTATCACAGTGTAAAGAAATGGCTGGCATCGGTTGTGGCCACAACTCTATATCCAATAAAAGATTTCTCAGCCATTCCGCTTCTTTACCTGCAGAACCCAATGCTATGAATTCGGATTCCATTGTAGAATGAGTTATGCATGTCTGTTTCTTTGAAGCCCAAGAAACAGCACCACCACCCAATGTAAATATCCAACCCGTAGTAGACTGTTATCACCAACACTAGTTATCCAACTAGCATCAGTATAACCTTCTAACACGGCTGGAAAATTATTATAAAACAATCCGTAACTCATAGTCCTCTTCAAGTATCCAAGTACTCGCCCGATTGCCTTCCAATGTATCTATACTAGGATTACTAGTATACCTTGATAATTACATACCGCAAAGGCAATATCCGGGTCTAGTGCAATGCATGGCATACATCAAACTACCAATTGCACTAGCATATTCTAATTGTGCTACCGCTCTACCGGTATATCCAGTCAATTTGTATGAGGCATCGAATGGTGTGTTTTGCTTCTTTGATCTCCAAGTGTTTGAACTTGTTCAACACTTTGTTTATTGTAATGAGATTGACAAAGAGCAAAACCCCCCACTATGTTTGGACACCTTAATTCCTAAGATAGTATCTACCCTCACCCAAATCTTTCATTTGGAATTGAGAGTTAAATACTTCTTAGTTTCATTTACTCCTTCCATATTAGTACCGATAATAAGCATATCATCCACGTACAAACAAATAATAACACCATATCTGTCTGTAAACTTGGAATATACACACTTATCTGCACCATTATGTCGGAAACCATCCTTCAAAATGGTAGTGTCAAACTTTTCATTGCCATTGTTTCGGTGCTTGTTTCAGTCCATACAATGACCTTATCAATTTGCACACTTTGTGCTCATTCCCCGGAAGTACAAAACCTTCTGGTTGTTCCATATAGACTTCCTCGTCTAAATCACCATTGAGAAATGCAGTCTTAACGTCCATTTGATGAATAATCAAGTTATTAATGGATGCTAATGCTATCAACACTCTAATGGATGTTATTCTTGCCACAGGAGCATATGTATCAAAATAGTCTATCCCTTCTCGTTGTCTAAAGCCTTTGGCTACTAATCTAGCCTTGAAAGTTGAAGTGAACCATCCGTATTGTATTTCCTGCAAAATACCCATTTACATCCAATAGCTTTGGAACTTGGAGGCAAATCAGCGAGAATCCACGTATTGTTAGACAATAACGAATTCATCTCATCATCAATAGCTTCCTTCCAAAATGATGCATCTCTCGATTGCATCGCCTCCTTATAGGATTTTGGATCATCTTCAACGCTTAGTACAATAGGTATTTGATTAAACACCTTTGTCCTATTACCTTCAACTAAGAAAGTAATAGATGCGAAGAAATGAAGTCCCGGATGTAAATACTTTTCCTTTCTAGCACGTTGACTTCTCCTAACCTCAGTTGGAGAATCTTGATATGGAACATCAACACTAGAAGGATCATTAGTAAAATCACCAACAATAGGGATCATTCAAACTCTCACTTGTTGAACTTTGATTTGAATCTGTTCTTAAGAATTTATTCTCAAGAAATTCAACATCTCTAGATTCAACAACCACATTGGATTCTAAATCTAGAAATCCTATATGCTTTAGAGTTTTCGGCATATCCAATAAAGACAACCTTTAAGAGCTCTTGGCCCCAACTTAGTCCTCTTTGGATCCGGAACTCTATAATAGGCTAGACAACCCCAAACTCTAAGATAACTTAGATTTGGACTTCGTTTCTTCCATATTTCGTATGGAGAAACTTTGAACTTCTTAGAAGGAATTCTATTATGAATATGACAAGCCGTTAACAAAGCTTCTCCCCACAAATTCCTTGGCAAACCAGAGTTTATTAACATTGCATTTAGCATGTCAACTAAACTTCTATTCTTTCTTTCAGCCAAACCGTTTTGTTGGGGTGTGTAGGGAGCACTTTTCTGGTGTATGATACCATTTTCCTCACAGAATTGATTAAATTCAAGAGGAAAGTATTCACCACCACGATCACTCCTTAGAACTTTGATTTTCAATCCCGATTGATTTTCGGACTTCCATTTTATAGACTTTGAACATGTCAAAGGCTTCATCTTTATGCCTTAGTAAATATACCTAAGTATATCTAGAGGCATCATCAATGAATGTAATGAAATATCGATTGCCACCTCGGGTTAAAACTCCGTTCATCGCAAATATCCGATGAACAAGTTCTAAGAGTTCAGTTTTCCGTTCTACTTTCGGAAACGGTTTCTTTGTCATTTTAGCTGTATGCATACTTCACATGTTCTTTCATTTTCTCTTTACAAGAAATTAAGGCATGCTTAGACATGTACTTAATAGTTGTATTACTAACATGTGCAAGTCTATCATGCCACAATGAAAAAGAAGAATCAACAGAGTAAACAGGAAACCTGCTGGATTCTTATTAATACTTAATTTAGAACATCCCGTCGCAAGCATAACCCTTGCCGACAAAGTACCATTCTTGGACAATTAATCTTGTCCCCCTCCATTACAATCTGAATCCACTCTTACAAACCAGACTAGCAGAAACAAGATTCTTAGAAATCTCGGGTACTGTAGTACATTGACTAACTAACAACTTCATTTCCAGAAGTAAGTCTAATTCTATACTACCTTTACCCAAGACTCTTGTGGCACTGCGGTTCCCATCAGAACTTGTTGGCTTGCCATCCAAAACGTGGTAGGTCTTGAATAGATCCTTGTTGTTGCATACATGCACTGTTGCACCCGAATCGAACCACCAATCTCTTGTGATTTCGTTCGTAGCCATATGAAGTTCTGTTACCATGCCAACATGCAAACCCGAGACCATTGCAACCAGTTGATCAGTTTCCAATGTCTATCATATTCGCATTGTTGACATTCTGAGAATCACCGCCCCTGTTTTTGTTTCTTTCGAAACCAACAGTCCTTTTTCAAATGACCTTTCTTTCCACAATTATAGCATCTCTTGCCTTTCTTAGATTCTGCTTTGTCTGTGGATCCAGCATAATCAGAGTTCTTCCTTTTGTTTCCAACTGAAACCCCTGTTTTCCCTTTGACATAATGCACTCTAGGTGCACCGTCAGAGACATGTCTTTTTACAAGACTCCTTGTCTCTTCTTCAATTCGCAGATGCTTTGAAGTTGTTCAAGGGAAAAAGATTCGGTTGAGTGCAGTAGTAGTAATTCTTTCCTGTAGTCATTCCAACTAGGAGGAAGCTTAGCAATGATTCCTCCTACTTGTAATGCCTCAGAAACCTCTACACCCAACTCTTTCAGTTTGGACACAATGACCTGCAACTCGTGCACTTGGTCCATGACTGAAAATTTTCAACCATTTTAAAATTAAAATACCTCATCACCTGGAATTTGTCTGCGCCTTGTTTCTCGTTGTTGTACTTAAACTCCAAGGCGTTCCATATCTCCTTTGGTGATGATGTTGCGCGTAAACAGATCGTAGATACGATCTGATAAGTTGTT
Organism: Eustoma russellianum; assembly: GCA_036186865.1. Taxonomy (NCBI): domain Eukaryota; kingdom Viridiplantae; phylum Streptophyta; class Magnoliopsida; order Gentianales; family Gentianaceae; genus Eustoma; species Eustoma russellianum. Next base: position 10,366,031 of record AP025055.1, on the reverse strand, counting down.
GAGTATATGCCCTCGGCAAAGCATATTGTCCTCATGTCTCTTCCTCCAAGCAGCTTTCACCTCGTCAGAGTCATCTTCTTTTGGGGATGGCAAATCCTTCAGATTTGGGTCGAGACAATACCCAATCTGAAGTGCCGCCAGAAGGAACAACATCTTGTCCTTCCAGCGGAGATAGTTTGTACCATCGAAACGGTCAAGCTTCATGCTCTCTTGGTTCAAGAACGTCTTTGAATCCATCTCGATTATTCCTTACGATTGTTGAGAAAATGCGGGAAACAAGACTGCAACAAGAGAGCAACAAACTAAGAACCTTGGCTTGAGGCGTGTATTCACACTTTCCGTAAGGAATATTTGCCCCCACTTGACTGCTGCAAGGGTTATAGGCAAACTTCCCTCCTAGGATACAAACAGCCAACAATCTCTAATCCTCAGCAAATAGGATTGAGAAACAATGAACTTCTGAAAACAAGAGGTGTTTTTTAAGCAAGAAGAAGAATATGGAATGCTTGATTGTATATGTTGCAAGATCAGCTTTCTAATGGGTTATAATAGCCCTATTTATAGGCTCTCAAACTCCAGAAAGTCGTTGGAGGAGGTTGCAATGGCGATTGGACATGTCTTCTGGTGCAAAAGACGTGAATTTTCATGAAAAAACACGTCTGTCAGGACATCGATCGATCGATGTGATCGATCGATGTCCTCAGTTCAACATCGAACCCTGCACCCTGGACATCGATCGATCGATGTATGTGACATCGATCGATCGATGTCATCGATCGATGTCCTCAGTTCATACATCGATCTCATCCAGGACACATCGATCGATCGATGTCATCTACATCGATCGATCGATGTCATCGATCTATGTCCGGCAGAATACTCAACTTCATTTCCAAGCCACATAGATCTATCCATTTGATACATGGATCGATCCAAGTCATGAGTCAAGCTATTCTTGCTTATTCCAATGCCATCTCACCTTCATCTTTGATCTCAAACATTCATTCTTCGTTCCATTGCCTTTACAAACTATTATAACACCTTCTGGTATTGCTGCCCACCGATCTCCACCATTCGGTCTACTCTCGGTCGCATAGTATTTGCTGGACAGGTACGTGACGGTCTTCTGGATTCGACACATGTATTGCTGCATTTTGATCAAGAAGCAGACAATTTGCGTTGCTTTGCCCGACAGAGTTGGAGAATAATAGGCAAATATATGAGGGGTTACAAAGTGGACACCAGATTACAACCCAAAAGTGGATTTGCCAAGTGTTTTGATATGGATTTCTCTACCGGGATTGCCAATTCATTTCATCAAAAGGAGGCATTGTTTTTAAATTGGACGAATGTTGGGGACACCAATGAAATTGGATGCAGCAACAGCTGAGGTGATCCATCCTTCGGTAGCAAACTATGTGTGGAAGTTGATATATCACAAGAGCTTCCAAATCGAATTTACTTTCAGGTATCTAATCGAGTAATCTCTCAGTGTGTAATTTATGAAGACCTTCCACTGTATTGTGCATCATGTTTTTGCCTTGGGCATAAGGCATCCACGTGTGGAAAACAAGACCAAATAGAGAAACCTACTCGTGATAGCGAATTGTTGGATAAGCATGTTAATCGTGCAGAAAAAGAGCCCGCTCAACGTTGACCCCTAAAACTCTACATCTGGGCACACGGACACACAACAACCCCCTATGACGGTAGCACTACCATGGGCTATGGATCCCCCCGATATGCATCTACCTTCGGTTTCATATGCTCAGGATGTTTTGCATTTGAAAGGTATTGATGACAGTTTGCTCAGTGAGTTGCCTGCTAATCCAGAATCTTTCTCTTTATTTGATGGTGAGGTCGAACTTGTACGGGATCATGCGCAATGGTTTGAAGATAATTCAGAGATTGTAATTGTTAATTTCATTTGTGATTTAGTCCAGGAGGTTTGTCAACATGAGGCTAAGCAGGCTACGCTGACTGACTCTCAGGAACCCCCTGCTACCCTTCCAATAATAGGCGGTGATGTGGTTTTCTAAGTTCCACCAAATTATTGTGGCGTCAAAATAAACAACCTCAATCGCTTTCACCGCCACTCACACGATCGGGGGAAACTCTCTTTAACTCTTTTGATGTCTTATCATCTCAATGAAGATCATGATATGAAATGTTAGAGGTAGTCGTACATCCGTTGATCGTTTATTATCGTTAGTTCGTCGTTATAATTTGCATATTCTTGTTTGTAATTGAGCATAAGTCTCGGCCTTCGTCCTTGGTCTCCTTTCGGCTAAAGTTTTGTTTTTCTCAATCAATGTCGGTTTGTAATAATTATATTTGGATATTTTGGAGGGGATCAGTTTTTCAACTGGAGAGTGAATGTAATGGTATTCAGAATCACTCATTTCGTTTAAGATGGTTACCCTTGGCTGATCTCTTTTGGTTTACTGTTATTTATGGCCTTCATTCTATTGTTGCTCGCCAACCGTTATGGGAGGATCTTATTTCTTTCCATGGTACTTTAGATGATCCTTGGCTGGTTGGAGGAGACGTTAATACTTTTCTCACGCTTGATGAACACAAAGGAAGGTCCTCTCCCACAATTTGGTCTTTATAGGATTTTAATGATTGCCTATCCATCTGCTCATTACAGTCGATTAATTACCAAGGTTCTCCATACACATGGTGTGATGGCCGTGGATTAGGCTGTGTTTGGCGATGTTTAGACCGATTTGTTTGCTCCCAGGATTTCTTTGATCTATTTTCTGCAGTCCACTATCAACATCTTAATCAGACTACTTAGATCACTCGCCTCTTTATCTAATTTGTTCCATGGAGGACTCGCCAGTGGCTGCAATCTTTTAGATATCTGGATGTTTGGACTTTCATCCTGACTTTGACAGTTTTGTTCATCATCATTGGCACTCCGACAGTGGGAGGAATGTAAGGATTTTATGATAAATTGCGTAAGCTCAAGCACCTCTTAAGGCGGTGGAATAAGGATGTATTCGGGAATATATTTTGACGCGGTGGTGGCGTCCAAGACTGAAGCAACACTACGAGAAAGAGAGTTTGATGCTGCACCGTCGGATCATACGCGATCTGAGTACCACCGTAGTATGGCTGCATTATGTCTCGTGCAATCTTGGACTTTATTATTTTGGAAACAAAAAGCCAATGTTAAGTGGTTGAAGGAAGAAGATGCAAATACTCATTTCTATCACCAGACGGTTAAAGATCGATGTACACGTCAAGCAATACGTCGCATTATTCGTGAGGATGGGGTTGAATGTGACTCCGTGCATGATATCGAAATGGAAACGGTCCATATTATCAATCTATATTTTCGGCGAGCAATACTTCTCTGCATGACTCCATTCTTCAATATATTCCTCATCTAGTATCCGGAGATGATAATCACATTCTGTTGTCTATATAGACATTACAAGAAGTAAAGCAGTCAGTATGGAATCTTAGCCCTTCGAGTGTGGCGGGCCCAGATGGATTTCTCGGATCATTTTATCGACGATTTTGGCAGGATATATCTCTGGATGTTCTTAAAGCAGTTCAAGAGTTTTTCTTGGGTATTTATCCACCTCATCTGGTAGCTTCAGCGCTTATCACATTGATTCCTAAGGTTGCAAATCCTCAATCTATTTCAGAATTTCGTCCAATATGTCTAGATAAGATTACTCGATTGATAGCTACACGGTTTTTCAGCTTTGCTACCCCGATTAATCTCCTCCCAATAGGCGGGTTTTATGAAAGGGTGTGATATAATAGAGTAGATCCTTCTAGCCCAAGAAGTGGTGCATGTTTTAGACCGGCCGGTTTAAGGTGGACATGTGATTATTAAAATAGATATGACAAAAGCATTTGATAGGGTGTGCTAGAATTATCTTGGACAGCTTTTGCTTCGCATAGGTTTCTATTCACGGTTGGTGAGGATAATTTTGAACAATATTCTGCCACTCGTTGCTCAGTATTGATAAATGGAAAGCCCGTGAGCTATTTTCCTATAGCCCATGGGGTCAAACAGGATGAGCCATTGTCTCCGCTACTTTTTATCTTGCCTTCAATGGGTTCTCTCGTGGCATTAAGGCATTGGTGATGACAGGTTATATTTGTGGATTTCAGGCAGGCCGGGTGCCACAGATTCACATCTGGGGTTTGCCAACGATCTGGTAATATTTCTCAATGGTTCCACCTGGAACATGCAACGCTTCCGACTTTTTCTGGATTCCTATCAGCAGGCTTCAGGACAGTTAGTAAATTACCATAAAATTCAGGTGGCAGCATTTTTGGGTGCTTCTTGCAACTCGGGTTCATCAAAATAGGGATGCGATTGAGAGCTCTGCCTATTAAATATCTTGGATCTTTTCTATATAAGGGTGTCAATTGAGCGGATTATTGTGTTTCTTTGCTTGCACACTTTGGTGCTAATCTCAACTTGAGGTCTTCCAAACTTTCTTTTCACAGCTGGAAGAATGATATTGATTTGACATGTTCTATGTTCAATGCCTCTTCATATTATAGCCTCTTCAAAAATCCCAAAGAGTGTTATGCGGGCCTTATATAGTAAGATATTCCTATAGAATGGCCGTCATCATTGGCAATCCTGGGAGCATGTTTGCCGCCCCATAGAAGCAGGAGGATTGGGTATTCGTAACATTATAAAAGTGCAGCAGGCGTATGATTGTCTTTTATGGTAGAAATATCATCAATCCGAATCATTATGGACGCCTTTTTGTAGGGAAAAGTCTGGCCGAAGAGAAAGGATATATGCGCATATCTATGACTCGGCCGTTAAGAAGCGTCTTGTAGAATACACGGTTATATGCATCTGCGAGTTCAGTACACTCCAGATGGAATTCATCGACAACAGATTCTTCAGGATAGTTCACAATCAAATCTGCATACAGCCTGCTTTCCTCAAATCACCCTTATTTTGATTGTTCGCGATATATTTGGTGGCCTAGCTATCCTCCGGTGGACACATATTTCTTAGGAAACTTTGGATGAGATCGCTATCATTGGCTGATAACCTCCGAGTATGGCAAATCATATTTCCATCTCAATGTGTTTTTCGCAGGAGAAATTCAGATATGCAAGATCACATTTTCTTAAGGTGCCCAGCGATTCAACCACTTTGGCAGGAGCTACCAATATTGTTCTCGGGACCGATGCCTAGACAATCGACCATACGGTCACATTTAATTCGCTGGTGAGAGTTTCTTCACCAAACACGATGATTGGTTAGTTGCGGGTTGTTACTCGTTCATTAGCGGCCTGGGTGATATGGAAGGAATATGCATCAATTCGATTTGGAGAAAATGTGTTTTCTTATAGGAGATTATTCGAGCGGGTACGAGAACACATTTATACTTGGTGTGCTTCCACAAAAGGTTGTAAGTATTCTCAGCCGATATCACATTTGATTGCTAGAGGTTTCTCTCCGCCTTTACATACACGACGTCTTTTGGTGATCCACTGAGAGTTGCCACCTTGAGGCAAATTCAAATTAAATGTCGATGCAGCAGTTGGTCGTTTTGCCTCAGCGGCTGGAGCAGTCTTACGAAACGCGCAAGGCGATTTTGTTTTGGCTATTTGTTTTTCTTTACCAACAACCACACCATTGCATGCTGAATTAATGGCACTGTTGTATGCATTAATATTTTATGCAAAGAACTATGATCGTCTCATACTTGAGACGGATTTTCGCATGCTTCTTTGCTATCTCTCATATCATTCTCAGTGTACAGGCTCTTTAGCTAGGGATCTATGATGTGCAGCCACATTTCTGTGTCTCAATGCCTCTTTGCTGCACTTTTGCCCGTGTGAAGCAAATAATACAGCACATACATTAGCCATGAATGGATTGCATTCTGCGAGAGTGACTATATATTCCTCCTTTTCTACTTTGCCTTGTGATGTTTGTGGAATATCTCTTGATATATGTGTGCCAAATCCACGACTCTAATACTTAGCCTCCCAAAGGGTTGGTGATTTGAACTAATGGTTGCATGTGTCATGGATTGGCACATGCAATGTCGGTATGTGGTCACTCTTTCTATCATTTGCCTGATTTATAGAGTCTACATTCACTATCAAGATAACTGTGTTTTCACCCTGTGCTTGTTACTAGTTGTTGTTGATTCCCATGAGATACCGTAGATTATCACCAGTGGAGGAGGGCATTTTTAGCCTTCTCTTATGAAGATCGTGAAACCACTTCTTTACATACTTGTGTACCTGAACTGCGGCTTTGATAGCTTTTGTCTAATGAAGCGTTGGCGCAAACATCAAATGGTTGCTGTAGGACCACATGTGCTACCAACTCTCCCAAAACCAATTGGTGATAGGAGATGCGCATACCCTAGCCTTATAGTGCATTCAACACACACAAACGCCCATGGCATTCGACGGTGACTTGGCCCACACGGCCTACGTGCCACAGGACAATTGATGCACCCAACAATCTCCCCCTCAGCAATTGCTCCTGCTGGGAATCAAACCCGTGACCTTGGCTCTGATACCACTTGTAGGACCACATGCGTTACCAACTCTCCCAAAACCAATTGGTGATAGGAGATGCGCATACCCTAGCCTTATAGTGCATTCAACACACACAAGCGCCCACGGCATTCGACTGTGACTTGGCCCACACGGCCTACGCGCCACGGGACAATTGCTGCACCCAACAGAAAGTTCCTCAAACATGCATCCTTCCTCTCCAACCCTCTGCAGTCTTCTACTTGTGGATTGTGCTCTACGTCTTCACAGTTCCCTCTCTTGTCAAAAGAATCCTCCAATTAGAATCTATGCAGAATGGAGTCAAGTCAATAACATTGAAAGTATTCAAAAATCACTATATTTACCTGGGGAAGATCGATGACATAGGCACTGTCATTTACGCGAGCAAAAGTGCTTTATACGGGTCATCTCTTCTAGGTTGCAATTTGGACTTCCTCTCCTTTGGAAACCTCTCCTTTCGCAAATGTACCCATACTAGGTCTCCTGGTTCAAAGCTCACACACTTCTTTCTTTTATTAGCTTGTTTGGCATATTGTTTAATTTTCTTTTCAAGCTACAGGTCCCAGAGCTATAGGTTTCCATTCGTTTATAAACTGTTCTATCATACGTCCCTAACTTTCATCAGGTTCATGGGTAATGTTTCTATTGGTTTATTAGATGACAGTCACATCCTGATGAATTTCGATAAAGAGGAGGATTATGCTCGTTGTATTTATCGTGGGATTTGGTGGATTTTGGATATGAGATGCACGTCACGAAATGGACTCTGGCCTTCAACCCAAAGTTTAAAATTCTGGTGGTCCCTGTATGAATCTCCTTTGCCAGCTTACCTGTCTATTTACAGGATCAACGTGCCCTCTACGCTATAGCACGGACAGTCGACCGGCCCATAAAGGTTGATACAGCAACGCTAAACTTTCATTGACTATCCGTTGCCTGCGTTTGCGTTGAGGTTGATGTCATACAATATCTCCCTTCAAAGATTTGTATTAATTATGGTGAGTCTTCTTTTTTCTAGTCTTTGCTATATGAAGACCTTTCTTTATACTGCCTGCATTGTCGAACCTTCGGTCATAAGGAAGGCAATTGTGATCCACGATCTGAACCACGTGCAGATGCCGCTCCACGAAAACAGGATGCTCCAAAGAAAATATGGCAGTCTAAGCCAGTTCCACCGCCTGCTGAGTCAGATCCTACTCACCTATCATGCACTCCAGCCAAGGTATTTCCTCGACCCAATCATGTGCAGGATATCTCCAGACTAGGACAGGATGTGGAATATCATCCTCCTATTGATGCTCCTGATGATGGCGATTTAGGCCACTGCTCAGATACTGACCTACAACACTTTGATTGTCTGAATAAGACTCCGCTCCCTACAGTCTCTGCGACCGCAGCCCGTTGTATTCTTTTGCTTCATCCTTCGCCACCTGATGATGAGTTATTATCTAGAATTGCTGGCCTGACTGAAGATACACAATTTATTCCTGTGATATCAAAACAGCATCGGCGAACTCGCACGGAATTTCCTCCTTAAAACCCTCGACCATGCTCACCCGCAGTGTTATGCGCTCCTTTCAATCATGAGGTTATATCTCTTTCTATCAATGAATATTATCACATGGAATATTCGGGGCATCTGGCCTTCGCTACCTAGGTTACATCAACTAATATACATGCATAAACTCAATCTGCTAGCACTAATTGAGTCGAAGCATCCCCCCAGTCGCCTCACACGTTATTGCTTGGACTTAGGTTTCTCGAACTCTACTAGTTCTACGGATGGTAATATATGGGTTTTTTTTGCGGGACACACATTTCCGCCTAGTATATCTCCGTGAGGAGGATCAGTTGTTGCATCTCCGGTTCATATTCTCTCTCAGTAACATGGACTTTTGGTGGACTGTCGTGTATGCCCGACATACTATTTTACTCCGTCGACCCTTATGGCAGTTACGTGCACAGTTTCAGAATTACAATAATCCCTGGTTAATTAGTGGTGATTTTAATACGTTTCGAACTTTAGAGCATCATAAGGGTCGCTCGCATCCGACACTCATTTTTTTTAGGATTTCAATGATTGTGTTGAGGACTGTGCTTTGATGGATCCTCCTTTTCGTGGTATGCATTATACATAGGCTGATGGTCGTGGCTTAGGCCATGTGCAACGTCGATTTGACTGTGTTTTCATGAACTCTCAATTTCTAGTTTTATCTCATCTTCCTCACATTTCCTCGGACCATTCTCCTCTTCTTATTACTTGTGGTGTATCTCGAGTGTCTGGTCCGAGATCATTTCAATTTTTTGACGTGTGGCTCCACCATTCGGATTTCTAGTCTTATGTTTAGGATGCCTGGGCTACATATCCTACAGTTGGTGGCATGTGTGGTTTGTATAGAAAGTTATCCCGGCTCAAACACGATTTGCAGTGCTGGAACAAAAGTATATTTAGCAATATATTTGACCGCCTTGAACAGGCTGAGGGGTTGGTCCGACGAGCTGAAGCACATTTTAATAATGATCCTTCTCCCTCTAATCGGCAAGCGTATCACCATGCAAAGGCTGACTATATCTTAGCATCGCAATATGAATTCAGCTATTAGAAGTAAAAGGCAAGGATCCATTGGCTTACTGATGGCGACGCCAACACTAAATATTTTCATTCATTGGTCAAAGGGCGCCGCTGTCAGCTTCGTATTCAGCAAGTACGTACATCTGCGGATATCTTATGCGATACATAGGCTGCTATACAGGATGAGGCTGTTTCATTCTATACAGTTCTCTTTACCAAGGAGGATATAGGAGACTATCATCACATCCTGGAACACATCCCCCAGCTTGTGACACCCAACGATAATTTGTTCTTGATGCGGCTCCCACTCGAGTCTGAAGTAAAGCAGGCAGTCTGGCACTTGGAGCGGCAAAGTGCAGCTGGACCCGACGGTTATCATGGTACTTTCTTTCGTTATTGCTGGGATTTTATTGATTATGGTGTGGACAAAGCAGTGTAGGAATGTTTTCTAGGGATACCGCAGCCGAAAATAATGGCCAGTGCATCGATTACTCTTATTCTCAAAGGTTCATCTCCTTGTACTTTTGGTGATAATCGCCCAATCTGTTTATCAAATTTCATGAGTAAATTTTGTACGCGCATTCTTGGGACAAGACTTAATACACTTCTTCCTAAGTTGATTTCTCCAGAACAAATGGGTTTCTTGAAAGGCTATGATATCTCATCCCAGGTGCTATTGGCTAGAGAGATGATACAAATGCTTGATCCGAGAAGCCAGCTGTGTTTCAAATTGGATATGATGAAAGCTTTCGATCATGTCAGTTGGGAGTATTTGGAGTAATTATTGGCGAGCTTTGGCTTCTCGGCATTTTACATTTGCTTGGTGCTTAATCATTTACGCTGCACGAGATTCCTGGTTTTGATAAATGGTGTACCGTGTGGTTTCTTTAGCCCAACTCGTGGAGTCAAGTAGGGTGACCCCTTATCACCGTTGTTATTCATCCTCGCTTCGGAGGATTTCAGTCGAGGCTTGAAGGCTTATGTGGAAGCCGGTCGTTTACATACTTTTCATTTGGGCCGAATACCATTTACTATCACCCATCTAGCCTATGCAGATGATCTATTGGTCTTTCTCTTGGGAGACATTCGTAATCTCAAGGTTTTTAAGGAGTTCCTTACTCGATTTGAGCATGCCTCGGGCCAAAGGTGAACTTTCTTAAGAGTCGATTTATTGCTTCATCTCACCTTCTACTCTCGTGTCTCCATCGTCTTGAGACCATCCTTGCAATGCCTTTTACTGTCTTGCCTTCCCGCTACTTGGTTTCTTCTTTGCATAAGGGCATAAATCGTGCGTGGTATTTAAAACTCTGTTGCAATACATTGACAATCGGCTAAATTGTTGGCACAATAAACTTCTATCACAAACAGGCCGATTGGTACTCCTACGGTATGTTATATATTCATTACCTTTGCATCTTATGGCAACAGGTGAACTTCCAAAGTCAGTCATTCGAGATATTGAAAACAAAATGGCGCAATTTTTTGGGGACATAGTTCCAAATGGCACTAGTTGTCTTGGTCGCGTATTGTGGCCACCAGGGGTGAAGGAGGATTAGGCTTGCGAGACCTTCGTATCATTCAAGCTGCCTATAGTTGTCACATCTAGTGGCAATATGAACAGGCTCACACATTATGAAGTCGCTATATACAGGCTAAGTATAGTCGTCGGGGGGATTACACCCCAAGGCTTATGGACTCCCCTACCTGGAAGCTCATTTGTCACTATCATTCTTTTTGCATCGCCCATTGTATTTGGGTTGGTGATACCTTGATTTGGACCCCCACTGCTTCGGGTGTTTTCACTCTGCACTCGGCTTTTGAGCTTTGTTGCACACCCCATCCTACGTCTTTGTCACATTATTTTATTTTGCATAAGCGTCAAAAGCCCACCATCAGCCTATTTCTTTTGCGTTTATATCATCGCGCTTTGCCCTTGGAGGATTATTTATGCCGACTTTTGTATATCAAGCCCACACAGTGCCCTTTCTATAAGTTGGCATCTACAGAGGTATCTCATTTGTTTTTGTTGTGTCCTAACATCCGTCCTATATGGGTGTTTTATGCTTCTTGTTTGGATGGTTCTTTCCCTTCTTATTCACTTCTACGGTCCCATTTGATGGCATGGTGGCTAATCTCTTCTTAAAATACTCTGTATGAAGTGTTGCGAATTGTTGTCCCTGGCATTATTGTATTTAATATTTGGTGTGCTTATACATCCATTCTATATGGCGATGACAATTCTTAGACCACGACAACAACAATGGCGACCGTCCGAATGGATATTTATCTGTGGGGCAAATCTATCGATGGGACTAATTTGCCAACAAATTCTCTTTTTCTACATCATGCAGTTTTATTGCATCCACTCCGCACAAAACGGGTTTAGGTGGTGCATTGGCTTGTTTCACCGCTAGGACGACCGCAACTTAATACGAATGCGGCGGTGGGCCGCAAGTTTGCAGCGGTGGGCCGCAAGCTTGCGGCAGGTGGAGCTATACAACGAGATTCTTCAGGAGCTTGCATTGGGACACTATCTTTTTGCCTTCCGATAGTTCTGCCGTTTCTTGCAAAGACGCAGGATGCTCTTTTTGCTCTTCTTTATTTTCCACATTATCCCAGCACCATACTGGAAATAGATTGTCATGGTTGATCCCGATTATTACAGACACTACTTGCTCTTCTCATGCATCGCATTTACGCCATCTATATTCTTTTGCTCAGCTGCCACAGACACCGATCATGCACACATACCGCGAGGCAAATAATGCTACACACTATATGGCGCAACGTGGACTGGAACTGCGATGACTCAATACTATACAGTGGACACTCTCCCTTCCCTAATTTGTAGCTGTGTTGCAATTGATGTTACATTGGGACATCTTCGTCATGTTTGACACCAGCCTATTTATTTCTGCATTTCCTGTATCTACGGATGCAGGCAACCTCGGTATGCGTTGGTTCTCCCATTTTCCGATGATTTATTCTCATAATTTATTCTTATTGGCATCTTTTTCATATGATAATGTTTATTTGTCTGCTCTTTGGTTGTACGTGTTGAGGCGACGATGTTCGAGCATAGCGACGGACGTGTACAGTTTCTGGGGAGATGAAGTCTGCTGACATTCTTTTATATTTGATATTTGATATTTGTATTCATGATGTCTTATTTCGCTTCTTTAAAATATCTATGAGAGAGCCTCTCACTATTGTCTGGCGATCCACCTCCATTATCCAAGTCTTTCGCATCTGTTTTCTCCTCCTCTACTTCATTCTCAGATCGTGATATTGGACGTTACAAGGGAGCACCATCGGTGCAATTCACCACTACTGAAATTGATGCCTTGTCCTCGCGCTTTCGGTATGCTTTCGTCGGTATGTTTTGGCGAGGCCAGCCAGCAATGGCTTTTATCTGCCGCGCTTTATATGTTATTGAATTCTTAGGTACGGTTACCAAAGGCCTTTTAGATGATTCCCATATACTGCTGAATTTCGATAGGGAGGATGATTAAACACGTTTTTATCGATGGTGTATTCTTGGATATGAGATGAGAGTCACCAAGTGGACACCGGAATACAACTCAAAGTTTGAAACTCCAGTGGTTTCGATCTGGGTTTCTTTCATTGGTTTGCCCATACATTTACACGATCAACGTGCTTTGTATGCGATCGCACGTACCATTGGACGACCAATAAAGGTTGATGCGGCAACACTAAATTTTAACCGACCTTCTGTTGCAAGAGTCTGTATTGAGTTAGATGTGATAGTTGATCTTCCAACGAAAATCTATGTTGATTGCGGCCCGTCGTCTTTTTTCCAAAATGTTCTCTATGAAGATTTGCCGATATATTGCATGAAATGCAAAACATTTGAGCTTAAGGAGGGTTTTTGTACCAAAACGCGTGAAATACATGAGACTCAGGATTCAAAACCCATGCACAATAAAAAGGTTTGGCTGCCGAAGTCAATTCAGGTAGCCAAAGACACTGACGCACAAGCAGAGGACAATGCAGAAGAGGAAGTCCCCCAGCCGGCGCATGTGCAGGATTTATCTCGTCTAGGTCAGGATGCTGAGTATCTAGTTCACGTTGATGAAGCAGCTGACATTGGCGTGGGGCATAGCTCAGATACAGAATTGCCAAATATTCACGCCCAATTCCAGCAGGATCTACCTATTATTACAGATGATATCACCAGACGCATACAATTGTTGGGCCCATCATTGTCTGAGGAAGAGCTGCTAAATAGGCTGGTTGCACCAGCAGATGAGGCAGGTTTTATTTCGGTAGTCTCCAAATGTCGCAGGTGTACAAGGAAGGAATTGCCTCCATTACCTCCTTCAACTATTCTAACTCGTAGTGAAACCAGGTTTTCTCAAAAGGGTGAATCTTGCACATCCTCTCAATGAATATTATGACGTGGAATTTACGTGGCATCCGCACATCGCTGCCACATTTACATCGTATGACTCGTATACATCAGTTAAATCTTTTAGCCTTGATGGAACCTAAACATTCTTCATCTCACATAACACGAGTTCAGATGGACCTGGGTTTCTCACATTCTCATAGCTCACCAAACGGTGCCATATCGATCTTTTGGAGAGACTCTCATTATCACCTTGAGTAGGTATGTGCTGTAGAACAACTTGTACATCTACGCTTTGTTTTTTTGCCTACTAATTTCACATTTTGTTGGATGGTGGTTTATGCTCGTCATATGGTGATCCTACGTCGGCCCCTTTGGCAATCACTGCGAGGATATGCAAACTCTCAAACACACCCATAGATATTATGTGGTGATTTTAACACATTCCGCTCTGTGTAGGATCATAAAGGCCGTTCTAACCCACATCTATCTTCATTACAAGATTTCAATGACTGCATTGAGGACTGTGTGCTGGTGGATCCACCATATCATGGTACACGATATACATGGACGGACGGGCGTAGCCTTGGACGATTGCGTCGTCGCCTAGATTGGGTTTTTCTAAATTCTATGTTTCAGGATGTATTTTGGTGATCTACAACTAACGCATCTTTCTCGTGCTCCATCTGATCACACACCTCTTTTGTTAGTTTGCAAGCTACCTCAGACGACTGGTCTGAAATCATTTCAATTTCTTGATGCTTGGTTGGCACACCCCGATTTTTATTCTTATCTTCAAACGTCGTGGGGATCATACCCTACTACAGGTGGCATGTATGGTTTCTATCGCAAGTTGACAAGGCTCAAGCAGGATATTATACTATGGAATAAAAATATTTTTGGAAACATTTTTGATAATGTACAACACACAAAGGATAAATTGCGTCTTGCTGAGCAGACATATGATGGGGATCCAAACCCAACCAATCGCTAGGCATATCACAAGGCCAAGGCATATTTTATGCTTGAAACGAAGTATGAATACGATTTCTGGAAGCAGAAGGCTCGTGTCAAGTGGATCCGAGATGGTGATGCCAATACCTGCTATTTTCATTCCATTGTTAAAGGCAGGCGAAGCCATCTTAGGCTGCAGCAGCTCTATGCGGCGGATGGTATAGTTCCTGTTACGCAGGATAAAATGGAGAGTGAAGCAATTTCTTTTTACACAGCGTTATTTACAAGAGAAGCTACTGGCGATTATGGTTAGACACTGGATTATATACCCACTTTGGTGTCTGCAGAAGAGAATACGATGCTCACGCAAGTACCTCAGCCGGATGAGGTAAAGTCAGCAGTATGGCATTTAGATTCACAAAGTGCAGCGGGTCCGGATGGCTTTCATGGTAATTTTTTCCGCTCCTGCTGGAATATTATTTCTACAGATGTAGTCAAAGCGACGCAGGAGTTTTTTCTTGGTATTCCACAACCCACATGCTTGGTTAGTGCATTGATCATTTTATTGCCCAAGGTTGCAGCACCACACTCCTTTGGTGATTTTCGGCACATCTACTTAACAAATTTCATGAGTAAAATCTGTACACGCATTGTAGCAACATGACTTAGTTTGTTGTTGCCCAAGCTTATATCGCCAGAGAAAACAAGATTTCTAAAAGGCTATGACATTTCATCACAACTCCTCTTAGCCAAGGAAATGGTACATATGTTGGATAAAGGTGGTGGGGGAGGACAGCTGTGTTTGAAGTTGGATATGCAAAAGGGTTTTGACAGAGTCAGCTGGGAATATTTAGAATTGCTTCTAACTGTTTTTGGCTTCTCTGCATTTTTTATAAGATTAATAATGAATCACTTAGGCAGCGCATGATTTTCAGTCTTGATTAATGGTGCACCCTGTGGCTTTTTCGTCCCACACGGAGGGTAAAACAAGGTGATCTATTATCACCTCTACTCTTCATTCTCGCTTTCGAAGGTTTCAGTCGAGGCCTCAAAGCTACTGTAGCAGAGGGGTGTATTTCTTCTTTTTATTTGGGCAGAATACCTTTTCATGTTACACATTTGGCTTACGCAGATGATCTTTTAGTGTTTTTGAGAGGTGTAAAACGCAATCTTCAATCTTTCAAACAGTTCTTGGCTTCATATGAATATGCATCGCGTCAGAAGGTAAATTTGCAGAAGAGCCGCTTTATTGTTTCCTCCAATGTTTCTACATTTTGACATCAGCAATTTGTACACCTACTGGGAATGCAATCGACTGTTTTGCCTTAAAGTATCTCGGATGTTTTTTGCATAAGGGGATTCCACGAGCCAGGTATTGCACATCTTTATTGTAGCATATCGACTCTCGTTCACATGGATGGCACAATAAGTTACTGACGCAGGCAGGCAGATTAGTATTATTGCGATATGTTATCTCAATGATGCCTTTACATGTAATGGCGGCAGGGCGACTACCAAAATCAGTCATTAAGGAGATCAATAGGAAAATGTCATGATTTTATTGGGAGCCTCAAAGACACTGGATATCTTGGAGCCGCATTCAAACACCATATGAGGAGGGCGGTTTATACCTACGAAATCTGGGTGCACTGCAGGAGGCTTACTATTTTCGGATTTGGTGCTCTTATCATCAAAAAACACATTGTGGAGTAAATATATGATGGCAAAATATGGCAATAGATGGGACTATCATCCACGCCTCCCTGACTCACCTACATGGAAGCTAATATGCAAGGTTTCCTCTTGCCAGCAGCACAGTCAGCGGGATGGTGATATGCTAATTTGGCAACTCACCAATACAGACCTGTTCACTTTAAAATCTGCATTTGAGATTTGTCATGTATCATGTCCAACCATCTTATCATCCTCGTTCGTCTGGCATAAACAATAGCGGTCTGTCATTCGAAATTTCTTGTGGCGTTTGCCAAATCATGCTTTACATTTGGAAGATAATTGCGTAAGTTTATGGTTATAAATCTATTACATATAACTCCTGCATAATTTTATATAATATCTGGTGTTCTTACACATCCATTACATATAATGAGGATTCCACGTGGACAAGCTCTGGGTTAATGGCGAAGATACGTGCTGATATTTACTCGTGGGGGAAGACAATAGATGGTACTAAAATAGCATAGAACACCCGCAATCTTCAGCAGGCAGGACTTTTACCTCCGCTTAAACCGCCTAGATTACAAGTAATACGGTGGATAACTCCTCCCTTGGGCTGTTTAAAGCTTAACACCGATGCTGCCGTAGGCCGTCATTTTTCCGCAGGTTGGGCCATTTTGCGTGATTCATGTGGCGTTTGTCTTGGCGCAGTAACATTTCGATTGCTTCTTCTTTGACCTTTTGCTGCTGAAACACAAGCTGCCTTTTTTGCTCTACTATATTTTTTGCCATTATATCCTAACATTGAGTTGAAGACAGATTGCAAATAATTAGTTAGCCTTCTTTTCGATTCTTCATTCATGTCGCGCGATTATCATCTTCGCTGCATATATCTTTTGCTTAGACATACTCAGACAAAAATCAGGCATACATACCGAGAGGCCAACCTGCCTGCTCATGATTTAGCACAGCATGGCATGACGATAGCTACTACATGTATTTTCACTTCAGACGGGCTGCCATCTTTGGTCTGTGGCAGTGTTTCGCTGGATGTAACCACCAACAACTTTCGACAGATTTGACACTACTACAGTCTTTCATATGGATTGGAAAACTTTTTCTTTCAATGCCTGCATTGTACCAGATGCAGGCAGGCTGGGTACGATATTGTTCACTCATGGTTTTTCCGTTTATCACTGTTTTTATCAGATACTTATGATCTTCATTTGTCTTGCATAGCATGCTTTGGAGGAGACGGATGACTCGTGAACGCTTTGGCAGTGGGATGTTTGCTGTATTCATATGTTGCATGTTGATGTCCCATATTGGATAAATATGCACTCTTTTTCCTTCGTGCAAGATTTTATCCACAAGGGTGGTTTTGCTTGTCAAGGTTTTGATGAGGCATATCATATTCAATATGGGCATTCTTTCACTCGCATAAACTGTGATGGATTACTTTGTTCTACTTTTCGTCCTTTAAGTTGTTACATTCAGTTACTTTATGCACTTTTATGTAAACAAGGTATTCCTCTGCCATAAGTTAAGGTTATCTTTTATAATAAAATTTATGGACATGGTCTCTTTTTTTTTGAACAGTAAAAGAGATATTTTATTAGGCCTCACTTATGGCGGAGGAAAACCATATTACAAAAGATATCAATAAACAAATAATAATAGTACAACGAGCATATAATATCTAATCTCCAATCATATATGATATGCCGCATTAAAACCTTGCCAATTAAAACCACCCTTGTGGATAAAACCTTGGCGAAGGAAAAAACGTACATATTTATATGAAAGGGTTGAATATATGAATATGATGTGAAAATTCGCTTGATGTTTGTGGCACGCCGCAGTTGAGTGTTGCGCAATGTCGGATGGATCTTCCAGAAGAAATGTCTCCTCAAGTGTTGTTGCGTCCATGCCATGTTACCCATATCTGATGATATGGGTAACCGAAAATGTCTAACTGCTAGATGTGGAGTGATGCAAACAGATAGCATAATGCTGACATATTATTTTGTACTGCTAACACTACTCCATATGCATCAACTTCCACATCAATGGATTCCCACTGTGTTGCGAAGTATAAGTACCCAATATATGCTGCTCGAAATTCTGCTATGGCTGGTGTAGATAACGGTAAATGAAACGAAATTGTCCTTATGAATGTACCAGTGCTGTCACGCAAGATTGCTCCAGCAGCTGCAGAAAATCTCCCATGGGCCGCATCTATGTTCAAATTTAATCTACCCGGTGGAGGATGGAGCCATCTGATGATGATGCATCTAGGTGAACGGAGCTTTGGAGATAACCTAAGATCAATTAAGGCATGGTCTGAGATTGCAAACTTCTTTCCTCTTTGCGCAGATGACCAATCATATAAGGATCGTCGAATATTTTCAAGTACTGTTGCCTTTCTCCAACGTTCATCACCATAAGTTATGGATGTGTAAGCTTTCCATATCTCCCATACAATGATGGATGGGGCCACAATTCTGAGAATGCCTTTAAGTGTTTTTCCTTTGGTTGACATCCACCATTGAATTAAATGTTGCTATAGAGTTCTGGCATTGCTTTAAGGACCATCCAAATGAGCAGAATACATTTTCCAGATTCTGGTGATGTCGGAGCAATCCAAGAATATATGATCTACTGTGATTTGCGACTTGAGACAGAAAGGACATTGAGTAGGATGAATATAGACAAACTTCTGCAAATTTTCTGGAAGAGGAGTTGCATTTCGATACAGACGCAACAGAAACACGCGGATGTGGGGGGGATGTGTTTATGCCAAATGAATCTGTATGATATACGAGAGTTTCTCACTACACGGATCTGATCATAAGCTGTTCTAATGGTGTATTGATCCAAGTCTAGATTATTAAGGCAGAATGTATGTATTCGACATATACGTTTCCAGACTGGGGAATCTATGATACGTATGTCAAAAGAATTGCGGTTGGCATATCTTGCGTGTAGAAATTTACTCCATAGGGAGTTGTTCTCCTGATATTTCCACCATATTCTGCATGAGTAAGCTTTTTGTAAATCTTCTAGCTTTCTCAATCCTAGACCACCCTCAGATGTTGGTCCGAACAGTTGATCCCCAGAAATCCATGAGTGACAAGTCCTTGTGTCCGTGCTCCCCCAAAAAAATTTGACCATCAATTTCGTTATTGTGAGGATGATACTCTGTGGTAGTTGGTATGCCGATTGTAGGTGTAATGGTATTGCAGCAAGAACATGTTTGATAAAAATTAATCTGCCGGCTTGAGTAAGGAACTTGTTCTGCCACATCGAGAGTTTTGTTTGAATTATGGAGAGTAGATTCGTAAAGTGTGCTGCTCTTTCTTTACCTCGATGCAACTGGACTCCTAAGTTTTTTATTGGCATGGTAACTGTTGTCATGTGTAATACCTGTTCCATCCGATTAATCTGAATGTTAGAAAGATAGGTTGGCGGGACAAAATGACTTTTCTGATAGTTTGCTGCTTGGCCCGATGTTGCCTGATATAGTTCCAAGAATTTTCTGAACTTCCTTAGATTTCGCAGTCCGCCATTGATAAACACCAATAGATCATCAGCAAAAGCTAGATGGGTAACTGTTTTAGGTCATCCTGCTGTAAATGGTATGATGATCCCTTGCTCAACCATATGATTAATGCCCCTTGAAAATGCCTCGGATGCTAGGATGAATAGTATGGGTGATAAAGGGTCTCCTTGCTTGACACCCCTTGATGGTTGGAAAAATCCTGAAGGTATTCCATTGACCAATATCGAAATGTATGTACCTTTTAGGTGATTGAAGATAAGTTGGATAAATCTTTCCGCAAAGCCAAATTTTGCTAGCAGTTTGGAGAGAAAAGTCCAATTGACCCTATCAAACGCTTTCATCATGTCAAGCTTTATGATAACATTGGAGCCAATAGATTTCATGTGCAGCAAATGTACCATTTTGCGAGCCAAAAGAATCAGATCTGAGATATCTCTGCCCTTCACAAACCCTACCTGCTCAACTGTAATAAGCTTCTTGAGTAGAGGTTGTATTCATGTTGCAATAATACGAGTTGCCAATTTGGATACGAAGTTTGCTAGACTGATAGGCCGATAATCAGAAAATGTCCGCGGAGAATGGGTCTTTGGTAGCAATATTATTAAGGTACTACCCATTGCCTTTGAAATAGGAATGCCCAGAAAGAATTCCTGCATTGCTTTGTGTACATCATTTCGGACTATATCCCAGCTGCTGCGGAAGAAATATCCATTATATCCATCTGGACCAGGTGCACTTTTTGGATCAAGTGACCAAACTCTTCTTTCACCTCTGATTGTGATGGTAGAGCCGTGAGCAGTTGATTATCCACTGAAGATATGAGCTGCGGTATATGATCTAGAATAGAAGCATCTTCAGAAATTGGATCTGTCGTAAACAATTGTTTGTAATAATCTACTGCTGCCTGTTGTATATCGCTCTGTGTGTCAACGACAAGACCTTCCTCATTACGTATTTGGTTAATTGTCTGGCGTGAATGCTTGTCTTTCACAATATTATGGAAAAAAGACGTATTGGCATCTCCTTCTGCTATCCATTTCTGTCTAGCTTTTTGAGCCCAATATAGTAGTTGCTTGCGTTCCGCTATCTTGTATTTCGCCTGAACTTCATGATATTGCATGCGGGTTTCTGGTGAGGGCCTTGTGTCAAAAGTGGTTTCACACCGAGTTAGTTCCTGCTCCAGATGTGATACTTGATCAAAGATATTACCAAAAACATTTTTATTCCATGCTTTAAGATCGCTTTTCAGCTGCTGCAGTTTGTTGTATAATCCTCACATGCCTCCTATTGTGGGGTATGACTCCCATGACGATTTGACAAAATTATGAAACTCTTGATGTTCTACCCACATGTTCTGAAAACGGAAGGATTTAGGCCCTCTGAATGATGACTGTGTAGAACGGAGGAGTAACGGAGCATGATCAGATGTTAATCTCAAAAGATGCTTCACTCGTAGATTTGGAATAAAGCGTTATATGATTCTAAGCATAACATGCAATCCAATCTTCGTCGTACAATTCCCAACCCACGGCCACTTGTCCAAGTATACATAGATCCCTCATAGAGCAAGTCTGTTAACTGACAATAGGAAACACAGTCGCTGAAATCCTCCAATGAGGATATCGAAGGGGAAGATAACCCATCATGTTCTGTGACTGATAAAAATGTGTTGAAGTCCCCTCCGATTAACCATGGATCTGAATAAGTATCATGATGGTGTTGCAAGGCAATCCACAATCGACGGCGCTCCATCACAGTATGCAGCCCATATACTGGAGTGTACCAGAATGTAATGTCTGTGCCAACTAACTGACATTTGAAATGAGAGCATTGTTCTTCATATACTGTAGAAAGTAGTTTTAGAAATTGGCTTGTCCAAAATATCCATATTTTCCCCCGACAAACTGATTCTGCATGTGAAAAATTCAGTCGGCGTTGCAGTTGAGTCAAGTGTACAGTATCTCTCTTTGGTTCAATGATGACCAAAAAATGTAGTTTGTGAGTTTTTACTAGTTTACGAATGCGAACCATTGAGGTCGCAATTCCCCGGACATTCCAAACAAGACAATTCATTGAGAGGAAGAGGAGAAGAAGTGTGAGGAGCGGGTTAGCCTTTCAGAAGCCTGTGTGTATGTGGCAACCATTTCTTGTTTTGTACGACGTCTTCTGATTATTGGATTAGGTTCCTCTAGTTCTTGCAGCAGTTGTGCTGTGGATTTATCAAAGGATCCCTCTACTGCTACCTCTTGTTCTTCATTATCTTGCTGCCGCTGATTATCCAGTGGGGAAACTGCTGGAAGCAAAGTTTGTGGTTGATTCATGGTAAGAGGCTCAGGTGGATCCTGTATTAATAATTCTGAATCTGATCTTGTGGCATCTAATACACCATCGTTTTCCTCCATAACTTGGACCAATGATACTCCAGTTTTAGACAAATCTTGCTTTTCTGAGATTGATTGTATTATAGCATTGTCATCCAAAATATCTGTGACTACATGTGCCCGCTTGATGAGCCAAATAAAGGCTAGAAAACGTTTCCAAGACTTTGTCCTCTATTCCAAATTGATTTGAACCTCAGCTATGGCAAAGAACATCACAATGACACCCCTTAAACTGTAACCGTTTGTTCTTGGCTCAATTTATACCAACAACTCTTCCTTTTTGGCATTCCAACACATCTAAAACCTCATTGAGACCCTAAGATGCTATAAACCAAAAATGAAGTAAATACTAACAAGTTCTAGGCTTTGAACTTGAAAGAAACCGTTAGTGGGTTTAAACTTCAACTAGAAAAGTTGAGAATTCCTTAAAGGAAATTTTGATTGAAATATGTTTGAATTGTCGTTCTTTTTACATTCAGCTTCCTATTCTACTTATAACAAACGAAAATTACAAAGGGTACAAGGTTTAAAATACAAAGTACAAGTCTAAAAAGAACATGCTTGCTTTTGAACAATTTGGGTTCCAAGAAAGCTGGTTTGCTTTCCGTGTCTTCCTTGCTTGTTTTCAACCATCTTTCTTGATCAATTTTGATTGGATAATACTTTGAGCAAGTTGCTTTGAATTGCCTTTGATTGGTTGTAAGTTTGGCTTTGAATTTTCAAACCAATTAAGCCTTAATCAGCCGCATCTCTTCAAAGGAGTTGATTGGATCAAATTTTGTGCAGCTTGCTTGCTTGTCTCTAACTTGATTTTGATTGGTTTGAACATTTTCAAGACTTCTTCCTATTGGTTAAAGCTTTGAGCAGCTTATACATCCATGTTTGCGTGAAGAACAATTCTGAATTTGACATGAGTGCTTGTCACCTCCTTGCTTGTAAGCTACTTGCCTATCACCTCCTTGCTTGAACAAAAATTCAGATTCTAATTGCATTTTCAAGCTAAGTATGTGTACCTGAAAGACAAGGCAATAATACAACACAGACTATCCTAAAACAAGGTTAACCAACCAACAATATTAAAAAGGACAACTAAAGATATGTACAACATGTTTTTGATACAACTAGATCAAAGCTTGTATCATATAAACCCAATGGACATCATCTCTGCTTGGTTCATCCTCTTCATGCCTATAAAGAAATGATTCAACACAATGCAACAACTTCTTAGCCATACTCCTTGTTATGGGACCTGTGCGGGGCAGTGAGGTGTCTTCATCAGTGTTTGTATCCACAAGGTTAGGCTGTAGCTCATCATTCCCTCCCACTTGAGAAGGATTCGTCCTCGAATCTGAATCAATACTAAATGGAGAAAGGTCAGCAACATTAAAAGTTTTAGAGATAGGACCATACCTTTCTTCAGGAAGATCGAGAACATAGGCATTATCACCAAGCCGTTTCAACACTTTGAACGGTCCATCGCCTCTTGGCTTCAACTTTGAGTCCCTTTCCTTAGGGAATCTTTCTTTCCTCAAGTGTAACCAAACAAGATCACCAGGCTCAAATATAACAACTTTACGATTCCTGTTGGCTCTATTGGCATACACTTTATTCTTAACTTCAAGTTGTGACTTAACCTTTTCATGCAATTCTTTCACAAGTTTTGCTTTTCGTTCACCATCTAAACTAACACGTTCATGAACAGGTATGGGAACAAGATCAAGCGGGGACAAAGGGTTAAAGCCATAAACAACTTCAAAAGGAGAATGCAATGTTCCACTATGAACAACTCTATTGTATGCAAACTAAATACAAGCTAAGCAGTCTTCCCAATTCTTTAAGTTCTTTTGAATGACAACACGTAACAGTTGAGACAAAGTTCTATTAACAACTTCAGTTTGACCATCGGTTTGTGGGTGAGCAGTTGTAGAAAATAACAATTTAGTACCAAGTCTACTCCACAAAACACGCCAGAAATGACTTAGAAACTTTGTATCTCTATCACTAACAATCGTACGTGGCATGCCATGCAATCTAACAATCTCCTTAAAGAACAAATCGACAATATGAATAGCATCATCAACTTTCTTACATGCAATGAAATGTGCCATTTTGGAAAATCTATCAACAACAACAAAGATGCTATCTTTACCAGTTTTGGATCGAGGCAATCCCAATACAAAGTCCATAGAAAGATCAGTCCAAGGTGAGCTTGGAACAGATAAGGGAGTGTACAATCCATGTGGTTGTGTTCTAGATTTTGCTTGTTTGCAAGTAATACATTGGTCACATACCTTATCAACATGTGCTTTCATATGCAGCCAGAAGAAATGCTCCTTAAGTGTTTCCAAAGTTTTTAACGAGCCAAAATGACCCATTAAAACTCCTCTATGAGCTTCTTTTATCAACAACTCTCTTAATGAACACATTGGTACACATAACTTGTGTTCTTTAAACAAATAACCATCATGCAAGTAATATTTAGCAAAAGGTGAATCAATGCATGCTTGATAGATAGAACTAAAGTCATGATCATAATGATACATCTCTTTGATAGACTCAAAACCAAACATGTTACATGAAAGAGTAGTAATCAAAGTATAGCGACGAGATAATGCATCAGCAACAACATTTTCTTTTCCTTGCTTATACTTGATCACATAAGGGAATTGTTCAATGAATTCAACCCATTTGGCATGTCTTTTGTTCAATTTTCCTTGACCTTTTAGATACTTAAGGCTTTCATGATCAGTATGAATCACAAATTCCTTAGGTTGCAGATAATTTTGCCAAGTTTGTAAAGAACGAACAAGGGCATACAATTCTTTATCATAGGTTGAATAATTTATGGAAGCTCCTTTCAATTTCTCACTAAAGTAGGCAACATGTTTGTTACCTTGATGCAATACAGCTCCAATGCCAACGCCACTAGCATCACATTCAACTTCAAACATTTCATCAAAGTTGGGCAATCTCAGGATAGGTGCAGAAGTTAGACGTTTCTTAAGTTCCTTAAAGGCTTGTTGTTGTGATTCTCCCCATTCAAAACTTACATCTTTTTTGACTAATTCATTCAAGGGTGCAGCTATGGTAGAGAAATCCTTCACAAAACGTCTATAGAAGCTAGCTAATCCATGAAAACTCCTAACATCTCCAGCAGACTTAGGGGTTGGCCACTCAGTTATGGATTTAACTTTCTCTTGGTCCATTTCAATTCCTTCAGCACTAATCACAAATCCTAAGAATGTAACCTTCTCCAGACAGAAAGAACACTTCTTGAAATTAGCATACAACTTTTCTTTCTGTAGGGTGACAAAAACAACTCTAAGATGGATCAGATGTTCACTTAGGGTTTTGGAGTAGATAAGAATGTCATCAAAGTAGACTACTACAAATTTCCCTATGAATTTCCTTAAGACCTCATTCATTAACCTCATGAAAGTACTAGGGGCGTTGGTTAAACCAAAGGTCATAACTAACCATTCGTACAATCCAAATTTAGTCTTAAAGGCGGTTTTCCATTCATCACCTTCCCTAATTCTCACTTGGAAATAACCTTGTTTAAGATCTACTTTGCTAAAGCATCTAGACCCATGCAACATATCCAACATGTCATCCAACCTAGGAATAGGGTATCTATACTTCACAGTGATCTTATTGATGGCTCTACAATCAGTACACATTCTCCAAGATCCATCTTTCTTAGGGACAATGATAACAGGAACAACACAAGGACTCATACTCTCTTTTACTTTACCTTGGGTCAATAATTCCTCAACTTGTTTTTGGATTTCCTTAGTTTCCTCAGGATTGGCTCTATAGGCAGGTCTGTTTGGTAGAACAGCTCCTGGAATAAAATCTATTTGATGCTCAATGCCTCTTAGAGGTGGTAAACCTGGGGGATCTCTTTCAGGAAACAAGCTAGAAAACTCTTGAAGTAAAGATGCAACTTCACTTGGTAAAGTAGATGGTATTTCAGATGAAGAGAACAGAGTTTCTTTGTAAAGCAAGAAATAAACAGTTTTGTTTGATTTGATAGCATGGAATACCTCGCTTTGAGATGCAAAGAATGCACTTTTCTTGAGAGATGGTTCAGCAGAAACTTTGATTTCTTTCGGTTCAATTTTAAGATGAGAAGTTTTCAGTTGGTTTTCTTTGATGAAAATCCTTTCCAATTCCTTTTCTTTTGGATCATTATGGCTTTTTAACATTCATTGTTGATCCTCAAAGACTTTGTGCGGGGGCAAGGCATTTAATTTGAACAGTTTGTTGTTATGCCTAAAGGAATATCTATTCAGGTAACCATCATATGTAACCTTGTTGTCAAATTGTCACGGTCTACCTAATAAGATATGACTTGATTGCATAGGGGCTACATCACATAACACCTCAGCAGAATACCCACCAATTGATAAAGGAACTAGGACTTGCTTTGTTACTTTAACTTCACCACACTCATTAAGCCACGTAAGTCTATAAGGACGGGGATGATTATTTAAAAGTAACTCAAGTTTCCTAACAAGTTCAAAACTTGCAACATTGGTACATGAACCGGAGTCAATGATTAAAGTACAAACTTTCTTTTTAACCATACAGTGAATGTGGAATATGTTCTCTCTTTGCATTTCAGGTTCTTCAGTTTTAATTTGGGCACTTAGAGCTCGACGGACAACTAAGAACTCTTTTGTTTCACACTCATCAATCTCTCCACTAAGCTCTTCTTCCTCACATATTTGTTCAATTTCATTGTTTTCTTCACTCTCTTCCAATTCTTCTTCAGAATAATACTCATTAGACTCTTCAATAAACAAGATTCGTTTAGGGTTGGGACACTGATTAGCAAAATGACCTTTTCCTAAGCATTTAAAACATTGAATATCACGAGTCTTAAAATTAGGCATACCTTCCACCTTGGCTTTGCCTTTATCAGTGATTGGAAGCTTCGGACGATTTTGGATATTCTGGGTTGATTTTCCTTGAAATCCACGGCCTTGACCTTGTTGTGGACGGAAAGGCGTCCTGGGCTGTGTTCTAGGAAAACTCAAAGGATTAGTCCGAAAAGAATGGTTAGAAGTTTTTACCTTCAATTGTCTTTCCACTTTCTCAGCAATGTGAACCATAGAAGCCAGATCAGAGTAAGGTGTAAGTTCCACCTTAAATGCAATCTCTTTGTTCAAACCAGCTAGAAATCTAGCCATTGTGGCTTCCTCAGCTTCTTCTATGTTAGCCCTGGTAAGCAGATGTTCTAATTCTTTATAAAATTCATCAACAGATCTATTACCTTGAGAAAGTTGTTGCAATTTCTGGAAAATGCTTCTTTCATCGGAAGGAGATATGAATCTCTTCCTCATCTCTTGTTTCAGCTCGGACCAAGTAACAACAGGGGGCTGTCTTGTTCTTCTCCTAGTGTTCTTCAATTGTTCCCACCAGAGTAAAGCATAATCTACAAATTCAAAAGTTGCATACTGCACTTTGGCCAATTCAGAATAGTTAGTGCAAGAATACATATGATCTACTTTTGTTTCCCATTGCAGATATGTTTCAGGATCACTTTTCCCTTGGAAGGAGGGTATTGTTAGTTTAGTAGTAATGAACTCTTCTTCAAGATGTTCATCTCTATCAGGCTGACGTTCATCATACCGTTCTTCCGGATAGTGCTCTTCGTTGTACTCAGGGAGATAATCAAATCTCTCCTCGAAAGAAATGTTCCTACGACCATCATTACTACCTCGACCTCTACCTCTACCTCTAAGTGATGTGACTTTTCTACGTTCAAAATGAGACTCATTACCATAAGAGGTGCCTTCTTGAAAAGGTATACTAGGTTCCTTTTGATCTGAGGTTGGCTTTTCTACTTTGCTTATCCTCTGTTTGTTATCCTTTATGTCACTTCTCATTAAACAAACTGATTAACAAGGAAAGTGAGTGTTTGTTGTATATTCTCTAGGGTAACAGGGACTGGGGATGGGACAGGAGTATATGGGGACGGGGATGGTGCATTATCTTTCTGTTGGGGACCCATGATTCAGAAAACAATCTCAAAAGCCAATTAAAATATTGACAAGATGCAAATACTCTACTTTATGTTGACAATTGTTTAAAACAACAATTTGGACTATTTCTCCTAAGGATTCAAGAAAATCACAGAAGTCAAATTGTTGTTCTGGCTGAATGAAATCTACGGGGTTGTTTAAGACAATCCCTCAATTTACTTTACAGCATATGCAATTATCAATTGAAGTAAAGTGTAAGTAAAAGCACACAAATAAAGTGCCAGCAAGGGTTTGCTTTAGAAACTTTCAATATTTCAAAACTACAACACTTTGGTTCTTTTGGGCACTTTCTTTCTTTTGAGCTTTGCGTAGGAATTTCCCTTTTGCAATGTTCAACTTTGGGCTTTCCCTCACTTTCTTTCTTGTGCAATTCTCTCTTGTCTTGCCTCTTACTTGTTGACAAATATTGGCTTTTCTCTCGTGTATTTCTCAATCAAGCTTAATTTTCTTTCTTTGGGGGGGGGGGTTTGCTTGATTGTTGTGAGACTAATCCTCACGGCCTACATGAGTCATTGCTCATGGCCTTCAATTGCACAAGGTTTGTTGTATTTGGAATTTGAAAGTTTCTCGTATACAACACGGCTAAACACTATGTAGTGAGAAATCAATTCACAATTACAACAAGTTCAAATTGAATATAGTGCAAGTTAAGTTCAGAAATTGATCTAAAACAACAACTGGATAGCTCTTTAACAGTGTGGGGCTTAAACAATTCCTAACTTCCAGGATGTATCTAAGTCCAACAAGTTGTTTCAAACAATTGAAATCAACAAAAAGATATAGCTATTAGCATTCACCAAGATTTCAAATGAGCTTTAAAGAGTTGTTCTAAACACACGGTTTGGGCAATTGTCCTTTTTTTTTTCTTTTTTTCTGTTTTTGATGCAAATGATTTAACTAATCTTAAGATAGCTAAATGCAACTTAGTTGTTTCTAAATGCAATTATAAGGGCTGATTACTCTAACAACTAATGGAAATTAGTTTTGATGCAAACTAGCTAACTTGTTTTGTTTTGTTTTTAAGTTATCTATTCTACTTGTTTTGTTTTGGTTTTTTGTTTGTATGATGCAATCAGTTTCTAAACTAGATGATACTAGATGCAAGTCTTTGTATTCTACTTAACACACGTATATCAACTAGGACTAGGCAGCAAACATAGTTAACTAAAACTACTTTTTTTTTGTTCTTAGTTTTCTGTTTCTCTTGTACTAAACTAAACAACCAACTAAACCTTTAAACTATGTTGTAAACTAGTCTAACCAAGCTAAATAAGGCAGCAACTAAAAAGTCTAAAACAGTTTGCACACAACTACTAAAAACAGAATTTAACAACTTGATTACAAACTAAACTATCAACTAATCTAGTTTTGTGTTCAAGTTTTCTGTTTTAAGGACTTAACTAAACTACCATTTAAACTTCTAGATTAGGACCTAATGAACATTGTCTAAGCTAGATTGAACAAGAACAACAAGTTTCACACGGTTTTGATCTAAACTACACAAACAGATTCTAATAACACCTAAGTCTAGTCTAAGTTCTTTTTTGTGGTATTTTCGGTTTTGCTACTTAAAACTAACTTACCAAACTGTTGTAAACTAACTAATAAACACTTTAAAACATAAAGTAACTATCTAAATTAACAGATTCTAAATGGACATAAAAAAATAGTTTACTACACTCGGTTTTGGGCAGCATCATTCATATGCAAGTTTAAACAATGTAAACATGAATAGAAGACTAACCAACGCTCTGATACCAATTGATGAGCCAAATAAAGGCTATAAAACGTTTCCAAGACTTTGTCCTCTATTCCAAATTAATTTGAACCTCAGCTATGGCAAAGAACATCAAAATGACACCCCTTGAATTGTAACCGTTTGTTCTTGGCTCAATTTATACCAACACCTCTTCCTTTTTGGAATTCCAACACATCTAAAACATCATTGAGACCCTAAGATGTTGTAAACCAAAAATGAAGTAAATACTAACAAGTTCTAGGCTTTGAACTTGAAAGAAACCGTTAGTGGGTTTAAACTTCAACTAGAAAAGTTGAGAATTCCTTAAAGGAAATTTTGATTGAAATATGTTTGAATTTTCGTTCTTTTTACATTCAGCTTCCTATTCTACTTATAACAAACGAAAATTACAAAGGGTACAAGGTTTAAAATACAAAGTACAAGTCTAAAAAGAACATGCTTGCTTTTGAACAATTTTGGTTCCAAGAAAGCTGGTTTGCTTTCCGTGTCTTCCTTTCTTGTTTTCAACCATCTTTCTTGATCAATTTTGATTGGATAATACTTTGAGCAGCTTGCTTTGAATTGCCTTTGATTGGTTGTAAGTTTGGCTTTGAATTTTCAAACCAATTAAGCCTTAATCAGCCGCATCTCTTCAAAGGAGTTGATTGGATCAAATTTTGTGCAGCTTGCTTGCTTGTCTCTAACTTGATTTTGATTGGTTTGAACATTTGCAAGACTTCTTCCTATTGGTTAAAGCTTTGAGCAGCTTATACATCCATGTTTGCGTGAAGAACAATTCTGAATTTGACATGAGTGCTTGTCACCTCCTTGCTTGTAAGCTACTTGCCTATCACCTCCTTGCTTGAACAAAAATTCAGATTCTAATTGCATTTTCAAGCTAAGTACGTGTACCTGAAAGACAATGCAATAATACAACACAAACTATCCTAAAACAAGGTTAACCAACCAACAATATTAAAAAGGACAATTAAAGATATGTACAACATGTTTTTGATACAACTAGATCAAAGCTTGTATCATATAAACCCAATGGACATCATCTCTGCTTGGTTCATCCTCTTCATGCCTACAAAGAAATGATTCAACACAATGCGACAACTTCTTAGCCATACTCCTTGTTATGGAACCTGTGCGGGGCAGTGAGGTGTCTTCATCAGTGTTTGTATCCACAAGGTTAGGCTGTAGCTCATCACCGCTCATCATTGAGTTTATCATCTGGTAGGGTGCCTTCATCTTCCTCCTCTTCCACCATCACAGATTCTATGGGATTACTTTTCTTTGGTGTCCATCGTTTAGCCTTTTCCTTTGGTTTGATAGGGTTGAGTACTGGTTCCTGCTGCATTTCTTGACCCTCATTGACTGGTTGTTTGCAATTTTTGGCCTCATGTCCCAATATGCGGCAAGTAGTGCAGAATAGAGGGACATTCTCATATTCTATTGTTGGATATATTTCCTGATCTCCCCCTTGAATATGAAGGCGTGTGGGTAGTGGTTTAGAAATGTCTACTTCAATGCATAGCCGGACCACCGATGGCCTCAATCCATTAGATGTTGCAGAATCCATTTTCAATGGCAGTCCAATTCATAGGCCTTCTGTAGCACATCAAGATTCCAAATTCCCAAACCACCTTCCTCCTTTAGTTGACAGACAGCATTCCATGCCAACCAATGATGCCTTTGCCTCCATAAACAATTGGCCATTTTCCTATTGAGTTATACAATAACACTTTTGGGCAGCCTTGTTGTTTCCATTATATGCAAGGCATAGTAGAAAGAACCGATTGAATAAGCGTCAATCCACCTGTCATGCTCAGAAGTCTTTGAGATCAACCTGTTAAACGAGCATCGAAATGAGCAAGTAAAGCTGTACAGTATTATGAACGATTAATACCTTTAAAGAGATATGATCCCAAGTATTTTATGGGAAGTGTAGAATGCCGCATATTTAGGGCCGCCACCACTGTATGAGCCGAGATACCACCCCTAACTGCCATCTGACTTTTGTGATAATTAATTAATTGTCCCTAGGCCTGTTGATATTGCTCCATAAATATTCTGAATTTTTGCAAGTTATCAAACGATCCATTTAAAAATATCAACAAATGATCTGCAAATCCAAGATTTGAAACCACTGGAGAGCGGCCACTCTTAATGCCCCTTAAGAATCCATTTTGAAATAAAGCTTGTAGGATTTGCAAGGCACCACTAGAAGGGGGGGGGGGTTGAATAGTGGGTGTGGAAAATGTGGTTTTTAAAATTGTTTTAGACCAAAAACCTAACTTCTGAAAACAGTTTCTGTTTTCAGAGCCTGTTTTGAAAAGTTTTGAAACCTAGGTTGAAGGTCTTCAAAAATTCTGAAATTTGGAGAGATCTTAGCGTCAGATGTTATGAGTATCTCCTAAAAATTTCAGATTA
This sequence comes from Eustoma russellianum, assembly GCA_036186865.1. Classification (NCBI taxonomy): domain Eukaryota; kingdom Viridiplantae; phylum Streptophyta; class Magnoliopsida; order Gentianales; family Gentianaceae; genus Eustoma; species Eustoma russellianum. The sequence goes on along the minus strand of AP025055.1, from coordinate 10,333,764 downwards.
AAATTCAACCTTTAACCCCTTTAGAAATTGTTGGTGGTCAGATTGCGCAAATCTGCCAAAAACGGTAGTCTGATTTGAAAAATTAATTCCAATTAAACCGTAACTCCAAATGCTCTGAAACTTTAATGACTAACCCCTTATTAGGTTTGATTAATTAGGTTGAAACAGTTTTGAAAAATTCATTTGGGAAGTTAGTCACATACTTTCAAAGTCTCAACCTTTGCAAGCCTGAAAATCAGACTGCACTAGTCTCAGAACTGTTGACGTTTGGATGACTTATACTTGTCCAAAATGGTTGAAACTTGCGCCAAATGAACCTTAAGACGTGTGGCTATGTTTAAAAGTTTTATGATTTTGGAAGTTCGTTTACTATTTTTTAGAACGTGATGAAAATGATGCACTGTGCTAGAAATTGAAAGTAAGTGCTGAAAGTAAAGAACACAAGGAATTTTATACTGGTTCAGTTAAATCAACCTACTCCAGTCTTCGAGGACACCTTGCTCGGTTATCACTAATCATAAAACACAAATAACACCTTACCACATAGGATTGATGGAGTTACACACCAACTCCAACCCTTTACAAACATTGTAAGTGATTACAACGATCACGAACACCACCACCTAGCGGATGCAAGATTGATCACACCTTGATCAATCTTTTACAACAAGTTAAATCAACCTACTCCAGTCTTCGAGGACACCTTCCTCGGTTATCACTAATCACAAAACACAAATAACACCTTACCACACAGGGTTGATAGAGCTACACACCAACTCCAACCCTTTACAAACCTCGTAAGGGATTACAACGATTACGAACACCACCACCTAGCGGATGCAAGATTGATCACACCTTGATCAATCTTTTACAACAATGTAGAGTATATGGTGGTATGTAAGAAGCCTATTCAAGATGTATGAATATGAGTACAATAGGCTTTAAGAGAGAAGAAAGAAACAAGTGTAGAAAGAAGGAGTAGGCACGTTTTTGATCTTGGAAACTTGTAAGACTTGTCTTGTATTTTGTTTGCTCTCCTCCTTCTCTTTTTATCAATATGTGCCGCCCCCCTATGCTATGTCTTCCTCTTGAAAATTATCTCTTAAGTCCTTGGAATAATATCTTGCATCATTGTGACATTCACTTGCTTACTTGGCAACTCCTCATTGGATGATCATTAAACCTTTGCTTACTTGGCACTCATTGATTGGATGAAAGTTGTCATCATTTGATGACTAGATAAATCAGAAAACAACTTTTAAAAACATGTGCCAATTAGTCATAAAAATGTTGTCATAAGTCACATAATAAATTCCATAACATTTGCAAGATAATCCATCACCATTAAGCACCTAAAAATCGGCCACTTGATTATTCCACATGCTGAAATTTTCAGCATGTGTGATATTCACACAATATTCAAAACATTTCCATGTATGTATAGATTAATTCCTTGAAGATTGAAGAATCAAATATGTTGAATCTTAAGACATAAAATCGGCCAAGAGCATTCCATACATGCTGAAATTTTCATCATGTGTGATATTTCAAGATATTATCACATTATTTCCATAACATTTTTAAAACATTGCCATATTATTTTTCGATCAATCTATATAATTCAAAGAAGTAAATATGGCACCATTTAGCATGAAAATTCGGCCAGCCTTAATGCACACATCCTGAAATTTTCAGCATGTGTTACAAATGTGACATAGTTTGAAATGTTACCTTGTGTAGCTCCTTTATTTATGTCAACAACCTTGTATACTTCATTCTTGGCCAATCAAGATGCCAAAAAAGCTCCACATATACTCCAAAAAGGCTGTATTAGGCGTGTGATGTAGCTTGTGCCTGTGCTGAATTTTATTTTTGCAACTTTGTAAAATAGTGCACAATAATTATACACACATGGTATATTCCAATCAGCCCTTAATTGATTTTTCTAGAACACTTTAGAATGTATAGAGTATGTAAAAATTGTCTAGATACATGTTATATGTCATGCCAAAAATGTTCCATGTGTCGTGTTCGTAGAAAACCGAATTTTCGACGTTTGTCGATTACCCGATTTTTCTCCGATTAAATTCCAACTTTTTGCACATGTTATATATATTATGTTACACATAATATACATAAATTAAACTTTAATATTCAGCACTCATGGCTGATTTAAAGTGGCGCCTACATGTGACAAAAATTGAATTTGGAATCTCCACAATTTGGCCTTAATTTGGGGCGATTTGTGTGTGCCAACATGGAATGATTTTATGGCAGTATATACCATGTAAGCCACGAAAGTTGTGGACATTTTTGAAGTGTAGGGGCTGGCTATCTATACATGGCAAGTACGTGACACGTTGGCGAAGTTTCGGTATTCACCCGATATGACAATTTTTGGTTTAGAACCTTTTAACTTGTCGTAATAATTTTGTCATCACCATGACTTATATCATATGATATAAGACCTGAATATACTCATAAATATGTGGTAAATATAGTGGTGTGATATTAATGTACGTTCGTAAAATATATAACGTGTCGTTGGAATATATGTGTGTAGTGCCTTTTTAAAAAAACTGAATATATATATATATACATATACATATATATACATATATATATATATACACGTTAATACGGCATATCATATACAACTGGAGATATGACATTATTAGCTCTTTATTTCATTTGTTCTCATACGATGACTTTTTTTGTAATATGGTCTTCCTCCGCCACAAGTGAGGCTAATCAATAGATATATATATTACTTTCAAAAAAAATATACGTTAAAGGTGTGTATAATGAGAGGAAAGAAGACTTTCCATTCTTCAATTTGTTGCCTTTGTGCCTTCTCCAAATATATCATCATTTAATGAACTACTTAGTTCATTTAATTAAGTACTTCACTTAGTGAACTAATTTAGTTCATTAATGGTGGTACCTGAAAATAGTTCAAACACAACAAATGCTCGGCATTTGATGTAAGCTTTAAAGCTTCATGGCTCGTTAGTACGACAACATTATATATGAACTATATAAGGCAGGTTTCATGCAAAAACATGTCAAGTCATAAAACGTGTCATGCATTTCTTTAGTACACGTTATTTAAATCATGTATTTTGTATTCACTCAAACCCCTTTTTCTCTACAATCTCCCCCTTTGATGATTTACAAAATAACCTAAGTTCATGATTTAAATTTTGTCGCACCCCCTCCAATCATGCACAAATTCAAATTTTGAATTTCAAATTTCGAATTTTCTCCCCGTTGATTTGTGCAATCAATATCTCTCTCTCCTCCTTAAATCATGTATTCTCTCCCCCTTTATTTTGGAAAGTTAATCAAAAATGCATGTAAATATGGAAAGAGATATCAAATCAAATCAGCAGAAATCATGCCTAGTTTAGAACGAAGATTTTCATACGTGGCCTGATTTAGTGCCTTAGTGAAAATATCTGCTACTTGTGCCTCTGTGCGTACGTGATCTATGATAATATCACCGTTGTTTACCTGATCACGAAGGAAGTGATAGCGGACTTCTATATGCTTTGCCTTAGAATGTAGAACGGGGTTCTTAGATAAGTTGATGGCGCTCATACTATCACAATATATAGGAATCTAATTTACTGTAATCCCAAAGTCAGAAAGTTGTTGTTTTAGCCATAGTAATTATGTGCAACAAAGACAAAGTGCCATGCATTCAGCTTCAGTGGTGGATAAAGCTACGATTGCTTGCTTTTTAGAAACCATGAAATAAGTGAATTTCCTATAAATTGACAAGTGCCACTCGTGCTTTTCCTATCTATTTTACATCCACCGTAATCTGCGTCAGTATAGGCATGCAAGTTAAATTCACAATCTTTATCATACCGAATGCCTAAGGTTGGTGTGTGCTTAATATATCGAAATATTCTTTTCACGGAATTGTAGTGAGACACTTTAGGTTGCCTTTGAAAAAACGTGCGCACATACATACACTGAACATGATATCAGGTCTACTAGCAGTAAGATAGAGCAAAGAGCCAATCATATACCTATATAAAGCATTATCAAAATCCTTACCATGTTCATCTTTATCTAATTTAGTGGTGACACTCATAAGGGTGGGGGACGGTTTTAAATTCTCAAAATTGAACTTTTTAATCATATCATTTATATATTTAACTTGGCTTATGTGTATACCTTTACTCATTTGCTTAATCTGCAAGTCAAGAAAGTAATTCAATTCACCAACCATAGACATTTCAAATTCAGATTTCATGTAAGTCTCAAAATCTTCGACAAGTTTATGAGAGGTATAGCCAAAAATGATGTCATCAACATAAATTTGAATGATTAGTAAATCCGATTTATCTTGTTTCAAAAATAGAGTACTATCTATAGTGCCTCTTTTAAAACCGTTTTCTAAGAGAAAAGTAGCAAAACGATCATACCATGCTCTAGGTGCTTGCTTTAAACCATATAGTGCCTTCTTTAGTTTGTACACGTGATCGGGGTGTTTCAAATCTTCAAAACCGGGTGGTTGTTTCACGTATACTTCTTCTTGTATAAATCCATTTAAGAATGCACTTTTCACGTCCATTTGGTAAAGTTTAAAACCTTTCATGCAAGCAATAGCAAGTAAAAGTCGTATGGCTTCTGAGCGTGCTACGGGTGCAAATGTCTCATCATAATCTATTCCTTCTTCTTGGTTATATCCTTGTGCTACAAGTCTAGCTTTGTTTCTAACAACTTTTCCTTCTTCGTTCATTTTATTTCTAAACACCCCCTTTGTGCCTATTATAGTCTTATCTTGTGGTCGTGGCACTAAATCCCATACGTCATTTCTTACAAATTAAGTTCGTCATGCATAGCATCAATCCAAGAAGAATCACTCAAAGCATCAAACATATTTTTAGGTTCAATTTCGGATATCATGGCATGAAATTGATTTATTTCATCCGCATTTATTCTTCTATGTGGTCGCACACCGTGAGTGATATCGCCTATAATGAGATCGTGTGGGCGATCTCTATGCCATCTTAGTTGATTATTTTCTACGTTCCCATGCATTTCTAGTGTATCATGCGTTTCTGGTATATCATGCGTGCCATCATCATCATTCAACATGGGTTTTAATTCAAAATCATCGTCATATTCTTTATCTTTACCAATCTTACCAAATTCATTAAACTTCACAGAATGGATTCTAGAATTTGCCTAGTGATGGGATCATAACTTCTATATGCTTTTGAATTCATAGAATACCCAACAAAGATGCATTCAATTGATTTAGATTCAAACTTATCTAAATTATCTTTCGTATTTAAAACAAATCATTTGCAACCAAACACACGAAAGTAATCAATTTTAGGCATGCGATCATTTAATATCTCATAAGGCGTCTTATTAACTTTCTTTCTAATGGACAATCGATTAACTATATAACATGCACAATTTACGACTTCCGCCCACAAGAATCTAGGCAATTTATTTTCACATAACATGGTTCTAGCTATTTCTTGTAGCGTCCTATTTTTTCTTTCTACTACTCTATTTAATTGTGGAGTTCTAGGTGGCAAAAACTCGTGTTTGATTCATTTTTATTCGCAAAATGCAATCATGTCCTTGTTTTTAAATTCACCGCCTCTATCGCTTCTAATTCTTTTTACATTGGAACCATATTGCTTTTCAAGTTGTTTTATTAGTTTCGCAATCTCAATGGCACTATTATCTTTATGTGCGAGAAACAAAGTCCAAGTATAACGAGAAAAATCATCAATAATCACACTAGCATAATGATGTCCACCGAGACTCGTAGTGCGACTAGGACCAAACAAATCAATGTGTAATAATTCTAAAACTCTAGTCGAGCTTATTTTATTTTAGGTTTAAGTGACTCGCGTGTTTGTTTGCCTTTAATGCAAGATTCACACAACTGAAAGTTGTCTAAATCAAGTGTAGGCAATCCTCGTATTAGGTTCTTTCGTTGGAGTTTTTCAAGTGTAGAAATGCCGATGTGTCCTAAACGTCTATGCCACAAATTAATGTTAGGTTCATTTGATATAAAACACTTAACCTTAGCGTCTAACATGTCATCCATAGAAAGCGTAAAGATGTTTCCTTCCCATTTTTCTTTTAAAACTGTTTCTCCATTTTTATTTATTATATTACAATATGGATGAGTAAAACACACATCAAAACCATTTTCAATAAATTGTGAGATGCTAAGAAGATTATAGAAAAGTTGCTTACCAAAAAGACGTTGGAGATTTGAAGGGTGCTTGGGCTTCCGATTGTACCTTTTTCAATGATCTTGCCTTCATTGTTGTCTCAAAAGGTCACAGATCCGCCTTTTATGACCTTCTTCAACTTTGTGAACAAGCTCGGGTCACCCGTCATGTGCCTCGAGGAACCACTGTCAAGGAACCATTTGATAGATGTATCTTTTGATGTGTGGGTTCCCTGCAATGTACAAAAATGATTTAGGTACCCTTTTAATTTTGGGTCCTTACGAGTTAGTTATTCACCTATTAGTAAAAGTACCTTTCGGTAACCATACTTGGGTGATCCTTCTCGCTCTAGTAAATGGTAAGAATGTAGATGAAGGAGCAATGTAGTAGACATGTGGTGAGTGGACTTTAGGCCTTTGGCCGAGAACTCTTTTATATGCATCATATTGAGTGCGTTTTTGATATGTCCTCGTGTTGGTGTGCATAGTGCGTGATCTAGATGGATGAAATGAATGTCGTGTATTAATCACTTGTTTCTTCTCATATCTATATGGCACATAATTATATTTTGCATGATATGAAGAAGAAGTATGACGAGATGAGGGGAGAGGGGGTCTTTGCGTCATCTTAGACGCCATGTTTGCTTTAGGTGTGTCTACTTTCTTAGACAAGACGAATTTGGTTAGTTTAATTGATACATCATTTGTCTCAATGTAGCCTAATTCGGTTTTATCACTATCATGTTTTTGTGATAGAATAATACGATCTAGCATGTTAGATCCCGTGTCAAATTGTTTCATCATCTTTTCTAAATCCGTATTCCTTGATTTCAAATTTGAAATCTCGGATTTCATTTCATTATTATGAGTGGTCAATGATGAGATCTCTATCTTTAATGCATTAATGATGCATGCGACTCTTCTTTTCAATCGTTTAGTTGAGCAACAAGATTCGTGTTAGACAAGATTCGTGTTAGAAGATTCTAACAACTTCTTGTCTTTAATTAATCGCTTCTTTTCTTTTGCGAGAGTCTTAGTAAATTTATGTAATTCTAAATACTGACTGAAAAGATAATCATAAGAAGGCTCAGAGTCAGAATCAGAGTCAGAAGATACCTCGTTTGATTCTTTGGACACAAAGCATACTTGTGCAGTCTCCTCTTCTGTATCGGTCTCAGAATCAGATGTGTGACTCCAAGTGGAGGCCTTGAGAGCTCTTCTCCTTTGCTTAGGTTCTGAGACGAGTCTATTTTTGGTCCGATCCTTGTCAGGGTGTTTGTTTGTTTGCTTGTCCTTATTAGGGCAGTCATATGATAGATGTCCAAGTTTACCGCATTTGTAACATTTAACATCCTTGTCATTTGTCTTGTTCTAATTTCTTTTAGTGGAAGTAGCCTTAGGTTTGTTTTTAAATGACTTTCTCATGAATTTTCTCAAGCCTTTAGCTTATAAAATTAAGTCATCGTTGTCTGATTCAGAATCACTATCATCTACGTGATCGGAAGAAGTAGAGACGTATCCATTTGTATTAAAAGCAATGGTCTTACCTTGTTTTGATGATGATTCCGATTTCCTTATAGTGAGTTTGTTCTCATATATCTTAAGTGATCCAATTAGTTCCTCCATTTTAGTTGATTTAGTTTCTTTGCTCTCCTCTATAGCCGGCATTTTAGGGTCCCATTCGGGTGGTAGGCTTCGTAAGACCTTTTGGACCTTTTCCTGCATAGAGAAGGATTTGCCAAGAGACTCAAGATAATTGTAAATGTTAGTCAAGCGTAGATCCATATCAACGATAGATTCATTTGGCAATAATTTAAATGATTCGAGTGTGGACATAAGCATGTTGATTTTGGACTCTTTTACTTGACGAGTGCCTTCGTGTTTCATTTCAAGAATTCTCCACATTTCTTGAGCACTAGAGCAATTTGACACATAGATAGATTCACTTTTACTTAGCCCATTTAGAAGTAATTGCATGGCGCTAGCATTCATGCTCAATCTCTTTTTATCATCACTAGTATACTCTTGTTTAGGCTTAACAACCTCTAGTGTGACTCCATCTACAATGGATAACTTTGACGGAACAAATGGACCATCTTCTATAATGGACCATAGATAAATATCAATACCCATAATAAAAAGTTTCATTCTTAACTTACGTTGAATGAAAGACTCACCGTCAAAGAGAGGAAGCCTTTAACTGGACATACCTTCTTGCTCGGTTTTGAAGTTTGTGGTTGCTATCTCACTTAAATCGTCAGATCCCTTTGTTGTGAGTGTTCCTGCGCTCTGATACCACTTGTAAGATCTGCAAGGCACCACTAGAAGGGGGGTTGAATAGTGGGTTGCGGAAAATGTGGTTTTTAAAATTGTTTTAGACCAAAAACCTAACTTCTGAAAACAGTTTCTGTTTTCAGGACCTGTTTTGAAACGTTTTTGAAAACTAGGTTACAGGTCTTCAAAAATTCTGAAATTTGAAGAGATCTTAGTCTCAGATGTTCTGAGTATCCCCTAAAAATTTCAGATTAAAACTCAACCTTTAACCCCTTTAAAAATCGTTGGTGGTCAGATTGCGCAAATCTGCCAGAAATGGTAGTCTGATTTGAAAAATTAATTCTTATTGAAAAGTAACTCCAAATGCTCTGAAAATTTAATGACTAACCCTTTATTGGGTGTATCTATTTGGGTTGAAACAGTTTTGAAAAATGCTTTTCGGAACTTAGTCAAATACGTTCAAAGTCTCAACCTTTGCAAGCATGAAAATCAGACTGCACTAGTCTCAGAACTGTTGACGTTTGGATGACTTATACATGTCCAAAAGGGTTGACACTTATGCCAAATGAATATTAAGACGCATGGCTATGTTTCCTGAAAGTTTCGTGATTTTTGAAGTTCGTTTACTATTTTTAAGAACGTGATAAAAATGATATACTGTGTTGGAAACTGAAAGTAAGTGCTGAAAAGTAAAGAACACAAGGAATTGTATACAGGTTCGGTTAAATCAACCTACTCCAGTCTTTGAGGACAACTTCCTCGGTTATCACTAATCACATAACACAAATAACACCTTACCACACAGGGTTGATGGAGTTACACACCAACTCCAACCCTTTACAAACCTTGTAAGTGATTACAACGATCACGAACACCACCACCTAGCGGATGCAAGATTGATCACACCTTGATCAATCTTTTACAACAATATAGAGTATATGGTGGTATGTAAGAAGCTTATTCAAGATGTATGAATATGAGTACAATAGGCTTTAAGAGAGAAGAAACAAAGAAGTGTAGAAAGAAAGAGTAGGCACGTTTTTGATCTTGGAAACTTGTAAGACTTGCCTTGTATTTTGTTTGTTCTCCTCCTACTCTTTTTATCAATATGTGCCGCCCCCCTATGCCATGTCTTCCTCTTGAAAATTATCTCTTAAGTACTTGGAAGAATATCTTGTATCATTGTGACATTCACTTGCTTACTTGGCAACTCCTCATTGGATGATCATTAAACCTTTGCTTACTTGGCACTCATTGATTGGATGAAAGTTGTCATCATTTGATGACTAGATAAATCTGAAAATAACCTTCAAGAACATGCGCCCATTAGTCATAAAAATGTTGCCATAAGTCACATAATAAATTCCATAATATTTGCAAGATAATCCATCACCATTAAGCACCTAAAAATCAGCCACTTGATTATTCCACATGCTAAAATTTTCAGCATGTGTGATATTCACACAATATTCAAAACATTTCCATGTATGTATAGATTAATTCCTTGAAGATTGAAGAATCAAATATGTTGAATCTTAAGACATAAAATCGGCCAAGTGCATTCCAGACATGCTGAAATTTTTAGTATGTGTGATATTTCAAGATATCATCACATTATTTCCATAATATTTTTAAAACATTGTCATATTATCTTTCAATCAATCCATATAATTCAAAGAAGTAAATATGGCACCATTTAGCTTGAAAATTCAGCCAGCCTTAATGCACACATGCTGAAATTTTCAGCATGTGTTACAAATGTGACATAGTTCGAAATGTTACCTTGTGTAGCTCCTTTATTTATGTCACCAACCTTGTATACTTCATTCTTGGCCAATCAAGATGCCAACAAAGCTCCACATATGCTCCAACAAGGCTGTATTAGGCATGTGATGTAGCTTGTGCATGTGCTGAATTTTATTTTTGCCAACTTTGTAAAATAGTGCACAATAATTATACACACATGGTATATTCCAATCAACCCTTAATTGATTTTTCTAGAACACTTTAGAATGTACAGAGTATATAAAAAGTGTCTAGATACATGTTTTATGTCATGCCAAAAATGTTCCATGTGTCGTGTTCGTAGAAAACCGAATTTTCGACATTTGTCGATTACCCGATTTTTCTCTGATTAAATTCCAACTTTTTGCACATGTTATATATATTATGTTACACATAATATACATAAATTAAACTTTAATATTCAGCACTCATGGCTGATTTAAAGTGGCGCCTGCATGTGACAAAAATTGAATTTGGAATCTCCACAATTTGGCCTTAATTTGGGGTGATTTATGTGTGCCAACATGGAATGATTTTATGGCTTTATATACCATTTAAGACACAAAATTTATGCCATTTTTGAAGTGTAGGAGCTGGCCATCTATATATGCAAGTACGTGACACGTTGGCGAAGTTTCAGTATTCACCCGATACGACAAATTTTGGTTTAGAACCTTTTAACATGTCGTAATAATTTTGTCATCACCATGACTTATATCATATGATATAAGGCCTGAATATACTCATAAATATGAGGTAAATATAGTGGTGTGACGTTAACGTACATTTGTAAAATATATAACGTGTCAGTAGTACGTTAGAATATATGTGTGTAGTGTATTTTTAAAAAAACTGAATATATATATATATGTATATATATATTAAATGAAGCGAATTTATTATTGAAATTCCTCACTTATGGTGGAGGGAAACCATATTACATCAAAGCTAATGTCATCATATGAAAATAACGAATGAGCATAAGTAGTATGCGAATCCGCCAATCATATATCATATGCCGCATTAAAACCTTGTCAAGTAAAACCACCCTTGTGGATAAAACCTTGACGAAGGAAAAACCGTACATATTTATATGGTTAGCCGGTGAAAAACACAAAATGTACAAATATGTACAAATAAACGATGATAATCTACTCTGAATTTGACCGAAGAGACGCGTGGTGTTGAAGAAGCAGCTTGGCTGGAGAAGTATTGAATTCGCTGATGGCCAATGCCAGAGATCAAGACCTCGCGCAACATGCAAAAAACTTGCGTAAGGACAGCTCAGAGAAAATACCATTACAATAACATGATGAAGGAAGGAAAGCCATACCCGCGTTGCCCGTAGCCAGACAACCACGGGAAACCACCAAATACGAATGCCATATCGTCCACGCCAAAGCAAACCCCATGGTTGTGGATGCCAGACACCAAGTAACACATAGAAGCAGGGAACGTCATCCAAAAGTTATAAGAATCTCGCAGATGTATAAAACAACCTAAGAAGTAGAAAGCAACAAAGACATACCAAGGCTGCCTATGCCAAATTAGGACATAGGCAACCCGCAATAGTGATGGCGTAATCATTGAAAGATCATAGCTGAAAAGCTGGAAGAGTGGCGTCCATGCTAATGACTCCACGCACCTCACTTGGCAGAGCAGAGACTGATATGTATGTCTTCATTCCTGATATGTGGAGACCATAGCGTGCTAACAAATGGGCTGCAGAATTTTCCTCACGCGGACAATAACAGACAGTAGATAAATTGATACAAAGCAGCTCAATAGCTCGCTGCACATCACTCAAACAAGAGCCATGATATTGTGAAGGGTTAGCGAGCATATGCAGTAACATGCGGCAATCCGTTTCAACATGCAATGCATCATATGTGACCGCATAATAAAGAAGAGTGAAAAGCAAGGCCAACAGTTCCGCCCTGACGGGAGTAACATGTGGAAGAGCAAAACAAAGGGCAGATACAAATCTGCCAATATCATCCTGAAGTACCGCACCTGCTGCCGCACCATGGCGGCCTACCGTAGCATCCACATTGACTTTCATTCGTCCAGAAGGGGGCAATTTCCATTTAATCAATCTATGCCGGAATACCCTTAAACGAGGAGAGAAACCGCAAGCAATAAGGTTGGGAATAGACTCCACAAATTTACGATCTTGTACTGAAGCACACCAAGTATATATATGTGTACGGACACAATCAAATAAATGATTATATGAGAAAGTATTGTCTCCAAAGCGGATAGACGTATACTCCTTCCAAATCACCCAGAGAACCAATGCTGGAACCACAGCTCGAAGATGTCCCCGCATGGAAGTTGTTGAGGCTTGGCTCCACCAACAGATCAAGTAGGCATTAATGGTTGATTGTCGTGGCAAAGGTGCTGAAAATAGGACTGCAATCTCATTCCATAGTGATTTTATTTCCTTGCATTGTAAAAACATGTGATCCTTAGTGTCCGATTGACTCAAACAGAAAACACACTGAGAGGGATAGATAGTCTGCCATATCCGAAGGTTATTCGTGATAGGCAATGATCCCGACCAAAGGCGCCATAAAAACACTTTTGCTCCTATCGGAGAAGAGACCCACCATATAAACTTAGAAAATTTCAAAGTAGGATTATCATCATGATGCAGCAAGTAAGCTGTTTTGATAGTATACGTGCCAGTTGCATGTGAATCCCAGCTGATGCCATTGGGAGATTGAGTGACATGTGTATTCATGTACTCATGAACATGACAAAGCCTTTTCCACACTGCTGAATCATAGATACATGCAGACACAGTCAGCCGCTGACCATATTTTGCACGGCAATATGTGGCCCATAAGGAATTCGATGTGTGATATTTCCATCAAAGTTGTCCATCGTACGCTTGTTGAAGGTAGTCCAAATTCCGAACACCATTGACAGCCAGACGGCAAACCAGATGCCAAGAGGTCCAATGATGGCGACCATTCCATAAAAAATTTGCCATTTTTCTATTTAGTGCGTTGATGACACTTTTAGGCAACCGTGAACTTGCAATAAGATGAGTTGGGACCGATGATAAGACATGTTCGACTAATGTTAATCTGCCTGCCATAGATAATAATTTGGATGACCAAGCATTGAGACGGATGTCAAAGTGGTTTAGTAAAGCAGTGCAGTAGGAAGAACGATTAACACCTTTATACAAATACGACCCAAGATATTTTATGGGTAGCACAACCAGTCGCATGCCAAGCATTCGAGCTAACTGCGGCCCAGCCACAGATTTTCCCACAATCAGCTGACTCTTGTTAAAGTTAATTAATTGACCCGTGGCAGCTTGATATGTGTCGAGGAACTGATGAAAACGCCGTACATTTGAAAGCTTACCATTAAGAAAAACAAGCAAATCATCTGCAAAACCCAAATGCGATATTTGCGGGGCCCGACCCACATTAAAGCCAATTAACTCACCCGAGGCCATTAACGAGTTAATCCCACGAGAAAACCCTTCGGAAGCCAAGATAAACAATAAAGGCGATAAAGGATCACCTTGTTTTACCTCTCGTGTAATAGGAAAGAAGCCCACTGGTTTCCCATTGATAAGTATGGAGCACCTTGTAGCCGCCAAATTATTTAATATAATCCTGACTACCTTTGCGTCAAATCCAAACTTATGGAGGAGCTGCCGAAGATAACCCCAATCAACACGGTCAAACGCCTTTGCCATGTCAAGTTTTATCATAACTTGGCCTCCATGCACACGTTTGTCAATCAAATGAACCATTTCTTGGGCCAGTAAAATCTGATCAGTGATACCACGGCCCTTTAAAAAACCCGCCTGCTCCTTTGAAATTAGCTTTGGCAATATGTCGGAGAATGTAGAAGCTAACATTCGTGTAATATTCTTGGCAATAAAGTTAGTTAAACATATTGGTCCGAAATCAGAGAACGTTTGTGGATTCGCTACTTTAGGAATAAGTGTGATAAGAAACACCGCCAATTGATTTGGAGGCGGAATACCAAGGAAGAATTCCTGGACTGCCTTATGCACATCAAACTTAATTACATGCCAGAATTTACGATAGAAGGAACCTAGGAAACCATCAGGGCCAGCCGCACTTGTTGGACTCAGTGCCCATACTGCTTGCTGTACTTCTTGTATGTCTGGGATGGCCAAAAGCGACACATTATCTTCAGCAGTTAATACAGATGGTATATATTGAAGCAATTCAGAAGTATTATGTAAAGGTTCCGCTGTGAATAATTGCTGATAAAAGCGAATGGCTTCTTGCTCTATCTCCACTGATGTTTGACATTCAATACCATGAGGACTAAGAATTCGAGTGATATGTTGCCTTCTTCTCTTGTCTTTAACTATTTGGTGAAAATATCGAGTGTTGGTGTCCCCCTCTTTCATCCACTTGACATTGGCTTTTTGCTGCCAAAACAGCATTACCTGATGTTGCTTTTGTTTCAAAATTGCCATTTTCTGATGATATAACTCACGGTTTACAGGAGAGGGATTGGCATCATATTCTTTCTCGCAACGGATGACTTCAGCTTCCGCAACAGCAACAGCGTCAAAAACATTTCCAAACACGTCTTTATTCCACCGTTGAAGATGATGTTTAAGTTGCCTCAACTTGGCATAATATCCGTGCATACCTCCAACTGTTTCATAAGATTGCCAACAGTGGGTGACTAACTTTTCAAAATCTGCATGTGTAGTCCAGACGTCCAGGTATCTAAATGATGCAGTGGAGCTCGAGCTTTCAACTAAAGCCTGAAGATAGATAGGGCAGTGATCTAATGTAGTGCGGCTAAGGTGTTGATATGTAACCGTGTGAAAGAGCTCAAAAAAGTCCGATGAGCAAAGATACCTATCCAACATACGCCATACCTTTCCCAGTCCTCGCCCATCACTCCATGTAAAAGGGGATCCTTGATAATTAATCGATTGTAAAGAGCAAGCAGCAACACAGTCATTAAAATCCTGCAGAGATCGCAGAGAGGGAACTGATCGACCCTTGTGTTCTTCCAAAGATAAGAATGTATTAAAATCGCCTCCTAGTAGCCATGGAACATCCAGTTCCTGATCTAAACTCATTAAGTCATCCCATAAAGGGCGACGCGAGATCACCGAATGTAAACCGTAAACTAAAGTGCAGCAAAAAACATCTCCCGTGGGTAGCCATTGAAAATACATTGAGTGATTTTGAATGCCTATACGATTTCTCTCCAAACGCAAAAAAGCAGCACTACAAAATATCCATATCTTATCCTGACACACTGAGAGCGCTTGTGTAAAACCGAATTTCAGACGATAGAATAGCAAAGAAGAAGGCCTGACCTTAGGCTCAATTAATACCAAAACATGCAACTGATAACGACGTAACAACAATAATATACGTGGCATAGACGTGCGCACTCCACGGACATTCCATATCATGATCTTCATTGAGTTGATAAACAGTCAAAAGAGTTAGAGAGAGTAGACCTGGATCTTGTAACTGGTGGTGACACCGGCTCAATGTTACGACGAGGACGACGAAGTAGACGAGGTGGAGGCTGAAACTGATCATCCAACACGGACTCTGGTATATATATAATTTGAGCATCCTGAGAGGCGTCTGTTGAAACCACTGCATGTATGATATCTTCAAGAACTTCTATGACGACTGCAGCTGCTTCAAATTCTTGTGTAACAGCAACCTGCACCTCAGTCGAAGGTGGAGGAATTTCACTGTCAAAGAAAGATATAGGCTGTGGATGATGCTGTATGTCAGAAATGAAACTATCATCAACTCCTTGCAGTCGAGAGAGATCCTGAGCATAAGGGACTGCAGTTGGCATAGATGCAGTCAAGTCCGGCGTCAATAATAGAGTTGGCTCCGCAGGAACATTCTGTGTAATGTGCTGAGGATGTTTTTTAGGTGTCCATCGCTGATCTGGAACCTTGCGTGTGAGTAGTGGTCCTACTGATGCTGTCTATGGTTCTGTCGTAGCCTTAGTATGCACTTCAGATTGCGTCACTAGAGCCTTTCCACAATCTTCTATCTTATGTCCGAGCCTGCAACATTTAAAACAATATGATGGCAAATCTTCATAAATTACCTGTTGAGCCATCACTTTGTTTAACGCTTGGATGAATACTTGCGAAGGTAACTCCTGGGAGACATCAATTTCGATACATAAACGAGCCACTGATGGACGAAGAGATTCAGCTGTCGCAGTATCCAATTTCATCGGGGTTCCTAGCATACAACCAATCTGCATGAGGGCAGATTTCTGATGGAGATGCAACGGTAGCCCAGGAAAAGATACCCAAACCGGCACAATAGGCACATCAACTGTAGGATCATATGTCGGCGTCCATTTTGTAACACGCATATATTTCCCTGCTATCATCCAACTTTGACGTGCAAAGCAACGCAGGTAATCTTGTTCATGCTTAAAGTGTATTACCACATGCGTGGAGTCCAGGAGCCCCACCTGCACCGGGCCAGTAAATCTGATCCGATCAATGGACGATCGGATGATGGCGATTGGCGGCTTGCCATACCAAAAAGTTCCCACAAGTGAGAATTTGAACGGAGCCACTAAGGAAGCGATTTCTTCATCCGTAAAAGATATCATCGGACTGTCCTTGTATTTGTGTATCGGCTTATGATCAATGTGCGCAGCAGCTGTCGTCTGAAATAGGGAAGCGAAACTCTTCTTTGATGAGGAGTCCGTAGGGTTTGTCGAAGGTTGCATGGCCGCCATTAGGAAAAAATCTTTCGGTGATGAGAGAAATATTAGAGTAGAGAGAGAGAGTAGAATGCGAAAGCAGTAGCTGTCGATGTCGGCCGGCATCAGCCAGACCTCCATTGCCGCCGCGCCGCCAAATCGCCAGAGAGAGAGGTCATCGTGTTATATATATATATATATATATATATATATATATATATATATATATATATATATATATATATATTCATGAAAGACGGGCGGTACCGTCCTGGCATTTTATTAATAAATAGAACCCTCACTTGTGGCGGAGGAATACCGTGGTTACATTTTCATCCTAGCTATGGCGGGAGACTCTCCCAAAATAAATAAAATAGCATTATAAAATTGTACATGCTACGCAAAAAATTAGCTAATGAAATAACAGGATTAATGAAATGAAAATGAGGTATTCGTTGTTTAAATCTTTGAAGACGTAAATGTGGCAAAGAATTTTGCCGTTGTTTCCACCATCGCCTTTGATTTATGTAGCATGCAAAATCTTCGAAGTAGCACCAATGATGCCATATTGGTAGCAAATCCCAGTGTGACTCCCAAATAACATAGAATAACCAATGAGTAATCCAGAGATTATACGAAAATAATATGATGAAATTGTTGCAAATTTGATACATTCTGACGTTGCCTGTATTCATCCAGAATACAGGCAATCGAAGATGAGAACGCAAGAGATGCCCATGTTGCTAAATTTTGTCCATATACGCAGCAGTTCCCTCAGCAAAAACACGCAAAAGATTATCATAAGAAGTATATATCAGTATGAAGAGAAGCGGAAGTAATGAATAAATTATCAGTGTAAAGTCATACCAACGTTGCCTATGCCTTGCGAAGACATAGGCAACCATATGCATGTCACGCCAACCCATTGTGAGACCTAATGATCAAAATCTAAAGGTTGGCAACATAGTGTCCAACAAGATACACCTCTGACCTCAGCTGGCAAGGATGCCAACGAGGAATAAAGCTTAATTCCTGATGATCGAAATCCGTATGTGGCTAACTTATGAGCTTCCTGTTGCTTTCCTGAAAACAATGCTGAACTGTAGCACCATTTAGTCTGAGAAATATGGTAGTACGATGTAAATCTGCAGCATATGATCCCGTAAAGATGGATTAGGATGAGAGATTCAGAACCAGTTGTTTACAATCTGTTTCGACCAATATTTGACTATAGTGCAGCGCGTAATATATAATGGAGTATTGCAGCACCATGAGTTCTGCACGGAGCGGCGGTACCGCTGGTAATCCAAAACATATCGCTGATACCATATTACCTTGATGATCCCTCAAAATCGCACCTCAGCTGCCGATGTATTAGATACTGCTGCATCTACATTGAGCTTTAATTTACCAGTAGGTGGATTTTCCCAACGTACAAGTTTGGGCAGCCTCCTCGCTATCTTTGGAGAAAAGTGTCTCATCACCAAGTGTGGAATTTGTTGCAAAAATTTACGATGTTTTGTTGCATCACACCAAGTGTATATATGTTCCCGTGATCTTTGAAACAATCGATGATTAGAGAAAACATCATCACCAAATTTGATACAGGCATATTCTTTCCAAATGGCCCAAACCATGAAAGATGGCACTACTGCTCGCAACTGGCCTAACATGGTATGCGAAGAGGACGCACTCCACCATCTCACCAAGTACGCACGTATGGATTCAGAAGATGGAATGGGACTAGATAAAATGATTGAAATTTCTTGCCACAATGGGAAAATATTGGCACATGTTAAAAATAAATGATTCAAATCCTCCGTTTGTGTCTTGCCAAAAAACACATTGGGTAGGAAATATAGTTTGCCAAATCCGCAAGTTGTCAGGTATTGGTAGTGAACGTCTCCATAATCTACATAAAAATAAACGGCACCCTAGAGGCAAGGTCTTCCACCAGATTTGTTTCGGATATGAACTAGTTAACGTTGTAGATAAAATCATGCATGTAGATTTAAGCGAAAACTGACCGTTGATGTCCGCAGACCATATGTAGCCATCCTGTGAGTTTTGGACGTGCTCGATCATAAAAGAATCAATGCTGCAGATGCGCTTCCAAGTAGGGGAGTCGTAAATATGAGCATACAATGTTGATCTTCTTCCATATTTTGCTCGGCTAAATTGAGCCCATAAAGTGGAAGAGTGATGATATTTCCACCATAATCGACAATTGTAAGCCTGCTGCAAGGTATTTAAGTGTCTGATGTCTAACCCACCATATTCCTTTGGACTGCATATGGATTCCCATGATTGCCAATGATGTCCACCTTGCCATAAGAAGTTTGCCATTCTGCGTGATAGAGCAGTGATTACTATTATGCCCCGCACCCTCAGTAGAGAAATTTAAGGATAAAGGTGGTTGAATGAATTAATGACGGTCAAAGGTAATAAATTAAGAAATTAACTATTGGATTAAGTGGTATTTATGAAGAGATTAAATATTAGAATTAATTAGTATTTAATTTTAGAATTGAATATTAAAAATTAATCCTTTAAGATAAATAAGTTAATAGGATATAATTTAGAAACTCTAAATTCCACCCTTTCCATATAAAAACTGACTGAACGTCAGTTTCTCCCCTTCACAGAAAAGAAACCGACTCCCATCTCCTCCTCCATAGGCGATTTTGGCATTCATCAACCCTAGGAGAAGAACTCCCTTAAGAACCACTCCGTTCTTCGTTTGTTTTTCAGATCTTATTCGAGTAATCACAGGCAAGTAACTTTCTTATAAGTTCTTACGATTTGTGAAAGAAAAAGGCCTACTTTTGATATCAAAATTGGATCACCATGTAGTAGTTTCTTTCTGTGAATCTATATGTGATTTATGTGTGTTGGTTTTGTGATTTGGCCGCTATTTGATTGAAATCATTGTTGTTGTTGTTGATTATGTGAAATCATGCAAAACCCAATCCCGTGAATCCATATTTGATGCTATTGGCGGTTGAAGGGAAGGGTGAGTGGAGAAAGGTGAGGTTTTGGGTGTGTATTTGATGATTGATTTGAGTTTTAGGCTTGAATCTTTGATGTGCGTGTCAAGGATCTTGTTTTGGTGAATTAAGAATGCATTGATAGGGAAGTTTAGGCTTGGAATGGTTAGAAGGAAGTTGGAAAACGTTTGGGATGTAGATCTGCAGAATCTGTAGAAAACGCAGAGAGAATTCTAGAAAACGCAGACATTGATCGATCGATGTATAGAGAGGGAGAGATCGATGTGTCTCAGATAGACATCGATCGATCGACGTATAAGGGGTTGAGAGATCAATGTGTCTCAGATGAACTTTGATCGATCGATGTAGAAAGGGGTGAGAGATCGATGTCCTCTGATGGACATCGATCAATCGATGTGAGGGTATGAAGTCACATCGATCGATCGATGTGAGGGTATGATGTCCATCAGTTTTGTGGGAAATTGAGGGAAGAAAGAGGGAAGCTAGGGGACCCTTTGGGTGACCTTAGGGACTACTTAGGACATGATTGAGGTTAGTCTAAGTCTTGGGAACATGACTTAAGATGGTGAATCAAATGTGGAGAATTCGAAGGGGATTCGAATCGGATTTCAACGTGAACGACCTAAGGGGTTAGGAATGAACGTATGAGGCCTTACAGAGTTCAAAAGAGGAATGTGAGGGTTCTTACATTAGCCTTTGAGTTCTAAAATCAATGTTTCGGTGATGTTGACCTGCCGGGAAGAATAAGCTCGAGTGTGTGTAAGTGAGGTGAGTCTCGTGTGACTGATTGATATTGAATGTGATTTGAAGTATGTGAATGAAGAATGTGATTGATACGAGGAGTCTTGCATTCTTGCATCATGGCACTTGCATTGCATAATGTTTTGAAAAGAGCTGTGCTTCGGCACAGGGTATAAAGTTTGCGAAATGGGCTGTAATGTGCCATGGGATGGAAATATAAGCTGTGGCACATTACAGGGTATAAAGTTGGATGTAATGTGTCATGGGATGGAAATATAAGCTGTGGCACGTTACAGGGTATAAAGTTGGCTGTAATGTGACATGGGATGGAAATATAAGCCGTGGCACATTACAGGGTATGAAGTTGAGCTGTGGTGCGTCATGGGGTGGAAATATAAGCAGTGACTCACCACAGGGTATAAAGTTATGCGACCGGACATTGTGACATGCATTGCACTGTTTTGAAAAGAAGTTGCATACGCATTTGTGATTGTGTAGTGTAGTGCATATTTTGTCATGCATCACGCGAGTCGTTACGTTATGTTTGGTTCGTAACTGAATTGTCATTGGACTGTTAAATGCATAGGAATTACGGTTCTTGTTCTATTATGCTACCAGTCTACATTTTTTTGAAGTTATACAAGACATGTGCCCCATCAATCCCTTGAATTATATATTACTCATGTCTTGCCATGTGTTGATCCCGTATGTCTTATAAGCGGGTTACTTGCTAGCGTTTTTGCTAAGGGTACTACTTTTGTTTTGTAGATGAGGGTATTGAGAAATATGTTTGGATAATTTTCAAAGTCATGATTTTAAGTGGTGAATACTTAAAAATGTCACACATGGTGTTATAAGTGATTAAAAGTTGAAAAAGTTGATATCAATCTCTCAGGTTGTTGTACATCGATCGATCTATGTACATAGATTTCTCATATCGATCGATCTATGTAAGGCAGAAAAGTTTAAGACCTTTCTGTGAGACATCGATCTCTAAACCTGAGACACATCGATCGATCGATGTACATCGAACTCTCACTTCGATGGATCGATGTAGGTCAGAGACAAAACCTGAACCTTTCTGTGAGACATCGATCTCTGAAGCTGAGGCACTTCGATCGATCGATGTCTAGTGTTTTTAGAAATAATTTTATAAAATGTGTTAAAATGATTGTTTTCATTTGTATATGAATTATACATGTTCTTTATGTGATTATTATGTGTTTTTTTGTGATTATTATTGTCTTGTGACTAACGTGCCTCTAGAAGTTTCTACAACTTACCAAAAAGGGGCAAAATTGGTATTTTGAGTTTTGTAGGAACATCACATAATGAAAATATTTCAGGGATGTATTCTCATCCTATTTATCATGACAAAGGTGATATCATGAGTATTTATGACCATCCGGGTCATTTCTGAAGTTTTCTCACACCAGGGGTATTTTGGTAATTTTACCCCCGAGGGTATTTTTGGTATTTGCACTCAAGGAATCTCTTGAGCATATTATTATCTTCATTCTGGAGCTGTGTTATTATTATTGTGAAGATAATATGGTGGTCTTATATCTTATTCTCTCAACCGATGATATTATTGACTATAGCTGGATATGTGACGATTTGAGATATCACATTCTATTTTTTCTTGAAGACTCTCTTATATATGTTGTAAGAGAACATTTATCATCATTATTCAGAGATATTAAATGTGTCAAAGGCGTGGAAATGATCTCAACATATAAGAAGAAATATTGGAGAATTTTGGTGTTACACGTTGACATAATCTTGTCAATTGTTATCTATTTATTTCTTCTTCAAAAATCTGAGTTGCTACACATATATATATGTTTAAAAACATGAATATTCTGGTGGATATGATGTTGTACACATTTTATGAGTTGGAGACAAGTGGACCGACCAAAAAAGAGCTAGTTGGCAAAATTGCCAACTTGGAAATTTCAAAAATATAGCCAACGTCTATATGACTTTCTTGAGTATTTTCAGCAGATTTTTTGAAGTAAAATGGAGCTCTCACATGTCCTATTATGTTTCTTGAAGTTGAGGATAATTTGGTGGTATTATCCTTTCTTATTTTTATTAAGGAAAAAAACTATTTTTGAAAACAAAAGTAGTAAGCCAACGGCTACTACTTACTTTGAAGCTGAAATTTGAATTTAACTTGGTCTCCCACATGCCTATTATCTTGCCAAAGAGTTGAGAAGATGGTGGAATGGTTATGGCCTTATTATCTTCTTGGTTTCAAGATAATTCCAAGACAAATCCAAGGTGTAATTTTCGGCCACATAAAGTTGTCAAGATGGACCAATTATTGTGTATTATTTTGCCAAGTGTACAAAGCTAACCAATGATGTAAAGACATTTGGAGTTGATGATGAAGATGGTGACACATTGGCATTCTTATCTTCAAGGCTCAAATCACACTATAAATAGAGGCATCGGTGAAGAAGATGAAACACACTTGAAGCTCACAAGTATTTGTTGAAATTGTCTAGCTTTCATCTTCATCTTCTTGTTGTTATTGTTTTATTCATTGTAGCAAAGGTGTTCTTGTTGTATTGTGGTGAGCTAAAAGCCTCTTGAGCTTCATTTTTAAGATTTATTAGCCATCTTTATAAGGCTACATCAATAGGTTGTAGAGATGTTGCAACTAAGTGTTGTTTAGAAGGCGATTATCCAAGTCTTGAGTAGGGTTGGTGTATAACCCAAGGATCAAGCTTGGCTCTTGTTGTAAGGTGTTCATTTCATAGTGAAATCCAAGGAAAGGTGTTCCTTGGGACTGGAGTAGATCACATTGACCGAACCAGGATAAATCCTCGGTGTTCTTCTCTTGTTTCTTTATTTCTGTTTTCTGCCCCTTTTTCACTGCAGTTTTCACACAATTTCTCACAATTTGAAAAAATAGCTAAACATTTTCAAAATTCGTGATTTTTGGTAGAGATATACTTCATACTGTTAGATTTCATTTGCAACAAGAATCACTTGATTTGACAAGGGAAAGTTAGTCTTTCAGTCTTTGCAATATAACTGCTCCAATCTGGCTGCAATCTGACCAGTTTTGAGAAAACTTAAATTCTGCATTTTTCAAGAATTGTTTAAGGTCAGGGCCTTTTGGAAACTTCATCTACACATCCTAAGGAGTGTTTTGACATAAAGATCAACCTTTTTGGTTGAGTATTCAAAGACAAACACGTTTTGCAAAATCAGCAACATTCTGTCCAATTCTGTCCAGATTGACCATCTGAATCTTTTTATTTGTTTGAAGGGTCAAACAATCTTAGTTTTGTCTGATTTTTGGACAGAGTCTTTCTAACTCATTGAAGTTCTATTCTGGAAAGTTTCATAATTTTTGGAGTTGTGTACAATTATTTGTGAATTTGTGAAAAACGGGTTCTGAATCTGAGGTGGTCTCAGATTCTGTTTTCAAAGGGGATTTTAACAAAGGGTTGTAGTGTAATTTCCGCTAACCACTATTCACCCCCCCTCTAGTGGTGTTTATTGCAGGTGCATGGTCCAACATTTGGTATCAGATCCAGACCTACACCACTCAAAAGAAGCAAGATTCAACACCGTACGAACAATACAAGGCCAGGAAACAACAATTCATTATATACTGCTTGTCTCAAATCCAAGGTACATACTATGGCTATTGTTTCTCACAAAGGTGAGTTGGAAGGTATGTCTACACAACGCCCTCCTCTTTTTGATGGCAATAATTTTGTTCATGGGAAACTAAGAATGAGGCTATTCTTAATGGCTATAGACATCGATTTATGGTCTATAGTTGAAGATGGACCGTGCATTCCAATGAAAGTTATACAAGTTAGTGGAGTAACTCAAGAGGTTGAAAAATATAAAAGTGAATGGTCATCGGATGATAAAAAGAAAATGTTCATGAATGCTAAAGCTATGCAATTACTTTTGAATGGACTTACAACTTCTGAAGCAGGATATGTGTCAAATTGCACAAGCGCACACGACATGTGGAAATCACTTGTATTAAAGCACGAAGGTACTAGTGGTGTTAAAGAGTCAAAAATAAACATGCTAATGACTGAATTAGAGACTTTCAAAATGTTGCCGAACGAATCCATAACATCTATGGATTTGAGGATTACTAATATTTTCAATGCCCTTGAAGCTTTAGGGAAGTCATTTTCGAACAGTGAAAAGGTTCAAAAGGTGCTACGAAGCCTCCTTGCTGAATGGGATCTAAAGGTGACTGCAATCGAGGAGACAAAGTCAATCACTAAGATGGATGAATTGATCGGGTCTCTTAAAGTCTATGAGGTAAAACTGAACCAACGAAAGTCTGAATCGTCTAAGTCATCCGGTAAGTCAATAGCTTTCAAAACAACCGACACACATGCTAGTAACGATGATAGTAATAGTCATACTGAATTAGATGATGACTTGATCTTAATAGCTAGAAAACTTAGGAAGTTTTTCAAACGTCCAAATAGGAATAGACAACGTAATTCCTCTTCTTCTTCTTTTTCTCAACCTAGGAAGAATAATACAAACAAATGGTATAATAAAGAATTAAAGTGTTATGAATGCGGTCAAAAAGGACATATTTCATACGATTGTCCCACAAAGAAAAATAATAATAACAACAATAATAAACAAGCCCAGGACAAGGAGGCACAAACGACAAAGACAAAGGAGTCTAAGGCAAGAAAAGGGAAACGAGCAATGAAGGTGAGCACATGGAGCGACTCATCCGACTCAGAATCCGAAACTGAGGAAGCTCAAGTCTGCTTCGTATCCAACGAGGTATGTTCTTCTTCTGATAGTGATTCTGATAGTGACATGACATTTGATGAAATGTATGAAGAATTCCTAAGAATGCATGCTCACTGTAAGAGGCTCTCTAAAGAAAAGAAGAAACTAGTTGAAGAAAATAACAAGTTGAAGACGTCCAACTTGGAATTTTCCGATCAACTAGAATCTCATAAACAAGAGTCTTCTAATACTCTTGATCCTTTAGAGAATAGAATTGAATCATATAGGAAAGATGAACAAAAGTTACAAATGGAAAATAAAATGTTAAAATCCAAGTTAGAAAGTTGTGAAAATGAAATAGTGCAACTTAAGTCTTCTAAATTTACCTTAGAAAAAATGATAGAACAATTTAAATCTGGTGCAAATATGTTAGATACACTTATATCATCACAAAAGTATGGAAATGATAAAACTGGATTGGGATATAAAAAAGAAGATGACAAATTAGATAAAAAGACTAAGTTTGTATCATCATCTACGAAACAACCTTATAAAGTTATAAAAAACAAATTTGCCTGCTAAATCTTCTTCTACTCCTTCTTCTACTTATGCAAAGATAAAGATGCAGCATGCACCCATAAAAACAAACACGCATAACTATACATCTAGGCCAAACTTTGCATCTAGACAACCTAGAAATTATGCCTATATGTATGCAAATGCAACGAGACATAATAAAAAGCATTCAACATATTATGAACCTAAGTATAAGCAACACTCTTATAAGTCTTAAAGAAATACCAATGAACACACTTATACTGCGCCATTCAAGAAACAAAATCGCATGCCTAATGCACATTATAAAATTCGGCCATCCTATAATGATTATCAACCATGGCACAACATGTATAACAATGCATCTTCACTTATGTGGAATAATCATGTATATGATAATTCTTCTTATTTTCGAAATTATAACAATGCTAAAAAGGTGCCTAGAAGGTATATTCAAGTTTGGATACCTAAGGGTTATCTAAACAAGAGTAATGCCCCTAACATTTAAGGACCCAAATAAAGGGTACCTAAAACTTTGTCTCCATTGTAGGATAAACGCAATGAATGCAAGAAGGAGGCAAAGTCAAAGAATCTAAAAACCAAATGGTTTTTAGATAGTGGATGTTTGAGGCATATGACGGGGAACCCCAAACTATTCATCGAATTGGAACATATCAAGAATGGAGGAAAAGTAACATTCGGTGACAACAACAAAGGACAAGTTGTTGGAAAAGAAACAATTGGGGACCCTAACACATTTCAAATACGAAATGTGCTGTTAGTAAGCAATCTATCGTATAATTTACTTAGTATTTCTCAACTTATAGATTGTGGTTATAATGTCTCCTTTCTTTCCAATTCTTGTGATATAATAAATGAAAAAGGGGAAATAGTTTTAAAAGGAAATAAAGATGGTAATATTTATACTCTTACCTTAGATAACATGTTAGATGCTAAGGTTAAGTGTCTAATCTCACATGACTTAGATGTGAATTTATGGCATAGAAGATTAGGCCATATAGGAATTTCAACTATTAAGAAATTGTCTAAGAAGAATTTAATTAGAGGAATGCCTAAATTAGACTTAGATAATTTTCAAATGTGTGAAACATGTATTAAGGGAAAACACATTAAAGAAACTTTAAAACCGAAACATGGAGTACTAGTCATGTACTAGAATTGCTTCACTTAGACTTATTTGGTCCAAGTAGGACAAGAAGTCTAGGTGGACACTACTATGTGTGTGTCATAGTAGATGATTACTCATGCTACATATGGACATTGTTCTTAACACACAAAGACGATGCTCCATTAGCAATCGAAACCCTTATTAAGCAACTTGAAAACATTTATGAAGAAAATGTTAAAAGGATTAGAAGTGATAGAGGTGGAGAATTTAAAAACAAAGACGTAATCAAATTTTGCGAACTATATGGAATCAAACATGAATTCTCACCACCAAGAACACCACAACTCAATGGAGTTGTTGAACATAAAAATAGAACGATTCAAGAAGTTGCAGGACAATGCTTTGTGAAAATAAATTACCTAAATATTTATGGGCTGAAGCTGTTAGTTGTGCATGCTATATTATATATAGGCTTACTATTAGAAAGAAATTAAATAAAACTCCTTATGAATTGCTAAACAATAGACAACCTAAGATAGATTATCTTAAAGTATTTGGATGTAAATGTTTTGTGTTGAACACTAAGGATAATCTAGATAAATTTGAACAAAAGTCTATTGAATGCATATTTGTTGGGTATTCAACTAACTCAAGAGCCTATAGGTGTTATATTCCTGCATCTAGAAAAATAATTGAATCTATACATGTGAAATTCAATGAAAATGCATGCTTTGAAGTTAGTGATAAACATCAACATAAACAAGAAACAAATGTTGAAAATATGTTTGATGATGATGTATTACTTGAGCCTGTACTTGATCATCTAGAACCAACTCCCCCTGAACAAGACATGCATGAACCCTTAGATGATATAAATGAAGAAACTTTGCAATTGGAAAATAATGTATCTAATGATCCAATTACATATGATAATGTTCATACTAATGAAACATTTGAACAAGATGAGGGTGAACCTAGTCAATCTAGGAATTGGTGGCACCCTAGAGAACTAATCATTGGGGATCCAAGTGTTGGGGTTAGAACACGTAGAAATATAAGTCAACTTGAAGGACATAGCTTAATCTCACAATTAGAACCTAAGAACGTAAAGGAAGCCTTAGGTGACATATCATGGATAGATGCTATGCATGAGGAATTAAATCAATTCACAAGGAACAATGTGTGGGACTTAGTACCTAAACCCGAAAACAAGTCAATAATAGGAACGAAATGGGTGTTTAGGAATAAGATGGACGAACAAAGAAACATTACAAGAAATAAGGCTAGACTAGTCGCACAAGGATAAAATCAGCAAGAAGGTATAGATTATGAAGAAACCTTTGCACCCGTTGCACGACTAGAAGCAATTAGATTGTTACTTGCAATTGCAAGTCTTAGCAATATTAAGCTCTTTCAAATAGATGTCAAGAGTGCATTCTTGAATGGATACATCCAAGAAGAGGTGTTTGTCAAACAACCCCCCGGATTCGAAAATCCAAAGAATCCTAACCATGTTTACAAGCTTAAGAAAGCTCTATATGGTTTAAAACAAGCTCCAAGAGCTTGGTATGATATATTTGCAAACTTTCTTATTGCAAATAATTATCAAAGGGGGACCATCGAAAACACATTATTCCTAAGAAGAAAAGGTAATGATTTGTTAATAGTTCAAATATACATAGATGAAATAATATTTGGTTCAACCAACCTTACTTAAGTAAAAGACTTCGAAGAATGTATGAAGTCAGAGTTTGAAATGTCAATGGTAGGAGAGTTGAATTATTTCTTAGGACTTCAAATCAAACAAACCCCTCAAGGAATTCACATTAGCCAACTTAAGTATCTCAATGATATGATTAAGAAGTTTGGCTTTGAAGAGTTGAAACCTACAACTACCCCTATGAGTGTTAGTACCAAACTTGATAAGGATGAAAATGGTAAACCTTTTAATGACACACTTTATAGGTCTATGATTGGCTCATTGTTATACTTAACTGCATCAAGACCTGATATTATGTTTAGTGTGTGTATGTGTGCTAGGTTTCAATCTTGTCCTAAGGTATCATATTACAATGCAGTGAAAAAGATCTTTAGATATCTTAAGCATACACCTCACTTAGGACTGTGGTGTGATAGAAAACCTAAGTTGGAATTACACGCATATAGTGATGCTGATTATGGTGGTTGCAAATTAGATAGAAAGTCCACTAGCGGTACATGTCAATTCATAGGAACCAACTTAATCTCTTGGTTTTCTAAAAAGCAAGCTAGTGTAGCTCTTTCTACCATTAAAGCCGAGTATATTGCTTTGAGTTTATGTACTACCCAAATACTTTGGCTTAAACAGCAACTTAGTGATTTTGGCATTAAAATCAAAAAGATTCCAATTTTCTGCGTAGCACAAGTGCAATCAATCTTTCTCGGAATCCGGTGCTTCATTCTAAGGCCAAACACATTGAGGTGTAATACCACTTTCTTCGCGATCATGTTCAAAATGAGGATATAGTGATAAACCATATAAAAACTGATCATCGAATTGCTGACATCTTCACCAAACCCCTTAATCAAGCCACTTTTGAAAACTTACGAGCCAAATTAGGCATGATGACTTACGATACCATTGCATAGTTCTATCTTTTGCATGATTTGCAAAATAAAGAGGGAGATAAAATAAGAGCATGTTTTTAGTTGGTAAGTCATGATGAATAATATGCTAAGTTTTAATTGGTAATGGTATAAATTTTGGAGCATAGGCTAAGGGGGAGAGTATGAGTTGATGGGGAGCAACATACTATTTCAAAGTTAAAAACATTTGGTTAAACTTTTGGTTATAAGTTGTGACATTAAAATCATGTTAGGTTATTTTGAAAATCATCCAAAAGGGGGAGAATGTTGAGAAATATGTTTGGATAATTTTCAAAGTCATGATTTTAAGTGGTGAATACTTAAAAACGTCACACATGGTGTTATAAGTGATTAAAAGTTAAAAAAGTTGATATCGATCTCTCAGGTTGTTGCACATCGATCGATCTATGTACATAGATTTCTCATATCGATCGATCTATGTAAGGCAGAAAAGTTTAAGACCTTTCTGTGAGACATCGATCTCTAAACCTGAGACACATCGATCGATCGATGTACATCGAACTCTCACTTTGATGGATCGATGTAGGTCAGAAACAAAACCTGAACCTTTCTGTGAGACATCGATCTCTGAAGCTGAGGCACTTCGATCGATCGATGTCTAGTGTTTTTAGAAATAATTTTATAAAATGTGTTAAAATAATTGTTTTCATTTGTATATGAATTATACATGTTTTTTATGTGATTATTATGTGTTTTTTTTGTGATTATTAGTGTCTTGTGACTAACGTGCCTCTAGAAGTTTCTACAACTTACCAAAAAGGGGCAAAATTGGTATTTTGAGTTTTGTAGGAACATCACATAATGAAAATATTTCAGGGATGTATTCTCATCCTATTTATCATGACAAAGGTGATATCATGAGTATTTATGACCATCCGGGTCATTTCTGAAGTTTTCTCACACCAGGGGTATTTTGGTAATTTTACCCCCGAGGGTATTTTTGGTATTTGCACTCAAGGAATCTCTTGAGCATATTATTATCTTCATTCTGGAGCTGTGTTATTATTATTGTGAAGATAATATGGTGGTCTTATATCTTATTCTCTCAACCGATGATATTATTGACTATAGCTGGATATGTGACGATTTGAGATGTCACATTCTATTTTTTCTTGAAGACTCTCTTATATATGTTGTAAGAGAACATTTATCATCATTATTCAGAGATATTAAATGTGTCAAAGGCGTGGAAATGATCTCAACATATAAGAAGAAATATTGGAGAATTTTGGTGTTACACGTTGACATAATCTTGTCAATTGTTATCTATTTATTTCTTCTTCAAAAATCTGAGTTGCTACACATATATATATGTTTAAAAACATGAATATTCTGGTGGATATGATGTTGTACACATTTTATGAGTTAGAGACAAGTGGACCAACCAAAAAAGAGCTAGTTGGCAAAATTGCCAACTTGGAAATTTCAAAAATATAGCCAACGTCTATATGACTTTCTTGAGTATTTTCAGCAGATTTTTTGAATTAAAATGGAGCTCTCACATGTCCTATTATGTTGCTTGAAGTTGAGGATAATTTGGTGGTATTATCCTTTCTTATTTTTATTAAGGAAAAAAACTATTTTTGAAAACAAAAGTAGTAAGCCAACGGCTACTACTTACTTTGAAGCTGAAATTTGAATTTAACTTGGTCTCCCACATGCCTATTATCTTGCCAAAGAGTTGAGAAGATGGTGGAATGGTTATGGCCTTATTATCTTCTTGGTTTCAAGATAATTCCAAGACAAATCCAAGGTGTAATTTTCGGCCACATAAAGTTGTCAAGATGGACCAATTATTGTGTATTATTTTGCCAAGTGTACAAAGCTAACCAATGATGTAAAGACATTTGGAGTTGATGATGAAGATGGTGACACATTGGCATTCTTATCTTCAAGGCTCAAATCACACTATAAATAGAGGCATCGGTGAAGAAGATGAAACACACTTGAAGCTCACAAGCATTTGTTGAAATTGTCTAGCTTTCATCTTCATCTTCTTGTTGTTATTGTTTTATTCATTGTAGCAAAGGTGTTCTTGTTGTATTGTGGTGAGCTAAAAGCCTCTTGAGCTTCATTTTTAAGATTTATTAGCCATCTTTATAAGGCTACATCAATAGGTTGTAGAGATGTTACAACTAAGTGTTGTTTAGAAGGCGATTATCCAAGTCTTGAGTAGGGTTGGTGTATAACCCAAGGATCAAGCTTGGCTCTTGTTGTAAGGTGTTCATTTCATAGTGAAATCCAAGGAAAGGTGTTCCTTGGGACTGGAGTAGATCACATTGACCGAACCAGGATAAATCCTCGGTGTTCTTCTCTTGTTTCTTTATTTCTGTTTTCTGCCCCTTTTTCACTGCAGTTTTCACACAATTTCTCACAATTTGAAAAAATAGCTAAACATTTTCAAAATTTGTGATTTTTGGTAGAGATATACTTCATACTGTTAGATTTCATTTGCAACAAGAATCACTTGATTTGACAAGGGAAAGTTAGTCTTTCAGTCTTTGCAATATAACTGCTCCAATCTGGCTGCAATCTGACCAGTTTTGAGAAAACTTAAATTCTGCATTTTTCAAGAATTGTTTAAGGTCAGGGCCTTTTGGAAACTTCATCTACACATCCTAAGGAGTGTTTTGACATAAAGATCAACCTTTTTGGTTGAGTATTCAAAGACAAACACGTTTTGCAAAATCAGCAACATTCTGTCCAATTCTGTCCAGATTGACCATCTGAATCTTTTTATTTGTTTGAAGGGTCAAACAATCTTAGTTTTGTCTGATTTTTGGACAGAGTCTTTCTAACTCATTGAAGTTCTATTCTGGAAAGTTTCATAATTTTTGGAGTTGTGTACAATTATTTGTGAATTTGTGAAAAACGGGTTCTGAATCTGAGGTGGTCTCAGATTCTGTTTTCAAAGGGGATTTTAACAAAGGGTTGTAGTGTAATTTCCGCTAACCACTATTCACCCCCCCTCTAGTGGTGTTTATTGCAGGTGCATGGTCCAACATTTGGTATCAGATCCAGACCTACACCACTCAAAAGAAGCAAGATTCAACACCGTACGAACAATACAAGGCCAGGAAACAACAATTCATTATATACTGCTTGTCTCAAATCCAAGGTACATACTATGGCTATTGTTTCTCACAAAGGTGAGTTGGAAGGTATGTCTACACAACGCCCTCCTCTTTTTGATGGCAATAATTTTGTTCATGGGAAACTAAGAATGAGGCTATTCTTAATGGCTATAGACATCGATTTATGGTCTATAGTTGAAGATGGACCGTGCATTCCAATGAAAGTTATACAAGTTAGTGGAGTAACTCAAGAGGTTGAAAAATATAAAAGTGAATGGTCATCGGATGATAAAAAGAAAATGTTCATGAATGCTAAAGCTATGCAATTACTTTTGAATGGACTTACAACTTCTGAAGCAGGATATGTGTCAAATTGCACAAGCGCACAGACATGTGGAAATCACTTGTATTAAAGCACGAAGGTACTAGTGGTGTTAAAGAGTCAAAAATAAACATGCTAATGACTGAATTAGAGACTTTCAAAATGTTGCCGAACGAATCCATAACATCTATGGATTTGAGGATTACTAATATTTTCAATGCCCTTGAAGCTTTAGGGAAGTCATTTTCGAACAGTGAAAAGGTTCAAAAGGTGCTACGAAGCCTCCTTGCTGAATGGGATCTAAAGGTGACTGCAATCGAGGAGACAAAGTCAATCACTAAGATGGATGAATTGATCGGGTCTCTTAAAGTCTATGAGGTAAAACTGAACCAACGGAAGTCTGAATCGTCTAAGTCATCCGGTAAGTCAATAGCTTTCAAAACAACCGACACACATGCTAGTAACGATGATAGTAATAGTCATACTGAATTAGATGATGACTTGATCTTAATAGCTAGAAAACTTAGGAAGTTTTTCAAACGTCCAAATAGGAATAGAAAACGTAATTCCTCTTCTTCTTCTTTTTCTCAACCTAGGAAGAATAATACAAACAAATGGTATAATAAAGAATTAAAGTGTTATGAATGCGGTCAAAAAGGACATATTTCATACGATTGTCCCACAAAGAAAAATAATAATAACAACAATAATAAACAAGCCCAGGACAAGGAGGCACAAACGACAAAGACAAAGGAGTCTAAGGCAAGAAAAGGAAAACGAGCAATGAAGGTGAGCACATGGAGCGACTCATCCGACTCAGAATCCGAAACTGAGGAAGCTCAAGTCTGCTTCGTATCCAACGAGGTATGTTCTTCTTCTGATAGTGATTCTGATAGTGACATGACATTTGATGAAATGTATGAAGAATTCCTAAGAATGCATGCTCACTGTAAGAGGCTCTCTAAAGAAAAGAAGAAACTAGTTGAAGAAAATAACAAGTTGAAGACGTCCAACTTAGAATTTTCCGATCAACTAGAATCTCATAAACAAGAGTCTTCTAATACTCTTGATTCTTTAGAGAATAGAATTGAATCATATAGGAAAGATGAACAAAAGTTACAAATGGAAAATAAAATGTTAAAATCCAAGTTAGAAAGTTGTGAAAATGAAATAGTGCAACTTAAGTCTTCTAAATTTACCTTAGAAAAAATGATAGAACAATTTAAATCTGGTGCAAATATGTTAGATACACTTATATCATCACAAAAGTATGGAAATGATAAAACTGGATTGGGATATAAAAAAGAAGATGACAAATTAGATAAAAAGACTAAGTTTGTATCATCATCTACGAAACAACCTTATAAAGTTATAAAAAACAAATTTGCCTGCTAAATCTTCTTCTACTCCTTCTTCTACTTATTCAAAGATAAAGATGCAGCATGCACCCATAAAAACACACACGCATAACTATACATCTAGGCCAAACTTTGCATCTAGACAACCTAGAAATTATGCCTATATGTATGCAAATGCAACGAGACATAATAAAAAGCATTCAACATATTATGAACCTAAGTATAAGCAACACTCTTATAAGTCTTATAGAAATACCAATGAACACACTTATACTGCGCCATTCAAGAAACAAAATCGCATGCCTAATGCACATCATAAAATTCGGCCATCCTATAATGATTATCAACCATGGCACAACATGTATAACAATGCATCTTCACTTATGTGGAATAATCATGTATATGCTAATTCTTCTTATTTTCGAAATTATAACAATGCTAAAAAAGTGCCTAGAAGGTATATTCAAGTTTGGATACCTAAGGGTTATCTAAACAAGAGTAATGCCCCTAACATTTAAGGACCCAAATAAAGGGTGCCTAAAACTTTGTCTCCATTGTAGGATAAACGCAATGAATGCAAGAAGGAGGCAAAGTCAAAGAATCTAAAAACCAAATGGTTTTTAGATAGTGGATGTTTGAGGCATATGACGGGGAACCCCAAACTATTCATCGAATTAGAACATATCAAGAATGGAGGAAAAGTAACATTCGGTGACAACAACAAAGGACAAGTTGTTGGAAAAGGAACAATTGGAGACCCTAACACATTTCAAATACGAAATGTGCTGTTAGTAAGCAATCTATCGTATAATTTACTTAGTATTTCTTAACTTATAGATTGTGGCTATAATGTCTCCTTTCTTTCCAATTCTTGTGATATAATAAATGAAAAAGGGGAAATAGTTTTAAAAGGAAATAAAGATGGTAATATTTATACTCTTACCTTAGATAACATGTTAGATGCTAAGGTTAAGTGTCTAATCTCACATGACTTAGATGTGAATTTATGGCATAGAAGATTAGGCCATATAGGAATTTCAACTATTAAGAAATTGTCTAAGAAGAATTTAATTAGAGGAATGCCTAAGTTAGACTTAGATAATTTTCAAATGTGTGAAACATGTATTAAGGGAAAACACATTAAAGAAACTTTAAAACCGAAACATGAAGTGAGTACTAGTCATGTACTAGAATTGCATCACTTAGACTTATTTGGTCCAAGTAGGACAAGAAGTCTAGGTGGACACTACTATGTGTGTGTCATAGTAGATGATTACTCATGCTACACATGGACATTGTTCTTAACACACAAAGACGATGCTCCGTTAGCAATCGAAACCCTTATTAAGCAACTTGAAAACATTTATGAAGAAAATGTTAAAAGGATTAGAAGTGATAGAGGTGGAGAATTTAAAAACAAAGACGTAATCAAATTTTGCGAACTATATGGAATCAAACATGAATTCTCACCACCAAGAACACCACAACTCAATGGAGTTGTTGAACATAAAAATAGAACGATTCAAGAAGTTGCTACGACAATGCTTTGTGAAAATAAATTACCTAAATATTTATGGGCTGAAGCTGTTAGTTGTGCATGCTATATTATAAATAGGCTTACTATTAGAAAGAAATTAAATAAAACTCCTTATGAATTGCTAAACAACAGACAACCTAAGATAGATTATCTTAAAGTATTTGGATGTAAATGTTTTGTGTTGAACACTAAGGATAATCTAGATAAATTTGAACAAAAGTCTATTGAATGCATATTTGTTGGGTATTCAACTAACTCAAGAGCCTATAGGTGTTATAATCCTGCATCTAGAAAAATAATTGAATCTATACATGTGAAATTCAATGAAAATGCATGCTTTGAAGTTAGTGATAAACATCAACATAAACAAGAAACAAATGTTGAAAATATGTTTGATGATGATGTATTACTTGAGCCTGTACTTGATCATCTAGAACCAACTCCCCCTGAACAAGACATGCATGAACCCTTAGATGATATAAATGAAGAAACTTTTCAATTGGAAAATAATGTATCTAATGATCCAATTACATATGATAATGTTCATACTAATGAAACATTTGAACAAGATGAGGGTGAACCTAGTCAATCTAGGAATTGGTGGCACCCTAGAGAACTAATCATTGGGGATCCAAGTGTTGGGGTTAGAACACGTAGAAATATAAGTCAACTTGAAGGACATAGCTTAATCTCACAATTAGAACCTAAGAACGTAAAGGAAGCCTTAGGTGACATATCATGGATAGATGCTATGCATGAGGAATTAAATCAATTCACAAGGACCAATGTGTGGGACTTAGTACCTAAACCCGAAAACAAGTCAATAATAGGAACGAAATGGGTGTTTAGGAATAAGATGGACGAACAAAGAAACATTACAAGAAATAAGGCTAGACTAGTCGCACAAGGATAAAATCAGCAAGAAGGTATAGATTATGAAGAAACCTTTGCACCCGTTGCACGACTAGAAGCAATTAGATTGTTACTTGCAATTGCAAGTCTTAGCAATATTAAGCTCTTTCAAATGGATGTCAAGAGTGCATTCTTGAATGGATACATCCAAGAAGAGGTGTTTGTCAAACAACCCCCCGGATTCGAAAATCCAAAGAATCCTAACCATGTTTACAAGCTTAAGAAAGCTCTATATGGTTTAAAACAAGCTCCAAGAGCTTGGTATGATATATTTGCAAACTTTCTTATTGCAAATAATTATCAAAAGGGGACCATCGAAAACACATTATTCCTAAGAAGAAAAGGTAATGATTTGTTAATAGTTCAAATATACATAGATGAAATAATATTTGGTTCAACCAACCTTACTTAAGTAAAAGACTTCGAAGAATGTATGAAGTCAGAGTTTGAAATGTCAATGGTAGGAGAGTTGAATTATTTCTTAGGACTTCAAATCAAACAAACCCCTCAAGGAATTCACATTAGCCAACTTAAGTATGTCAATGATATGATTAAGAAGTTTGGCTTTGAAGAGTTGAAACCTACAACTACCCCTATGAGTGTTAGTACCAAACTTGATAAGGATGAAAATGGTAAACCTTTTAATGACACACTTTATAGGTCTATGATTGGCTCATTGTTATACTTAACTGCATCAAGACCTGATATTATGTTTAGTGTGTGTATGTGTGTTAGGTTTCAATCTTGTCCTAAGGTATCACATTACAATGCAGTGAAAAAGATCTTTAGATATCATAAGCATACACCTCACTTGGGACTGTGGTATGATAGAAAACCTAAGTTGGAATTACACGCATATAGTGATGCTGATTATGGTGGTTGCAAATTAGATAGAAAGTCCACTAGCGGTACATGTCAATTCATAGGAACCAACTTAATCTCTTGGTTTTCTAAAAAGCAAGCTAGTGTAGCTCTTTCTACCATTAAAGCCGAGTATATTGCTTTGAGTTTATGTACTACCCAAATACTTTGGCTTAAACAGCAACTTAGTGATTTTGGCATTAAAATCAAAAAGATTCCAATTTTCTGCGATAGCACAAGTGCAATCAATCTTTCTCGGAATCCGGTGCTTCATTCTAAGGCCAAACACATTGAGGTGCAATACCACTTTCTTTGCGATCATGTTCAAAATGAGGATATAGTGATAAACCATATAAAAACTGATCATCGAATTGCTGACATCTTCACCAAACCCCTTAATCAAGCCACTTTTGAAAACTTACGAGCCAAATTAGGCATGATGACTTACGATACCATTGCATAGTTCTATCTTTTGCATGATTTGCAAAATAAAGGGGGAGATAAAATAAGAGCATGTTTTTAGTTGGTAAGTCATGATGAATAATATGCTAAGTTTTAATTGGTAATGGTATAAATTTTGGAGCATAGGCTAAGGGAGAGAGTATGAGTTGATGGGGAGCAACATACTATTTCAAAGTTAAAAACATTTGGTTAAACTTTTGGTTATAAGTTGTGACATTAAAATCATGTTAGGTTATTTTGAAAATCATCCAAAAGGGGGAGAATGTTGAGAAATATGTTTGGATAATTTTCAAAGTCATGATTTTAAGTGGTGAATACTTAAAAACGTCACACATGGTGTTATAAGTGATTAAAAGTTGAAAAAGTTGATATCGATCTCTCAGGTTGTTGCACATCGATCGATATATGTACATAGATTTCTCATATCGATCGATCTATGTAAGGCAGAAAAGTTTAAGACCTTTCTGTGAGACATCGATCTCTAAACCTGAGACACATCGATCGATCGATGTACATCGAACTCTCACTTCGATGGATCGATGTAGGTCAGAGACAAAACCTGAACCTTTCTGTGAGACATCGATCTCTGAAGCTGAGGCACTTCGATCTATCGATGTCTAGTGTTTTTAGAAATAATTTTATAAAATGTGTTAAAATGATTGTTTTCATTTGTATATGAATTATACATGTTCTTTATGTGATTATTATGTGTTTTTTTGTGATTATTATTGTCTTGTGACTAACGTGCCTTGGAAGTTTCTGCAACTAACCAAAAGGGGGCAAATTTGGTATTTTGAGTTTTGTAGGAACATCACATAATGAAAATATTTCAGAGATGTATTCTCATCCTATTTATCATGACAAAGGTGATATCATGAGTATTTATGACCATCCGGGTCATTTCTGAAGTTTTCTCACACCAGGGGTATTTTGGTAATTTTACCCCCGAGGGTATTTTTGGTATTTTCACTCAAGGAATCTCTTGAGCATATTATTATATTCATTCTGGAGCTGTGTTATTATTATTTTGAAGATAATATGGCGGTCTTATATCTTATTCTCTCAACCGATGATATTATTGACTATAGCTGGACATGTGACGATTTGAGATGTCACATTCTATTTTTTCTTGAAGACTCTCTTATATATGTTGTAAGAGAACATTTATCATCATTATTCAGAGATATTAAAGGTGTCAAAGGCGTGGAAATGATCTCAACATATAAGAATAAATATTTGGGAATTTCGGTGTTACACGTTGACATAATCTTGTCAATTGTTATCTATTTATTTCTTCTTCAAAAATCTGAGTTGCTACACATATATATATATATGTTTAAAAACGTGAATATGCTGGTGGAGATGATGTTGTACACATTTTATAAGTTGGAGACAAGTGGACCAACAAAAAAGGAGCTAGTTGGCAAAATTGCCAACTTGGAAATTTCAAAAATATAGCCAATGGCTATATGACTTTCTTGGGTATTTTCAGCAGATTTTTTGAAGTAAAATGGAGCTCTCACATGTTCTATTATGTTGCTTGAAGTTGATGATAATTTGGTGGTATTATCCTTTCTTATTTTTATTAAGGAAAAAGAAAACTATTTTTGAAAACAAAAGTAGTAAGCCAACGGCTACTACTTACTTTGAAGCTGAAATTTGAATTTAACTTGGTCTCCCACATGCCTATTATCTTGCCAAAGAGTTGAGAAGATGGTGGAATGGTTATGGCCTTATTATCTTCTTGGTTTCAAGATAATTCCAAGACAAATCCAAGGTGTAATTTTTGGCCACATAAAGTTGTCAAGATGGACCAATCATTGTGTATTATTTTGCCAAGTGTACAAAGCTAACCAATGATGTAAAGACATTTGGAGTTGATGATGAAGATGGTGACACATTGGCATTCTTATCTTCAAGGCTCAAATCACACTATAAATAGAGGCATTGGTGAAGAAGATGAAACACACTTGAAGCTCACAAGCATTTGTTGAAATTGTCTAGCTTTCATCTTCATCTTCTTGTTGTTATTGTTTTATTCATTGTAGCAAAGGTGTTCTTGTTGTATTGTGGTGAGCTAAAAGCCTCTTGAGCTTCATTTTTAAGATTGATTAGCCATCTTTATAAGGCTACATCAATAGGTTGTAGAGATGTTGCAACTAAGTGTTGTTTAGAAGGCGATTATCCAAGTCTTGAGTAGGGTTGGTGTATAACCCAAGGATCAAGCTTGGCTCTTGTTGTAAGGTGTTCATTTCATAGTGAAATCCAAGGAAAGGTGTTACTTGGGACTGGAGTAGATCACATTGACCGAACCAGGATAAATCCTCGGTGTTCTTCTCTTGTTTCTTTATTTCTGTTTTCTGCCCCTTTTTTACTGCAGTTTTTACACAACTTCTCACAATTTGAAAAAATAGCTAAACATTTTCAAAATTCGTGATT
The DNA here is from genome assembly GCA_036186865.1 of Eustoma russellianum. NCBI lineage: Eukaryota > Viridiplantae > Streptophyta > Magnoliopsida > Gentianales > Gentianaceae > Eustoma > Eustoma russellianum. The sequence goes on along the minus strand of AP025055.1, from coordinate 10,292,987 downwards.
TTTGGTGGAGATATACTTCATACTGTTAGATTTCATTTGCAACAAGAATCACTTGATTTGAGCAAGGGAAAGTTAGTCTTTCAGTGTTTGCAATATAACTGCTCCAATCTGGCTGCAATCTGACCAGTTTTGAGAAAACTTAAATTCTGCATTTTTCAAGAATTTTTTAAGGTCAGGACCTTTTGGAAACTTCATCTACACATCCTAAGGAGTGTTTTGACATAAAGATAAACCTTTTTGGTTGAGTATTCAAAGAGAAACACGTTTTGCAAAATCCGCAACATTCTGTCCAATTCTGTCCAGATTGACCATCTGAATCTTTTTATTTTTTTGAAGGGACAAACAATCTTATTTTTGTCTGATTTTTGTACAGAGTCTTTCTAACTCATTGAAGTTCAATTCTGAAAAGTTTCATAATTTTTGGAGTTGTGTACAATTATTTGTGAATTTTTGAAAAATGGGTTCTGAATCTGAGGTGGTCTCAGATTCTGTTTTCAAAGGGGATTTTAACAAAGGGCTGTAGTGTAATTTCCGCTAACCACTATTCACCCCCCCTCTAGTGGTGTTTATTGCAGGTGCACGGTCCAACAGAGGGTAGTTACGACATGATATTCATAGAAGACGACAGTGAGTGGGCTGAATGAGATGTCTAGAAGTCACCTTGGGAATTGTGCTAGACTATTTCTTGTCATTTCAGTTTTCTTAGTTCATTTGAAGTATTAGATGGCTGCGTCCATAAACAATTATTGATAGTCACTTTATCTTTTGGTGTACCGCTTTAATGGTTTAGATTTATGTGATGCATGTTTCCGCACTTATTTCTCTGACATCATTGATGATGTGTAATCGAGAGATGAGACGTCTTGTAGCCTTCTCAGTAAGCTACGACGGGTGCACCGGTTTGGATTTCGCTGTCCGGGTCGGGGCGCTACAGGATTTCCCACAAAACTGATTGACATCATACCCTCACATCGATCGATCGATGTGACTTCATACCCTCACATCGATCGATCGATCGATGTCCATTAGAGAACATCGATCTCTCACCCCTTTCTACATTGATCGATCGAAGTGACTTTGAACCCTCACATCAATCGATCGAAGTTCATCTGAGACACATCGATCTCTCAACCCCTTATACGTCGATCGATCGATGTCTATCTGAGACACATCGATCTCTCCCTCTATATACATCGATCGATCGATGTCTGCGTTTTCCAGAATTCTCTCTGCGTTTTCTGCAGAAACTGCAGATCTACATCCCAAACGTTTTCCAACTTTCTTCCAGCCATTCCAAGCCTAAACTTCCCTATCAATCCATTCTTAATTCACCAAAACAAGATCCTTAACACGCACATCAAAGATTCAAGCCTAAAACTCAAATCAATCATCAAATACACACCCAAAACCTCACCTTTCTCCACTCACCCTTCCCTTCAACCGCCAATAGCATCAAATAGGGATTCATGGGATTGGGTTTTGCATGATTTCACATAATCAACAACAACAACAATTATTTCAATCAAATAGCGGCCAAATCACAAAACCAAAACACATAAATCATATATAGATTCACAGAAAGAAACTACTGCATGGTGATCCAATTTTGATATCAAAAGTAGGCCTTTTTCTTTCGCAAATAGTTAGAACTTATAAGAAAGTTACTTGCCTATGATTACTCGAATAAGATCTGAAAAACAAATGAAGAACGGAGTGGTTCTTGAGGGAGTTCTTCTCCTAGGGTTGATGAATGCCAAAATCGCCTATGGAGGATGAGATGGGAGTCAGTTTCTTTTCTGTGAAGGGGAGAAACTGACCTTCAGTCAGTTTTTATATGGAAAGGGTGGAATTTGGAGTTTCTAAATTATATCCTATTAACTTATTTATCTTAAAGGATTAATTTCTAATATTCAGTTCAAAAATTAAATACTAATTAATTCTAATATTTAATCTCTTCATAAATACCACTTAATCCAAGAGTTAATTTCTTAATTTATTACCTTTGACCGTCATTAATTCATTCAACCACCTTTATCCTTAAATTTCTCTACTGAGGGTGCGGGGCATAATAATTACACTCTTTGGAAGCTTAGAACTTGCCAGTATATGTAAAGGCATTGAACACAGAACATGCCGCACTAAAATTAATCTGCCCGCCATGGATAAGAGCTTCGATGACCAAGAGTTAAGAGCACGGTCAAAATGTTGTATTAACGAAGAGCAATACATAGCCCGATTGATGCCCTTATGTAAGTATGATCCAAGATACTTAATTGGAAAATTTGATAATCTCATGCCAAGAGATTGTGAAACTCTAGTACCTTGCACTCCTGCGCTTACTACTACCTGACTCTTATGAAAATTAACCAATTGTCCCGAAGCAGCCTGATAAGAGTCCAAAAATTCCCAGAAGCGTTGCAGATTTCTGAAGCTTCCATTCAAAAATATCACTAAGTCATCAGCGAACCCAGGTAGGTTACTTTAGGTACTCTGCCCGATTGAAAACCTTGTATAGTGCCATTACTCATTAACGCATTAAGCCCTCGTGAAAAGCCTTCGGAGGCAAGTATGAATAATAAAGGAGAAAGTGGATCACTCTGTTTAACTCCACGTGTGATTGGAAAAAAATCTGCTAGATTCCCATTAATTAGTACTGAATACCGTGTGGCCGACAAATTGTTAATGATCAGTCGAATTAGACGTGCATGAAATCCCATCCTTGCCAGTATTAGACGTAAGAAGGTCCAACAAACTCTGTCGAACGCCTTTGCCATATCCAGTTTAATAAGTATTTGACCTCCTCGCGATGGTCTATCCATAATGTGCACCATTTCCTTGGCCAAGAGTATTTGTTCCGTGATATCCCTACCTTTCATGAAGCCTGCCTATTCTGGAGATATAATTTAGGCAATAAAATTGAAAGACGTGTGGCTATTAAGCGGGTTATAGCCTTAGCCATAAAGTTTGTTAAGCATATGGGGCGATATTCAGTATATGATATAGGATTGGCCACCTTTGGTATCAATGTAATAAGCACAGCTGCCAGTTTAGCAGGCGGACGAAACCCTATGAAGAATTCATGCACTGCTTTGTAAACATCCATAGAAATAACATCCCAAAAGTGTCTATAGAAGGACCCAGGAAAGCCATCTGGCCCAGCCGCACTAGATGGACTCAAGTCCCATACTGCTTGTTTAACTTCTGAAAAACTGAATATATATATATATATATATATATATATATATATATGTTAAAGGCGTGTATAATGAGAGGGAAGAAGACTTTCCATTCTTCAATTTGTTGCCTTTGTGCCTTCTCCAAATATATCATCATTTAATGAACTACTTAGTTCATTTAACTAAGTACTTCACTTAGTGAACTAGTTTAGTTCATTAATGGTGGCACCTGAAAATAGTTCAAACACAACAAATGTTCGCCATTTGATGTAAGCTTTAAAGCTTCATGGCTTGTTAGTACGACAACATTATATATGAACTATATAAGGCAGGTTTCATGCAAAAACGTTCAAGTCATAAAACGTGTCATCCATTTCTTTGGTACACGTTATTTAAATCATGTATTTTGTATTCACTCAAACCCCTTTTTCTCTACAAAGCTTTAGGCCCCTAGAGAATCCTTCAGATGCTGGAACAAAAAATAGAGCAGACAAGGGATCTCCTTGCTTCACCCCTCTAGATGGCTGAAAGAAAGCACATAATTTACCATTAATCAACACCGAGCAACATGTTGTGGCCAAATTATTCATGATGAGCCGAACAAACCTAGTGTGAAAACCAAACCGCAAGAGTAATTGTTTTAGATATTGCCAGGATACTCTATCAAATGTCTTGGCCATATCCAACTTTATCATTACTTGTCCACCGCGACATTTACGGTCTAAGATATGGATCATTTCCTTCCCCATAAGTATCTGCTCAGAAATACCGCATCCTGGCATAAATCCAGCTTGTTCTGGAGAAATCAATCTAGGCAATAACTTGGAGAGGCGAGTGGAGATAATGCGAGTGACCACTTTAGAGAGGAAATTTGTTAAGCAGATTGGCCGAAAGTCGGCAAAAGTACCTGGATTGGGCGTCTTTGGAATCAAACAAATCAAAGATCCAGCCATTACGCTTGAAACTCGAATACCTAAGAAAAATTCCTGGACTGCAAGGAGCATGTCTAAATCCAAGACATTCCAGAAATGCCTATAAAAAATCCAGGAAAACCATCAGGGTCAGATGAACTGGAAGGAGTTAAATGCCATACTGATTTCTGGACTTCCTCAGCCTACAGAAATAGTATTAAATCCGCATTATCCTGCTCTGTCAATATCTAAGGAATATGTTGCAAGAGAGTTTCATGATCAAATGTAGGCTCAGTGCTGAATAGTTGTCCGAAAAAGTTGACAACCTCATTCTGAATAGAATGAGCCGTGTCACATTGCTTCCGTCTGTCCTGCTAATGGAGAGAATAGCCTGACGTTGTCTCCTTGCCTTGACCGTTTGATGGAAGTAAGCAATATTCGCATCTCCTTCCTTTATCCACTTAACATTCGCTTTCTGCTTCCAGTAATGATATGCTCGAGTCTGTAGCTTCAGAAGATGTGCCTTGGCATGGTGAGATGATTCATGATTATCAGCCGTGAGAGTGGCATCATAAATCCTTTCTGCACGTACTGTCTCCTCTTCTGCCGCCAATAAATAACTAAAAATGTTACCGAAGATGGTTTTATTCTATGTCCTCAAATCTGCCTTTAGACGTCGTAGCTTATCGTAGAATCCATACATACCTCCAATGGTTGGATATGATCGCCAGTGTGATCGTACAAATCCATCAAAATCATCCTGTGTCAACCAGGCATCAAGATATCGAAAAGAGGACGGGCCTGTAGACTCAACTACTTTGCACTGTAACAATAGAGGAGAGTGATCAGAGGTAGCTCGGTGAAGATGTCGTACCAAGCTATTAGCAAAAATGTCAAAGTATCCTTGCGTATGAAAGAAACAATCCAAACGACGCCACGCTTTACCAAGACCATGCCCGTCAGACCAAGTAAATCGTGAACCTTGAAAGGGTATATCCAACAAGTCAGAGAAGTCAACAAAGTGCTTAAAATCAGCTAGGGTTCGCAGAGCCAGTGTAGATACTCCCTTATGCTCATCCAACGAAAGAAATGTATTAAAATGACCTCCAATCAGCCAAGGAGTCGTGGTCCTTGCCCAAAATAAGGTCAAATCCTCCCATAAAGACCGGCAGGCTGCGACTGTATGTCGAGCATAAACTGTTGTAAACCAAAAATCATGTCCACTAGACAGCCACCACAAATGTAGAGACATATTTTATATACCTTGTCGAGTGTCAATAAGCTCCAAAAAAGACTCAAGCCAAAAAATCAAGATATTATCATCATTTGATGAACATCCATGCGAAAAACCAATCTGCATTCGAAGATATTCCATTCGAGATTGTCGAAGTTTAGGCTCTATTAAGATTAATAAATGTAAACTATTCTGATGAGTTAGAGAAAGAATACGTATAAGAGATGTGCTAACACCTGGAACATTCCGTAGTAGTGCATTCATTGAGAGATATCTGAAGAGAATTTAGTGGAAGAACGATGTAAGGCTCCACGTGTAACCACAGAAGAGGGGGTGCCATAGGCATATCACCTTTCTTTCTATGCGGACGTCTAGTGAGAATTCGTAATAAGTTATCTACAGCATGAGCAACATCAGGATGAGCCACACTAAGGGAGCCATCATCTAATGGAGGTGTGTTAGATAATACTCTAGCAACATCCAATACTGTCGTACGCAATTCTTGAGTATCAATCAAATGATCTTCATGGACCTCCGAATCTGATGCATGTGTTAATATAGGTATGTATCGTCCTCTACTAAAGTCATAACCGGAGCAGACGTACATATTAATCGATCTAGGTCATGTGAATGTGATACCATCTCAACCTGGGAATCATGCATGCTAGATGAGGCCTTGGACATCATCACTGGTGGTGCAGGGGAATGACTGATATGCTGGCCAATATCTTCAGAGACTGGATTTTCGCCGGCCCGCAATGGCCCCTCTGTTGTCTCGGCTAAAGCGTCCACTTCGATTGCTTCATCAGTGGTGTGCGCAGGGAGATTGTTTTTGGGGGGTCCAGCGCTGGGCAGGCTGAGCATCAGCCATCTTAGGCTTAGTAGGCAAATTAGAGACCAGCACTACAGGGTGCTGGGGCTGAGACTCTATATGCTTGGTAGCCGAACAAGATTGTGAAAAGTGTCATAATATGCAACATGATGAACAATAAGCAGGTAAATCTTCATATTCCACTAGCTGGAAAAAGTCATATTCGCACACTGAATATATAAACGCTGAGGTAATTCCAGTGAAACGTCAATCTCAAAGCAAATACAAGCTACATATGGACGAAGAAGCTACATGGTTGCTGAATCTGGCTTCAGCGGGGTGCCAATCATTTTGGCAATCTCAAAAAGTGCCTCCTGTTTGTGAAGATATATAGGTAGTCCATGCAAAGATATCCACACCGGCAGAATAGGAATATCAATCTTTGGATCATAATCATACAACCATTTTGTAACACGCATGTGGACCCTAGAACTGTCCATCTACAACGCGCAAAGCATCTATAGTAATCAGCCTCAGCATCGAATTTCATAAGTATATGGGTTGAATCCAATAAAGTTATCTTAACTGAAGCCATGAAGCTTATTCTTTCAAAACATTTGCAGATATCATCAAGTTTCGAAGGGCCATACCAAAAGCTTCCTACGAGACAATATTTGAAGGATTCAACAAGAATATTGATCTCCTCACGAGTGAATTTAATCGCGGGAACACCTTTGAAACGAGCTATCTCACGAGGAAGAAGTGTTGCCGTCGGAGCCTTAAGGATCGAAGCGAAGGATCGCTTCTCTGTTGACATTATGGCGCCATGAAATCTGTTGTTGTATGATCCAGTGATCGTAAAAAATGAACCCAGAAAGAAACAATAACACAACCGAAACAAAACACGCAAAGGAAGCAATCAGAATTACCCTACAGACGAAGTGAATCATCAACATTGTGCTGCCACTGCCAATATGCGCGTTCTTTAGATAGCCGCCATGATCTACATTATATATGTACTTTTTTTGGTGAAAGAAGGACAGTCCATCTGGCGATTTTATTAATAATGAGCCCTCATTTGTGGCGGAGTAATACCGTGGTTACATATAATGTAGGATACTCTCCTACACAAAAATGCATAAAATGCATGAAATGTACAATAAACCTGCAACAAGATGCAACAGTATGCAATAGAGGTAAAAGATAGAAGCTTATGAACATAAATTGTACATGTATTCCTAAAATGAAAAAATGGCTGTTGTTGGGCGTGTTGTTGTTGTTTGCAGCTGCTATCCGTCGTTGCCTGCATTCGTAACGAATACAGGCGACTCCATTTGTGTCCAGGCGTTTAGAAGTCATCAATTGCTGCCGCTCTCGCCATTGATCCAGCTCATGCTCATGAAAAAACAACATTATCCACGTAATATTTAACAACCTAAGCATAGTTAATATAGTGCCAATGGAAGAAAACATACCAACGTTTCCTATGCCACGGAGTGACACAAGCAACCCGAGTGAATGATCGCCAACCCAATGGGAGACTTTCGTCATAGTCGCAAATGAGGTACAGATGTATCCAATAACAATGCTCCACGTACCTCGCATGGAAAACTCGAGAAAGAAGTATATGTAGTTTCGCCTGTCGAACGCAGCCCCTGTCTACCGATCAAATGTGCCCCGCCATTTGCTTCCCTTGGACAGTATTGCAATGTGGAGACGTTAAGACGAAGGAAGTCAGTAGCCCGATGAAGATCCACTGATAAAGAACTTGTATAGCGTCCCAGGTTTGATAAATATGTAAGCAACGATGTACAATCAGTCTCAACTGTAAGCCTATCATAGTCTCGCACAAAGTATAACAGGCCATAAATTAATGCCATAAGCTCAGCTCTTAATGGTGTTGTGGGTGGTAATGGAAATGCAAGCCCCAAAACAAAGTTGCCCAAATCATTACGTAAAATAGCTCCCACTGCCGCTCCAGCCCGACCAACCACTGCATCAATATTTAATTTAAAGCGCCCCAAAGGTGGTAATTCCCAACGAACAAGCCGATGACGACGCATTTGTAATCTCGGCGAGAAGCCCTGAGCCACCAAGTGAGATAAGGACATAGAAAATTTACGTCCTTTGGTCGATGCACACCAGATAAATATATGATCACGTATGCGCTCGAATAAACTATTATATGAAAAAGTACTATCACCAAATCTGATAGAGGCATACTCTTTCTAAATAACCCAAACAGTGAGGGATGGAACCACTGCTCTCAATTGACCAATCATAGAAGTGGCTGATGATGTGGGCCACCAGCGAATCAGGTATCCAAGAATTGCAGTGTGTCACAGATGGGGACCATAAAATAAACCTGAGAGCTGCTGCCATATGGAGTTTATTGCCAGACATTGTAAAAATATATGATCCCGCCTGTCAGAATGGATGCGACAGAATACACATTGGGATGGAAATGCCGTCTGCCAAGAACATAAGTTATCAACCAAGGGTAAAGCACACATCTATAATCGCCACAGAAAAACCCTCGTCCCAGACGGCAGGGTCGGCCACCGAACAAAATTAGCACAGTCAAAAGTGGGCATATGTATGAATAACTGACTATAAGCTAAACGCAACAAAAACTGGCTTGATGAATCTGCATTCCAAGAGATGCCATCAGGTGTATAAGAGACATGAAGCTGCATGTAAGAATGCACTCGACAAATACGCTTCCAAATTGGAGAATCATATATATGGGCAGTGACCACGCCCATGCGCCCATACCATGCCCGACTGTACAGTGCCCAAAGCGTTTGCGAATGATGAAATCGCCACCATAAATGGCTATCATAAGCTTGCTGAACCATATCCAAATTACGTATACCTAGGCCGCAAAACTCTGTAGGGCAGCAGAGTTGGCCCCATGAGCGCCAATGATGCTTATCATTCCAAATAGACAGGGCCATGCGCGTGTGCATCGCCCCCTCTACACTATTCGGAAACCTTGAGCTCGCAATTATATGCACCGGCATCGTGCCAAGTACATGACGAAGTAAAACCAAACAGCCCGCAAATGATAGAAGCTTAGTTGCCCAAGAATTCAATCTTGCATCAACATGAGTTAGCAAATCAGTACAATACGAAGCACGATTAATACCTTTGTATAAATATGAACCCAGACATTTCATCGGCAATTGTGTCAAACGCATGCCTAATGTCTGCGAGGCTCACAACCCCGAAACTCCGGTACCTATTACCGCCTGACTTTTATGAAAATTGACCAATTGCCCACAAACCTGCTAGTATTCATCTAAGAAGAGCCGAAACCGGTGTAAATTTGCAACAGAACCATTTAAAAAAAACTATCAGATCATCTGCAAATCCCAGATGTGAAATCTGGGGCACTCGGCCTGTATTGAACCCCTTAATGGCACCCGACTGCATCAATGACTTTAGTCCATGCGAAAAGCCTTCGGAAGCCAAAATAAATAACAGAGGCGATAGAGGATCACCCTGCTTGACCCCTTTAGACACCGAAAAATAACCCGCTGGCTTACCATTGATGAAAACTGAACATCTCGTCGCAGACAAATTGTTTAAAATAAGACAAACAAAACGTGCATGAAACCCCATGGCCAACAACACCTGGCGAAGATAAGACCAGCTTACCCTGTCAAAGGCTTTTGCCATATCCAATTTGACAATAACATGTCCCCCACGTGTCTGCCTGTCAAAAACATGAACCATTTCCTGTGCTAATAAAATTTTCTCAGTGATATCACGGCCTTTCATAAAGCCCGCCTGCTCAGGAGAAATTAAGTGAGGAAGATAAGTAGACAAACGAGTAGCTATTAGGCGTGTGATTATCTTGGCCAGAAAATTGGTTAAACAAATCGGCATGTAGTCTGAGAATGTATGTGGATTAATCTCTTTTAGAATGAGAGTAATAAGAGAAGCAGCAACCTGGCATGTAGGAGGGATACCCAAGAAAAACTCCTGGACCACCTTATGCACATCCATCTGGATAAAAGACCAAAATCTCCGATAAAAGGAACCGGGAAACCCATCTAGGCCTGCAGCACTTGTTGGACTAAGAGCCCAAACTGCCTATTTGACCTCATGCAACTCAGGCAAGGCCATCAAAAAACTGTTATCCTCAGCCGATAGTAAATGGGGGATATAACGGATAATAGAGTTACACAACATAGTCTGCTCCCCCATAAAAAGCATCTGAAAATACCGAATAGCCTCCGTCTCAATATCAATCATAGTACAGCACTCCATGCCATCTTCCTTTAACGACGGATTGACTGCTTTCGTCTTCTGTCCTTCACTATTTGATGAAAATACTTGGTATTTGCATCTCCTTCACGCAGCCATTTTATATTAGCCTTTTCCTTCCAAAACAACAAAGCCCTCGACTGTGCCAATCGTAAGGCAGCCATACTGCAGTGATAATCAGTGCGTGTCAAATCTGAGGGGCTGAATCTTAGGCGGCTTCACATCTTAATGCATCTGTCTCTATAGTTGAGATGGCGTCAAAAATATTGCCAAAGACCTCCTTGTTCCACCTGCGTAAGTGAGTCTTAAGCTGGCCCAGTTTATAATAGAAACCCTACATTCCTCCAACTGTACTAAAAGATTGCCAATGATGAGTAACAAAACTGTCAAAGTCAGAATGTGTAGCCCACACGTCCAAATAGCGAAAAGATGCTGATGTTGATGGTATATCAGCCACACACTCCAAATACAACAGTGCATGATCAGAAGATGTGCGATTAAGATGTTGATAACGGACTGAAGCGAAGAGATCAAAAAAATCCGTGGAACACAAGAAACGATCCAGCCTACGCCAGACTCTACCCAGTCCACGTCCATCACACCATGTATATAGGGAGCCTTGAAAATTAATGGACTGTAATGAACAGGTGGTAACACATTTAAAATCCTGTAGCAAACGTAGTGGCGGCGAGGACTGCCCTTTATGTTCATCTAAAGTCAAAAAAAGTATTAAAATCCCCACCAATTAACCACGGAATATCTAGCAATCTTTGCATTACAACAAGATCATCCCACAGGGGCCTGCGCGCAGACACAGTATGTAGGCCATAGACAAAAGTGGCCCAAAATGAATCTCCCGATGCCAACCAAGTAAAACGCAATGAATGATTTTGCACCCCAACCCTTTCTCCTTCTAAATGCAGCACGGATGTTTTCCAAAATATCCAAATACAATCATTACAAGCTGATACAGCATGAGAAAAACCAAATTTCAAACGATACATAGTAAGCATAGAAAGCCAAGCTTTTGGCTCAATTATGACTAAAAGATGTAAATGATGACGGCGAAGCAAAGATAGTATTCGATCAACCGAGGAACGAAGACCTTGAAGATTCCATAAAAGCATCTTCATTGGTCAGATAATACTTCAAATGAATTCGAGAGGGCAGCACGAGAGCGAGTAAGTGGTGGGGATGAAGGAGTGACCAACCGATTCTGCCGTCTTAACAGCCTAGGAGCCACATGAAATCCAACATTCGTACTTGAAGCCAATGGAGTCAAGGGAAGGAGTTCCTGTGTCATAGAATCGATAACCACTGCTTGCACCAAGTTTTCAATATATATCATAATGTCCTCATCCGATTGTTCTTCAACTAAATTTGTTTGACAACGATCTATTTCAAGCTCACTATCCGAAATAGTAAGTAAGGGCGGATTAGCAGGCAACTCAGATAGTATACTATCATCAATACCTTTTAAACGAGAAATATTCTGAGAAAATGAAATAGGTTCAGCAGGGCATGTCTCGGGAGAACGCATATCCATTGCCACAGGCAATACATCAGAAGCACCAACAGGCGTCACCTCTACTGCTGGCTGTCTTTTAGGGGTCCAGCGCTGTAAATTCTCCTTAAGCTTTGCTTTCCCCCCAGCTGGTGCTATGGTCGGTTGTGCCTGTGCAGGAACTTCCGGCTTGCCGCAATCTGTCTCCTTATGACCCAACCGATGACAGGCGGCACAATATGATGGAAAGTCTTCATAAATAACGGGCTGCGATATTGTACGTTTAGAGACCTGAATATATACACGTGTGGGCAACTCTTTCGAAATATCCACCTCCACACACAAGCGTGCAGTGGATGGACGGGCAACCGATGTGGTTGCTACATCCAACTTCATTGGGGTACCGAGCATTCGACCTTTCTGAAATAGAGCATCCTTCTGATGAAAATGCACAGGCAATCCTGGCAATGAAACCCAAATAGGAACTATTAGCAAATCAACTTTCAGATCGAAGTCAGGCATCCACTTCGTAACTCTCATATATTTCCCTGCTACTGTCCAGCATTGACGAGATCGAAGATAATCCACTTCCTGATCAAACTGTAATAATATATGCATGGAATCGAGAAGGTCGATCTTAACAGTACCTGTGAAACCAATTCGGTCCAAACTTGATCAAACCATTGCCATAGAAGGACGTCCATACCAAAAGGATCCCACCAATGTGTAACAATATGGAGCCGCCAATGCAGTGATTTCATCGTCTGTAAAATTTGATCATTGGCGCTCCCTTAAACCGTTGAATTGGCTTTGCCGCAATTTGTGGGCTGGACGAGGAGAACAATGAAGCATACGTGACGGACGAGACACAAGATTAGTCATGGGTGGTTGATGTCTGACACTAGCAGAAGAAGGGCAAGGAGAAGTCAGCGACAGCCTAAGGCCGCCGATCGCGGTGGTTGTTGTAGGCGGGTCCGTGATCGCAGGCATTGCGTTGCCAGCAATCGGTTTTCTATTCTACATTATATATGTGTATATGTGTATATATTGGGTTAAAATTGTATCTATTGTGTCAAGCTTGCTAATTTGTTAACTTAGGACTTGCATCTAGTGTTCACACCCTCAGCAGCATATAAAAAACCTTACAAGACTTCCTAAAGAGCTACCTAATCTTGTCTTGAATTTTTGCTACTAAGAAGCTCTTAGTTAGATTTGGTTGCCACCAGGTGGTGCTGTTTTAGGGGTACTTTGGTGGGTGTAAATGGGGCTGGAAATAAGGATTTAGATAATAGGGGGCTGTTTGCACGTAGGGTGGGTGTTCGGGGGTAATGTTTTGGGGTTTTGGCGAAGGTAGGGTGTTCTTCAGGGTTAGGTTTTTATGAGGTTAAGGCTCTTGAATTGGAGTAGTGTTGTTTGTTTGGGGGTGCTTGGCCGAATGGGTTGTGTGTAGGTGAGTTTAGGGTTTTGTGGTTGTTTTCAACGTAAAAGATCTGATCTTTCCTTATAATAACAAAGTCCTCTGCAAGACGCATTGTTTGGTTGACAAGAACGGATTCAATTCACCCTTGGTTGTGTGCCTCCTGTTTGGACCGAGTAATAACCCCCACTTGAAGATTGTGCGTGATCCGAGATTGTTAAAACACCCCTAGTACGTGTCTTCAAGATGCTAGGATTCGATTCTCCCACAATGTTTACCCAAGATGTTGATATAGAATCTAAGTTTCGATTAAGGGTCAAAAGAAAACACAAGGAAGAACCTTGCTAGGCAGCCTTGGCTGAAATTTATCAATTGTTTTCAACTCTGTCGTTTACAAACAGCTGGTAACCCTACTTATATTAAAAACTAGGCTAACCCTAATTTATATAAGATAAGATAGGACTTTCATTTGAAAACTATCACATCAGCATCTATCCAAACTTCCACGCATAATCTCGGTCATCTAAAGTCGAATTTGTCAATGAGGTCTTTTACAAAATTGTAGCCCCGGAGGTCTAATTTCTCTATCATCTTGAATCACCTCAAAAAGACGTCGGATGAGAGAGTCATGGCAAAAATACTTACATAGGGTCATCCTGTGAAAATCTTAAAAAAATAGGCTTTTTCCCATATTTAGAAAGACTATTTTCATGTCGTCTAATAAACGTTTTTAATATCTAAAAACATTCTAAAAACTGTAAGAATAACTTTAAAATATATTACAAAAGATTATAGTCCATGGTGGCCAAAAATTAGGCCATGCAAGACCTTTTTATAACATGATCGATACAAAAACATGCCTAGACGTTACGACCACCCGGCCCTCCATCACATGCTCTTCCTTTCATCATCAAGTCAATTTAGAGGCTCTAAAAGATAGCACCTACGCTCAGCAATGCTGTCCTCTTGGTGTTGCATAAATTCTGCAAGTATCGAGTTAACGTCCAGCTTCAGTTCTATCGCGTTGCTTCTAGTGATTGGACCCTCTGAAACTTCCTCGGACATGCATCCTTCCTCTCCAACCCTCTACATGTCTTCTACTTGTAGATTGTGCTCCACGTCTTCATCAATGTGTCTGTGTGTATGCACACACGCACACATAAATTAAAGATTTGAATGTGTAAAGCTGAATATAGTTACTTTTCTTTTGGCCGAATAGAGCTGTGGAGCTAAAATGTAGAAACAAACTATTCTCAAAGTGTTGAAACCTTTGCAATCAGATACAACAATGAGCAGCTGAAGAGCTATTATGCTGGAGAGCTAAAGTGTAGCGCCGCCTATCATCAATGAACACCACCACAAACTTGTGCAGCTGCTCACTGAATACCGTGTTCATCAGATCCATGAAAGCGGCCGGTGCATTCGTGAATCCAAACGGCATCACCAAAAACTCGTAGTGGCCGTATCGGGTGCGGAAAGCAGTATTAGCCACATCTGCTGCCTTGATCCTCAACTGATGGTATCCGGATCATAGATCAATCTTTGAGAACACCTTTGCACCCTGTATAGATGCAACACGCCGTGGTTAAAAATTTAATTTCGTATTTTAATCAACACTGTTGTAAATAAAGCTTACCTTCAGTTGATCGAATAGGTCATCGATCCGAGGTAGAAGATATTTATTCTTGATGGTGATCTTATTGATTTATCGGTAGTCTATGCACAAGCGCATGCTCCCATCCTTCTTCTTGACAAACAGAATGGGAGCTCCCCAAGGCGGTATGCTTGGTCGAGTAAACTTGCGATCAAGTAACTCCTGTAGCTGCTCTTTCAGTTCTTTAAGTTCTGCTGGAGCCATGCGGTAGGGTGCCTTCGATATGGGTCCAGCTCCAGAGATCAGATTAATCTCGAACTCTACTTCTCGACTCGGCGGTAACCCAGGAAATTCATCCGGAAAGACATCTTTGAACTCGTTCACCACCAGAATCACATCGAGAGATGGCACATGTTGTTCTGACTCTAGTGCATAAACCAAGAAACCTTTGCCACCTTTTCTCAGCACCTGGTGAGTTTGCATCGCGGTTAAGTACCTCTGCTTGGGTACCTTGTCCAGTTTAGTGTTCCCCTGCAAAACAATCTCTTGCATGTTCGGACCCCTGATGCTCACCTGTTTCTGCAGGCAGTCGATGGTAGCATGGTACTTTGTCAGAAAATCCATGCCTAGAATGACGTCGAAGTCCTTTTCTGTATCGGGATCAGCATCGCCGTAAACTCCTGACCATCAATCTCCAACTTGCATCCTCTATACTGCTACTGGGACACGATTACCTGCTCGCCTGCCGTCTGAACTCTATATGGTGTTTCAATCCAATCGGGTAGAATATCTAGGTTCTTAACGAACCTCCTTGCGACAAAAGAGTGACTGGCACCACTGTCAAATAAAATGTTGGTGGGTACTTTGTTTATCAAGATTGCACGTAATATATTCAAGTTAATCATGCAGCAAACACACATAGACAAATGCTTTAATTCAAAGTGAAATTTAAACGATGTGTAATTAAAAATACCCGTCACGACGTCACCATCTTCCTCGACGTCGGTATCTGTCATCATGTGCACGCGAGCATTCGTATTAGGTCGTCCTCTCTCCTGATCCCCCTGAGGCTGCGGCTGCTGTTGATGCTCCGGACAATCTCTGGCGTAATGTCCCGTCTTGCCACATCAAAAGCACAAATTCTTCTTCCCACACTCGTCTGGGTGGGTGCGTCCACAGTAGGTGCATGGCAGTGCTGGTACCTTGTCCCTCGGTGGCTGCTGCTGACCAATCGGCTGACGCCGGGGCACCTTCACCCAGTGCCCGGCTCTCCTTGAACTGGAATCCTCACGGGGCTTTTTGCCCCTCTCTTCAGTCGCAACTCTCGCTAAGTCATCCTCCACCTCACGACACACCTCTAGAAGATCCTCATAAGTCCTCGGTCTTGTGTATACAATTCCAGTCTGAATGCGAGAGTTTAACCCAGTTCTGTACTTCAGCATCTTGACCCTCTCATTTTCCATGGTAGATGGCATGTACCTACCCAATGCATGAAAATGCTCAGTGTACTGGGCCACCGTCATAGAACTCTGTGTCAGCGTCTGAAACTCGATCATCCTCTTCTGAATCACACTGTCTGGAATATAGAACTTCTGAAACTCTTCTCTGAACTGTGTCCACGTCACCGGTGCAGTTCGGCAGATCTATACATTGTGTCACCACAACTTAGCCTCTCCCTCAAGGAAGGACGCAACAACCTCAACCCTCAGCTCTTCAGGCACTTGCAACAAACGGAGATGGTCAGATGCATTCTTCAGCCATATCTCCACCTCCTCCGGACAGGAAGTCCCTCAAAACATCGGAATGCGGGATTTCTGCATATCCCGGTAGTAGAATCACAGACCAGGTGGGGGCGGCGGCAGCGGTACCTGCTGCTGATTAATGTGCTGATGATACTGTGCCACAATGTTGGCCAGAGTGGCCATAAAGTCAGTCAACGCTTGGGGTATGGCCCCCTGACTCTGATCATCACCTCCGTTCCCGGCGTTTCCCTGTGGATCATGTCTAGGGTGCATCTTTCCCTTAAATTTTGCAACACTACAAACACTTCGTTAGTCCAGCAAGGCTTGAGGGTAATTTAGGAAATTTGGTCGTTTATGGAAGTTCGCTCTAAAATCTAGGGATAGAAACGTAAATTAATAAATAAAACAATCGCTGACCCACGTACCCCTTAACTCAATCATATCTTAAGTCTAAGATCATCACTTAACCCTATTTTGTTGTTTAAGGGTAAAATCGTCATTTTTAGGAGAAGAACGTAGCTTAAGTCTAAGTGATCTAATTAATCCTGCGTTTTCGAGGCGGATCTGGAGCCTCGGCTCTGATACCACCTGTAGCGCCCCGCTCCCGAACCCTACTTCGAGAAAAGTGCACCCGCCATAGCCTGCTACGAGAACTACCAGGCGTCGTTCAAACTTCTTTACACGTCGGAAATGACGTATAAATTTTTTGCAGAAACGATAATAAAATAAACATCTCCATTAAATTAAATCTATCAAAATTAAAACAAGTACCAAAGCTGTCGAAAACTCGCTATGTCAAGTACGAAACGCTCAAATAGTCTGAATACAAATATAGAGTCTAGGTAAATAGAGCCATCTAATTATCCCCCTGAAAGCATTCGGTCACACGGTCCCGGCTCACTCTCCCCAGCTCGCACGATCAGTCCCATCCTCTATAAAGATATAATCGAAGTCTTACTCACCTGTGGAGGGGAGGTAGGGGTGAGTGATGGGAGTCACTCGTAGATGACCCGTCTCTCCCGAAAAGAGACCGTCACATACTGAGTCGGGTAAACAATTAAGCATGTAAAGCAATAACATATAAATAAAGCAGTAAAAAATAAATAGGGATATAGCACATACCCGACCCGTTTCGTTCCCAAAACGTAGTACTAACAAGATAAACGATAATCACAACAATAACAAATGCAATGCGCAACTTCATGATGCATGCACTTCTATCTCCGTGTCACACGCAATCATTTAATATCACATGTTATGCTCTTTCTTTTCCATGATATGATATGCATGTCCCGGGTCCTATTAGGTGAAGGTAACCGCTATTACCAACACCCATCACACGTCTCGTCAGGCCACACGTCCCGTAGGACCACACGGCTCATAGCCCAAATGCAATGCTCATGCCATGAATGCGTCACACTTGTACACTTTCGTTTGTCCTATGTTGCATGCTCTCTATGTTGCGTATTACCTATATTGTGTAATTATCCTATGTTGCGTGGGATTCATTACTGTATTTTATCTTCTACTGTTATTTTATTTTTCTAGACTTTATTTTAGTTTTCTACACTTTATTTTATTTTTTCCTAGGCTTTCAAGCATTTAAATCTTTTACTTAAATATTTTTATCTTTCCCTACTATTTTTATTTCTTTTATTTAATTTATTTAATGGGTTTCTAAAATTTTCTTTTTTTGAAACATTATTAGTTTAATTAATTAAGCATTTATATTTATGTATTTTATTTTGTTTTGTTATATTATTATATATACTATCTTTTTCTTTTTCCTTTTCTTTAATCTCGTCTCCCAGGTTATTATTACTATTTTTTTCTTTTAATCTCTGAATTCGGAATTTAAATAAATGAAAATATTTGCCTTTAAAATAATCTTTACAAAAATTATAAATAAAAAAACAGATCAGACCCTCTTTATTTACTTCCCGGCCCTTTTCCTGTCTGGCCCCTTTTCCCCAGTCCAGCCTGCCAGCCAGCGCTGGCCTCAGGCCTGCTGGCCGCTGGCCCTTCTTTTTTATTTCAGTTACAATCTGGGCCGCAGTATATCCCTAACAAGTCCAGCCCGCTAAGAAAGCAGCCGGCCTGCTGGCTTCCGGCCTGCCTCTTCACCTATTTCTTTTTTTTATTTGCTGTGTATTCTGGACCAAACTCGCCTTGCCTACTGAGGCAGCAGTCGGCCAGTTAGGGTTGGCCTGCTAGCCTGCGGCCGCCAGGCCTATATCCTTTCCTTTTTTTATTTAAATTCTAATTTTCTTCAAAAATCCATATCTTTCGTTTTAATTCCGATTAACCCCAAACCAATTCCACTTGACTCCGTTTAACGTCACGAAGCCATTGATGCTGAACACGTCAGTGAATGACTTGCACGCGCCGCTCAGGGGCGTGCGTGGGCCACACACGCCGTCCTCTACAACCGCACGTGTGCTACACGCGCTGTCTCTGGGTGTGTTTTTCAATGTACTGAACCCATTCCAACCTATTTTCGTGCCATGTGATCTGTATCTAAGGCCAAGCACGTAATTTCCATACCAAAACATAAAGAATTCATAATAAACATATAAAAAAATGAACATACAATGATAATTAAATGATCTCAATACAGAATGCGAGGGAATCCAAAGCAATCCGACAGAGGGGAGGGTAACCTACCTCGTAGTGATCGAATTCTCTATACACAGTGATTGGATTTTGTGTGGTGGTGTCTACTTCCTTTTCTCCTTTCTCTCTTTCTCTTTCTCTCTCTTTTGCCACTCTACACCACTTTTTTTTCCTTTTGTGTGTTGCAGTCGAATGGTTGCTGAAAAGGAAGGTTGGGGAATTTATTTTTTTGAGGGGCCGAGAGTTTTTGGGTGGTGGGGGAGAGGTTATGGAATAGTGGGAAAAGTAGGAGAGTAATTAGAGTTATAATTAGATTAATTAATTAATTTAAGAAATTAATTACTTAATTTAATTAATTATTATTATATATTTTTTCCGTCGGTTACGAGCTATTCAAATGAATATCTGAGCTCTTCTATACAAAGCTGAACTCTTCCTTGTAGAGCTCTGCACCTTTTATATGAAGTTAAGCTCCTCTTATATGTAAACTCACTTTAAACTTTTACATTTTTTTAATAATAATTTCAACTCTTTATAATAATCTGTCACCTGTATGTTAATTTTGGTTTCATTGATAGTTATGCAAATGATTGAGTAGTCTTCTTGTGTTTTTTCTATAAAATTGAACGCGTCATTACTCTTTACAAGATTTATTTTTAAATGAAAAATAGACTATATAATACGTTCTTGTCCTGATGTTACCATCGAACTTGAGTCGTTACTCTTTACCAGATTTATTTTTACATAAAAATAGACTGTATAATACGTTCTTGTCCAGACGTTAGCATCGAACTTGATGTTAACTTTTAAGGGATCAAACAACAACAACAACACATACCCAATATATCATAACCACAGCAAAAGCTACCGCTATAGCCTGGGGAGGGTGAGAGACAACCAAACAATAGCTCCATCCCAAAGGACAGAGAGTTTGCTTCTTGTGAGACCCGTGGCTCTATATGTACTAGCATAGAAAACACAATAATAGGGATATGGTGTGTTAGTGTGTTAGTGAAGGAATTTAGTAAATACAAATAGAAAGCTTTCGATATTACGATAGTCATAACCGTGTATATGCATAAATAATGAAAGACAAAGACAAACATAAAAAAGTACAAAGTCAACCTAAAGTGCAGAGTGTATAAACCCTACATATACTCCAAGGTGTCCCTATATCCTGCCTAAACCTCGTTAACTTTAATCTTCTGCATCCATGAACTCCTATCCTAGATCATGTCCTCAGAGATGTGCAAATCTAGTAGGTCATGTCTAATCCGCTCATATCAAGTCAGTTTGGGTCTGCCTTTACTCTCTTCCCATTTACAATGAGGCTTTCAACTGCTCTAACAGACGTTGTCTGTCTATCTATTGACATGCACAAACCATCTCAGTAATGAGATCGTCTTATGTGCATTTGAAGTTTATCGTACTAATATACATGTTTGATGAGCCAAAAAATACCCCCCGTTAGTCAATAACGGTCAACGCTGATATAGGGGCGTATAAATGACTAAGTACAGCAAGTCGGCCTGAAGGTTGACCAGGTCACATGCGGACAAGTAGTCCATCTCGGCCACAAGGCCCCTTCGCCATCTCGGCCACAGGGCCCCTTCGCCATCTCGGCCACACGGTCTCAGCGCCCTCTGCGGGCAAAAGATCTCACCTCGGTCTAAAGGCCTCATTTAGGCCTAAGGGTCACATCTTGGCCTCAAGGCCTCATCTCGGCCTACAGCTCCATCTCGGCCAAAGAGCTGTACTCGGCCTCGGATCCGATCTACCTACTGATCTCGGACCACCTCTGTGGCGTCAGCTACGAGCATCACGAAAGGCCCACCAATGCTCTTTGGAGTCGGCCACTTTCATCTCGGAAAGCTGACCCCACATCTTAAGTCATCTCGGGCACTTCTGAGTACTTCTAGAGGACTTCATCTCAGTTCTAGGAGTTTACCCTAGGTAACTTCACCAGGTGAAACTCCCAGCCAGGTGTCTCAAGCTAGCTTACTCAGCTCAGTACCGAGCCACGTGGCGAGTATGCATGAGCAGGAGTCATTCAAATGACCTCCTTGCCTGTCACAATTTTCGGGCTTTGCCCATGCATTGGCCCAAGCCGCCATATAAAAAGACAGAGCAGCAGGAGAGAGGAGGACAAGCTATGACAAGCGACATTTTCACAACTCACTACAGTAACTCATCTTCCTCACGGTGAAAGTACAGGTTTACCAAAAAACTTCAATTTACAAATTTTCCTCAGTATATAAACCTCTCCTAAAATGGCCTTGACTGACTTGATCGTCGGAGAGTATTACTCGGGGCCATAGATCTTGGGTCCTCTGATCCTCTTCCTTTGTGCAGGTCGGCTACCTGCTCATTACGGACAACTGACGGAGATCTAACGGCACCACATCCAACTTATACTTGGTGATATAATCCGACATCATCATATTGGCGCTAGAAGGAGGCCCGAACCTCCGTCATTTAAGTCTTCTTAATTGCACTATTTAAGCTTTCAAGTCAGCTCAAATGGGAAAAGAAGCCCGCGAGGGACTAGGAGAGTCCTCAAATCTGCACCGTCGAAAAGACACCCGCTCTATTCATCCTGGACAGGATTCCAGGAGGCCAGAGCCGGAAGCGAAGAAGGTCCCGGTGGTAACCGCGGATGAGAAAGAAAAGGCCATGAAATATGTGGCCGAGAATTTGGACGTGTTTGAGGCCGTGGTGGAGCGGCTCAAAGGGAAGCGTCCTGAGATGGAATACATGGAGGAAGATTCTACCTCCTTCCACCCAAAAGAGAAGACCCAACGGCAATCTTCTCATCACCCACAGGGTTTTATGGCAGATGCAAGACGTAGTGGCGACA
>AP025055.1:10171678-10266752 GCA_036186865.1 Eustoma russellianum | reverse complement strand
CGAGCGTTTGCACATAGATGATGCCGTTTAGGAATTCATCCTAGACCCAGGTCGGCCCAAGAATACTATCAAAATTGGGACCTGGATGTTAGCTGAAACGTTGGCTCAGCTTCAGAGCTTGCTAAGGGAGTTCGCGGAAATTTTTGCATGGACAGCAGAGGACATGTCCGAGATCCCGACTTCCTTAGCAGAACATCGGCTTAATGTGGATCCTCAGGTTAGACCCATTAAGCAGAAGAAAAGAAACTTTTCCCCAGAAAGGAACAAAGTGATAGCAGGAGAGGTCGAGAAACTCCTCATGGCAAAGTTCATTGAAGAGGTCTTGTATCCGATTTGGTTGGCCAATCCTGTTGTGGTCCCAAAACCCCACAAGACTTGGAGAATGTGTCTAGACTACACCGACCTGAACAAGGCATGCCCGAAAGATTGTTACCCCTTGCCAAAGATTGACAGATTGGTGGATTCCACCTTGGGGTATGAGGTCTTTGATTTTCTTGATGCTTTTAAAGGCTATCATCAGATCATGATGGCAAAGGAAGACCAGGAAAAGACTTCCTTTATTACAGAGGCGGGCACTTATTGTTATGTCAGCATGCCCTTCGGTCTTAAAAACGCAGGGGCTACTTACCAACGTTTGGTCAACTCACTATTCCGAGATCAAATTGGCCGAATTATGGAAGTTTACATTGACGATATGTTAATCAAGAGCAGGACTCTTGATCAGTATATCTTAAACCTCCGAGAAGTGTTTGGCATCTTAAGAGAATCCCGTATGAGGCTGAACCCAAAAAAATGTACCTTTGGAGTACGTACGGGAAAGTTTCTTGGGTACATGGTTTCCAAGGAAGGGGTACAGGCCAACCCGACCAAAGATTGAAGCCTTAGAAAGTATGCATCCACCTCGGAACATCAAAGAGGTTCAGAGGTTGACAGGCCGAATTGCTGCCTTGAGCAGATTTCTTTCTAAGTCAGCTGAGAGATCTCTACCTTTCTTCCAAATCTTGAAGAAACGAACTGCTTTCTCTGGGATGACCAATGTCAGAAAGCTTTTGATGACTTAAAAGCACACCTAGCCGAGGTGCCTATGCTGACATCTCCTCTACCTGGGGAGACTTTGTACATATATTTATCAACCTGTCATGAGGCAGTGAGCGCAGTCCTGCTCAGAGAGCAGGATGCTGTTCAGAAACCCATTTACTTCGCTAGCAAGGTTCTGCATGGAGCTGAGATGCGTTATCCTAATACTGAAAAAATCATCTTAGCATTGATAGTGGCGGCAAGAAAGTTCCGACCCTATCTTCAAGCTCATCCCATAATCGTGGTGACGGATCAGCCCTTGAAGCAAATTTTATCTCGGCCAGGCACTTCAGGCCGAGCTTCTAAGTGGGCAATGGAGCTTGCTGAGTATGACATCAATTATAAGTCACGCACTTCTATTAAAGCCCAAGCTTTGGCCGACTTTCTAGCCGAAGGGATATCTGTTGAAGAAGATCTTCCTCCAGCACAAGGTTGGATCTTATATGTAGATGGATCTTCTTCGAAAGACGGAAGTGGAGCCGGGCTCCTAATAATTAATCCAAACGAGGAAGAGATGGAGTACGCCTTGCGTTTTGACTTTGAGGCCAGTAACAATGAGGCCAAGTACGAGGCTCTGATAGCCGGACTGAGTTTAGCTCGAAAACTGGGGGCACAACAAATAACCGCTCGAAGTGACTCGCAACTCGTAGTTTCTCAAATTAATGGAGACTATGAAGCCAAGGAGGATAACATGAAACAGTATTTGGCTAAGGTTCAGCATTTAAAAGGAATGTTTGAACGCTTTATGATAGAACACATCCCCAGGTCGGCCAACAAACGGGCCGACGCATTATCTCGGCTGGCCTCGTCCACCTCGGCCACTATTGGAAAAAAGATTGTTGTAGAGCTGGTGAAACATCGTGCCTTCGATGGGAATGAAGTCTTGCAGCAAGACTATCACAACACATGGATGGACGAGATAGTCACCTATCTACGACATCAGACTCAGTCCGAGGACAAGTCACAGGCCCGGCGTCTCCGCCTAAAGGCTTCCAGGTAAGCTCTCTTTAACGATCACCTGTACAGAAAATCTTTTTCTCAGCCATGGTTACGGTGCGTATCTGAGGATGAAGGGGATTATATTCTTCGCGAGATGCACTTGGGCATATGTGGAAGCCATTCTGGAGCACGATCACTAGCCCGCAAGTGTTACTTAGCCGGTTATTATTGGCCCACTATTCGTAAAGATGCAGAAGAGCTGGTTAAAAAGTGCCCATCATGTCAAGCTCATGCTCCGATTTCTCATTTGCCAAGTCATGAGTTGACAAGTATTTCCACTCCTTGGCCGTTTGTGTAATGGGGTATGGATCTAGTGGGACCTCTACCCCGAGCTCCCTGCTCGGTCAGATTCTTGCTGGTAACGATTGATTACTTCACTAAATGGATAGAGGCTGAGCCACTAGCCACCATAACTGGGGCCCAAGTCAAAAAGTTTCTATGGAAAAACATCATTTGTCGATTTGGCCTACCCCAGATCCTGATCTCAGACAACGGCAGACAGTTTGCTGAGGATCCGGTGAAGAGTTGGTGTCTTGATTTACACATCAAGCAACGCTTCACCTCAGTAGCTCATCCTCAGTCAAATGGCCAAGTAGAGCTTGCCAACAGGATCATCAAGGATGGACTTAAAAAGCGCTTGGACAAAGCTGGCACCAGTTGGGTAGATGAATTACCCAGTGTCTTATGGGCCTACCGGACAACTCCATCAACTTCAACAAAGGAAACTCCTTTCTCATTGGTGTATGGCACCGAGGCCATTATTCCCGCAGAGATCGGTTCTACCTCAACTCGAGTGGATTATTACTCAGCTTCTGATAATAACCAAGAGCTACGATTGAACTTGGATGAACTCGAGCAGAAAAGAGACCGAGCACGCATCCGCATGGCTCAGTATAAAAGCTTGATTTCCCAGTATTACAACTCTCGGGTACGTCCGAGATCCTTTCGAGTGGGAGATCTGGTGATGCGAGACAACGAAGTCAGCCATGCTGTCTCGGCGGGAACTTTTAATCCTAAGTGGGAAGGTCCTTACCGCATCGTTGAAGTATTCCCAACGGGAGCCTACAAGTTGCAGACTTTAGAGGGACGAACTCTACCTCGAACTTGGCACACTTCTCATCTCAGACTTCTACACCAATGATGTAAAGTGTAACAATTTTGTATATCAATACAATTTTTCTGAAGCATCTCTCAAGAGTCTAGTGTCCAAGCAAATTCTGAGCACTATGGAAGGCTCATAAAAGACCTCGCAGGTTCGAGGCAAATGCCCGCTAAAGGGTGCAAATGCCCGCTAAAGGGTACATAAAAACCTCGCAGGTTCGAGGCAAGTGTCCGCTAAAAGGTACATAAAGACCTCGTATGTCCGAGGCAAATGCCCGCTAAAGGGTACAAAAAGACCTCGCAGGTTCAAGGCAAATGCTCGCTAAAGGGTGCACAAAGACCTCGCAGGTCCGAGGCGAAAGACCGCTAAACGGCAGATCAAGATCTCGGCAGGTCCGAGGCCAAAAACTCGCGATAGAGCACATACCAAGACCTCGACAGGTCTGAGGCAGGGACTTATCAAAGGAAAGAGTAAGACCTTGGCAAGACCGAGGCACTTACCTACTAAAAAGAAAAACAAGATATCGGCAGGTCCGAGGCAAAAGTCTGAGAAATGACCTGCAAAGCCTCAGCAGGTCTGAGGTAAAATTCACTAAAGAAAAGACTTGTATAAACAAGCCTCAAAAATCCTCCTAACATAAGGAGGTCAGAGTGAGAACGAGCAAGGTTCATATGCCTTGTCTGATCTAGTCTGACTAGATAAAGTTGCACTAAAAGCAACATTACACATTCAAGAGTTGGAAGCACAACTATGGTCCAAGTCAGAGCCTAATCTAAACTAGGCAGAGTTCGTCTCTAACTTATTCATGAGTTAGCTCAGCCCAAGCAACAGGTTTATTCTGACTTAGAAGACTTAGTTTATCTTCGATGTTGATCAAGTTTATTAAGACTGACATGAAAAGTTAGCAACAATAGTATTGAAGAATAAACTTGATAAAATTGCAAAAGGCAAGAGAGTCAACTAAGCCAAAAAGAGATTTTCATTGATGAAGAGTTGAAGTACAAATTGATGTATGCTCAAATTAAAGATAAATAAAAAAGATCCTAAGCCTAGTCATCTTGATCTTCATCCCTCAAGTCAACTCCATCAACAAACTTCTAGAATAGTTCTTCGAAGTCTTGAGCAGCAAGAGGGTTGTACAGCTCAACTAGGCGGGGATCATTTTTGTTCAGATCAGGATGCACAGCAGAGCAGACATCAATGGCTTTTGTCTGGCCGACCTCCATGGCTGAGCCTTGCAGATGGATCATGTTCTCTTTAAAAAATTTGGACTTTCTGAAGTCCTGAATTGTTTTGATCTCAGCTTCCATCAAGTTTTGGCGCAGCAGATTAATCATCTTCTGATCATTCTCGCTCTTCTGCGCCATCTCAGCCATTTGTTTTTTCAAATACTCAACCTCATTGAGAGATTGAGTAGAGGTCAGCTCCAGGTCAGCCAATTTGTTCTCCAACTCGTCCACTTTAGAGTTGGAGGTGGCCAACCTCGTCTCAGCATCCTCCGCCCTCTGCTGGAGTTGAGTATTTCCAGCCCGCAAATCAGTGATTTCTTGGGTCAGCTCAGCTCTTCTCTTCTCAGCTTCTTCAAGCTGCTTCCTTGTGGTCTCGAGCTCCCCAAGAAACTCTCTGCAGCGAGTTACCAGCCCAACTTCTTGGCCTCGGACCTACCGAAAAGATAGAGTTAAACAGAGGGTTGGAGGAAGAAGAAGACCAAAGGAAGACGGAGCACGGGCTGAAAGAGGCTAGAAGTCGCCGGAATCAGAGGAACTCGCCGGAGAAGAGACTAAACTGCCGGAGTAAGAAAATGAAAGCAAATAAAAAGGAAAAATGGTCTGGGGAAGACCTATTTATAGGGCTCCATCTCGGCAGCCCAAGAGTCGCCAGAAATAAATGGCCCTCGATTCGTGAAACGGCGGAATCCAAAAAGCTGCGCAACTGATGCTTCGTGCTCTGCGCGAACAGTAAATGCAGATCAAGCCAATCAGAATCAGACACGTGCCAGAACAGAAAACGTGCCTAAGAATCTAGTCAGAATTAACTGATCGGTTCGGCCAGAAGCTATCATTAGCGCTTCGTACTCTGTGCCCCTAATAAGTACGCTGAGCGGCCTAATCAGAGGTTAACACGTCATCAAGGGAAAGACGACACAGAAAAAAATCTGAACAGATTAGCCTGCCCTCTCAGGTCAGCTCGGCCAAACTAATCTGGGGGGCAAGTGATGAGCCAAAAAATACCCCCCGTTAGTCAATAACGGTCAACGCTGATATAGGGGCGTATAAATGACTAAGTACAGCAAGTCGGCCTAAAGGTTGACCAGGTCACATGCGGACAAACAGTCCATCTCGGCCACAAGGCCCCTTCGCCATCTCGGCCACAAGGCCCCTTCGCCATCTCGGCCACACGGTCTCAGCGCCCTCTGGGGGCAAAAGATCTCACCTCGGTCTAAAGGCCTCATTTAGGCCTAAGGGTCACATCTTGGCCTCAAGGCCTCATCTCGGCCTACAGCTCCATCTCGGCCAAAGAGCTGTACTCGGCCTCGGATCCGACCTACCTACTGATCTCGGACCACCTCTGTGGCGTCAGCTACGAGCATGACGAAAGGCCCACCAATGCTCTTTGGAGTCGGCTACTTTCATCTCGGCAAGCTGACCCCACATCTTAAGTCATCTCGGGCACTTCTGAGTACTTCTAGAGGACTTCATCTCGGTTATAGGAGTTTACCCTAGGTAACTTCACCAGGTGAAACTCCCAGCCAGGTGTCCCAAGCTAGCTTACTCAGTTCAGTACCGAGCCACGTGGCGAGCATGCATGAGCAGGAGTCATCCAAATGACCTCCTTGCCTGTCACGATTTCCGGGCTTTGCCCATGCATTGGCCCAAGCCGCCATATAAAAAGGCAGAGCAGCAGGAGAGAGGAGGACAAGCTATGACAAGCGACATTTTCACAACTCACTACAGTAACTCATCTTCCTCACGGTGAAAGTACAGGTTTACCAAAAAACCTCAATTTGCAAACTTTCCTCAGTATATAAACCTCTCCTAAAATGGCCTTGACTGACTTGATCGTCGGAGGGTGTTACCCGGGGCCATAGATCCCGGGTCCTCTGATCCTCTTCCTTTGTGCAGGTCGGCTACCCGCCTATTACGGACAACTGACGGAGATCTAACGGCACCACATCCAACTTTATACTTGGTGATATAATCTGACATCATCAATGTTAAAATTCTATTAGGTAAGATAAACTGACATAAATCTATCTAATTCCCGTCTCTAAAAATGATGCTAGATTATAAGGTCTTCTAACCTTTGTGATCGTATACAACAACATTACCCCATTGACTTAATAGCTCCCGTCTATGATGTGGTATGGGGGGATCGGATGTACGCAACCATACCCATGTGTTAGAAACACATGGAGATTGTTTTCCGATGACCCAGAATGAAAATTGCGTGTCGATCAACTGTTGCTTTACAATGTAAGAAACGCAGTCAATTTATTGAGTCATTTTGCTTTATTCCATCATATTTCAAAGTTATGTCCTTAACTCCATTGGAAAAAGAAAGAACCTTTGTGATCGTATGTCATCTTCTAACCTATTAAGTAAGAGCATATCATGCGCATCAAAGCTCTATCAAATTATACATGTCACATACTCTTTCATAGTAATTTACAAGATGAAGCAGGAAATATAATCTTACGTATATCCCATTATAAGATGAAATAAGAGAATTGTTGTATGATCTTCAAGGAACACTTCCGTAGTTTAAAACTTTCAAAGCATTTTGAACACTACCTTTACCACTCTCAGATCTGCTTGACGTAATACCAAAAAGATGCAGTCGAACCATTTAAACAACGGCACAAGTGCAATTGCTTCATAATAGTTGTGATTTAGTTTTTATTCTGAGTTAGTTTCCAAATTTAATTCTAATTTACACGTCATGATAGTTATAGAATGCCAATAAAACTTGGGCCAGGTTCAAAAGCCGAGACATCCAGTACTAGGTCTTCAATACCGAGTCTTCAGTTCAATTCCTTGCTATTAACTAGTTTTTTTTTGTAATATACATATGTGTGTGTGTGTATGTGTATTTATGCTCTCAAGATAAACTTGCAGTAACTTGTGGGTCTACTTTGCTATCCAAACCGAGCTATAGAAACTGAAATTTTAGTAACTAAAATACAGATTAGTCGATCTGGACACAGTTGGAATTAAGAACATCAGCGTGTCACTAAGGGAAACAAGTGCTACTAGAGTAATCGTTAGTTAAACCAAATATATTACTGATAACTTGTATTCAATATGACAGTGTCACCTATCATGTTGACTTTGCTGTTCTGACATATAGGTCACCATAATTTACAGAGCGTCCTGGTCCACGAGTGTGTAGTTCAGTAAATCTGTAATGTTACTCACTGAACATTTACCAGTTAGCTTTTAGGGATGCAGTCAAATCCTAGGAACACCCTCTGCTTCTGATATTACAACCCATCAAACATTTCGACATCTTTGTTCAACAAGGCAAGTCGTCCAACGTTGCAAGAATAGCAGTAGTTGCTTAAAGTATGAAGTATTTGTTGCCAAACTCCCCAGGGTAGGGGCATCGTAGAACTATCATCTCATCCCTATCATCATTTGATTCGTCCTGCCATGTACACCCAATTAAGTTATGCCACCAATTAGGCAAAGAAAAATGAAGAAACTTTCTCAATGGAGCAACTTTTTACCTGGAAACATGTGCAGAACAGTAACATGCTACACTCTGTTCTTCTGTCTCCTTCCTTTTTTTTCTTTTTGGCACATGGGGATTGGGGGGATACAGATTCGAACCTGAGTTAGCACTGGAAGGTCATTGGCAATAGTTCAGTTTAAATCACTTGCCAAATCCTGTCCCACAAAGGATCATAATGAAGCTCATTGAAATCTTTCTGTCCAACCAGTACGACAATCGAAGTATAACTGTGAAGCGTCCCTGAATGTAAAATCAATTATCAACTGTACAAGGATAACAAAGACAACTAGTGCCAATGGCAGGAGTGAGCAGTACACACTCCTTTTTTATTCTTGTTTTTCTTTTTCTTTCTCCTAGTTTGAAGTGAGGGTTTTTCTTCACCGGGAAGACACTGTTGTAGTGTTATTATCTATCGAAAGTTAGCAGCAATCCTACAAAATTTTGCAATGCATAATATTTCCGAGTGCTGAAATAATTGCGCAAGTCTTTTTTTCTTTTAAAGTGATAACTGTGGAAGTCAAAATGAGAATGATGAGACACAGTAAGGAAACAATATCTTGCATTATTTCTTATCCCTTCGTTGAGCTACATACTTTCAAGTGACTTCCAGTAGTTTTTCATCATAGCCCACCACAAGGAAATTTCAGAAGCAATAGTTAAAGTAGGCTGCATTGGTAATGGCTTATTATGCAAGGCAGGAAAGGAACGGTAGAATTTTGAGAAAAAAGAGCAGGCCTGAGCAGATTAGCTACCTACACGCTAGGAGGGGGAAAGATGAGGGAACTGGCTCATTACATTGAGTTGCAGATTTTGTAGCAACGCTTTTGGACAGATGGTTAGTAGTCTAAAGGAGAAGAAGATGATGATGACAACATGATGGAAGTCTGCAAGTGGATATTCACCTTAGCATGCACAAAACACTAAAAATGTCAATAATGGATATCTAGCGAAGATAGGAGGATCAGATGCATTTGGTCATTATGAAGGAGAACTAATGAATTTCCATACCTCATCATGATGCAGTTAACGTCCCTCCCTCGTATGGCAAGTATACCACCAGAATACTGCATCGCAAAAGAGCCAAATCGTTTGCATAAACCCAGTTGATCATTCGGCATTGCTGAAGGATAATTTATTTCGCCAAATATCCCAGCAATATTTAACAGGACAGTTCAAAAGGTAAATGGCATGAAATAATTTGTAGCAAGCAGATTAAAAAGACGAGAATCCAACAAAAGCTCCAAGAAAGATCAACCCAAAAGAAATAGTTGACACGCATTTATCATATTAATGCCACACGATTTCTTTACAAAATGACCTAGTGAACAACAGGACAGTTAAATCAGAAAGAAATGGCATTAACACAATATGATAAAACCTCTCCCACGACTACTACTCCAAAGACAAACAATGGCCAACAGGAAAGAGGACATGCTTTCCGAGTTTATTGGGCCTCCTGCTCCAAAAGCTGTCCATCCATGTCAAAATAATTAGTGTTCAGATTCCATCTTCAGACTAACAGACAATGTAGCTACCAGTCCATGTAGTTACAGCAAACTCTATCTCATTTCTATGATATCTTCTTTCTTATGTACAACTTACAGCTTTCCTGAATACCCTACCAAGGGAAAGCACAGCATTTGTTGTATAGGGAGGAAGAATGAGCACAAACCCTGACAATTGAAACATAACTTGAAAAGTCATTAATCAAACGGAAACAGAGCTAGCATTTGAAAGTTATTAGGTCTAAAAAAGAGAGAACTTATTTTTGTATTAAACTATTTCAGTTACAAGAAGCGATCAAGAATTCGCTTTCAGAAGGACTTTGCTCAGTCAACTCATAATCTTCCTAATCATCAAGAGGACATCCCAAAATTTTAACTTGATTAAATGACAACAGGCTATGTTAGAGGAGAAAACAGGCGATTGTAAAGCTATACCTAAGATGTTCCCTCAAGAAGATCTTTCAGAAGGACTTTGCTCATTCAACTCATAATCTTCCTAATCATGAAGACGACATCCCAAAGTTTAACTTGATTAAATGACAACAGGCTACGTTAGAGGAGAAAACAGGCGATTGTAAAGCTATACCTAAGATGTTCCCTCAAGAAGATCGCCACAGCACGCATGCAAGGAAGAAGGAAAAGAAAAGCAATTAGCGTCAAGTAACTTACAAGTGCGCTAAAGAATCAAAAGTGTCACATACCATACCAGACGATAGAAATGAATGCACCAAGTAATTTGCCGCCTTGAACATAGAGCAGGAAAATTACAGAGCCTTCTATGTAGCATTTTTCGCTAAGATAAAGAACCTTCATTTAGATTGCTTCCAACTGACAAAACCTGCAACAGAGTACCTTTGGTAATCCATGCAGTTAACTCTGGTTGATTTCCGAAATATGAAAGAGGGTGTAAATTCCCATCCTCCAACTGCAAGCCATAAATAAATGGCAGCCTAATTGAGAGGAAGCTATCTGGAGGCAAGATCACCCGACAACCAAGGCTAAACTGCAACTTTGTTTCCCTAGCTGGAATTGTTGGTGGGAGACAAGATTCCTGAGATATATAGACATAAAATGAGTCAAGCCATCTAGCGAACTTATCAGAGAAAACTTACTAATAACTAGTAACAATAGGCTTTCACCCACTTTACAATTATGTAGACCCCCTCTTTCTCCATTAAGCCTGTGCAGGGAGGTCAGCACTTAAAGGTCTCTTGTCCTAGTCATGTCTGTTGGGCAAAACGACATGTGCCACAATATGCTTTCGTTATGTTGTTAATCTGTCTTAATCTAACCACCCCAAAAGTTGCTGGAGTGAAATATGATTTCACACCCCAAATGGGTTCATTGGACGAAGGTATAGGAGCATAGAGACCATTTATTCTTTGCAAGTTCCTACTCGAGAACACTTGGCGCGTTTCTATTCAGGCTGATACAAACCAAGATATCATGCAACGAGATTAGGAGATTCATGAACTCTCAAAGTTCTAAAACGACCTTGTTACTTAGTCTAGCTGCAGCTACCTATGGCATCTGGGAAGAGAGGCACAAGAATTTGTCCATAACCAGTGAAAGGAGCATATTTAACTTCAGAAAATTTCTTACAAAAATGCAAGGCTTTATGTTAACGGTTGGAGAGCAATTAGAAATGGCACAAGAATTTGTCCATAACCAGTGGAAGGAGCATATTTAACTTCAGAAAATTTCTTACAAAAATTCAAGGCTTTATGTTAACGGTTGGAGAGCAATTAGAAAGAATAGATTAAACCACTCAATTAATATTAATTATCGTTCTGAGTGTAATTTTTTTGGTACAAGAGACAGTGGGAGTTTCTTCTTCTTTTTTTTTTTCTTTTGTCAGTTTTCTGGAGACTTTTCACCATTTTGTAAATAGCTGGCTCCCCAATATAATACAAAATTTCATTTGCGCTATAAAAATCAAAAAATAAATTAAAAAAAATAAAAAACTTGATGGCGGAAAAGAAAATTTTCCTACAGAGTTCAACTGCAAGTTCGTTAACGTAAACAGGTTTTCTAGACGTATCTGTTCGATAAAGGCATACTAGTGACATACTACCTCTATCGCCTTTTAAGAGTGGCATTAGGATCCTTTGCACAAATGATGAAAGTCAAAAAAGTAATTAAGTTGATTGAGAAATAAGATTACCCCTTAACTATTATCAATGTGGTGATTCAAATGGTTGGGTAAGTATGGAAACTAAGAATTGTATATACCTAAGTTAAAGTTATGGTCTTTATATAGGCTGTTTACACGATAAAGGGCCTAACAGATATAATCTATTTCCCTGCAACGGCTATATTTCTTTTAACGGCTTTATTATGTCTCATCCTAATCAGTCATAGATTCAGTGACTTGATATGTATCTATACATGTTATACCGTGTGTATTTTATGCCTATACAATGTGTGTATTGTGTATGTGTCTATACAGTGTATCTGTGTGATATATACATACTGTACTTATATTGAATTTTTTCCCTCTCAAGCTTAGTTGTATAGATGTTTGATACAACTAAGGTTGGTCAATAGTGTTTGGAAGATGCTGATGGACACAGGCTCTGTCAGAATGTCTACAATTTGGTCCTTGGTAGGAATATGATGTATATGACTGTTTTGTCTTCAATCTTCTCCTCTGATGAAGTGCTTATTAATTTCCATATATTTAGTTTTACCAAAATGTACGTTTTCAGCCATATTTATAGCAGAGTTGTTATCACAAAATATTTGCATAGGTAACATTATATTCTACCAAAGATCATTCATTACTCGTTTGATCTACAATCTCTCACAAAGTCCCAGTCTTCACTCGGCCTCTGCACAACTTCTGGATACCACCACTTTGCTTTTTGCTCCTCATGTCACTAAGTTACCCTATAAATACATTGCATACCCTATTGTAGACCTCATGTCAGTTTTTAAGCCCGCCCAGTCTGCATCTGTGTACACCTTGAGAGACCTGTTTGTAGTCCTTTTAAACCACAACCCTTGTCCAGGAGTACCTTTCAAATACCTGAGGATCCTTAAAACAGCTTGCAAATGTTCAATAGTGGGATCATGCATATATTATCTAACGTATCTTACAGCGTCACAAATATCTGGTCTTGCATGTGATAAATATATTAGTTTTCCCATGAGTCTTTGATACCGCAATTTATCAGTAGGTCTATTGTCTCATAATGCTTGAGGTTTATGTCCAAGTTCTAGTGGTGTACTGGATGGTTTACACCCGCTCATCCCAGTTTCGGTTAGCAAATCTATTATATATTTTCTTTAAGATATACTAATACAGTCTTTATCTCTTGCTACTTTCATTCCCAGAAAATATCTAAGTTTTCCTAAGTCTTTCATCTGAAATCTTTTTGATGATTGTGTCTTAATAAACTTTGTCATGTTGTTATCATTCCCTGTAATAATGATATCATCAACATATACAAGTAAAATAATAATTTTTTCTTTTGTTGAGGTTCTGATAAAGAGTGTATGGTCACTATGACTTTGAACATATTGATATTCCTTTGTTGTGTTTGAGATTTTCTTTAAATCGTGCCATTAGTGATTGTTTTAAGTTATACAGTGATTTGTTTAACTTACAGATCTTACCTTTATTAGTTTGGTTCTCAAAATCTGGGGTATAGTCATATATACTTCTTATAATTCACCATTCAGAAATGCAATTTTTACATCCAATTGATATAATTCTCAATCAAGATTCACAGCAATAGAGAATAAGATTCTAACTGTATTTAATTTAGCTACAGGTGCAAACGTTCTTAAATAGTCAATCTTATAAGTTTGTGTGAAGCCTTTAGCTACTAACCTAGTCTTATATTTGTTTAGTGTTCCATCACTATTGAACTTAATTGTAAACATCCACCTACATCATACAGGTCTTATTCCTTTTATACTAGGGACTACCTTCCTAGTATAGTTTTATGTTAATGCTGTTATTTTATTTTTTTACTGGATCTTTCCATACAGGAATACTCATTGCTTCATATATATATTGGAATAAAACTAAAGTCTAATGTACATGTGAAAGCTTTCAATTGTAGGTTTAATCTATCATATGTAAGAAGTCATAAAGTGGATGTGTTGTACAATCTCTTGATCCCCTCCTAAGTGCAATAACTTTATTATCCTCTTCAATTAAGTTCATATGATGCAAATTTTCTTGTGTCTTCTGTGCTCTCCCTTGGATTTACAAGGTTGTCTAATTCTTCTAGTCTAAACTCGAGTGATTGGAGGCTTATTCCCTTGTGGTTCATCTTCGGCGTTGCTATTCGTTTCTGCTTCTTGTGTACGATGATCACAACTATCAAATTCTGGTTGAGAGGATGAGATTGTTTTTACACTATCAATTATAGTTCATATATCATTTTGTACTCTACTTTATGCTTCTGAGACTTGATCATAGAAGGCATGTTTTTTATCAAATAAAACATCTAGTGTGACATACGTTTTCCAAGTTTTAAGACAGTAACACTTGTATCCTTTTTGAAATCCCAAGAAATATACATTTAATAGACCTGGGATATAACTTTCTTCTCATGTGAAGTTGCAAATATATGTAGGCAGTACAACCAAGTATCTACAATGAGACTTCAGCAGCGCAGCTGACGGTAAGAATAGTCAGCTGACCATCGAGGGTCAAGTGGTACCACAGGTAAGTAAGTTCAAGTACCTAGGGTCATTTGTACAGCATAATAAGGACATAGATATTGATGTAGCACACCGAGTTCAGCAAGCAGGTGTAGATGGAGCGTGGCCTCATAGGTGTGACAAGAATTTTCTAACTAAATTAAAAGAAAAATTTTATAGGGTGGCAGTGAGGTTGATAATGTTATCCGGAACAGACTGATGGGCCATTAAGAGGCTACAGTCGCAGAAGATAGAGGTGGCAGAGATGAGGATGCTGAGGTGGATATGTGGGCATACGAGGCTGTACTGGATCAGAAATAAGGTATTTCGAAAAAGGTTAGGGTGGCTAGTATAGCAGATAAGATAAAGGATGAGATGCTGAGATGGTTTGGACATGTCAAAAGGAGACACAGAACGGTGTCTATCAGAGTAGTCGAAAGTCTCATTGTAGAGGGGAATAGGAGTAAAGGCAGGGCCAAACTGACTTTAGGTGCACTTTGTACTTTCTTGTTTTTGTTTGTCTTTGTCTTGCATTACATGTGCATATACACGTTTATGACTATTTTAATATTAGAAGCTTTCTATTTGTATTTACTGAATTCCCTCACTAACACTAGCACATCATATTCCTATTATTGTGTCATTTATGCAGGTCATATAGAGCCGGCGTCTCACTGAAGCAAACTCTCTATCCTTTGTTATAAAGGTATTGTTTGACTGCCGCTCACCCTCCCCAGACCCCAACGATAGCTTCTGCTGTCGTTGAGATATACTGGATATGATTGATTGATTGATTGAGAGGGCATTCTATTTATTAGATATGTAGCTATCAGTAATGTCTCTCCCTAATAGAACTTTGGAACATGCATTGCAATCATTAGGGTTTCTCGTAACTTCTATGTCCATTTTTTCTCTCAGCAATTCTATTTTGTTGAGGAGTATACACACAGGAAGTTTGTTGATAAAAATCATTGCCATTCATAAACTTTTTTAAGGGATCTAAGTATTCAGATTCATTATCTGTTCTTAAGGTTTTCATTGTCCAGTTAAACTGATTTTTAATCAAGTTAAAGTAAAGATTTGATTTACTTCAAATTTATTTTTCAATAGATATACCCAGGTCACTTTTGAGTGATCGTCAACAAATGTAACAAACCACCTTGTTCTTTTTATATTTGAGGTTTTTGAAGGACCTCAAATATCAGAATGAACAAGATTGAGGGGTTAGGTAGGTTGATACATTCTTGAAGGATAGGACTGTTTTGTGGTTTTTGCTAACTAACCCGAGTCACGTAATAATGTAGTATAGTCAGTATTATCAAATAACCATGGCATTAATTGTTTCATATGCAAAAAATGTGGACATCCAAATCTCTTACGCCACAAAAGTATGTTATCAATACAAGTAGACATCTTATCAAAAACATTTCCTTCTCTTGTTCAATAGTGTTTGATTGATAGCATTTGATTTTGGAATTCCATGTGTCAAACAGGAAGAGACCATTTATATATTTAGCATCGGCAATCATCTCTTTCACGTTGTTCTCCTGAAAACAGCATTCAGAAGATGAAAAACAAGCTAAACAGTTACTATTTTTTGCAAGTTTTCCTATAGGTAATAGTTAAAGTTAATATTAGGTACATGCAGTCCATTGTATAGCGTTAAACTATCATTTAGTATAGCATTCCTCATACCAGTTACATTTAATAATGTTCCCATTAGCAATGTTGATAGTTTTAGGAATCAAAAATGATTAGTAGGATGCAAGAAGTGTACTATTATTTGTCATATGGTCAGTAGCTCCAGAATCAAAAATCCAGTATGTGATGGGATGATATTGTCCAAAGCTTGCCATAGAAGCTTGGATAAGAGGAGTATTCATAGTAATAGATGTTTGTTGCCGATTGAGTAATTGAATGATTTGATCCTTCATAGGTAGATTCTCTGCTCTTGTTGTTGGAGTTGAATTTCTTGCAAAGTGAGCAGTACTTTGTTGTTCATACTGCAATCTTGAAGGAGTTCTCCAATGTCCAGTGTTGGGTTGTCTCCAAGGGATATTAGTAGGCCTAAGTGGGGTTCTCCATGGTCCATTATTGTGTCTCCAAAAAAATGTTTGTAGGTCTGAGTGGGGGTTTTCCTTCTCTGGCAAGTTTAGCTTGTAATTTCCAACAGTCATCCACTATATGTCTTTCTTTATTACAATATTTATATAGCTCTCCAGAGGATACCTGATTCTTTGCTGCAAGGTTTGAGGCTTCAATGATATTGACAGATTGGTTTTCAGCAATAAAAGCTGAAGTTTCAGTATTTGGGTTTACACTTGTTCCCATCATTATTATTTTTTTCTACTCTTTATGTCTAATATCACCAAATGATGCTTTTAATGTAGACAGTGGTTTAGTACTCAGGATTCTACTTTTGGCACTATCAAAGTCAGAGTGTAGCCCTGTTAAAAATATAAAAACTCTCTTTTGTTCAGTAATACTTTTGTACAGCTATGAGTCAGAGGCACAGGACTATTGATGTATTTCAAATACATCAATCTGCTGCCACATTCTCGTCAACTGAATGTAGTATTTATTTATTGGCAAATTCTCTTGTTTCATTTCATGAAGTTGAGCATGTAGCTCATATAGTTTAGAGACGTTCTTTTTAAAGAACATTTCTTTAACAGCAGTCCAAATTTCAGCTGCTGTATTATACATTATGAAGTTATCACTGACTTCTGGTGTTATTGACCTAATTAGTCATGACGTGATTATGCTATTTTCTGATTTACAAATCCTATACTTAAGATCATTTTCAGCAGGAACTACTGCAGTCCCATATAGATAATCTTCTTTTCCTTTTCCAGTAATAAACATTTCCACTCCTCGTGACCAAGACAGGTACTTGTCCTCATTCTGCTTGTTAGTAATAATAGCAGATGAATCATCTATAATAAGGTTGGTATGAACACCTGCACCTGATCTTTGATCATTGATCTTTGATCGGAAGGGTATAAGGCCTCACTACGTTCAGAGGTAGGAGAAAGAGTGTGACTGGAGTTGCTGTTTAATAGGATCGAAATAAAACAAAAAAAACAGATTCAATCGAGCTCTGATACCATATGAAAACTGAGAATTGTATATACCTCAGTTATATCTTCAAATATACACGTGATAGCCTTTATATAGGATGTTTACAGGACAAAGAGTGATAATCTTTTTCTCTGTAACGCTATATTGTCTTTAACGGGTTCATTTTGTCTCATCCTAATCAGTCACAGATTTAGTAACTTGATATATATTTAAACATGTTATAGTGTGTGTATTTCATGCATATACAATGTGTGTCTTGTGTGTATATATATATACAGTGTATTTTTGTGATGTATGCATGATGTACTTATATTAAATTTCTATAGTAAGTAGAAAGAATATAGGAGAAACCTGGCAAAAAAATAATAATGCTTCACCGGAATTCTAAAGTTAGATATGACAGGACAAAACAAAATTACTTCACAACGGACTTGCTAAGAGACAAGGTAGTAATAGATAAGTCATACGCAACCTTTGATCAATGATTCATATAATTCACGGACTAGCTTAACGAGGGATCACTTTTACTTGGGCTCTCATTGGACCCTACTATACACACTAGTCTCTTCTTCTTCCTATGCATTAAGTGTGTCTTTGGGGACCTATGAATATTTTGTTCCAGTCAACTCACTAGCACTCTTTCCCAGACATACTTAGAGCAGGAGGTACTTTCAATAAATGTATTTAATTACCAAAGCACATGAGAAAGCTAAATGTAATTAATCCAAATATTTTCTCGTTGCAAAATGGTCATTGCAGTTATATTTGCCAATTTATTTAACCTAAAAAACCCTTGCCCTACGCCTTAATTTTTCGATGCACCCAAATAACCTTTTAGCAAGATTACTTGGGCATAAACTGGAGAGTGTAGAAATAGTTAAAGTATTGTATTCTTAGGAAAATAGCCGTTGAGGCTGCACAGTGCATCAGTCTGATGAACTTGTCAGTACACGGCTCTAGTATATAGCCGTTAGAAATGATTTTTCGTTGTATATATAGGCAACAGTGTACATTCAGTTTTTGTAATGAAGAATTATTTTCTTCTCTTCAATTCATCTTGTCAATTGCTCGGTTGAATAAATTCTTGATGGTATCAGAGACATTAAAGACGAACTGATCAAAGTTTATCTGTTAACCTGCCAACAATACCTTCAGATCTTCATTCCTCTCAGAAGGGAAAGAAATACTAGATTGGTTTCAAGTATTCATGCATTTCCTGTAGTTCTTACAAACCTTGTTTACATATAAATCCTCTCAACCTCACAAACACATTGGGTGTTCTCAAGGAAAAAAATAGAGCAAGATAATCCTCTGTCCTTGGTGGTTGCTGCGTTCTGTGGGATAAAAACGACGGAAGAGGAGCGCTACAGAAAAACGGCAACTTTGTCATTTGCAGTTGGACAAGTGGACGGAAATTATTTTTCTAATACCCAACAAAAATCCCTCGCAAGTTTTTTGTCATTTGTAGTTGGACAAGTGGACGGAAATTATTTTTCTAATACCCAACAAAAATCCCTCACAAGTTTTTTGAGACAAA
The DNA here is from genome assembly GCA_036186865.1 of Eustoma russellianum. Classification (NCBI taxonomy): domain Eukaryota; kingdom Viridiplantae; phylum Streptophyta; class Magnoliopsida; order Gentianales; family Gentianaceae; genus Eustoma; species Eustoma russellianum. The sequence goes on along the minus strand of AP025055.1, from coordinate 10,248,064 downwards.
GGAGAGGGAACTACGTGGCTACAGTAGGAAATAAGTGGAAAGGTGGGTACTTGCATGTTCACCACCTACTCTTGTTTCTCTTTCTCAGCAAAAACGAGGAGAAAATTATACATATTATTATCCTTTAAATTTCGTGAAAAAACGGAAACCAAGCACGTGAGTTCTCCAAGGTGCATTAATTATTGTACTATTTGTTACTTCACTTTTTGAAAAATCATCTCTTCCAGACAGACCAAAATCTTCCTCTACGCAGGAAAATCTTCCTTCTGAAATTTTCTGGACCCATCGCTTTTACATCAACATCAACTCGTACAAATTTCAAGACTATTTCAAATGCTTCTCTCATCTCCTTCCTGTCTCGAATCTTCTGAACAATCACTCTTCTTTCCTTTGCTTCCTCAAAGTAACTTCATCTCCTCTCACAAGATCTAACATCTCCAATCAACTTCGGAGAAAATCATGGCTGAACCTCGGAGGGAAGTAACATCAACTTCTGTGGGAAAGAAATCCTCCGAAACAAATGGATCTATTGTAGATTCATCTCCAGTTACCATCACCAACCAAAAATTGAACGGTGACAACTTCCAACCATGGAGTAGAGTTGTGGAATTGTTTATCGTAGGAAGGGGGAAAAGGGACTACCTTTCAGAAAACAATGTAGTCCCAAACGTAACTGATGAGAAATTCCACACATGGGAGGCAGAAAATTCCATGATAATGTCATGGTTGCTTAGTTCAATGACACCAGAGGTTAGTAATACATTCATGTTGTATCCTACAGCAGCAGCAATCTGGAAAGCCACTAAAGAAACGTATGCTAAAACTAATAATATTTCGGAACTATATGAGTTGGAAGAATAGTTGAAGGACATTAGGCAAGGTGACCAAACGGTTAGTAAATTCTTTAGCAATTTGTCACAAGTATGGCAACAGATTGACTCACTGGAGTCCTACAAGTGAGGTTGCATAGCAGACAGTCAGCTATACGGGAAAATCAAAGAGACCAAGCAGTTATTTGGGTTCCTGTCTAGTCTGCATAAGGACTATGATGCTATGAGGGGAAGGATTCTCAGTTCTAAACCTTTACCTACCATGAACTCAGCTTTTTCAGATGAACGTCAAGAAGAAAGTAGGATTAAGGTGATGATGGGACCATCTCTGGTCTCCACTGAATCATCTGCTCTCAAGACTCAGGAGAGTAGTAACAACCCTGAGGTGGGAATGTTTGTCAAGAAAACTGGTTCAAAATCAGGTCAAAGTGATGGCAAAGGATCTAGCAAAAAATTCTGCAAATATTATCATAGAGAGGGACATCTTATAGAGCAATGTTATAGGAGACCAGGCTCAACAGTTAAACCTCCGCCATATTTCAGCAGAACAACTACAAACCAAATTACACTAGGAGATCTGACTCAAGTAACTCATGGAGGACAGATGGGGACTCTTGGAAGTCTCAAAAGGCTGCATTGGCCTATGCTGGGCAGAATGAGGAAAATACAGCCTTTACCCAAGCTCAACTGGACGCAATACTCAAGGTATTGAACAGCCAAAGATCTCAAGTCCATAATGATCAGATAAGGGCCACTATGGCCTATACAGGTATGGGAGGTAAACATCTGACTTGGGTAATTGATTCCGGAGCTACAAACCACATGACATTTGATGACTCACTTCTGAGTAACTTTAACACATTCACTAATCCTAGAAAAGTGAAGGTAGCAAATGGTGATAGTATACACATCTTAGGATATGGAGATATCCAGCTACATCTAAGTTAATTCTCAAACGTGTGTTATTTGTTCCAAATCTTGACTGCAACTTGATATCTGTTAAGAAACTGATGAATGATAGTTCATACTGGACAATTTTTTCTCCTATTAAATGCTACTTCTTGCCGTCTTCTTCTTCCTGCTTCCAGGAAAAAGCACTGAAGGAGGAGATAACCAAGAAGATGATTGACAATGCTAATCATAAAAATGGGCTGTTCATTTTGGAAAACACCAGTTCAGGACATTTTGAAGGCTATTCTAGTATATATTCTGGCATGAACAAACAGTTTGTTCCTAGAATAGATAACAATGACTCTAGAATAGCTCTTATTTTGTTATGGCATAAGAGATTAGGCCATCCAAACTTTTTGTATCAGAAAAGGCTTAAACCTGATTTATTTCATGGCATATCTTTTGATAATCTGAAATGTGAAACCTGTTCTTTTGGAAAACAGACTAGGTCTCAGTACCCAGTAAAGGCATACATGGAGACTAAGCCTTTTAATCTCATTCACTCTGATATTTGGGGACCTTCCAGAGTCCTGAATGTGAATGGCTGTAGATGGTTTGTCATTTTTGTAGATGATCACACACTTGTGACTTGGATTTATCTAATGAAGCATAAGTCAGAATTGGCATATATATTTAAGAGATTTGTCTTGCTTACTCAAAATCAATTTAACACCACTGTGAAGCATTTCAGGTCAGACAATGACAGCGAGTATCTGGATAAGGAAGTAAAGGCATTTCTGGGTGAAACTGGAATTCACCATCAAACTTCAAATGTGTATACTACCTAGCAAAATGATATTGCTGAAAGGAAGCATAGGCACATCTTAGAAGTAGCAAGGTCTATAATGTTTACAATGAATGTCCCAAAATATTTGTGGGGTGAAGTTGTCCTTACAGCTACTTATTTGATCAATAGGATGCCCTCTAGGGTCCTTGGTTTTATAAGCCCCAAACAGAAACTCCTAAGTCAGTTTCCACATTGCTTATTATCTGAGTTGCCTCTTAAAACTTTTGGCTGCATTGCTTATGTATATCTTCAATCACAATATAGGAGTAAAATAGATAAAAAAATCCATAAAGTGTATTTTTATTGGTTATTCAGGATCTCAAAAAATTATAAATGTTTTTGTCCAAACACAAGGAAAATGTATACTACCTTGGATGTATCTTTTGATGAAAATACTCCATATTATCTGACATCTGGATCTAGCATGGTAAATTTGGAACAGGATGCATATTGGAACATTATCGATGTGCTTACTGTTGAAGGTCCCTCAAATCCTTAGCCAGAAAGCTCCACACCTGGAAACAGTATAGGGAGTGCTGATACTCAAGAGGAATCAAGACCAGTGCAGGAGAATCAGGATCAGGAGCAAGAACAGGGGAATTCACACCATCTGAGTCCTCATCCTCATCCCTTCATCTCACAGGCAACCTATGCATACTCTTGAGTCATCCAACCCTGTTTTTGATACTTCTCAAGACTCAGAACAGTGTCTTGAAGTCCCTAGTGAAACTGACTTGCCTATTGCTATTAGAAAGGGGACTAGAGAATGCACAAAATATCATAAATTCTTGGGTAACAAGAGCTATACGTCTATGTATCCACTTAACCGATTTGTGGCGTATGAAAGACTGAATCCAAAGTTCAGGGTGTTCACGGCTGCTTTGGATTCTCAAACTATTCCTAACTCAATAGAGGATGCTTTAGGTCATGAAAAATGGAGTCAAGCAGTCAAAGATGAAATGACTGCTCTTGTTAAAAATGGTACCTGGGATTTGGTTATCAAGCCTAAAGGTGTAACACCAGTTGGTTGTAAATGGGTATTCTTATTAAAGTATAATGCAGATGGTTCTCTTAATAAACATAAGGCTGGATTGGTGGCAAAAGGTTTCACCCAATCGTATAGAATTGATTATATGGAAATCTTTGCTCCAATTGCTAAGTTAAATACTATACGTACCATTTTCTCATTGGCTGTGAATTTGGATTTGGAATTAGCTCAACTTGACATTAAGAATGCTTTTCTCAACGGTGAGTTAAGAGAAACTGTTTTTATGAGTATTCCCCCAGGTTTTGATTCGGATAAAGCATAGGGAAAGGTTTGTAAATTAAGGTCTATCTACGGTTTAAAACAATCCCCTAGAGCCTGGTTCAGTAAGTTTACTAAAGTACTTTTAGGCTTTGGATTTAAACAGGCTCAAAGTGATCACACACTGTTTGTATATGTTTAAGGTAAAAGTCTTACTATCCTTATTGTTTATGTTGATGACATAATCTTACCTGGAAATTGTGGCCTTGACATTACAAAAGTAAAAAGATATCTGGCTACAGAATTTGAAGTCAAGGACTTAGGGCCCTTGAGATACTTCTTGGGCATGGAAGTTGGTCGAAGTAAGACAGGTATGGTGATTTCTCAAAGGAAGTACGTTTTAGACCTTCTACAAGAGACAGGTATGACATGTTGTAAGCCAACATCAACCCCAATGGAACCAGGTTCCTTTAATTTCCAGCATGGTAAGTTACTTCCAGATATTCATTCTTATCAAAAACTAGTTGGTAAGTTAATTTATTTGTCCCATACTCGACCTAATATCTGTTATTCAGTCAGTTATGTGAGTCAATTTATGCATTCCCCTACTTTCATTTACAAGCAGTGATGCGAATCTTAAGATATCTTAAAGGAAATCCAGGTCAAGAGCTATTTTTCGGCAAACATGAATGCAGGGATATTCAGGTGTTAATTGACGCAGATTGGGGAGGTTCAAAAGGGGATATGAGATCAACATCAGGATATGGTACTTTCCTATGGAGAAATTTGGTCACGTGGAGAAGTAAAAAAAAAATATGTTGTGGCTCGTAGCAGTGATGAGACGGAATTAAGAGCGTTAGCGTTGGGTGTATGTGAAGGTTTGTAGATAAAACGAGTTCTTAAGGATTTACATCAAGAAAATACAAGCTCAAGAATTACGGCTTACTGTGACAATCTTTCAGATATACACATGGCAGAGAACCTGGTTCATCACGACAAGACTAAGCATGTGGAAATTGATAGGCACTTCATTAGAGAAAAACTTGAGGATCACTCCTTATGTATTCAACATATTTCTTCTTCTGAACAAATTGCGGATATTCTTACTAAATCTGTAACTCCAACATTATTTCATAAATTATTGTCCAAGCTTGGTTGTACCAATATATACACCAAGCTTGAGGAATGGTGTAGAAATAGTTAGAGTATCGTATTCTTAGGAAAATAGCCGTTGAGGCTGTACAGTGCATCAGTCTGATGAACTTGTCAGTACACGGCTCTAGTATATAGCCGTTAGAAATGATTTTTTGTTGTATATATATAGGCAACAGTGTACATTCAGTTTTTCTAATGAAGAATTATTTTCTTCTCTTCAATTCATCTTGTCAATTGCTCTGTTGAATAAATTCTTGAGAGAGTATCTACAAATAGGGGTCCAGACTTGTGATCAGGAACTAGTGACTAGACCAAATATTGCCTTCAGTATGCTCACAAATTTTGCAGTGCCTAGAGCAAATATTGCCTTCACCCTTGACCTTGTAAGTCAGTTATTCATGACCTGCCTGAGTCCATAAAGAGCTGTGACACAAATCCTTTGTTAATTCAAAAGTTCCCTAGGCAAAGAACTACTCTAGGAACATCTAGAGGCTTCTGTTGGCAAGGTGATTTTGTTTGATTCATAATGCACTTATTTGGAATCATCCCGTTTAAGACCGAAAAGGAGGGGAGGGGGGTTGGGGGAATCCATATTGATATCAGTAAGTTATCTAATTTGGCCCTTTTAATCCTTAAAGCACATTCTCTAGTATAAATAGTCGGTATACATTGATCAAATTCTCATTTTGCACACTTGTCATTTTATGTTTTGTGCAAGACGTAAAAGACATATAATCTTGTCTTGTAGCAAAATAGGGTATACTATAGACACTTAGAAGCCCATTTACTCCGCAATTCAGACAAAAATGGAATTGTGATGTTGGGATCCTGGGTAGAGACAGGTGATTTTTAGTAGGTAAATTACCTACCTGCCTCTTCATGCTTTGGTTGCTGTCTAGCCATCCCTTTCTTTAGTATCTGAGGTGGGCTCTTGAACTCATTTAATTTTGTTCAGAAACAAGTGATTTCAACAAAATGACTAAAAGAAATATTCCAGCTCCTCCTAGACGGAGCCAATGTGTTTTAAATATGAAGCAGCCGTACATATCGATACTTTTTCATAAAAGAAAATTTATATTGAGGTAGAATGTGGTTTTGTCAAGGAATCTATTCCAAGAGAGTCCAGTATCACTTTGTTTAATTTCTACGGACTGTGTTGGACGCACAGATATTGTATGCTCTAGAGCTAAAGGAATGTGTAGCTTAAGTGTATAGGTAAGACGTAGCTTAAGTGTGTAGGTGAGACGTGTGCGTAGTAAAAGAGCATGAGGGCGATGCTCACTCCAGCCCATTTGTTCTACGTATGTAATATAGTGATTATGCTATTGCGAAAATAATGCCACTCTAACTGGAGAACACATTTCACAGGGACGACAAGGATCACATCAACATTTTAGTTAAACGCAAACCCACCACCAGTAATTACTTCACCAAAAAGGCGATAGAATGGATGGAGCATTTTCAGAGGGAATGAACCTCAACTAAACGTGAGGATCTTTTCTTCACAAGAAATTTGCAAAGATACAAACTCTAATCAAAATTTTCCGGAATTTTGAGTTACTGAACTGACTACTGACTGCATGTTAGGGGAATTGTGCAAGAATATCAGAGACTGCTAAGCCAGTAATAGGATTCCAATGCCAATAAAACCCCAGAAAGTAAGAAAAGGAATTAGTATGTAATTTTCTTCTGGACCATTATAGACACAACTAGTGGCTCGACCAACAGAAACAATCAAAAAATCATTCTATTATAGTTGACGAACTCGGGTACTCTTAGACTATTCAAATTATAATCCTTAAAAGATTTTTCTTTTAAGTCAAATTAGGCATTTTTACAAAGTTAGTTGCTAGGGATAAACAGCAGCAAGCATAGCCTGCTCAAAATAAAGGCACGGTATATTTTCTTAGTATATCCTAACAATACAATGATACCAACAAGTACAGTTTGCACAAAATACAAAGGCTTGATGTTTTATCATCATAATGCCATGCAAAAAAAAACTCACTCCATTTCAAGAAAAATAAATACAAGGATTATAAAAGACAACGCTAAAACTAAAACTAACGCTTGGAGGACCAAGCAGCAGAGCCAGATGCTTTGACTCCGGATGCAGCAAATGGGGCTGATATTGGGGTTCCAAAGCATAGATTCTGGTGGTGCTGATCCAACCATGCAAGGAATTTTTGGTGCAGCTGACAGAAAGTTGCACATCCTCATTTTTGGATATAATAGTCAACAGAGCAGAGCCTAGGGTATGAGTAGAAGTAGGGACCAAAAGAGTCCAGGTCATTGAAATCACCCAGCCAAGATCATAATTCCAGAAAGATCCTTTCCCAGCATAGAACATCTAGTGATATTCAAGTTCAATGACTAACATAAAAACACCACGGCATCGCAATGTAGCCTATCCGTGGATAGGTAATGAAACCTAGCCATTGACTTTTGCAGTTAAAAGCAGCCCCAAGCAAAACATTTTCCAGAAGCATAATGTGGGAATGGATGTCAAGTCATAGCAGGACATGCTAGGACTTTCAAAGAAACGCCCAGGTTTATTGAAGTTTCTAATTGAACTTGTAATAATTGTATCCCTTCCATGAGGAGCAACATACCTGATGGAGTCCGCTATCTCTCTAGTCAAGCTCTGAATATCTTTGTCACGCTGTTGGTAGTAGCAGTTGTTTTTTTCTCTCCATGTGTAATAAACCGTTGCTGAGAATCCAAAGAAGACAATATCTTTCTGAAACTTTGAATTTCAGCTGTATCCCTGTCAGTCATACAGCCTGTCTTTGCATTTTGCTTGCTTCAAGAATCCATTCCACACCTTAGACATATAAAGGCATAGGAAGAATATGTGCTCATGATCTTCAATAAATCTGTCACACAAGACTTATGAGTTTGTACTTATTATTCTCCAATCCAAGAGCTTGTCTTGTGCAATCGTCCTCTTCTAATATGCAAGTCATATAATGATTGCATAACGTAGAAGATGATGGTTACATCAAACAATTTTTTCCTATTCCAAAAAGGGCAGAAGGGGTTGCAACGAGCTTGTTGCCTTCTTAGCAGATAAAGAAGAATTAGGTAACCAAGTCCAAGAATCCAATCCCTGTGTAATGCAGACAGTTCTGCAGGCCTAATTGAAGGAGATGACCTGATCATCCCACCCCTGCCATAAGGAAGCTGTCATTCACCAATGTATATCACGTCTGCAACTCTGGCATATGCTGTGATCATGAGTTTTCTCCTTAGTTCCGAGCTTTTTGGCTCAAAATTTCTCACAGGTGCCAAGGATCATTCCAAAACGAAGTGTTTGCACCATTTTCAACTATTCTTCCAACGCGTGGGCAAATTTGTCCCTAATTCATAAGGTTCTTTTCCAAAGCCATGAATCAGATACTCTTGGTCCCACACTAATTTCCCCTTTAAAATCATTGTGTAGCCATTTAATCTAAAGGCTCTCTTTGTAATTGCATATCTCTCAGACACTCTTCATAATATAACTTTTTATGTTAATTAAGTCCGGAACTCCTAACCCACCCTTTTCCTTAGGATGGCAAAGTGACTTCCAACTTACTTTGGCTTTTTTGTCCCTCTAAGAGGAAGGTCTTCAAAATTTTCTCTATTTCTCTTATTACCCTCCTTGAAAGGAAGTAAGAAGTTGCTCAATCACTTTGAAATCTACCCCTACAAGAGAGCTTTGATGCAGCCTAGCCCGTTTTAGTTATCCTGTCTAGTAAGACAACCCAGTCTAAGAAGGACAAGTCACTAGCAACTAATGGTACCCACAGGTATCTGATTCAAATTCATACCAAGGGTGTTTGCAATTTCTAGCCTTTCCTGAGATGGTATGCCAGATGTGAATATCTCATTTTTTTTTGTAAGTTGGGCTGAAGACCAGATAGGGACTAGAATTCTAACAAGGCTTCCTTTATGATTGTCATCGATGGAATTGTAGAAATGTACAGATTTAAATGTATAGATTTCATATGTATTTGTAGTGTATACAGTCTTTGTATACAGACTTTGTTACCGTTAGCCACCCTGACAATATGTCGTTAGAGAAAATAGATTGTAGTATAAAAGATGTAAATGTTGTATATTGTTTTTTCAATCAACGAGGTTTAACCTCAATTCTTTGTTCTCAAGTATCTTGTTCTTATTTTTCAGATTCTGATTCTTGAATTAAACTTATTCAAATTTGTTCATGGTATCAGAGCTTGAGGTTCTGAGAAAATTTGTTAAATATCAAAAATCAAGAAGAACGCTGTTAGCTTGTCTTCTTTATTCACCTCTGTTGAAATAGACGCAAAAACCATATTGGGTTTTTTGCTGAGTCTCTGTTACTTCATTTGGAGAATTAAAGGCTGATAATCTACTACTCCAGTATCATTGCAAGACAACGTGATTGTTTTTTCTTGCAATTATCGACTTCAGCCTTCATAAGAAAATACTGTGTTTTTCCTGTAATTATCGAATTCAGTCTTCATAAGTACTGAATTATTTGGAGAAGAAGACGAAATGGGTAGAAAAGAAAGAGAAAGATCTTTGGCAAGATTTTGACGGTGTATTATCTATTTGGTCTAAAGGTTTTAAGATCCACTACCGGCACCATCAACCAGTGGGAAGGGGACAAGTGTCCCACATTATATTTCACCGTGTTTTTTCTCTAGCTTCTTCGAGAAGCTTCCTTATATTTTTTGCTCATTTATCATCGATTTCATTGTGTTTCAAATTTTTATACATTTTATTTAGCAAAAGTGGGACAGGTGTCATTTAAAGGAACTGCCACCTCTTTATTCACATGCAAGTTGCTAGGCTGCATGCAAGTGGACACGTTTCCACTGTTTTTTCTGTTTTTTAACCATTGTGTAAAACCTTTAACCAAATTTCTTTTTTCATATTCATCTGTCGAACAGTAGCAGCCGAAAGTAGACATCCTTTCTGTCATTCTTTCATCGCTCACTTATCTTCATTTGCTGTCAAGACGTCCTTTTCTTCATCATTTCCTTGACAACTTGATACATACTTTAATTTCAAACAGAGCAAGCTCCCCTTCATCATAAATTCATCCGAAACACTCAGGAAATACCTCAGTAGAGTTATTTTACAACTATCTTTGAATGCATGGCTGAAACCAGTGAATCAACTGGAACATCTACCACTCCTACAATGGGAGAGGTATCTCATTCATCCCAACCTATTCTACCCAGTTCTCTTGATAGTAATTCTATCATGATTACAAATCATAAGCTAACTGGTTCTAACTATTTATCCTGGAGCAAAGCTGTAGAAATATTCATCATAGGACGTGGAAAAGATGATTATTTGTATGGGAACATTACTAGTCCTCCTTCTGATGATCCTAAATTTAAACAATGGAGATCTGAGAACTCCATGGTCATGTCATGGTTAATAGGCTCTATGTCTCCGGACGTAGGAGATAACTTTATGCTTTATAACACTGCTGCAGAGATTTGGATTGCAGCTAGAGAGCTTTACTCAAAGAAAGACAACGTTGCAGAAATTTATGAACTGGAAACTAAGATACAGGGTATCCGTCAAAGAGATAATATGGTTAGTACTTATTACTCTTAGTTGACTAAACTGTGGCAACAAGTTGATATCTTTGAATCTATTGTATGGGTTTCTCCTGAAGATAATAAACTATTTCGTCAATATGTAGAAGGAAAAGAGTGTTTAGGTTTCTAAATGGACTTAATAAAGACCTTGACTCTGTTCGAAGTAGAATATTGGGAATGAAGCCCTTACCTAGTCTTAACACTGTGTTTTCTGAAGTAAGACATAAAGAAAGCCGTATGAAAGTGATGATAGGGTCACAAACAAATCCTGCCTTGGAAGCTTCAGCTCTTATTTCATCTAAAACCACTACTCACTCTTTTACTCCACAAACACAACCATCTGATACTACTGTTTATTTAGCAAAAAATAACTATCCTGGAGGTTCTACGAAGTACAAATCACACATAATCTGTAAATTTTGTAAGAAACCAGGATATAAGGTTGAAGATTGCTTCAAACTTCAAAGGTTGAAACAATCTCAACAACAGGATCCTGGCAATCGACCTATGTCACATTTCCAGACATCTCAACCACACGTTTTTCTCCTAACTGGGATCCATCACAGGGAGCTACTGCAAATATAGGTAATTTTCAGGATAAACCAGATCCGCAACTACCCACACAAAGCCAAAGGGAAGCTCTATTTCAGCTACTATCAAGGACTCAGCAATCAGAAGATTCTTCTCAACTCTTGGAATCTGAAAGTACTCAACAAGGCACTATGCAAGCAACTATGGCATCAACAGGTGTAGGATCACATGATCAGTCAACAGGTATTGGGTCAAATGATCTGAGTTGCTCTTGGATTATAGATTCAGGAGCCTCAGATCATATGACTTTCATTTTATCTAAAATGCATTCTTACATACCTTTTTTAAAACCAAAAACAGTAAAAATTGCTAATGGAGGTAATCTTCAGGTGCTTGGAATAGGGACAGTACAACTTACTTCTACATTAGTACTACAAAATGTCTTATATGTGCCTCAGCTAACTTTTCACTTAATATCCATTAGACGACTAATTATTGATAATAATTGTTTAGCTTTATTCTTACCTTCTATGTGTTGGTTTCTACAGAAGAATACATTGAAGATGATTGGCAGTGCTAACAAACAAAAAGGACCGTACATCATCAAGTCACAAGATAGAGTACCAATGATGGGTGTTTTTAATGATTATCAAAGGGTGTTTTGCAACAGAATTGGTCCAGGCACTGTATGTAAGGTGTCTTCACTTTATAGTTCTATGTCTAATTCTGGTTTTGTGTCCAAGCATAAGGACAATATTTTGCTATGTCATAGTAGGTTAGGTCACCCTAACTTTTTGTATCTTAAGAAATTAATGCCAAAACTCTTTCATAATATTGATGTTCATACTTTGAAATGTGAAATTTGTATACTAGCTAAACAAACTAGGGTAAGCTATTTACCAAAGAAATATGAATCTAGCTCCCCATTTAATCTTGTCCATACGGACATCTGGGGACCATCCAGAGTGGCAGCTCTGAATGGAGCAAAATGGTTCATTTTGTTTGTTGATGATCACACAAGGGTGACATGGGTATATTTAATGACGAATAAAACCGAAGTAGGCAAGATTATCAGGAACTTTATAAGTATGGTCCAGAATCAGTTTAATACAACCATTAAGGTTCTTAGAAGTGATAATGGAGCTGAATATCTTGATAAGGATATTAAAGAGTACCTAAGTCATCTAGGTATTCATCACCAAACTTCATGTGTCTATACTCCTCAGCAAAATGGAATTGCTGAGAGGAAAAATAGGCACTTAATGGAAGTAGCTAGATCAATTATGTTTGAAATGAATTTGCCCAAGTTTTATTGGGGGGAAGCAGTTCTTACGGCAACATACTTGATTAACCGTATGCCTTCTAGGGTACTATCATTTAACACTCCAAGAAATTGTATGCTTACTCAGTATCCATATTCAAAACTGTTCTCTAAATTACCATTTAGGAAGTTTGGATGCACTGTCTACGTATATATACCACTTCACCTCAGATCTAAATTAGATAGAAAGACAGTAAGATGTGTTTTTTTGGGGTACTCAAGTACTCAAAAAAGGTTATAAATGTTATTGTCCTATTACAAAGAAAATGTTTGTTTCGGTAGATGTAGTGTTTAATGAATCCCATGCTTATTATGTCTCAACTGATAAAGAATCCTTGTCAGTTCATAATACTCAGGATAACTGGTCCATACTAGATATTGTAGCAACAGATTCATAATCTGTTACTACTAATTCTCTGACTGATGATTCACAGAAGGAAAAATATAGTACAGAGACTAACAATATGCAAGAACTCGAAGCAGTTGAACCTGAATCTGCTCAGGAACATAACCACTCTGTTGGAATTAGACAGATTAGGCCAATAACCAGAGTTTATACGCGAAGGAATAATACCCCAGGAGTCCTTCAGGTGCTCACTGACAATAAATCCGGTAATGCTTCTGCTGATATTACTACTAATCTGCCTATTGCACTAAGGAAAGGGACTCGTGAGTGTACTAAACACCGTCATTATACTTTCTTAGTCTATGATAAATTAGGATATAGTTTAAGTACTTTTACACAGAACTTAGACAAACAGTGGTTCCTTCAAATATTGATGAAGCTCTAAATAGCCCACATTGGAAATCTGCAGTTATGACTGAGTTAGATGCCTTATTAAAAAATAAGACCTGGAAGATTGTTTCACTCAAACCTGGAATCAAACCAGTAGGATGTAAATGGGTTTTTTCATTGAAATACAACACAAATGGAACGGTTAATCGCTACAAAGCTAGGCTTGTAGCGAAAGGATTTACCCAAACATATGGGATAGATCATGTAGATACATTTGCACCTGGAACTAAACCCAATACTATACGCATTATTTTCTCTGTGGCAGTGAATCTTGATTGGCCTTTATTTCAATTAGACATTAAAAACGCATTCTTAAATGGAGATCTACATGAGGAGGTATATATGGAGATACCTCCAGGTCTTAAGAATCATAAAAACAAAAATATGGTTTGTAGACTTAGGAAGTCATTATATGGACTTAAACAGTCCCCACGGGCCTGTGTTAAGCGATTCACGGTGGTTGTAATAAAATATGGGTTTACTCAAACTCAAAGTGATCATACGCTATTTATTAGGACTTCTTCTCATGCTATTACTGTACTTATAGTGTATGTCGATGATATTATACTAACGGGGAATGATCATGCAGGAATTAATCAAATAAAGAAACAGTTGTCTAAAGAATTTGAAGTCAAAGATCTTGGCACATTACGGTATTTTCTTGGCATGGAGGTTGCTAGGACTAGAAATAGCATGTACATTTCTCAAAGAAAATATATTTTAGATTTATTAAATGATGTTGGTATGTTAGGTTGTAAACCATCTATCACCCCTCTAGAACCCGGATACAAACCAAAAAAGGATTGGAATAATACCCCTACGGATAAACTTCAGTATCAACAGTTAGTAGGAAAACTTATTTATTTATCACACACAAGGCCTAATATATATTTTGCAGTTAGCTATGTCTCACAATTTATGCATAATCCAACGTGTGAACACTTACATGCTGCTCTAAGAATTGTCAGATATTTGAAGGCAGCACCAGGACAAGGTCTCTTATTCACAAAAAATTTGGACAGACAGTTACTTGTGTTTACAGATGCTGATTGGGCTGGATCAAAGACAGATATGCGATCCACAACTGGATATGGTACCTTTCTCTGGGGTAATCTAATTAGATGGAAGAGTAAAAAACAAGGAGTAGTTTCAAGAAGTAGTGCTGAGGCTGAATTACGTGCATTGGCCCTAGGATCGTGTGAAGGACTGAATAAAACGGGTTGTTGCTGAACTGGGCCAAACCCTTGTCTCCCCTATTCGACTTTATTGTGATAATATTTCAGCTATTAACATGGAAATTGATCGACATTTTATACGAGAGAAGTTGGAAGACAATGTTATCAAAATTGAACATATTTCTTCAAAAGCACAAGTGGCTGATATCTTTACAAAACCTGTCTCCACAGGGATTTTTCAGACATTGGTAGACAAACTTGGTTGTATTAATATATACACCAAGTTTGAGGGGAAGTGTAGAAATGTACATATTTAAATGAATAGATTTCATATGTATTTGTAGTGCATACAGTCTTTGTATACAGACTTTGTTACCGTTAGCCACCCTGACAATATGTCGTTAGAGAAAATAGATTGTAGTATAAAAGATGTAAATGTTGTATACTGTTTTTTCAATCAACGAGGTTTAACCTCAATTCTTTGTTCTCAAGTATCTTGTTCTTATTTTCCAGATTCTGATTCTTGAATTAAACTTATTCAAATTTGTTCAGGAATATCAGCTTTTGATAAAATGAAGATATCATCATCGAAGACAAGTGAGGAGAGATTCAGTTGTTCACACCTAGGATGGAAACTGGACATGGGGCTTTGTATCTTACCTTTTAGAAGTCGAGTGAACTCTTCATGATAAGGATGAAAAGGTAAGAAGATAGAGGATCACATTGTCTTATATCTCTTGAGGATTTAAAATTATCAAAGTTCTATTGAGACTAATAGAGAATGAAGTTGCAGTAATGCAAGTCTAAACCCGGTCTATGTAGTTTACAGGGAATTTCATCACCATCAGGATCTTCCTAAGGTATTTCCTGCTAACAGTGTCAAAGACTTTAATGATATCTACTTTTATTGCACAGCACTTTGGTCCACCTACTCTCTTGTAGTTTTTGAGTATCTCATGCATCAAAAGGATGTTATTTTGAAATGTTTTATCCTAGACAAAGGCTGACTGGTTTTAATCAACTACGAGAGGAATCATGGGTTTCAATCTGTTGGACTATCAACATATTCAAAAATTGGAAATAGGTCTGAATTCATTCATCTTAATTGGACTATCAACCTTAGGGATAAGAGAGATTGATGTGGCATTGATATGGTAGTAAATATAGTTATTGAAGAAGAACTCTATAGCATTTTGGAACTCATTGCCAAGAAGGGACAAATTTTCTGTATAGAATTCCACAGAATATCAATCAGGCCCTGATGCACTATCAGATTTGAGCGAAGAGAGTGCATTTTTGATCTCTTTCTTAGTGACTGGGCTGGAGAGTGATTCTATCTGAATACTGAATAGTGTTTTTCTTGTCCAAGTTTGGGTACGGTGATCAGTGTCCTGAGGTACATTGAAAAGATTTCCAAAGAAACCAGAGGCCATATACTTAATTTCATAATACACAACCAGTTAACCTTCAACGTTTGAAGCCTAAGTATTTTGGATTTCACAGTCCTATGGAAGAATGTTATGTTCTATCTCCCTCTTTCATCCACTTAATCCTAGATTTTTTTCTTGAAGAATGATTCTTCAAAGTCTACGAGCCTAGTGTATTCCTCCAACAGACTCTTCTCTTCAGCTTGTATTTGGGTATTAATGGAATCCTTTACAAGCTCATTCTATGCATTTTCTAATCTTAGTCTAGCACAGTCAACTAGTGAACTAATCTACCCATACTTCTATTTATTCAACTTCCTAAAGAGATTTTCAGTCTCTTAAGTTCCTTGGCCAGCCTATAGCCAGTGGGGTGCCTTGTATCTCTGCCTCCCAACTTTCTTTCACTATGCTTCTAACCCTAGAGTGCTTAATTCATCCCTTCATAAACTCAAAGGCTTCAGGGCCAAACTTGTTTTTCGTCAGGATAGAAAAGAGAGTGGACTAAGGAGAATGTGGCATCATAATCTAACTAGAAGTGTGGAATCTTGTTTTTCCAATGTTTATTACAGAACATGTGATCTATCTTTGTGCAGACTCTGGTCCTCACCCCTCTTACTTGACCAAGTATACTCAAATCCTTTAGAAGGGATACCAATCATGTCTAATTCCTTAACTCATTCTGTGAACTCCCTCATAGCATTCCTATCAATCTTTTTTGAACCAGTCATCCCCTTACCATCTAGGATGATATTGAAACGTCCTATTATTAGCCAAGGTTGTCCACTATATAGCTGGTTTTGGTATCTTAACTCTCTCCATAATTCCTTCATATTACTCCTTTCATTGTATCCATAAACTACAGTTAATATGTAGTCTTCATCCTTAGAGGAAAGAAACCTTACTCTACGGATAATAGACTGTTTAGTGCAGTGCAACGGTTTATCTTCAAAAAGGTTTAAGTTTCATGCTAACTAGATCCTACAGATAGTAATATGGGGCGTGTTGTGCAGTACCTCCCATCTTCTAAATAATTTCCTAGAGATAGCGTCAAAGTTCCTTTCTCTTACCTTAACTTCTACAAATCCTATAAGGCAAATGTTCTTTTCTTTAATATTCAGTTCTTTCTGTCTAGTAAGGGAGTTAACTCCCCCTAACCTTCAACCAGGCTATCTTTATCATCTAATAAGTTTTGAGCCTCTAGGCCTCCCTCTGCTTCCTCTTCTACTATACTGCCTTAAGAGAGGGTCATTGTATGTGCTTTCTATCTCTTTCCAATCAAGATGGTTTGATAGGTCTATATTTGCGCCTACCTCAGGGCAAGTACATCCTCCTCTAGTAGGGACGGAACCTTTTTTCTTAACCTTAGTACCTTTGGTGATTGTATCTGGTGGCCCTTTGTGCCTACCTCAAGGCAAGTACACCCTCCTCTAGTACCTTTTTTCTTAACCTTAGTACCTTTGGTGATTGTATCTGGTGGCCCTTTGTGCCTACCTCAAGGCAAGTACACCCTCCTCTAGTAGGGACAGAACCTTTCATCTTAACCTTAGTACCTTTGGTAATGGTATCTGGTGGCCCATTATATGAGGAGCTATACTCCTCCCCTGATTGTTTTCTGTGAAGTGGTTTCCTAGTTAGATACCTTTTCCCTCTTTCGTTTTGTCTAGTGTACCTAGCTTCTTAAATGGGAGCACTACTTCTTTAGGGATATAGTGGCTAAGTTCCTATGAGATCTCCTGCACAAACTCTTCCTCGTACTGAGAGGTGTGGGTTGAGGAGCATCCATCCTCACCATCAATAGATTGCTCTGCTTTGTACTGGTCCTAATCTACAGGGTCATGTACCTATTTTTTTCAGTGTCTTAACCATGTCAACTGGTTCCTGAGTATCAGGAACATCAACATAATTCATGTCTTGGTCCTCTTCCTGATCCTCTTCACCTTCATGGTCGCCTTCATTTGGTTCAGCTGCTAACTCCGCTAATACAGAGAATTTTTTTTATGTAACCTCTCCAGCTTGAGGGATCTTCTTCCTTAGCAGTGCGCAGATTATCCTTTAACAGTTGAGAATTGTCTCCTGTTAGATCTTTCTGAACAGTCTTGCCCTTAGTCTAGATGTTTGCTTGACATGTCTTTGCACCAACGATTCTTCTTGAGATTTCCTGTTGTGGGCCTTGTCCGTGATTGGGTCTTGATACTCCTGGTAGTTGCAGCTTCAACTTCACAATCATGACCAAAAGTCTTGCATTAGGCACACTAGACCTGGCATCCATTCATAGGTTACATCTTCTCATACTTCCCTTCCATATTCATCATAGCAATTTTACTTTAGATGGAAGTTCCTCCCCTGCTTTTATTTCTCTGCATATCTTTGCATAAGCCACTCTGGATTGATCTGCGGCAGCTTTATCCATGAACATCGGCTTACCAATTAGTGCATCAACCCTTCCGAGATAGACTGGGTTATTGTAGTCGCAGAAAGGATAATCTTACCCAAGCTGGAATCGTGTTGAGCTTCAATTTCTCTATTATCTTTTCCAGGTTCCAAAGCAATATAAATATGACTTTGTTGCTAAAGGGTGGGGATGACAAATCTAAATCTCTTGCTTGTATGCTTCACACTAGAACCTAAACAGGAAAATGTCATCATCAAAGTTCTGTGTATTCAAGAGCCTATGGTTAATCCATCTTTCTTTTGCGAAATTCCGTAGGTGGTAGTAAGAAGCACTACTTTCAAGCACATGTCCCACGATCATTGAATTCCACTTAAGCTTGTATGCATCTACATCTTGCAGAGGGATTACAACCAACTTCTCATCTTTGTCGACTTCATAGTTGTACGATTGAAGGATAGATGACTCTTCTGGTTTGAAATCGGAATGAACAGGCTTGCCCAATTCTGCACGAACCAAAATCTGCATGCAGCTAGAATGGTCTAGAATTGAAGGATCTGGTCATTGTGAGGTAAGAAAGGAGAGTTTTGCTTATTTCGACAGCAGTTCGCGGCGGCTGGAGGCGGCTTACACTTGGGAGCTCTAACCCCTTACAATCTGAACTAATGATGGAAGAAATTGACGAGATTAAAGTTGGAAGTGAAAGAAGAGGCCGGAGAAGGAGAGAGAGGAAAAATGAGAGAAATATATCGGTTAACGATCACGTTATCGGCCAAATAGGTACCTTATTGGCGAAATGAGTGGTGAAAATGGAGGAGAGAAAGTGGGGAGCCAAGGGTATTTCGGAAAAGCAAGAGAGAAGGCAGTGTATTTTCTTTTTATAGAAAGGCGCAAGGACCTATTCAGCAGCTGTGCATCCGCCTTAAAAGAAGATCACTATATTATTCAACGTAGATCAAATAATTGGGCAAACAGTTCCCACATAAGGCAGCATCAATTCCATAAGATGAGCAAAGAATACAGAGTATAAGCTCAACTCAAATGAAGGAAAAAGGCACGCGTTCTCTTCGTCCTAACAGTGTAAAGTAAAAATCTCAATCATATGATCCCTGAGCATAGCCCTATATTTTCAAATGGAAGTTCAGGGTACAATTAAGATTAAGGTAATGTATAATCAGCTAAAACTGTTTTCAGAAACACAGACAAGTGAAAAATACCAATAAGAGTGAAGCCTATAAATGTATGCACTACTATTCTCTCTACAATCTTAAGCTTTTGGATGAGATTGTAATTTAAGATGGTATTAGAGCACCAAAAGGTCCTCGGTGAAAATCCTGCTCCCCCCATTTCCTAAAAAATAAAAATAAAAAATAATAATAATAACAATAATACTATTTGTCTAAGTCCACATGTGAAAGGGCGTGTTAGTTAACAAATGTCACTATTCTCTACAAGCTTAAGTTTTTAATGCGATGGTAATTCAACAAGAAGAATTTGCATACAACTTCATATTCATATCAAGCTCAAGCAAATAAATTAAGGATCCAGTTATATTTAGATGCCCCGTAGATTACGGTAAGGAATATCTGCAAAAGAAACATGATAAAACTGACACCTGAAATCACAAGAACTGGAGGATACCTGAAATTGCACCAACGGACATGTTGCTAAGACAACAGGGAAGGGAGGTGTGACCTGCATGTCAAAAGCATTCTTAATCCACTTGACGACAGAAGCAAAAGAGATACATAATACAAAAAATGTTTTACAACATAGCGAAGTTCAGTTAACATATGAAATGAAAAAGCAAAAGGAAAGGATAAGAAGCGTCTTCGACAGAAATTAAAACACCTTCCAGACCCCGTTCCCCCCTTTCCAAAACCCCAAAAGAAAAAAAAAAACATGGCAAGAAAAGTTAAAAGAGAATTGCACCTAGTGTTCATAAAAATCCACTAGAATCCTGTGAGATTAATGTAGCTCTCTAAAGCTATATAACCATCAACAGATAGTAATGAGAAAGTAGGAAACAAGTAATGTTGGATTTAAAGAATATACATACATACATACATACATACATACATACATACATACATACATATATATATATATATACACACACACATATGTATATGTAAATATATATGTGTGTGTATAAAATACCCAGTTGAATTGCAGTTAACTAGTTCAGCATTGTAGACAGGATGAGACATAATTTGCATAATCATGATCCCTGGTCAATAGTAATATCAAGCAGAGAGATCAAATTTCAAAAAAGTTATACAAACAAAAGAGTGAAAAGAGGAGAATTCTGTCATACCAAGAATACCCTCTGCAGTTGTGAAACTGTGCCTGCAAACTTAGTTTCCTGGGTGTAATCCTTGCGCTTTGAGTCCGTGCAGTATGGGCAGTTCATGTAAATTGGTACATTTCGATTCAACAAACTGAAGGCATATTTCCCGTCATCTAAACAAATAGATCGAAGATCCGCCGCCACATTTAACATAGAAGCTTCTGGGGCAACATGTTTTTGCTCCTTTAAGGGAGTGGAGACTCGCACAGGGGAATCTATGACATTTCTAGATTTAGACTCGTTCATTTTACTAGACTTATGAAGATAAGTAGTACTATGGAATCCATTTGCCTCCCTACTGCCTTTGGAGCGGCCTTCATTCTTACCAAACTGGGAGACGTTTTCCACTTTGATGTCTGAATTATCAGCAGCTAATAATTCAATTGAATCTTCAGGCAGAGCATAAAAAGGACCCAGATCATTTAGATGATCGGGACTTAGTATAAATCTGTGCCCATAGGGGCACTCATGTTCAAGTCCAATATACAGTGTGACATGCTTCAGAGAAGAACATCCTTTCAATTTTTCTTCACGATTGGTACTTACAGGAACTACATTACTACCTATCTGCAGAAAGGGGTCTCCAGCTATACAGTGACTGACGTTGATTGTAATGCCATTTAATGTTTTATCTACAGCATACGCGTCTGGAGCTTTCTTGTACTCAAGATTATTGGAAGCTTCTTTCACCTTCTCAGCTTCAGTCTCTTTTGTGTTATGATGCTTAATAACCTTTTCAGGACCTGATACAGGTTTTCTCGTTTGCAGAGGAGGAAAAGCTGCACTTGCCCCCATTGATCCAGCAACAACCTCAGAAAAAGGTTTTCTCATTGTTGCGTTTGAGATCCCTCTGCCAGAAGTGATAGCTGGGCCATTAGTTGTAACATTACTTAAAGTGACGCTCTTTTGCATATTAGCTTCAGTCGCTGTTTCTTGGGGAAAATTCTGAGTTTTGACAACCTTTATGTCTTTAGCAGCTGTGGCTTCATTCCCGCTAACGCTACACAATTTATCTGACACAACTTGATCAGGGCGCATCATAAGAGCAACTTCAGCCTTTTTTACACCAATAGAAAAAGTCCAGGTCATAAGGAATTTCTGAGTTCTAGAGAAACCACTTTGGATAAGACCTTCTGTAGGATTATAGTATTTTGCTCCCCCAATACGTACCAAACTCCAGGATAAATGACCTCCAACACTACTATGGGGCAGCTGTAGGGTAGGAAGAAGGTCGTCACACTCTGCAAAAGTATTGAATGAAGCATTAGCTGCTTCAAAATCAAAAGGATCAGGCCGGAGTCGCCTTGAACGGCCACAAGCACACGCATGAAGGAACACATATCCGCTGCAATGTGACGCTGCCTTACTCCCTGAAGGTTTAACATCAGTTTCAAGGTCATGTTGTTTGTGCATGCATGGTTTTCCTGACAGGCTTATTGCATCACAGCGCTGTCTACCAGATTTCCAGATTGACGTACATTCATCATCAAGTTTTTTCTTATAAAGTTGTACAGCAGGTCCTTTGACCATGGAGTTAAAAGATAATAAAGCTCTCTCTAGATTAGCCTTATGCACTGAAGTTGGATAGCAAGAAGGCAAGTCTTTCAAATATATCTCCTTCGCAACAGGAAGGGCCTTTTCACAACACGAAATAGACAACTTGATGTTCAGCCATCTATCAGTCTCCAATAAATTTACTGCAGTTTCTACAGAATCGGTAACTTTTGGAGCATTTCCATCAAGTGTCTGAACATCATCCCGCTGACCCGACTTTGTGCCACTAGTTTCATTTTCACTTAGAGACTTACGTTTCACTGAAAGAATTTCAGAGAGGATAGGCTGACTTGAAGTCAACCAGGTCTCCAAACTTGGTAGATCAGGAACACTTTGCTTTTTAGAAGCAGATGAAGCAGCAGCTGCGGCTGCTGCAACAGCCACCATGCCAGCACCAGAGACTGAACTGCTGGTTGCACTCGAGACCATTGTCCCTCTTCCTCTAAAAATATCAGATTGCCGAAAAATAAACTCTTTCACGGATAAAATGTCTTCTTTATTAGCAGTCTGGCTATTTTTTTCCAGCAATAATGAGTCTGAAGTTGCCTTCCCGTCTAGAATGTCTTCGAGAAGGGCCGTGGCAAAGCGAAGAGATTCACCTTTCTGGTTTGAGAATGCACTTAAAAGAGCTACTACCTTTGATGCATCAAGCAAAAATAAAGGTGCTGAACTTGAGATACTCTTACATCTTGGCACGGTGTGATTAATTTCAGAGTTTGAAAGTCCTCGACACTTCTTAATTGAAATCCGAATTTGGGACTCTAACGATGACTGTAATTTTTTCCTAAAACCACCTTCAGGTTTACTAACCGGGCGTGCCAGTACAACAACTGAAGAAGATGCTTTTGGAGGCAAGCTTGGTCTGACACTATTGTTTGAGCTTGATGACTGATTTGGTGAGGCAGCCTCTGCTTTCTCCCCAGTTCCAGAACTAGGATTGCCATTAGTGAAATCATCAAGAAAGACAAATAAAATCACAGGAGTACACTGTCCCGGCAACAAGGAGGAGAATGAACCTATACCAGACATCAATGTAACAGCTGACGCTCTGCGGTCCAACATTCCAGAGCTTCTATTAGGGGATTGATTGCTAGATGACCCTACTGATGCAGAAGCTCTTGAAGATGAGGAAACATGGGCGCTTGTGCTTGATTGTGCCAGACAATGTGATTTCACAAACGGAGCCATTGCGTGTTTAGCAGCCAGCAATACTTGAAACCTTTTCAAAATCTGTGGGTCAAAATGTGATCCTTCTTGGACATAGACTACAACATGGCAAACCTGCACAACTAGATCCAATAGAATAAGTACATGAAGTAAGGACCCATGTAAACCTCTAAAAAGAGAAGAACTTAAACTCCAGACGAAGTATTCACATAAGAGAAAAAGATGCAAGAATCAAGTTACTTTTGAGAAGCATTAAAACCTATGATTTGGTACAACTATTCATGCATGATTCTATTAGAAATATCATGTAAACAGAAAAAAATCTTACACGTAATTCAAGTACCGGAAATCAGTTGACAAAGACGATTGAAGCAGAAAATCAGTAGGCAAAAGGGAAAACAATAAGTCCATGTCCAGTACTTTTCAGCATCTTAAAAAATAAATAATTGAAATGAAATAAAAACAAGCATCACACTTACTTTACAAGCAACAAACTCCTAGATTTTGACAAAAAAAACGACAGTTTCAAATATCCAAAATTTCCTTGCAAATGTAATACAACCATACAAGATCTAAATGCTCAAACTGAAACACTTCAAAATGAGACAGTTAAACTGTTTTGGCAGCGCTTCACATGATTTACTGGACAATAGAGTTTGTCAGTTTCCACTGAGAACAACATGCCCTGATTGCAAACCATCATTGCTGCACAAAGCCACAAGCAACTAGAGATTCAGTCTGTCACTCAGCAAAAGTTCCACTTTTTCATTCTTCCATCCATAATTTACCTCCGCGTCTGTCATCAATTTCAATTATTGTGATTGCACGCATACTATTTCAACTAGCTGAAGGATCTCAAAGCCGTTTCTGTCTGTCCAGTTTATATAAATGCAAAACCCAGCTCAACAAGACATGGACCCAAAAAATCTTCCACGACAAAAATCTGCACTTCCCCAAACCAACAAACATCATATGATAACTAAACCTTCTCAATGATTTTTAATATTATTAATATGTAAGAATGAATAAGAATGACAAGATTACAGCACACCCCGGTTCCATAAGAGCACCTAATATCACTCTTTGCTTGTCTCCCATGGCATGTGACTTCAGTCAAGGATAACAAGCATTATGAACATAGGAATATGCACGATTTTTCTTTCGATTTTTCTTTCACTTGTAAGACCCTTGATTAGGTGATATTAATCCATTAAGCAGAAGAAACATTCTGCACATCTCATCACTTTTCTGGTTCTATTGTTGATGCTCTTCCGGCAAATCAAATGGCTTCAGACAGAATGGCTCATTCTTGTTTAAGTCAATTAAGTGGTGAAGGAAACCGTTGTACATAATAAGGAGAAGTTGTCTAATTCAGAACATTTTCCAGCAGCATCCATAAAAATGGGAAAACGTGTAGCATGTGTACAAATTCTGAATCTGTGAATAACTTCTGAATATAAAGAGATAATCGAAGAGTGAAACCAAAGAGATTGTAAAACTGAATAATTGATTCAGTTTATCTTCTAACTGTACATCCTATTCTCTTTTATACTATAAGGCTTAACAAAAACAACCACATGTTGCAGAGTACTGCAACGACTACTTCCTATAACGGTAATATTACCGCCAGCTACTTTATCCTTTTACACTATACACTTATACTCATTCCTACATTGTACAAACATATATCTATACATAATAAATCCTATACATTTCTACACTCCTCCTCAAACTTGGAGTATATATTGATATACCCAAGTTTGTTTAATAATGTAAGGAAGATCCGAGTAGTAACTGGTTTGGTGAAGATATCAGCCACTTATTCGTTTGATGAAATATGTTCAATGTTGATAATATTGCCTTCAATCTTCTCCCGTATAAAATGTCTATCCATTTCCACATGCTTTGATTTATCATGTTGTATAGGATTCTCAGCCATATTAATTGCAGAAATGTTATCACAGTAAATTCGGATAAGCATACTTATATTCTGTCCTAGTTCCGTGATGACTCTTTTTATCCAAAGTCCCTCACACAGTCCAAGTGCCAATGCCCGTAACTCTGCCTCTGCACTGCTTCTTGATACTACTGTTTGTTTCTTACTCTTCCAAGTAATCAAATTACCCCATAAGAAAGTACCATATCCTGTGGTAGATCGCATGTCCATTTTAGATCCTGCTCAGTCCGCATCTGTATAGACACGAAGCAGTCTATCCACTATTTTGGAAAAATGTAAACCCTGGCCAGGTGACGCCTTCAAATATCTGAGAATTCTAAGAACAACATTTAAATGTTCACAAGTAGGATTATGCATGAATTGTGAAACAAAACTAACAGCAAAACATATATCAGGTCGTGTATGTGAAATATAAATAAGCTTCCCTACTAGTTGTTGGTATCGCAATTTATTAGTGGGTGTATTATTCCAATCCTTTTTTGGTTTGTACCCAGGTTCAATAGGAGTAACAGCTGGTTTGCATCCCAACATCCTAGTGTCATTTAATAGATCCAAAATATACTTTCTTTGAGAAATACACATAGTATAACCAGTTCTAGCTACTTCCATTCCCAGAAAATATCCTAATCTTCCTAAATCCTTAACTTCAAACTCAACAGATAATTGTTTCTTTATTCTTTCTGTTCCTGCATGATCATTACCAGCAAGTATGATATCATCTACATAAACAATGAGTACAGTAATACAATGAGTACTAGAAAAACGTACAAATAACTTAAAGTTTGTATAAACCCATATTTAATAACTGATGTGGTAGATCTTTTGAACCAAACTCTTGGAGATTGCTTAAGCCCATACAATGATTTTTTAAGCTTGCATACCATATTCTGATTCCTATCATTTTCAAGCCCAGGAGGTATATCCGTATATACTTTCTCATGTAAATCCCCACTTAAAAAAGCATTGTTAATATCTAATTCAAATAATGGCCAACCAAGATTTACTGCAACAGAAAAAATAATACGAATGGTGTTAAGTTTAGCTACTAATGCAAAGGTATCCAGATAATCTACTCCATATGTTTGGGTAAAACCCTTGGCAACTAACCTTGCCTTATTAACGAATTATGGTCCCATTAGTATTATACTTTATAGCAAATACCCATTTACATCCTACATTTTTCATACCAGGTTTACGGGATACTACATCCCACGTTTTATTTTTTATCAATGCTTGCAATTCATTGTCTACTGCCTTTTTCCAGTTTGAACACATAAATGCTTCATTAATATCAGAAGGGATCCATTGTTTGTCTAAACTACATGTAAATGCTTTTAAAGTATCTCCCAATTTATCATATGCCATAAAAGAATAGAGAGGGTGTTTAATACACTCACGGGTTCCTTTTCTCAATGCAATTGGTAAATTATCCATATGATCAGTGTTAGTGTTACCAGAATTCTCTGCAGTGAGCACTTGCAGTCCACCTGTAGTGTTGTTCCTTCTTGTGTAGACCCTTATAATAGGTCATATTTGTCTATTCTCTTCTGCCCTGATGTCTGCTGGCATTGTAGATGTACTGATTTCCTCATTGTACCTGCAACCTGCATTTTCTCCTTGCTGTTTATCAGAATCCAGAGAGTATCAGAATAATAAGGTAATCCAGAGGTTGCAATATCCAAAATACACCAGTAACTCTGCAAGTTCCTTTCTGATGCTGAATTTACTGTATCAGATGTATAATATGCATTATGCTCATCAAAAATTACATTCAGCGATACAGTCATTCTCCTTGTAATAGGGCAGTAGCATTTATACCCCTTCTGAGTGTTTGAGTAACCTAGAAAAATACAACGTACTGTTTTCTTACCTGATTTGGTTCTTAGATGTAGTGGCATATATACATATACTATACAACCAAATTTCTCAAAAGGTAATTCAGAAAATAACTTAGAGTATGGGTATAGTTAGGTTATACACTCTTTAGGAGTACTAAAAGATAACACTCTTGAGGGCATACGGTTTATCAAATAAGTCAGGATGGCTTCTCCCCAATAGTATTTGGGCATTCATAGCAAACATAATAGATCTAGCAACTTCTAAGAGGTGTTTATGTTTCCTCTCAGCAATACCATTTTGCTGAGGGGTATAGACACATGAGGTTTGATCATGTATGCCTAAACTGATCATATACTCCTTTATTTCCTAATCTAGATATGATGCTCCATTATCACTCCTAATTACTTTAATAGTGGTATTAAACTGATTTTGTATGAGACTAATAAAGTTTCTAATTATCTTCCCCCACTTCAGTTTTATTTTTCATCAAATATACACAAGTCAATCTAGTGTGATCATCAACAAATAAAATGAACTATTTGCTCCATTTACAGTTGCCACTCTAGATGGCCCACATACATCTGTATGAACTAAGTTGAATGGAGAACTTGGTTCATACTTTTTTGGTAAGTAACTCACTTTAGTTTGCTTTTTCACACTGCAAATCATTCACATCAACTTTATCAAACAAACTTGCCATTAATTTCTTAAGGTACACAAAATTAGGATGTCCTAACCTGCTATACCATAGCAAAATATTGTCCTTATGTTTGGACTCGAAATCAGAATTGGACTTGAAACTGTAAAGTGACAACAGTGTGTCACTACTCCAGTGTCAGAGTCAATTTTATTACAAAACAACTTCCTATAGTACTTAATAGCATCCAGTACTTGTTCCTTATCTTGTGATTTGCTTATGTAAAACCCTTTTAATTTGTTAGCATTGCCAATCATCTTCAATGTAGTTCTCTACAGAAGCCAACATGAAGAGAATGAGAATAATGCTAAACAGTTATTGCCACTTGTTAGTTTCCTTATTGAAATCAGATGAAAATTTAACTTTGGTACAAACAGAACATCATTCAATACTATAGTGGGTGTGAGATATACAGTCCCCATTCCAAACACTTGAAGATTACCCCCATTCGCAATTTTAACATTTTTAGGATGTGGAAATGATCTGTATGCATTTAAGCTAGAGAAATCAAAGCTCCCTTTGATGGTCCCCAGTTTGGGGAAAACCGAGGATTCTGCCCCTGGCTGGAACTCCATGTGTTTTGCATGCGAGGTTGGAATCCTTGAGAATGATAAGGATGTTGTGTCGGTCTAGGTCCTTGGTTTGATTGTTGGAATTGTCCTTGGTTCTGTTGAAACTGCTTTAATCTCTGTAGCTTAAAACATTCCTCGACTTTATGTCCAGGTTTCTTACAGTACTTACTCTGAAGTTTAGATTTGGTATTCCCACCTCTATAGTTTCGTTTAACAGTATATCCAGTGGGCTCAGAAGTTTGAGAAGGAAATGATGAAGGGTATCCTATGGTAGATGACACGAGGGCTGAGACTTCTAGTGGGTTATTTGACCCCATCATTACTTTCATCCGGCTCTCCTCATGTCTAATCTCAGAAAACACCGTATTGAGACTAGGAAGAGGTTTTGTTCCAAGGATCCTGCTTCTAACTAAATCAAGATCCTTATTGAGACCATTCAAAAACCTGAAGACTCTTTTTGTTTCTATGAACTGTCTAAATAACCTCTCATCTTCAGGAGATATTCATGCAATAGACTCAAAGATATCCACTTGCTGCCAGAGCTTTGTTAGTTGAGAATAATACGTACTAACAGTGCTATCCCCCTGACGTATGTCCTGTATCTTAGCCTCTAACTCATAAATCTCTGCTATGTTATCTTTTTTTTAGTAGAGTTCTCGGGCTGCTCTCCAGATTTCTGCAGCCGTAGTATAAAGCATGAAATTATCACCAACTTCTGGAACCATGGAACTAATTAGCCAGGACATCAGCATAGAGTTCTCAGATCTCCATTGTTTGAATCTGGGATCCGTAGGAGTGGGAATTGTAATATCCCCATACAGGTACTCATCTTTCCCACGGCCCACAACAAACATCTCCACTGCTTTGCTCCAAGATAGATAAGTTAGGCAATTAAGTTTGTGGTTAGTAATCATAATTGCATTGCTATCAATAGAACTAGGTAGGGTAGATAGTGGTAGATTGGTTGCATGTCCCAGTTGAGGGTTAACTGTTGAAGTTTCCGTAAATTCTGTAGGTTCAGCATGAGAATGAAAAAAAATAAGGTGTTTACTGGGTTTATGAAGCAAAGGGAGCAAATTCAGACGAATTGAGGAAGAAGAACTTGCTCTGCTAGATAAAGGAGAGGATTTTGTCTCACGAAATGATTTAGAAAAGATGGGTTTGACAAGTTGGAGGCAACTTTCGGCTGAAACAGACTGTTTGCGTATTGAGGTACAACTTAGATAGTACAAAGAAATAAGTGGAATACACGTGGTGTCTTTTGCGAGAAAAATTTGCATGCAAGTGGAATCCACGTGTGATGTTGCACGTAAAAGATCTGTCCGTGTGATGAATATAAAATTTCGGAAAAAAACTTCGAGAAATTTCGAGGAAAAACACGAAAAACCAGATGAGAAAAAACTTAATTAATCTGGGTCCACGTGTTAAATTCCTATTGGCAGTAGATAAATATCATAATTTGCTTCTCCTTCTTCTTCCTTCGATTTTGCTTTCTCAGATTTACCTTCTGAGAAACCTCTCAGTTAATACTCAGAAACAATCAATAGCAAATGTTCTTTGCATAAGAAAACTGAGATTCAAAGCACTTGTTATAGTGCAGAGTATAAGTAATAGCATTCAAGTAACAGAGGAAGAAGAATTCAAGTAACTGAGGAAGAAGATCAGCAGAAGCTGAATAGAATACTCCTCCTTAACTTGAGAGATTTAAAGAGCTCTCATACTATGTACAAATTCTGAATCTGTGAATAACTTCTGAATATAAAGAGATAATCGAAGAGTGAAACCAAAGAGATTGTAAAACTGAACAATTGATTCAGTTTATCTTCTAACTGTACATCCTATTCTCTTTTATACTATAAGGCTTAACAAAAACAACTACATGTTGCAGAGTACTGCAACGGCTACTTCCTATAACGGTAATATTACCGTCAGCTACTTTAACCTTTTACACTGTACACTTCTACTCATTCCTACATTGTACAAAATATATATATACATAATAAATCCTATACATTTCTACAGCATGTCCTAGGACGTCAGATGGTTGTTCGGGAAGCCCACACTCCCATTCTTGGGCATCAAGACTCGTCAACAAGTA
Organism: Eustoma russellianum; assembly: GCA_036186865.1. NCBI lineage: Eukaryota > Viridiplantae > Streptophyta > Magnoliopsida > Gentianales > Gentianaceae > Eustoma > Eustoma russellianum. Next base: position 10,217,640 of record AP025055.1, on the reverse strand, counting down.
TGGGAGCCCAACTGAGACTAGGTAAATCTTGTGCACTGATCATTTTGTTGCATATGTACTTGGCCTTAAGACATGACCTAAGCAAAGGATATGTCTTCTCATCCACTGGTGAGATACTTTTTACATTAATTTTTTTTATCTGGCCTTTAAAAAAGACTACTTGATAAAAATAAACTAAGTTTGATAATAAATTAATTAATATAGCCGCCCATATGAGAACTCACTAAATTCTTATGCACAAATTCAAAAAAACAAAAGGCATAAACGGCCATGCTTTCCAATTTAATTGAAGTACACCTTATGGGATGTGTACATCCGACTATCTCTTATACTCGCCTAGCAATGGGGTAATGTTGTTGTTGATGCCTATTGCAGTAAGTTTGTGCACGTTCAATGACGAGTACAAAACAAAAGAAGTCTTTTTTTCTCTTCTGAAAGATGAAGATACCAAGAAAAGGATAATTAAAACTCAACGGGCAGAATTCCATGTTCTGAATTCTTAGCATCAAGCCTCTTCAAGTTAAAATCACATTACTAAAAAAAAATGATCCAAATCCATATGGATCAAGTACTTCATTCATTTATTAGCCAAGTCGTATGCCAACTCCAATATTCTGACAATCTTTTGTCTCTCTTCCTTACTATTTGTCTATTCTTCACGGCTCGTTACTTTGGAGATATGATGAAAAGTATGAGGTACGATACCCATGCAATGGCAAGACTCCTTTTCGAGGAAACTAAAATCCCCTAGAGGCGTTGATCTCCAAGACAATGCAAATGGAAATATAACCTGCAATTGTAATTATTGTTTTTATCTGACTGACCAAGTGTAACCCATTTTAAAACCCTTTCCAACTCCAGATATATTCCAGAAAGTAGCTGAAAGTTATGACCCACTAACTAGTTTTCAACCCAATCACAGAATTAAGAAACCATAGTTTTCTGAGAACCCTTCGAAATCATATCAAATAGTATTCGTATTCTAGGAATTTATTCCACAGACTACAGATATGCTAATACATTTTTCGTTACCACATTTCTAACACATTTTATTCCACAGAGTACATATAAGCTAACACATTTTTCATTACCATATTTCTACTATGCTATTATCATCTTCATGAAAGATCTTGAAAGCAAACATAAGACTTGAAAACTCGAGGACATGCACTGGTGTCTATGAGTAAGACAGAACTTAACATACCAAAAATCATATGGACACAAAAATGACGTTGCCAGAGCACTTCTCTGCCATTATGCCGTATTTTCTGCCATCTTCTAGCCAATGCTCTTAATTCCTTTTTTTGTAAGTAGTCTTATCGTCATATATTACTAAGCATATCACTACGGATTTTAAAAAAAATATTGCTTCTTTTCGTTCCATGTGTATATTGTAGGGGGTGGAGGAGTGGGGATACGCAAATTAGGCGAACATGAATCCTTCGGAAGCATTGGATACTGCTACGCAAGTATTCAGAAAAAAGATAGTCCAAAAGCCAAAAAGCAACTAACAGAAAACTCACAGAGAACATAAAAAGCAATCCTTGAAGATCGCCAAATTCGTAGTCCTCCATAGCTGAATCGAAGGCCATTTCAGAATCCAAAGAAGCTTCCACTACAGTAGACGAAGTCGAAGAGAACTGCAGATACAAAATGCTCTTCTCCTCTTCATAGTAATAACTAATACTCCGACGCTTAAACCACTCTTGAATCTCCTCATTCAATGCGTCCGTCTTCCCAGATAGAAAAGGGGTGTCCAAATTCCCCGAGCCGAACACATTGTCGTCAATTATTCGGTTAATAATTTGGGTTACATCCTCATGCCGTTTGCCAATAAAACCCACCACAACGACGCCACCGTCGCCGCCGCCTCTCCCAGATAGTTGAGGTGGGGCGTGAGAGGTTACCGGAGCGGTTGGCCGCGGAGAAGGGGGTGGTCGCGTTAGGACTCGCATAGATTGGGAACTCCGATTTTGAGAATCCATTGAAGTCTTTTCCACTTTCCTTCAATTCATCTTTGTCAAAATATCTGGCTGCAAGGTTTTCTGCAGACCGCCAGAGTCGCATAAAACGGAGATGTCGACATAGACTTAGGCAGATGATGTTATGAATATTATAAATTATGCATATCCAAATATATTCTTGAGAAGAAAGGTTATATCAATTTAGGCTTAGAGAACAACAAAAAAATAGGTAATCGATTTAATTTATCATCATTGCCAAAGTCCTATAAATAAGACATTATGTTGGACATATTTAATATACTTTTTAATATTGAAGAATACATCCTTATTATCTACTTTTTTCCTCTTATTATCTACTTCTTTCCTTTTTTTTGTTGTCTTCCATATTTTCTATATATCATTACTTGAATTTATAATATCTTATCAGCACAATTGTTCTAAGAAAAGTACAACAAAGCAAGAAAAGTGTTAGAGACACAATAGAAAAAAGAAAGCAATATTGAATTTTCAGAGGTATTGGACAGTTTTGCGCAGGTCCAGAAGAATTGCATTTGACAAGTCGTCCACCGTTTAACCATCACCAAATTTTGACGGATTGTTCCTACCAAATAGAAGTACGTTTTGAACGATGAAGATTTATCTTTGAGACCTATAGGTTGGGCTAATTGTTGCGTTTCTAAAACAATTTTTTCTACCGGAAAAATTTTTCAAGTTTATGTTTTGTTCCTCTTTTGCATTTTTATTATTAGACACTTCTATCTTATATTAGAAATACTCATACAAGATATAATCTAGCATGCAGATTTAGTTTGAAGCTAGAAAAAAAATAATACGTGGCTTGAAGCCCTGAGCATAAACAGTTAGTATGCTCGAAGCATAAATAGTTGACATGCCAAAAGCATGAATAATTGACATGCATGAAGCATAAATAGTTGAAATACCCGAAGCATATAATATAGACTCAAAATTGTAGTTTTCAGAGTCTATAATTTTCAGAGATATTATTTGTGTATACTCAGTTTCATGGCAAACATCACAAATCTGGAGTTCGTGCCCTTGACATTACAGAAAGAAATTACATATCATAGGTCCTCGATGCCGAGATTCATTTGAAAGATAGGAATCAAGGACATAGTTGAGGCAAGCAAACAAGATAACGCAAAGGTCATGATATTCATTTGTCATCACCTCCATGACAGGCTGAAAATCGAGTATTTTGGAGAAAAAGATCCATATGCGTTATGAAAAAATTTGGAGGAAATATATGATCATCAGAAAAGTATTATCCTTTCAAAGGCTTGATATAATGGGTTGCACCTGAGGTTGCAAGATTATAAGACATTAAATGAGTATAACTCTGCGATGTTCTCTATAGTCTCACAGTTAAGATTATGTGGAGACAATGTTACCGATGCTGATATATTAGAAAAAACATTCACCACTTTCCATGCATCTAACATGCTCGTGCAGCAGCAATATAAGGAAATAAAGTTTAAAAAGTATTCTCAGCTGATTTCATGTCTGCTAGTTGCCGAACAAAACATTGAACTTTTAATGAAAAACCAAAATTCTCACCAACCAGATCACAACCATTCCCTGAAGCGAATATAAGTCATTATAATAATCGATGTGGTGGAGGTCATAGTCGTGGCCGTGGTCGTATTAGAGGTCGTGGCTGTGGTAAAAATTTTGCACCATACCACCTAAAGTAGAAAAACAATAAAAAGCTACAAGAAAATACAAATGCTATAAAAAAATTGTCCACCTGCTAAGAACCACGAAGAGACTTGTTATCAATGTAGAGCTCAATGGCATTGGTCTCGTACTTGCCGCTCTCTAAAGCATTTGGTTGAACTTTATCAAGCATCCCAGAAGGATAAAGGCAAGGGGGAAAACAAGTTCATTTTTGCAGACTTCGGTAGCATAATAGATGATGGTAAATGAATTCAAGGGATTTTACTCATTTCGATATTGAGGATTTTCTTACAGAGCCAAACATGAACGGCAATGAGATCCAGTTTGTGAATGACAATGATCAAGAATGAGTAAGAAAATTGTTTTGATAAATTTCATGTTTTATAAGAATTGCTATAAATAAGTTTTGATTTCGTTTATTATGTGATATCATGCACTTTTGTTAAAATTTGCAATACTATATTTGCTTAAGTAAAATTGTTTGGAATTGTTCTGTCTATTTTCTCTGTATATTTTCCAATTCACGTTTACATCATAACTTGAAAAACAATTTCAAAAATTCTAATTGACGTGTGAAGAGTTTTTCATAAAGAAACACAATTCACTATTTTTGACTTGATCATGTCAAATTAAATTTAATAATGAAAATTATACATGTTATGCTAGATATTTATTCAAGATGAATGGTGGAGACATATGTCTGGTTGACAGTGGAACGACACACATAATTCTTCATGATCGAAAATATTTTTCGACGTTATAATTGGCAAAAGCAAATGTTTGTACAATTTCTGGTACTACAACATTGATTGAGAGTTTCGGAATAGCAACCATTATATTGCCGGTGGTACAGATATCTTGGTTAATACGAAATTATTTTCTACCTAGTCGAAACGAAACTTATTGAGTTTCAAGGATATACATCTCAATGGTTTTTATATTGGAACCATGAAAGAGGAGAATATAGAATTTTTATGTATTACATACAGTGATTCAGGCCAGAAGATTGTTAAAGAAAAATTCTCAATTTTCTCATCTGGATTGTATTATGCGACTATAGATCCAATAGAATCTAATATTATGATGAATGAGAAGTTCAATGATCCAAAACTATTTATGTTACGGCATAATCGACTTGGTCACCCCGGTTCGGTAATGATGCGTAGAATTATACAAAACTCACATGGAGACTCTTTAGAGAACCAGAAGGTTCTTTTACTTCGTGATTACATGTGTGTCGCTTGTTCAGGAGAGAAACTAATCAAGAGGCCATCTCCGATGAAGGTTTCGTGTTGAATCCTCTACATTTTTACAACGAATACAAGCAGACATTTGTGGACTTATTGATCCCCCTTGTGACCATTTTATTATTTTATGGTCTTGTTAGATGCCTCCTCGAGATGGTCTCGTATGAGTTTGCTCTCAGAGAATATTAGCTTTTGCCAAGTTTCTTGCCCAGATTATATTTTTAGGAGCATAATTTCTCGATTATCCGATTAAATCTATTCGTCCTAATAATACCGGTGAATTTACTTCTCAAGATTTTAATGATTCTTGCATGTCGATTAGGATCGTTGTTAGGCATTCAGCAGCACATGTGCACACTCAAAATGGCCTAGTAGAGTCATTTATCAAACGTTTACAACTGATTGCTCGACCTATGATTTTGAGGTCAAATTTACCAACATCAGCATAGGGACATGCAATTCCGCATGCATCTGCATTGGTCTGGCTTAGACCCAGTTCATTTCAACCATACTCGCCATTGCAGATGGTATCTGGCAAGCAGCCTGATATTTCATATTTAAAGATTTTTGGTTGTGCAATTTATGTTCCAATTGCCCCATCACAGCGGACAAAACTAGGTCCTCAAAGACGTTTAGGAATATATGTGGGTTTTTATTTTCCTCCTATTATGAGATATATTGAGCCCCTGATAGACGATTTATTTAAGACAAGATATGTCGATTGCCATTTTGATGATCAAGTTTTCCTACCGTTAGCAGGAGAGAAAGTACCGTTTCGTGAAGAACGGCATGAAATTACATGGAATATTCCTTCACTTTCTCATCTTGACCCACGAACAAATTAATGCTAGCAAGAAGTAAGAAAAATAATCTATTAATAGAATATTGCAAATCAGTTGCATGGCACATTTACTGATAGGAAAAAAGGTAACAAAATCCCACGTACCGGTGATGAATACACCTATTCGGCTGATGTCTCTGAAAGACATAATGATGGTATATCAAAATTCTGAAGCGTGGACGTCCGGTAAGTGCAATAGATTAGAATTCTCGAAAAAGAAGGTACAAGTTAATACTCCAGAAAAGAAAAAAAGTTCATAACTTGAAACCGCTATATAAATAGAAACTGATCAGTCTAAAATTGATGAACAAGTTGCTCCTGAAGAAGTAAGTGAACAAAATTTTGAAGATATCCCTTTGAATTATTTAAGTACAGGAGGAAATTAGGATAGACAAAAAGCTTATTATTGATTATATTATTGCTTATGCGATTGCATGCGAAATTCTGAATGGGGATCCTGAACCGAGGTCCATTGAAGAATGTCAAAACATAAATGATTGGCCAAAATAGAAAGATGCAATCCAAGCATAACTAAAATCGTTAGGAAGTCGCAAAGTATTTGGACCGTAATCCAAACTCCAGAAGGGATAAAACCTATTAGATATAAATAGGTTTTTGTACCAAAACGCAACGAAAAATGAGGTTGTGCGATACAAGACACGTCTTGTTGCGTAAGATTTTTCACAAAGACCTGGGCTTGATTATGATGTAACATATTCCTAGTTAATTGATGACATAACATTACCATATATAATAAGCCTAGCAGTCACTAAAAACTTTGATATGCAGTTAATCGATGTGGTTATCCATACTTACATGGATCATTAGATAAAAATATTTTTATGAAAACCTCAGAAGGATTTAAATTTCCTGAATCATATAATCAAAGGACACATGGATTATACTCAATCAAATTACAAAGGTCCTAATTAAAATAATCTGACAGGATGTGTTATAAGCGTCTTAGTGAGTATCTTGTTAAAGAAGGATATATATGTTGAGAAATATGTTTGGATAATTTTCAAGGTCATGATTTTAAGTGGTGAATGCATAAAAATGTCACACGTAGTGTTAAATGATTAGAAGTTGAAAAAGTGAAGAAAAATGACATCGATATCTCAGGTTGTTGCACTTCAATCGATCGATGTACTTCGATCCATCACATCCATGTAAGGCAGAGAAAATTCAAGACCTTACTGTGAGACATCGATCTCTAAGCCTGAGACACATCGATCAATCGATGTACATCGAACCCTCATTTCGATCGATTGACGTAGGTTAGAGACAAACTCTGAAACTCATTATGAGACATCGATCTCTGAAGCTGAGGCACTTCGATCAATCGATGTCTAGGATGTAGGACCTGCAAGGCACCACTAGAAGGGGGGGTTGAATAGTGGGTGCGGAAATTTTGGTTTTTAAAATGTTTTTATCCAAAAACCCAACTTCTGAAATCAGTTTCGGTTTTCAGACCCTGTTTTGCAACGTTTGAAAAACTAGGTTACAGGCCTTCAAAAATTCTGAAATTTGGAGAGATTGTAATCTCAGATGTTTTGAGTATCTCTTAAAAATTTCAGATCAAAATTCAACCTTTAACCCTTTGAACAATCATTTGTGGTCAGATTGCGCAAATCTGCCAGAAACGGTAGTCTGACTTGAAAATTTTATTCCGAATAAACCGTGGCTCCAAATGGTCTTAAAATTTAATGACAAACCCTTACTATAGTATTTAATTGGGTTGAAACAGTTTTGAAAAATTCCTTTGGGAAGTATGTCAAATACGTTCAAGTTCTCAACCTTTGCAAGTCTGAAAATCAGATTGCACTAGTCTCACAACTATTGACGTTTGAATGACTTATACTTGTCCAAAAGGGTTAAAACTTGCGCCAAATGAAACTTAAGACGTGTGGCTGTGTTTCTGGAAAGTTTTGTGATTTTTGAAATTCGTTTGTTATTTTTACTACTGCAATGAAAATGATACACAGTGCTGGAAACTGAAAGTAAAATGCTGAAAGTAATAACACCAAGAATTTTATACTGGTTTGGTTAACACAACCTACTCCAGTCTTCGAGGACACCTTCCTCGATTATCACTAATCACAAAAATAACACCTTACCACAAAGGGTTGCTGGAGTTACACACTAAATCCAACCCTTTACAAACGATACAAGCAATCACATCTTTCACGAACACCAACACCGAACGAATGAAGGATTGATCATACTTTGATCAACCTTTTACAACAATGAGCGTGTATGGTGGTCTATACAAAACCTATTCAATATATTTGAATATAAGAACAATAGGCTTGAGAGAGAAGACGAGAGAAAGGTAGAAGAAGAAAGTAGAAGACGCTTTTTGCACTTGTGAGATTATGAGAGTTGTCTTATCTTGGTTTGCTCTCTTCTCTTCTTTTTAATTCAAGAATGGCGCCCCATTAGGGCATCTCTTCACCTTGGAAATGCTCTTTTAAATCCTTGGAAGGATGCCTTTTGTGGATATGACACCATCTTGCTCACTTGGCACAACATGATTGAATGGATGACTTGGCTTTGCTTACTTGGCACTTTATGATTGGTCCAACCTTGTCACCATTTAGCATGCTGTAAAAATCTGAGATTAACTTGAAAAACATGTGCCAAAAAGAATTCAAAACACTACCAAATAATCACCATTCAATCCCTTCAATTTTGAGATGCAAATTAAGGACAAAGGAATAGTAAATTCGGCCACTATTCACATGTGCTGAAAATTTTCAGCATGTGTTGTATTTTTGAAATCTTTCCTTGTGTGTTGCCCTCTTCAAAGTCACCCATCATGTGTGGCTTATTTTTCACCAATTAAAGTGCCAAATAAGCTCTATCTAGGCTCCAACAAAGCTGAAAATGGTGTGTGAAATTCCTGCACATGTGCTGAATTTTCTTTTGATAAACTTTTTCAAATAATGCACAATATTTACACATATATGGTAAATTCCAATCAGCCCTAATTTGAATATTCTATGTCATGCCAAAAACATTCCATGTGTTATGTTTGTAGAAAACCGAATTTTCGACTTTTGTCGATTACGCGATTTTTCTCCGATTAAATTCAAACTTTTTACACATGTTATATATATTATGTCACACATAATATACATAAAATAACTTGAATATTCAGCTCTAATGGCTGATTAAAAGTGTCGCCCCATGTGACAAAAATATTGAATTTGAAATCTCCACAATTTGGCCTTAATTGGGGGTGATTTGTGTGTGCCAACATAGAATGATTTTATGGCTGAATATACCATGTAAGCCACGAAATTTGTGGCCATTTTTGAAGTGTAGGGGCTGGCCATCTATATATGGCAAGTACGTGACACGTTAGCAAAGTTTCGGTAGTCAACCGATACGACAATTTTCGGTTTAAAACCTTGTAACATGTCGTAATAATTTTGTCATCACCATGACTTATATCATATGATATAAGACCTGAATATACTCATAAATATGAGGTAAGTATGGTGGTGTGACGTTGACGTACATTCAAAAAATATATAACGTGTCGGTAGTACGTTGGAATATATGTGTATAGTGCCTTTTAAAATAATCTGAATATATATATATATATATATATTAAAAACGTGTGATTAAGGGTAGAAGGAGACTTTCCATTTCCATGTTTGTTGCCTTTATACCTTCTCCAAATATTTCTCCATTTAATAAACTACTTAGTTCATTTAACTAAGTACTTCACTTAATGAACTAGTTTAGTTCATTAATGGTGGCACTTGAAAATAGTTCGAACACAACAAATGTTTGCCATTTGATGTAAGCTTTAAAGCTTCATGACTTGTTAGTACTGCAACATTATATATAAAGTATATACGGCAGGTTTGTCGTAAAAACGTGTCAAGTCATACAATGTGTCATGTATTTCTTTAGCACACGTTATTTAAATCATGCATTTTGTGAATCACTCAAACCCCTTTTTCTCAACAATCTCCCCTTTTTGATGATTTACAAAATAATCTAAGTTCATGATTTAAATTTAGTCGCTCCCCCTCCAATCGTGCACTCTCCCTCTTGATTTGTGATATCTACACCTTACCACAAAGGGTTGCTGGAGTTACACACCAACTCCAACCCTTTACAAACGATACAAGCAATCACACCTTTCACGAACACCACCACCGAATGAATAAAGGATTAATCACACCTTGATCAACCTTTTACAACAATGAGCATGTATGGTGGTCTATACAAAGCCTATTCAATATATTTGAATATAAGAACAATAGGCTTGAGAGAGAAGAAGAGAGAAAGGTAGAAGAAGAAAGTAGAAGACGTTTTTTGCACTTGTGAGATTATGAGAGTTGTCTTATCTTGGTTTGCTCTTTTCTCTTCTTTTTAATTCAAGAGTGGCGCCCCTTTAGAGCATCTCTTCACCTTGGAAATTCTCTTTTAAATCATTGGAAGAATGCCTTGTGTAGATATGACACCATCTTGCTCACTTGGCACTACATGATTGGATGGATGACTTGGCTTTGCTTAATTGACACTTCATGATTGGTCCAACCTTGTCACCATTTAATGTGCTGTAAAAATCTGAGATTAACTTGAAAAACATGTGCCAAAAAGAATTCAAAACACTACCAAATAATCACCATTCAATCCCTTCAATTTTGGGATGCAAATTAAGGACAAAAGAATAGTAAATTCGGCCACTATACACATGTGCTGAAAATTTTCATCATGTGTTGTATTTTTGAAATCTTTCCTTGTGTGTTGCCCTCTTCAAAGTCATCCATCATGTGTGGCTTATTTTCCATCAATTAAAGTGACAAATAAGCTCCATCTAGGCTCCAACAAAGCTGAAAATGGTGTGTGAAATTCCTGCACATGTGCTGAATTTTCTTTTGGTAAACTTTGTCAAATAATGCACAATATTTACACATATATGGTAAATTCCAATCAACCCTAATTTGAATATACTAGAACACTTTAATATGTCTTGAATATGTAAAAAGTGTCTAGATACATGTTACATGTCATGCCAAAAACATTCCATGTGTTATGTTCGTAGAAAACCGAATTTTCGACTTTTGTCGATTATGCGATTTTCTCCGATTAAATTCAAACTTTTTGCACATGTTATATATATTATGTCACACATAATATACATAAAATAACTTGAATATTCAGCTCTAATGGCTGATTAAAAGTGGCGCCCCATGTGACAAAAATATTGAATTTGAAATCTCCACAATTTGGCCTTAATTGGGGGTGATTTATGTGTGCCAACATGGAATGATTTTATGGCTGAATATACCATGTAAGCCACGAAATTTGTGGCTATTTTTGAAGTGTAGGGGCTGGCCATCTATATATGGCAAGTACGTGACACGTTAGCGAAGTTTCGGCAGTCAACCAATACGACAATTTTTGGTTTAGAACCTTGTAACGTGTTGTAATAATTTTGTCATCACCATGACTTATATCATATGATATAAGACCTGAATATACTCATAAATATGAGGTAAGTATGGTGGTGTGACGTTGACGTACGTTCGAAAAATATATAACGTGTCGGTAGTACGTTGGAATATATGTGTATAGTGCCTTTTAAAAAAATCTGAATATATATATATTTTTTTAATGAAGCAAATTTATTATTGAAATTCCTCACTTATGGCGGAGGGAAACCATATTACATCAAAGGTAATGTCATCATATGAAAATAATGAATGAAGGATAGCTAGTATGCGAATCCGCCAATCATATATGATATGCCGCATTAAAACCTTGTCAAGTAAAACCACCTTTGTGGATAAAACCTTGACGAAGGAAAAGGCGTACATATTTATATGATTAGTCGGTGAAAAACAAAAAGTGTACAAATATATAGAAATAAGTGATGGTGAGCTACGCCGAGTTTGGCCGAAGAGACGCATGATGTTGTAGCAGCTTGATTGAAAATGTATTGAATTCGCTGATGGCCATTGACAGAGATGAAGACCTCGTGCAACATGCAAAAAACCTATGTAAGGACAGCTCCAAGAAAAAATCATAACCATAACATGAGGTAGGAAGGAAAGCCATACCCGCGTTGCCCGTAGCCAGATAACCACGGGCAACCACCAAATACGAGTGCCATATCGTCCATGCCAAGGCAAATCCCATGGACGTGATTGCAAGACATGCAGCATCACATAGAAGCAGGGAACGTCATCCAAAAGTAAGATATAAGAATCTCTCATATGTATAAAACAACATAAAAAGCATAGAGCAACAAAGACATACCAAGGCTGCCTATGCCAATTAAGAGCATAGGCAACCCGCAATAGTGATGGCGGAATCATTGCAATATCATATCTGAAAAACTGGAAGAGTAGCATCCATGCTAAAACTCCACGCACCTCACTTGGAAGAGCAGAAAGTGATATGTATGTTTTCATTCCTGATATGTGGAGACCATAGCGCGCTAACAAATGTGCTGCAGAGTTTGCCTCATGCGGACAATAGCAGACTGTAGATGAATTAATACTAAGTAACTCAATGGTTCGCTGCACATCACTGAAGCACGATCCCTGATATTGTAAAGGGTTAGATAGCATATGAAGTAACATGCGGCAATCCGTTTCAACATGCAATGCATCATAAGTGACTGCGTAATATAAAAGAGAGAAAAGCAAGGCCTGCAGCTCTGCCCTGGCGGGAGTAACATGTGGAAGGGCGAAACAAATGGCAGATACAAAATGACCAGCGTCATCCCGGAGTACTGCACCAGCTGCCGCACCATGGCGACCTACCGTAGCATCCAAATTAACTTTCATTCGGCCAGAAGGAGGTAATTTCCATTTGATCAATCTGTGCCGACGTACCCGTAAACGAGGAGAGAAACCGCAGTCTATAATGTTGGGAATAGACTCCACAAATTTTTGGTCTTGTACTGAAGCACACCAAGTATATATATGTGTACGGACACGATCAAATAAACGAGTATATGAGAAAATATTGTCTCCAAATCGGATAGACATATACTCCTTCCAAATCACCCAGAGAACCAATGATGGAACCACAGCCCAAAGATGTCCCCTCATAGAAGATGTTGATGCTTTCCGCCACCAACATATCAAGTAGGCAGTAATGGTTGATTGTCGTGGTAAAGGAGCTGAAAAGATAATTGCTATCTCATTCCACAATGATTTAATTTCCTTGCATTGTAAGAACATGTGATCCTTAGTGTCCGATTGACTCAAACAGAAAACACATTGTGAAGGGTAGATAGTCTGCCATGCCTGAAGGTTGTTCGAGATAGGCAAAGACCCCGACCAAAGACGCCATAAAAACACTCTTGCTCCTATCGGGGAAGAGGCCCACCATATAAACTTTGAAAATTGCATATTGGGATCATTATGATGGTGCAGTAGGTAAGCCGTTTTAATAGTATATGTGCCAGTTGGATTCGAATCCCAGCTGATGCCATCGGGAGATTTAGTGACCTGCGTACTCATGTATGCATGAACATGACAAAGCCTTTTCCACACTGCTGAGTCATAGATATGTGCAGACACAGTCAACCACTGTCCATATTTTGCACGACAATATGTGGCCCATAAGGGGTTTGATGTGTGATATTTCCACCAAAGCTGTCCATCATACGCTTGCTGAAGGTAGTCCAAATTTCGGATACCAAGGCCTCCATTATCAATGGGACGGCAGACCATATGCCAAGAGGTCCAATTATGGCGACCATTCCATAAAAAATTTGCCATATTCCTATTCAGTGTATTGATTACGCTTTTAGGCAACCGTGAGATTGCAATGAGATGAGTTGGAATCGATGATAAGACATGTTTGACTAACGCTAATCTACCTGCCATGGACAGCAATTTGGATGACCAAGCATTGAGTCGGATGTCAAAGTGGTTAAGTAAGGAAGTGCAGTAGGATGCACGATTAACACCTTTATACAAGTATGACCTAAGATATTTTATGGGAAGCCCAACCAAACGCATGCCAAGCAGCCGAGCTAACTGCGGTCCAGCCACATATTTTCCCACAATCAGCTGACTCTTGTTAAAATTAATTAATTGACCCGTGGCTGCTTGATATGTATCTAGGAACTGTTGAAAATGCCTTATATTTGTAAGCTTGCCATTAAGGAAAACAAGCAAATCATCCGCAAAACCCAAATGCGAAACTTGTGGGGCCCGGCCCACATTAAAGCCAAGTAATTCACCAGAGGCTATTAAGGAATTAAGTCCGCGAGAAAATCCTTCAGAGGCCAAGATAAACAATAAAGGCGATAGGGGATCACTTTGTTTTACCCCTCGGGTAATCGGAAAGAAGCCCACAGGTTTCCCATTGATAAGTATAGAGCACCTTGTTGCTGCCAAGTTATTTAATATAATCCTGATTATCTTTGCATCAAATCCAAACTTATGTAGGAGCTGCCGAAGATAACCCCAATCAACACGATCAAACGCCTTTGCCATGTCAAGTTTTATCATTACTTGGCCTCCATGCACCCGTTTGTCAATCAGATGAACCAGCTCTTGGGCTAGTAAAATCTGTTCAGTGATATCACGGCCCTTTAAAAAACCCGCCTGCTCTTTCGAAATCAGATTTGGTAATATGTCTGAGAGTCTAGAAGCTAACAATCGTGTAATAATCTTGGCAATAAAGTTAGTTAAACATATTGGTCTATAATCAGAGAATGTTTGTGGATTCACAACTTTAGGAATAAGCGTGATAAGAGACGCCGCCAATCGATTTGGAGGCGGAATACCCAGGAAGAATTCATGGACTGCTTTATGCACATCAAATTTAATTACATGCCAAAACTTGCGATAGAAGGAACCGGGAAAGCCATCCGGACCAGCTGCACTTGTTGGACTTAGTGTCCATACTGCTTGTTGTACTTCTTGTATGTCTAGAATGGTCAATAGCGACACATTATCTGCAGCAGTTAGTATTGGTGGTATATAGTGAAGTAAGTCAGAAGTGTTGTGTAATGGCTCTGCCGCAAATAACTCCTGATAGAAACAAAGAGCTTCTTGCTCTATCTCCTCTGATGTTTGACACTCAATACCATTAGGACTGAAAATTCGAGTGATACGTTGCCTCCTCCTCTTGTCTTTAACTATTTGATGAAAATATCGAGTGTTGATGTCCCCCTCTTTCATCCACTTGACATTGGCTTTCTGCTGCCAAAATAGCATTACCCGATGTTGTTTTTGTGTCAAAAGTGCCATCTTCTGATGATATAACTCACGGTTTTCTGCAGTAGGATTGGCATCATATTCTTTTTCACAGCAGATAACTTCAGCTTCCGCAACTGCAACAGCATCAAAAACATTGCCAAACACGTCTTTATTCCATTGTTGGAGATGATGTTTGAGCTGCCTCAACTTTGCATAATAGCCTCGCATACCCCCAACGGTTTCACAAGATTGCCAACAGTGAGCTACTAATTTTTCAAAATCCGCATGTGAAGTCCAGACGTCTAGGTATCTAAAGGATGCAGTGGAGCTTGAGCCTTCGACTAATGCCTGAAGATAGATTGGGCAGTGATCCGATGTAGTGCGACTAAGGTGTTGATATGAAACCGTGTGAAAAAGCTCAAAAAAATCCGGAGAACAAAGATACCTATCCAGCCTAGGCCATACTTTTCCCAGCCCACGCCCATCACTCCATGTAAAAGGAGATCCTTGATAATTAATGGCTTGTAAAGAGCATGCAGAAACACAATCATTAAAATCTTGCAGAGATCGCAGAGAGGGCACTGATCTACCTTTGTGTTCTTCCAAGGACAAAAATGTATTAAAATCACCTCCTAGAAGCCATGGAACATCCAGTTCCTGACGTAGAGACATTAAATCATCCCATAAAGGCCGACGCGAGATCACCAAATGTAAACCATAAACTAGAGTGCAGCAGAAAATTTCTCCCGTGAGTATCCACTGAAAGTACATTGAGTGATTTTGGATGCCTGCTCGATCTCTCTGTAACCGCAAAAAAGCAGCACTCCAAAATATCCATATCTTATCCTGACACACTGAAGACGCTTGTGCAAATCCAAAATTTAGACGATAGAATTGCAAAGAGGAGGGCCTAATCTTAGGCTCTATTAATACTAAAACATGCAACTGATAACGACGCAACAACGATAATATACGTGGCATAGACGTGCGCACTCCATGGACATTCCATATCATGATCTTCATTGAGTTGATAAACAGTCAAAAGAGTTAGAGAGAGTAGACCTAGATCTTGTAACTGGCGGTGACACTGGCTCAATGTGACGTCGAGGACGACGAAGTAAACGAGGCGGAGGTTGAAACTGATCATCCAACTCATGATCTGGTATATGTGTAGTGTGAGCATACGGAGAAACGACTGCTGAAACCACTGCATGCATGACATCTTCAAGAACTTCTGTGACGACTGTAGCTGCTTCAAAATCTGCTGCACCCGCAACCTGCGCCTCTGTTGATGGCGGAGGGAGTTCACTGTCAGAGAAAGATATAGGCTGTGGATGAGGTTGCACGTCAGAAATGAAACTATCATCCACTCCTTGCAATCGCGAGAGATCCTGAACGTAAGGGACTTCAGTTGACTTAGCTGCAGTTAATTCTGGCGACAGTAATAGAGTTGGTTCAGAAGGAACATGCTGATCAGTTGGCTGTGGTTGTTTTTTAGGCGTCCAACGCTGATCTGTAACCTTGCGTGTGAGCATTGGGCCAACTGCTGCTATCTGTGGGTCTGCCGTAGCCTTAGAAGGCACTTCAGATGGCGCTTTTCCACAATCTGCAATCTTATGTCCTAGCCTGCAACATTTAGAACAATATGACGGCAAATCTTCATAAATTACCTGTTGTGCCATCCCTTTGTTTAATGCGTGAATGAATACTCTCGAAGGCAGCTCCTGAGAAACATCAATTTCGATACACAAACGAGCCACTGAAGGACGGAGAGATTTAGCTGTCGCAGTATCCAATCCTAGCATACGACCAATCTGCATGAGGGCAGATTTCTGATGGAGATGTAACGGTAGTCCAGGAAAAGAGACCCAAACCGGCACAATAGGCACATCAACTGTAGGATCATACGCCGGCGTCCATTTTGTAACCCGCATATATTTCCCTGCTATCATCCAACTTTGACGCGCAAAACAACGCAGGTAATCTTGTTCATGCTTAAAATGAAGTACCACATGTGTGGAGTCCAGGAGACCCACCTGCACCGGTCCAGTAAATCCGATCCGATCAATGCTTGATCGGATGATGGCGATTGGCGGCTTGCCATACCAAAAAGTGCCCACGAGGGAGAATTTAAACAGAGCTGCTGAGGAAGCGATTTCTTCATCCGTAAAGGATATCATTGGGCTGCCCTTGTATTTGTGTATCGGTTTTGGATCAATGTACGCAGCCTCTGTCATCTGAAAGAGGGATGCAAAACTCTTCTTTGATGAGGAGTCCGTAGGGTTTGACGAGGGTTGCATGGCCGCCATGAGAAAAAGAAACAATTTTTCGGTGTGGAGAGAATAGAGAGATAGAGAAGAATGCGAAAGCAGGTGTCGTCGATGGCTGCCGGCATCAGCCGGACCTCCATAGCCGACGCGCCACCAAATCGCCAGAGGAAGGGTTCATCGTTTTTACCAATTATATATATATATATTCTGAATATACATATATATATATATATATATATTAAAAACGTGTGATTAAGGGTAGAAGGAGACTTTCCATTTCCATGTTTATTGCCTTTATGCATTCTCCAAATATTTCTCTATTTAATGAACTACTTAGTTCATTTAACTAAGTACTTCACTTAAGGAGCTAGTTTAGTTCATTAATGGTGGCACCTGAAAATAGTTCAAACATAACAAATGTTTGCCATTTGATGTAATCTTTAAAGCTTCATGGATTGTTAGTACGACAACATTATATATAAAGTATATAAGGCAGGTTTGTCGCAAAAACGTGTCAAGTCATAAAATGTGTCATGCATTTCTTTGGCACACGTTATTTAAATCATGCATTTTGTGAATCACTCAAACCCCTTTTTCTCAACAATCTCCCCCTTTTGATGATTTACAAAATAACCTAAGTTCATGATTTAAATTTAGTCGCTCCCCTCCAATCGTGCACTCTCCCTCTTAATTTGTGCAATCAATCACTCTCTCTCTCCCTTAAATCATGCATTCTCTCGCCCTTTATTTTGGAAATAAAATCAAAAGTGCATATAAGAAAGAAGTAAAAAAAACTCATGCATTTCGATTTCGTTCTTAAGGGTTATTCATTCAACCCTTTGCAAATGTCCCTTTTGGTATCCAAATTCGGGTGACCTTTCTAGGTCTTCCAAAAGGTGAGAAAAGAGATGAAGATGCAATATAATATATGTTAGGGGCAAATACGTTTGGCCTTTGGCCGAGAATCCCATCATGTACATAGTATGATCTTTGCTTTTGATATGCCTTTGTGTTAGTGTGCGTAGTGCGTGATCTAGATGTATTTGTATGATATGAATATTGCATATACATCAATGGCTTTCTTTTATATCTATATGGCACACAATTATACTTTCCACTTGATGAAAAAGAAGTAGTGCGATGAAATGCAATGTGGGGCTCGCTAGATTGTATTGTCACCTTCTTAGGCTTTACGATCTTTCTAAGTACGTGTTGTCGCTTAGATGAAGATAAAAAAAATTTGTTGATTTGTTTTGTACCTGATTATTTTCAATATACCCTAATCCGGTTTTGTCAGTTTCATGTTTTTGCGAAGAAATGAGACGATCTAACATGCAAGTACCTCTATCGAATTGTTTTATCGTCTTTTATAGATCTTCGTTTCTTGATTTCAAATTTGAAATGTTGGCTTTCAGTTCAGTGTTCTCGGATGTCAATGATGAAATTTCAGACCTTAATGAATTTATGATGCAAAACGACTCTTCTTTTGAATCGTTTAATTGAGACACAAGATTTGTGTTAGAAGATTCTAACAATTTCTTGTCATCAATTAAGCGTTTCTTTTCTTTTACAAGAGTCTTAGCAAACTTATGAAATTCAAGATATTGAATATACAAATCATGATATGATGGCTCAGAATCGGAATCGGAATCAGAATCAGAATATACCTCACTATCAAGAAGTGGAGGCCTTTGGCTTGACATACCTTTTTGCTCGGTTTTGTGTCTAGTGGTTGCCATCTCACAAAGATCGTTGAATCTCCTTGTCGTGAGTGTGCCTGCGCTCTGATACCACTTTTAGGACCTGCAAGGCACCACTAGAAGGGGGAGGGGTTGAATAGTGGGTGTGGAAAATTTGGTTTTTAAAATGTTTTTATCCAAAAACCCAACTTCTGAAAACAGTTTCTGTTTTTAGGCCCTGTTTTACAACGTTTAAAAAACTAGGTTACATGCCTTCAAAAATTCTGAAATTTTGAGAGATTATAATATCAGATGTGCTGAGTATCTCCTAAAAATTTCAGATCAAAATTTAACCTTTAACCCTTTGGACACTCGTTTGTGGTCAGATTGCGCAAATCTGCCAGAAACGGTAGTCTGACTTGAAAAAATTATTCCGATTAAACCATGGCTCCAAATGGTCTTAAAATTTAATGAAAAACCCCTTACTATATTTATTTAATTGGGTTGAAACAGTTTTGAAAAATTCCTTTGGGAAGTATGTCAAAGACGTTCAAGTTCTCAACCTTTGCAAGTCTGAAAATCAGATTGCACTAGTCTCAGAACTATTGACGTTTGAATGTCTTATACTTGTCCAAAAGGGTTGAAATTACGCCAAATGAAACCTAAGACGTGTGGCTGTGTTTCTGGAAAGTTTTGCGATTTTTGAAATTTGTTTGATATTTTTACTACTGCAATGAAAATGATACACAGTGCTGGAAACTAAAAGTAATAACACCGAGAATTTTATACTGGTTCGGTTAACACAACCTACTCCAGTATTCGAGGACACCTTCCTCGGTTATCACTAATCACAAAAATAACACCTTACCACAAAGGGTTGCTGGAGTTACACACTAAACCAACCCTTTACAAACGATACAAGCAATCACATCTTTCACGAACACCAACACCGAACGAATGAAGGATTGATCATACCTTGATCAACCTTTTACAACAATGAGCGTGTATGGTGATCTATACAAAGCCTATTCAATATATTTGAATATAAGAACAACAGGCTTGAGAGAGAAGAAGAGAGAAAGGTAGAAGAAGAAAGTAGAAGACACTTTTTGCACTTGTGAGATTATGAGAGTTGTCTTGTCTTGGTTTGCTCTCTTCTCTTCTTTTTAATTCAAGAGTGGCGCTCCCTTAGGGCATCTCTTCACCTTGGAAATTCTCTTTTAAGTCCTTGGAAGAATGCCTTGTGTAGATATAAAACCATCTTGCTCACTTGGCACAACATGATTGGATAGATGACTTGGCTTTGTGTACTTGACACTTCGTGATTGGTCCAACCTTGTCACCATTTAGTGTGCTGTAAAAATCTTAGATTAACTTGAAACACATGTGCCAAAAAGAATTCAAAACACTACCAAATGATCACCATTCAATCTCTTCAATTTTGGGATGCAAATTAAGGACAAAGGAATAGTAAATTCGGCCACTATTCACATGTGTTGAAAATTTTCAACATGTGTTGCATTTTTGAAATCTTTCCTTGTGTGTTGCTCTCTTCAAAGTCACCCATCATGTGTGGCTTATTTTCCACCAATTAAAGTGCCAAATAAGCTCCATCTAGGCTCTAACAAAGCTGAAAATGGTGTGTGAAATTTCTGCACATGTGCTGAATTTTTTTTTGGTAATCTTTGTCAAATAATGCACAATATTTACACATATATGGTAAATTCTAGTCAGCCCTAATTTGAATATTCTATAACACTTTAATATGTCTTGAATATGTAAAAAGTGTCTAGATACATGTTACATGTAATGCCAAAAACATTCCATGTGTTATGTTCGAAGAAAACCGAATTTTCGACTTTTGTCGATTACGCGATTTTTCTCCGATTAAATTCAAACTTTTTGCACATATTATATATATTATGTCACACATAATATACATAAAATAACTTAAATATTCAGCTCTAATGGCTGATTAAAAGTGGCGCCCCATGTGACAAAAATATTGAATTTGAAATATCCATAATTTGGCCTTAATTGGGGGTGATTTGTGTGTGCCAACATGGAATTATTTTATGGCTGAATATACCATGTAATCCACGAACTTTGTGGCTATTTTCGAAGTGTAGGGG
This sequence comes from Eustoma russellianum, assembly GCA_036186865.1. Taxonomy (NCBI): domain Eukaryota; kingdom Viridiplantae; phylum Streptophyta; class Magnoliopsida; order Gentianales; family Gentianaceae; genus Eustoma; species Eustoma russellianum. The sequence continues at coordinate 10,196,624 of AP025055.1, read as the reverse complement.
CTGGCCATCTATATATGGCAAGTACGTGACACGTTAGCGAAGTTTCGGTAGTCACCCGATACGACAATTTTTGGTTTAGAACCTTGTAACGTGTCGTAATAATTTTATCATCACCATGACCTATATCATATGATATAAGACCTGAATATACTCATAAATATGAGGTAAGTATGGTGGTGTGACGTTGACGTACGTTCATACAATATATAACGTGTCGGTAGTACGTTGGAATATATGTGTATAGTGCCTTTTAAAAAAATTTGAATATATATATATATTAAAAACGTGTGATTAAGGGTAGAAGGAGACTTTCCATTTCCATGTTTGTTGCCTTTATGCCTTCTCCAAATATTTCTCCATTTAATGAACTACTTAGTTCATTTAACTAAGTACTCACTTAATGAACTAGTTTAGTTCATTAATGGTGGCACCTGAAAATTGTTCAAACACAACAAATGTTTGCCATTTGATGTAAGCTTTAAAGCTTCATGGATTGTTAGTACGGCAACATTATATATAAAGTATATAAGGCAGGTTTGTCGCAAAAATGTGTCAAGTCATAAAGTGTGTCATGCATTTCTGTAGCACACGTTATTTAAATCATGGATTTTGTGAATCACTCAAACCCTATTTTTTCAACATAGGGTCTTTAGAAATATTTTTCTAAAATGTGATAAAATGGTTGTTTTCATTTATACATGATTTATATATGTTTATCATGTTGATATTATGTGTTTTTGATGATTATAAATGTCTTATGACTAATGTGCCTTGGAAGTTTCTACAACTTACCAAAAGGGCAAAATTGGTATTTTGAGTTTTGTAGGTACATGACATGGTGAAAATATTTCAAGGACACATTCATATCTTATTTATCATCACAAAGGTGTTATTATATCTATTTCTGATCATCAGGGTCATTTCTGGAGTTTTCTGTCACTAGGGGTATTTTGGTCATTATACCCCTGAGGGCAGTTTCGGTATTTTTACTCAAGAAATCTCTTGAGTATATTATTATCTTCATTCAGAAGCTCATTTATGATTATATTGAAGATTATTTGATGGTTTTCTATTATTTCTCTCATTTGATGATATTATTGACGGTAGCGAGATATGTGACGGGTTATGCTGTCGCATTTTATTTTTTCTTGAAGACCTTTTTATATATGTGATTAGAGAATCTCAATCATCATTTTGCAGAGAATTTAAAGGTGTTAATGGTGTGGAATTCATCATAACATATAAGGAGAAATTGTGGGAATTTCGATATTATATGTTGACATAATCTTGTCAACTATTATTTGTTGATTTCTTCTTCGAAAATCTGAGTTGATATACATATATACAGCCTCAAAAATGTGTATATACAGGTGGAAATGATAGTGTACTCATTTTATGACTTGGTGCCAAGTGGAGCAACCAAAAAAAAGCTAGTTGGCAAAATTGCCAACTTAGAAACATTTGAAAATGTAGCCAAAGGCTACATGGTAGAAAAGGGCTGAATTATTTAAAATTTTCATCCATTACATGCCTATTATCTTGCTAAGGAGTTGAGGGTTTGTTGGTGTTGTACTTTGGTATTATATTCATTTTTCAAGCAAATTCCAAGTCACTTTTCAAGACTAAAAATCGGCCAATATGTGTACAAAGGTGGACCAATTGTGTTGTTTCATTTTGCCAAGTGTACAAGGTGATTATATTGCCAACCAATAGTGTGAAGACACTTAAGTATTGATGATGAAGATAGTGACACATTGGAGTTCTTATCTTCAAGGCTCATTTCACCCTATAAATAGAAGGCAAAGGTGAAGAAGAAGAACACACAACTTTCAAGCAAACTTGAAAATCGTTTTTGTTATTCTCTTCGTCTTGATTCTTTCTTTGTATACCTAAGGTGTTTCAATTATTGTTGTTATTGAGCTACGTATACACGCCTTCTTGGGTTATCTTTGTAATATTGATTAGCCAAATTTATAAGGCTACACCAGTAGGTGATAGAGGTGTTGCAACCAAGAGTTGTATAGAGGTGTCCATCCAAGTCTTGAATAGGGTTGGTGTTTAACCCAAGGATCAAGCTTGGTTCTTGTTGTAATTTTGTTCATACCATAGTGAAATCCAAGGAAAGGTGTTCCCTGGGACTAGAGTAGTTCACATTGACCGAACCAGGATAAATCTTTGGTGTTCTTGTCTTCTTTTCTCTTGTTTGATTTTTCTACCCGTTTTCACTGCAGATTTCACACAATTTCTGACGTCTTGAAAAAAATAGCAAAACACTTTCAAAATTCATGATTTTTGGTGAAGTTATACTTCAGACTGTTAGATTTCATTTGCAACAAGAATCACTTGATTTGAGCGACGGAAAGTTAGTCTTTCAGTCGTTGCAAGATAACTGCTCCAATCTGGCTGCAATCTGACCAGTTTTGAGAAAACTTGAATTCTGCTTTAATCAAGAATTGTTTAAGGTCAGGGCCTTTTGGAAACATAAACTAGAAATCCTAAGGAGTGTTTGACATGAAGATCAACCTTTTTGATTAAGTATTTAAAGAGAAACACGTTTTCAAATTTCAGCAACATCCTGTCCAATTCTGTCCAGATTCACCATCTGAATCTTTTTATTTATTTGAAGGGTCAAACAATCTTATTTTTACCTACTTTTTAAACAGAGTCTTGTCAAGATATTAAAGTTAAGTTCTAAAAATTTTCATAATTTTTGGAGTTGTGTACACTGATTTTTGAATTTTACAAAAACGGGTACTGAATGTGAGGAGGTCTTAGATTCTGTTTTCAAAGGGGATTTTGTTAAAGGGTAGTAGTGTAATTTCCGCTAACCACTATTCACCCCCTCTAGTGGTGTTTATTGCAGGTACACGTCCAATAATATAAATAATTCAATTTATCCTTGTGTATTTATCAAGAGATCTGATAGTAGATTCTCTATAATTACGATATATGTTGATGATTTAAATCTTGTTGGAACTCCTGAAGAGTTTACTAAAACAGCTAATTATCTCATGAAAGAGTTTGAGATGAAAAATCTTGGCAAGACCAAATTTCATCTCGGCCTGTAGATCGAGCATTTGTCTAATGGAGTTTTTCTCCATCAATTTACATAAACAGAGAAGATCTTAAAACAACTCCATATGGATAATGCTTGTCCGTTGAGTAGTCCTACGGTCGTATGACTGTTAGATGTAAAGAAAGATCCATTTCGACCACCAGAAGATAATGAAGAATTATTAGGTCTAGAAGTACCATATCTTAGTGCTGTTGGTGCATTAATGTATCTTGCGAATTGCTCAAGACTAGATTTAACATTCTCAGTGAATTAATTGGCAATGTATAACTCAACACCAACACGAAGATATTGGAATAGTGTCAAGCATATTTTACGCTATCTTTGTGGAACACCATTTATGTGTTTATACTATTCAAAGAATTCCGAGTCACAATTAGCAGGTTATGCTGATGCTGTCTTTCTACCTGACCTTCATAAGGGAAGGTCACAGAGTGTATATGTTTTTACTTGTGGAGGTGCAGCTATATCATAGAGATCAGTGAAGTAGACAACAACAGCCACCTCTTCCAACCATCCTGAGATTTTGGCATTGCATGAAGCAAGTCGTGAGTGCATATGGTTGAGGTCGATGATTCAGCATATCCAAGAGTCATGTGGATTATCTTCACTAAAGAAGATTCTGTCAATATTATTTGAGGATAATGATGCCTGTATTGTTCAAATTAAAAATGGCTACATCATATGAGATAGAACAAAGCATGTGTCCTCGAAAATTTTCTACATTCATGATATTGAGAAGAATGGTGACATTGATATCCAGTAGATACAATCAAGCAAGAATTTTGCTGCATTTTTACAAAAGCACAACAATGACTACGTTAAGAAAGATGGTCCACAATATCGGAATGCGCCGATTTAAAGACCTCATTTTAGCATCAGGGAGAGTGTGATAGCTACATACACATTGTACTCTTTTTCCATCGTCCAAGTCTTTATCCCATTGGATTTTTCTTGGCAAGGTTTTAGCGTGCAGTGCATCGCACAAACCAATTTTTATGAATGTGTACTCTTTTTCCTTCGTCCAAACTTTTATTCCACTAGCTTTTTCTTGGCAAGGTTTTTAACGAGGCATATTCTATAAAATTTGTAAATCCAAGGGGGAGTGTTATAAATATTATAAATTGTGGATGTCCAAAGATATTCTTGAGAGCAACAAAGGTTATACCAATCTAAATGTGTCATAGAGAATAATAAAGGATGCAACCAATTCAATATATCATCATCCCAGAAAGTTCTATCAATAATACACTATATTGAGCATATTTGGCATACCTTTGAATAGTGAAGAATGCATCATTATTCTTTACTTCTTTCATCTTTTTTCTTGTCTTTTATATTTTCTGTATTTCAGCATTTAGAATTTATAACAGATTATTATTTCTACGTGTTTGCACAAATACATTTCAACTTATTGTCTGACACACGATCTAATAAAATATCGACACCTGCCCACATAACCATCACCTTCCATGATAACTGCCTATAATGTATTCTTGAACACCTAAGAAAAAGGACAATTCTCTAAAAACGACATCCATGACTGCCCCTCATCTGCTACTCTTTTCTGGGCATGAAGTGTTATAGCCCGATAAATCAAAAGAGAAAAAAGTATAATAATAAATATATAGGAATATATACACATGTAAAAAATAAAAAATAAAAAAATATAAATGTGTGTTAATGGCCGGTTATGACCATTAACCTTCCACCTTAATTGTCTCCCTAATTATCTCCCCATTTCCCTCCCACTCCCCTCACAAATGGCTAAACACTAACTCCCTTCCTAAACAAATAATAAAACCCCCTTTTCCCTTCACTTCACAAACCGCTCGGCACACACACACACACTCACAGCTTTACCAACCAAAAAAAAGGGAAAAGAGAGAAAGGAGAGGAAGAGGAGAAGAAGAAAAGAAGAGGAAGAAAAAGGTGTGATATTCCGATACCGACATTAAGTAGCCATAGAAATAACATATCCGGAGTAGAGGTAAGCACCCATTTGTGCCTTCTATCCATTTTTCTTAATTGGTCGTATTTTCTTACACAATTGGATCATATATTTGTATTTTTGATCGTTGTATATGTGTGTATTCAAGAAAAGGTGATGAAGTGAACACACACACACACACATATATATATATTTATATATATATATATATATATATATATATATATATATTATGAAAGATGGGCGGTACCGTCCAGTATTTTATTAATATAAGAAGCCCTCCCTTGTGGCGGAGGAATACCGTGGTTACATATATTATCCTATTGCTACGGGAGACTCGCCCAAAAAAAATAAATTCTTGTAAATACATGAGTCTATGAACAAACGAAAGTAAAAGCCACGTGTGATCGAAATGACGTAGAGATAGTAGCAATCCAAAATGTGTAGCTCAGCTCCATCCAGAATAAGAAGAGGATAAAAACAAGCAGCAGTTAGTGTAATAGAAATGGAATGAGTAAAAATAAAGGTATAAGCTGATGATCCATGCACCCACGTTGCCTTGTCCATAAGTGGACCAAGGCAACATCCAAAAAGGCACGCTAACTCAAATGGGAGACATGATTAGTAAATGGTGCCAGGGAAGTGAAGAATGCCTCAAAAAACATGAAAATGTAAATGGCATAAATATATTTATGTGTTAAACAAAACGTAATGATGAAAGGTAGTAAATGCGTACCCAGGTTGCCCATAGCCATAATAGCTACGAGCAACAAATGTATTGAATAGCCAACCAAATTGGAAGACATAGCAAGAGCAGCTTCAAGGCGGTCGTGCACCATGATGAATGTCAATACTAGTATGCCAAAATGTAGGTAAGGTGGCATCAGTCACAACCGTGCTGCAGACATAAGAAGGCGGCGCAACGAATTTGTCATATGCAGTGAGCTGCATGGGTAGTGCCAGCTACGTAATCAAATGTGCATGGACGTTTTTTTCACGAGGAGTGTGGACAATCGTCAAGGAGAGAGATTGCAGAAATACTCGCAAGCGCATCGGATCATGTGCCAGTAATGCGGAGGTAGACAAGAATATCGCTAGAAGATCAATACAGTCCGTCTCAATAGTAAGACACCCATAACGTGGAAGATAATATATAGTAGCAAGAAATACAGCCTGAGCCTCCACCATCAATGGCATATCAAGGCGCAGGGGAAAAGAGATGGTATGCTGAAAGACACCAGAGGAATTACGAATAATGGCACCATGACTGGCTGCAAATCAACCGACTACAGCATCGGTGTTGAGTTTGAGACGACCAATCGAAGGAGGCGACCATCTAAGTATGTAGGGTCAGAGGAGATGCAGGGGTGGAGAGAGGCCAACAAAGATAAGCTACGGAATATTCGCAGCATGCTTAGTACCAGACATAGATGAAGCCCAGGCAAACAAATCCGAATGGATGGAGTGAATAAACAGACGAGGAGACCATTGAGAGGTATCAAAAACAATGGAGGCGTATATTTTCCATACATTCCACAGTGACACACCAGGAAAGGTAATTTGCATAGCCCCCACAAATGTAGGGGGTACCGAACACCATATAAGCAACAAATATGATCTTCAGGGTCCGCCAATGAAAAGGGAAACATCAAGCAGGGCAGCAAAATAGGACCAAATAATTCATACCTCAGGATAGGTGAAGAAGAGATGTAGCGTCGTAGCGTTATCCTGTAGACGAAAGGGACAGCGAGACGGAAGAACCTGCTGAAACTTGGCCAAATAGTTGGGTAGAAGGAGGGCACCATGATACAGACGCCAAAGAAAAAACTGTATAGCTGGACGTTGTGTTCGACGCCAGATAAAGCCATGCGACAGGAGCGGTGGCTTAGCAGACTGCACCATAGAGTATGTTGCACTCAAGGTAAAAGCTCCCGAAGGAGTAGGCCAAACTAGGGTAGAGGACTGCAAAGTAGTATGCTCAAAGAAAAGCTGATGAATGATACAAATGCATTTCCACCCAGCAGAATCATATAGTCATGGGCGAAAGTCTTGACGGTGCCCATAGCAATAACGCATGTAGTGGCCCCATAGTGAATCGCTGGTGTGATATAGATGCCAAGCCTTACAAGCAAAAGTATCTTGCAAAGCCTTTAAGTCACGAAAGCCAAGTGCACCTTCATGCGTAGGCAAGCAGAGTTGTGTCTAAGAAACCCAATGATGTCGGCCTGAGCCCCAAAGGAAACGAGCAAAACGGGCCTCAAGAGATCGGATGACACCCCAAGGTAAACGAGTCCCAGCCATAATGTGAAGGGGCATGGAAGAGAGGACAGAACGTATAAGGGTGATACGGCTTGCAACCCCTAAAAACTTTTGCTTCCAGCTGCATAGTGACTATCAACATGAGATAAGAGCTCAGTATAATGTAATGTGCGCAAGATACCCTTATGCAAGTATGACCCCAAATATTTAAGGGGTAGAGATGATTGGCGCATGGCCAGGATGGTAATGAGATCACGTCGACAATTGGGTGAGATTCCTGCTGAAAAGACAACACTGCTTTTATGATAGTTAACTGTCTGGCCCGATGCCTGCTCATACATAGTCAAGAAATGCTTGACGTGTCATAAATTACGTCGATCAGCTGTAAGAAAAAGGAGATTCGCGTAGGCCAAGTGAGAAATGATGAGTGGAAGCCGGCCGAGAGGTAAAGGACGTATAATACCGCGGCTGATACTAAGATTTAGAGCCCCAGAAAAGACTTCGGCTACAACAATAAAAAGCAAGGGTGAGAGAGGATCACCTTGATTCACCCCCTAGTGGGTCTGAAAAAACCACTAGGAACACCGTTGACTAAAACAGAGAAGTAGGTGCTACCAAGATGATTAAGTGCTAATGTGATGAAAAATGCAGAAAACCCAAAGCGCTCCAATACTAACCGCAGGAACTGCCAGCTTACACAATCAAAGGCTTTTGCAAGGTCAAGTTTAATGATATAATTAGAAGATCTAGGGGTGTGATCCAACCAATGAACCATCTCATTGCCAAGTAGAACATGCTTTGCAATGCCTTTACCTTTTTGAAATCCTGCCTGTTCCGGAGAGATTATTTTAGGGAGAACAGTGTTGAGTCGAGTTGCAAGAATTTGAGTCTGGATTTTGCTCAAAAAGGTACATAATGCAATAGGTCGATAATCAACAAAAGATGTTTGCGACGAGCCTTTAAGGAGGAGAACAATTAACGTGCGAGCCACAATTTTGGCAATGGGAAACCTAGGAAAAATTCTTGAACAGGCTTATAGACATCTGAATGAGTGATGTCCCAACACGTGCTGTAAAAATGGCCATTGTAACCGTCAAGACCTGCAGCAGGTCCAAAGCCCAGACAACATTGAAGACCTCATCTTTTGATGGCATAGAGGTCAAGTAATTGTTATCCGAACATGTCAATAGAGTAGGAATGGCATGGAGTAAGTCAGAATCCTCAAGTGTTGGTTGAGTAGTAAGCATATTAGTATAAAAGTCGATGGAAGCTTGTTGAATAGATTCTTGAGTATCACAAAGAGTGCCGTCAATGTGATTGATGCTATGAATATGTTGGCGTCGATGACGATCCTGAACAATAGCGTGAAAGTACTTTGTATTAACGTCACCTTCTTTTAACCACTTGACACATGCCTTTTGTTTCCAGAATTCAGTTTCTTGGGTACATGCTAAACGAAATTCTGCCTGCGCTGTGTGATAGGCAAGACGGGTGGCATTGAGGGAGTAGTCTCATAGGCAAGCTCAACACCTTGGACTCTTCGCTCCGCATATTCAACCCGACGAAAGCTGTTTCCAAAACATTTTTATTCCAATCCGAGATATCAACTTTAGTGAACACAGTTTATTGCATAAACCCCTCATGCCCCCAATGGAGGGGTAAGAATTCCATGTATGTCGAATGCAGAAAAGAAAGTCAGGATGAGAAGTCCATACTGAAATGAAACAAAATTGCTTAGGGGCAGCTACTCCAGCCGAGCCACATTCAAGAAGTAACAGACAATGATCGGATGTGATCCGGCTTAAATGAGTAAGTTTCAGATGTGGAAAAAGATCATAAAAAGCTAAATTGCAAAATGCCCAATCTAGTCGACGCCAAACTCGACCCAAGCCTCGACAACCCAACCATGTAAAACGTGTGCCAACATGCGGAATGACATGCCATGCACAGTGATCAACCGTAGAATTGAAATCCACAAGAGACGAAAGGGCTGGCCGAGCTACCCCTTTGTGATCCTGGAGTGATAAAAATGTATTAAAGTCACCCGATATCACACAAGGTTCTGAATTTGAATCCCCAAACTCTTTGAGATCAGACCATAAACGACAACACTCCGTAATGGTATGTCGGCCGTATATACAAGAGTGCCAAAAACTGTGATTGGTAGAAGAAATGCAGAAATGTAGATGAGACACTTGTTCCCCAATCCGCGATGCCAATAAATCAAGCGACTCCATTCACTAGAAACACCACTTGCGGTCTCACATAAAGACAGACAAGAAGAAAATCCCAACTGTAGTTGAGCATGTTGTAAGCGGGCGACAAGCTGCTGGGGCTCAATAATAATAAGAAACATAACGGAGTGCTGCTAGAGTAATAAACGCAATCTAGAAATAGAGGTTCACAAACCTCAAGTATTCCATATTAAAAAACACATTAAGATGATTGTGATAGAGAGTGTGAGGTACATGCCAAACTACGGGTGACTACCTGTCGTGGAGGACGAGAGATTTGAGCCACAGTATGGCAGTGTCGCCTTTTTAACATACATGACGAACCCTTGATCATCTGTCAGATCAGGAGGGTGAAGAAGTTGTTGAAGTAGCGCCTCATCAGTAATAAATTGATTAAAGTGTGACATGCGACGTGTAACATAATCTGAAACCGCCTGACAAGAATTGCGAAGGTCATCTATAGTAGAGATACTGGAATGTATGGGATGATATACCTCGGAGTCCGAATGTCTGTGAGTAATATCTGACGTGAGAAACTGCAGTTGTTGAGAATCAGCATTAGCACGACAAAGAAGATGTAAATCCTGAGAGAATGTGGTGTTGGCAGCAACCGGAGCAGGAGCATCTGTCTCGGTCGTAGACAGCGGAGCTACAATGGGTGGCGGCAAAGGGTCATTTATAGGGGGATCCGATACAGGAGCCACATGTGGCTTTACTTTCCAGATTTTTTGAGGCGTGGCAGGCTGTTCCGAGGTTGCAGGGGGACAGCTGCTGGATTTATGCCCTAAGACGCAGCATTTGGAATAAAATGGTGGGACATCCTCGTATATCACCGCTTGAAAAAACTCATGATCACGACTTTGGATGTGCAGCTTTTAAGGTAATTCTTTTGAAACATCAACTTCAATACATACTCAGGCAACAGATGGGCAGGGCAGCTTGTGTGTCGCAGTGTCTGACCGAATGGGTGTATCGATCATTGCAGCGATGGCGAAAAGTGCAGGTTGATGATGTAAATAAACTGGTAGGCCAGGCAAGGAAATCCATACTGGAACAATTGGTGCATCATAACTGGAACAATTGGTGCATCATAACGCGGATCAAAATCAAAAGTGTATTTAGTTACACCCATTGGATATCCAAGAATCGACCAGGTACGACGACAAAAGCAACGGGTACAATCCTTTTCCATATCAAAACGAATCAAAATGTGAGACTTGTCCAAAAGGCCGAGATGAACGACACCTTGGAAACTATGCGATCGAAGGCCTTCTTCAAGGCAGTCATAGCTGGCCGGCCATGCCAAAAGGATCCAACAAGATTGTATTGAAAAACGGATGGAAGGAAAACCTTTGAATCGGGATGGCTGTTTCAGGCGAATGGTTGTTTGAGGACTACCACGAAGATCAGCAAAGGATCCCGGGGACGAAGGGCCCGGCGGAGCTGCCATGGTCGGAGATCAAGGCTTATTCCAAAATTGCCGGAGGGGTGGCAGCCGCGTCTTTCTATATTATATATATATTTTTTTAGTGAAGGACGGACGTCCGAGATTTTATTAATTTAATATGCCCTCACTTATGGTGGAGGAATACCGTGGTTACATGTAAGACCTATGTATATGGGAGACTCTCCCAAAAAAAGAAAAGACAAATTATTCGCAAGCAGATGAAAGAAATAAAACAAATATTAGTGATCGAAAGTAAAATAAAGTAAATATAGCTATCGACTACATTTCTTCTGGAGATAGCCCTGTTAGTCTTTCAAATCGTAGGTAATATAGGCGTCGTTGATGTCCGAAACAGATCCATGCAGCTCAGACAAGCAAAATGTTTGATCAATGAACAGCCAATTGAAAAGATAGAGCAAACAAGAATTGTGAAGAAGAGGATGTAACTTACCCACGTCGCCTTGGTCCCATGATGACCAAGGCAACCATCCAAGCGAATGCACCAACCCCAGTGGGAGACTACACACTCGTGGAAGTTCACCGAGACTACAATGTTGAATGGTATGCCTATGCTCTGCCTTGATGCTCTGTTGTCGTGTGTTATGAGACCATGTAAACATAGATGAATAGTGATTGTTATCTTGAGTGCTTTTATTCGTGAAAAACAGATAGCCCAGACAGTGGAAAAAGAGGAAGACATACCTATGTTGCCTATGCCATATCATGACATAGGCAACCATTGACGTATGAATGAACCATATCTAAAAATGTAATACAGAATAGCCAAATAGGTAGCCAGGATAAGTAATTGCATGAACCAAACAGCCGTCCGAAGTGCGCAAGATTGCTCCGCCACTGGCAAAATGACGACCAACCGTGGCGTCGGTGTTAAGTTTCAGGTGGCCAAGGGGAGGAGGTGACTAACGAACAATCTGACTGCGGCAAGTGCAAAGTGGTGGGCAGAGTCCAGCCTGAATAAGAGAATGTGTGTTGGTGGATATCTTTATCCCGGACATAGATTTCGCCCACAAAAATAAATCTCGGCAAACTAGGCATATTAGATGCAGCGATGCAAAATATGTGCTGTCAAAAGTAGTAGATGCATAATGTTTCCAAATATTCCATAGAAGGACGTCCAGGTAAATAACCTGCACCTCTCCCAAAATTTTTTTTGAGGCACCACACCATATGCGCAACAAGTATGATTGCCAGCAGCCATCACTTGGTAGGGGACATCTAATAAGGCGCCAAAGTAGCACCAAAGCATACGTATCTCAGGACAAGAAAAGAATACATGGGCCGTGGTAGCGGACGCCAACAAACAAAACGGGCAGCGAGAAGGGAGTATTACCGAGAAACACTTAATATTGTCGGGGAGAGGAAGTGCTCCGTGATATAACTTCCAAAGAAAAAACTAATAGCAGGCTGTTGTGTGCCGTGCCATATATAGGTATGTGATAGTAATGTTGCCCGAGAGGGTTAGACAAGAGCATAAATGTCGCGTAAAATGAACTCACCAGATGGATTTGGCCATGTGGAACATGCAGACTCCATAACTGTATATTTTGCACAAACTGAATGTATAGAACAGATGCGTCGCCAACCCATTGAATCATACAACCGTGGGCAAAAATCACCACGGCCCCCATAATGGGCTTGCATATACCGTCCCCACAAAGTGTCACTTGTATGATATAGATGCCAAAGCTTACATGCATAGGACTTCTGCATCGCGTCAAAGTCTCGGTCAAGGCCACCTTCCTATGTAGGTATGCATAAATTGCGCCATGAAACCCAATGATAACTATTTAGTCCTCAGAGAAACCACGCAAATCGCTGCTCCAATGCCCGTATGATGCTATGCGGAAGGCAGGCACCAAACATAATGTGAAGAGGCAACGATGTGAGCACAGAATGTATAAGCACCAATCTGCATGCATGTCCCAAAAGTTTTTGTTGCCAACTTCCAAGCCTGAAGTTATCATGATGAAGGAGGTCAGAATAATAGGCCACACATGTGATACCTTTATGTAAATAGGATTCCAAATATTTCATCCGTAAATGCGATTGTTGCATCACCAATAGCTCTGTCATAGAATGTGTCGCGTAGCAGAAATCTAGGGGAGAAAACCATGCTTCTTATGCCAATTAACTTCATGTCCTGATATTTGTTCATATTGAGGCAGGAATGTCTTGAATCTGTGTAAATTCTGACAATTGGCTGTCAAAAAGACCAAAAGATCATCTGCATATGATAAGTGTAAAATAGCAAATGGGAGCCAACCCAATGAAAAAGTAGAGATGAAACCACACATAACTAATGGTGAAAACCGCAACTAAAGCCTTCAGCTGCCGAAATAAACAATAAAGGGGACAAAGAATCCCCCTGCTTCACCCCTCGAGAAGGCCGAAAAAAGCCACTAGGAACACCATTTATCATGATGGAAAAGTAAGTGCTACCCAAATGATTAAGTATAAGTTTCATAAAAAAAATCCAAGAAACCAATTAAAATATCCAACTGACGTGATCAAAGGCATTTGCCATATCAATCTTAACAATGCAACGTGTACTCCTGTCTGTCCAATGGACCAGCTCATTCCCCAATAAGACTTGCTCCCAGATGCCCTGTCTTTTTTGAAAACCTGCCTGCTCAGGTGAAATAATGTTTGGAAGAAGAGCGCTTAATCGTGTAGCAAGTATCCTAGTTCTAATCTTACTCATGAAAGTAGACAAGGCAATAAGCTTGTAATGACCAAACGCCCGCTGAGATGTTCCCTTTGGGTAAAAGAACAATAATGGTATGGGCCATAGCTTTAGGCAGTGGGAAGTCGAGGAAGAACTCCTACACTGCCTTGTATACATCTAAGTGAATGACCTCCCAACAAGCCCGAAAGAATAGGTCGTTATACCCATCTGACCCTGCTGCACTGTCATGATCCAACTCCCAAACTGCCCATACGTACCTCCTCCTCTAACGGCATCAGAGTGAGAATGGCAATATCAGCAGTTGATAATAATGTAGGAATGCACTCAAGCAAATCCGAAGATTCATATGTAGATAGTCCGGAAAACAATCGGGTGTAATGAGAGACAGCAGCCTGCTGAATAGAATCCTGTGTATCATATGTGATGCTGGCTCTCCCTCAATTTGTCGGAGTATAGAGAAATTCACTTAAACAATCACTTGAAACTCACTTTGAAAGTGAGAAGAAAACTCTTCTTATTCACTTAAATCAAGAATATGTTGAGAAATATGTTTGGATAATTTTCAGAGACATGATTTTAAGTGGTAAATATTGAAAAATATCATACATGGTGTTATATGTAATTAAAAGTTGAAAAAGTTGAAAAATTTGACATCGATCTCTCAGGTTGTTGCACATCGATCGATTTATGTAACGTAGATTTTTCACATCGATCGATCCATGTAAGGCAGTGAAAGTTCAAGACCTTACGGTGAGACATCGATCTCTAAACCTTAGACACATCGATCGATCGATGTACATAGAATCCTCACTTCGATCGATCGATGTAGGTCAGAAACAAACTCTGAAACTTTCGGTGAGACATCGATCTCTGAAGCTGAGGCACTTCGATCGATCGATGTCTAGGGTTTTTAGAAATATTTTTCTAAAAAGTGTTAAAATGATTTTTTTCATTTGTACATGATTTATACATGTTCATTATGTGAATATGATGTGTTTTTGATGATTATAAATGACTTGTGACTAACGTGCCTGGGAAGTTTCTACAACTTACCAAAAAGGGCAAAATTGGTATTTTGAGTTTTGTAGGAACATCACATGGTGAAAATATTTTAAGGATGTATTCTTATATTATTTATCATGAAAAAGTTGGTATTATGATTATTTCTGACCATCCGAGTCATTTCTGGAGTTTTCACATACCAGAGGTATTTTGGTCATTTTACCCCCAAGGGTATTTTTGGTATTTTCACTCAAGGAATTTCTTGAGCACATTATTATCTTCATTCTGGAGTTGAGCGATTATTATCTTGAAGATTATATGGTGGTTCTTTATCTTATTCTCTCACATGATGATATTATTGACTATAACCGGATATGTGACGATTTGAGCTGTCACATTTTGTTTTTTTATGAAGACCCTCTTATATATGTTATGGGAGCATATTTATCAGCATTATACAGAGAATTTTATCAGCATTATACAGAGAATCTTATATATGTTTACGACATTTAAGAAGAAATATTGGAAATTTTGGTGTTACACGTTGACATAATCTTGTCAACAATTATCTATTGATTTCTTCTTCAAACATCTGAGTTGCTACACATATATGTATGCTCAAAAACATGTATAAACAGGTGAAGGTGATATATTATTCATTTTATAGCTTGGGGACAAGTGGACCAATCAAAAAGGAGCTAGTTGGCAAAAATTGCCAACTTGGATTTTTCAAAATTGTAGCCAACGGCTACTTGGTGTTCTTGGCAGATTTTTTAGTCAAAATGAAGCTCTTACATGCCCTATTCTTGTGCTTGGAGTTGAGGGTATTTTGGTGGTATTATCCTTTCTTATTATCTTTATTTTACAAAGGATAATCAAGAGTATTTTTCTTGGAAAATTTAAAGTAGCCAACGGCTACTATGGGTTTCTTGGAGATAATTTTTGTTTTGAAAAATGTCAAAGTCTCACATGTCCTATGTTTTGCCAAGAAGTTGAGGTATTATCTTCTCCATATTATCAACATTTTGCAAAGGATAAATGAGACATGCCAAGTGTGTATTTTCGGCCAACAAGGTGTTTCCAAGGTGGACCAATTATGTTGTCTTATCTTGCCAAGTGTACAAAGGCCAACCAATGATGTGAAGACACTTGGACTTGATGATGAAAATGGTGACACATTGGAAGTCTTATCTCCAAGGCTCAATTCACACTATAAATAGAGGCAATGGTGAAGAAGATGAAACACACTTGAAGCTCACTTGAAAGCATTTGTTGAATTGTCTAGCTATCATCTTCTTTTTGTTGTTCTTGTTCCATTCTTTGTAGCAAATGTGTTCTTGTTGTTTTTGTTGAGCTACAAGCCTCTTGAGCTTCATTTGTAATATTGATTATCCATTTCTATAAGTCTATATCAATAGGTGTAGATGTGTTGCAACTAAGTGTTGCTTAGAAGGTGTTCATCCAAGTCTTGAATACGGTTGGTGTATAAACCAAGGATCAAGCTTGGTTCTTGTTGTAAGGTGATTCATTTCATAGTGAAACCCAAGAAAAGGTGTTTCTTGGGACTGGAGTAGGTCACATTGACCGAAGCAGGATAAATTCTCGGTGTTCTTGTCTTGTTTCTTCATTTCTGCATTCTGCCCGTTTTTATTGCAGGTTTCACACAATTTCTCACGATTTGAAAAAATAGCTAAACACTTTCAAAATTTGTGATTTTTGGTGGAGTTATACTTCAGACTGTTATCTTTCATTTCCAATAAGAATCACTTGATTTGAGCAATGGAAAGTTAGTCTTTCAGTCTTTGCAAGATAACTGCTCCAATGTGGCTGCAATCTGACCAGTTTTGAGAAAACTTAAATTCTGTATTTATCAAGAATTGTTTAAGGTCAGGGCCTTTTGGAAACATCGTCTACACATCCTAAGGAGTGTTTTGATATAACGATCAACCATTTTGGTTGAGTATTCAAAGAGAAACACATTTTTCAAAATCAGCAACATTCTGTCCAATTCTATCCAGGTTGACTATCTGAATCTTTTTATTTGTTTGAAGGGTCAAACGATCTTATTTTTGTCTGACTTTAAGATAGAGTCTTGTTAACACATTGAAGTTAAATTCTGAAAAGTTTCATAATTTTTGGAGTTGTGTACACTTATTGTTTAATTTTTCAAAAACGGGTTCTGAATATGAGGTGGTCTCAGATTCTGTTTTCAAAGGGGATTTTTACAAAGAGTAGTAGTGTAATTTCCGCTAACCACTATTCACCCCTCCCCTCTAGTGGTGTTTATTGCAGGTGCACGGTCTAACAATTGGTAGCAGAGCAAGGTCTACACCACTCAAAAGAAGAAAGACTCAACACCATACAAACAATACAAGGCCAAGAAACAACAATTCATTATATACTGCTTGTCTCAAATCCAAGGTATATACAATGGCTATTGTTTCTCACAAAGGTGAGTTGGAAGGTATGTCTACACAACGTCCTCTTCTTTTTGGTGGCAATAATTTTGTTTATTGGAAACTAAGAATGAGGCTATTCTTAATGGATATAGACATCGATTTATGATCTATAGTTGAAGATGGGCCGTACATTCCAATGAAGATTGTACAAGTTAGTGGAGTCACTCAAGAAGTTGAAAAATATAAAAGTGAATGGTCATCGGAAGATAAAAAGAAAATGTCCATGAATGCTAAAGCTATGCAATTACTTTTGAATGGACTTACAACTTCTGAAGCAGGATATGTGTCAAATTGCACAAGTGCACACGATATGTGGAAATCACTTGTATTAAAGCATGAAGGAACAAGCGGTGTAAAAGAATCAAAAATAAACATGCTTATGACTGAATTAGATTCTTTCAAAATGTTGCCGAACAAATCCATAACATCTATGGATTTGAGAATTACTAACATTTTCAATGCTCTTGAAGCTTTAGGCAAATCATTCACGAACAATGAAAAGGTTCAAAAGGTGCTACGAAGCCTTCCTGCTGAATGGGATCCAAAGGTCACGGCGATTGAAGAAACCAAATCGATCACAAAAATGGACAAATTCAGGCTCACTAAGAGTATATGAGGTAAAACTAAACTAACGGAAGTTCGAGTCATCTAAATCATCTGGTAAGTCAATAGCTTTCAAAACAACTGAAACACATACAAATAATGATGATAGTAATAGTGATACTGAATTAGACGATGACTTAATATTGATAGCTAGAAGACTTAGAAATTTTTTCAAACGTCCAAATAGGAATAGACAACGTACGTCTTCTTCTTCTTCTTTTTCTCAATATAAGAAAAATGACGCTAACAACAACAAATGGTATAGCAAAGAGTTAAAGTGCTACGAATACGGTCAAAAAGGACATATTTTATATGATTGTCCAACAAAAAAAATAATAATGATAACAACAATAATAAACAAGCGAAGGACAAGGAGGCACAAACGACAAAGACAAACGAGTCTAAGGCAATGAAAGGGAAACAAGCAATGAAGGTGAGCACATGGAGCAACTCATCCGACTCAGAATCTGAAACTGAGGAAGCTCAAGTCTGCTTCGTATCCAACGAGGAAAAACGCAAGGAATGCAAGAAGGAGACAAAGTCAAAGAATTTAAAAATTAAATGGTTTTTTTAGATAGTGGATGTTCAAGGCATATGACGGGCAACCCCAAACTATTCACCGAATTTGAACATATTGATGGTGGAAAGGTGACATTTGGTGACAACAACAAAGGACAAGTTGTTGGGAAAGGAACAATTGGGGATCCTAACACATTTCAAATACGAAATGTGTTGTTACTAAGTAATCTTTCTTATAATTTATTAAGTATTTCTCAACTTATAGATTGTGGCTATAATGTTTCTTTTCTTCCCAATTCTTGTGATATAATAAATGAAAAAAGGAGAAATAGTATTAAAAAGAAATAGAGATGGTAACATTTATACTCTTACCTTAAATAACATGTTAAATGCTAAGGTTAAGTGTTTAATATCACATGAATTAGATGTGAATTTATGGCATAGAAGATTAGGCCATATAGGAATTTCGACCATTAAGAAATTATCTAAAAAGAATTTAATCAGAGGTATGCCTAAATTAGACTTAGATAATTTTCAAATGTGTGAAACATGTATTAAATGAAAACACATTAAAGAAACATTAAACCCGAAACATGAAGTGAGTACTAGTCATGTACTAGAATTGCTTTACTTAGACTTATTTGGTCCAAGTAGGACAAGAAGTCTAGGTGGACACTACTATGTGTGTGTCACAGTAGATGATTACTCACGCTACACATGGACATTGTTCTTAACACACAAAGACGATGCTCCATTAACAATTGAAACTCTTATTAAGCAACTTGAAAGCATTTACGAAGAAAATGTTAAAAGAATTAGAAGTGATAAAGGTGGAGAATTTAAAAACAAAGATGTAATCAAATTTTGTGAACTACATGGAATCAAACATGAATTCTCACCACCTAGAACACCACAACTCAATGGAGTTGTTGAACGTAAAAATAGAACTATTCAAGAAGTTGCTAGGACAATGCTATGTGAAAATAAATTACCTAAATATTTATGGGCTAAAGCTTTTAGTTGTGTATGTAATATTATAAATAGGCTTTCTATTAGAAAGAGATTAAATAAAACACCTTATGAATTGTTAAATAATAGACAACCTAAAATAGATTATCTTAAAGTTTTTGGTTGTAAATGTTTTGTGTTGAACACTAAGGATAATCTAGACAAGTTTGAACAAAAGTCTATTGAATGCATATTTGTTGGTTATTCAACTAATTGAAGAGCATATATGTATTATAATCCTGCATCTAGAAAAATAATTGAATCTATACATGTGAAATTCAATGAAAATGCATGCTTTGAAGTTAGTGATAGAAATAAACATAAACAAGAAACTAATGTTGAGAATATGTTTGATGATGACGTATTACTTGAGTCTGTACTTGATCATCTAGAACCAACTCCCCCTGAACAAGACATGCATGAACCCTTAGATGAAATAAATGAAGAAACTTTGCAATTAGAAGATAATGCAACTAATGATCAAATTATATATGATAATGTTCACACTAATGAAACATTTGAACAAGATGAGGTTGAACCTAGTCAATCTAGGAATTGGTGGTATCCTAGAAAACTAATCATTGGGGATCCAAGTGTTGGGGTTAGAACATGTAGAAATATAAGTCAACTTGAAGGACATAGCTTAATCTCACAATTAGAACCTAAGAATGTAAAAGAAGCCTTAGGTGATATATCGTTGATAGATGCTATGTATAAGGAATTAAATCAATTCACAAGGAACAACGTGTGAGACTAGTACCTAAACCCAAAAACAAGTCTATAATAGGAACAAAATGGGTGTTTAGGAATAAAATGGATGAACAAGGAAATATTACAAGAAATAAGGCTAGACTAGTCGCACAAGGTTATAATCAACAAGAAGGAATAGATTATGAAGAAACCTTTGCACCCGTTGCACGACTAGAAGCAATTAGATTGTTGCTTGCTATTGCAAGTCTAAGCAACATCAAACTCTTCCAAATGGATGTCAAGAATACATTCTTGAATGGATACATCCAAGAAGAGGTGTTTGTCAAACAACCCCCTGGATTCGAAGATCCAAAGAATCCTAACTATGTATACAAGCTTAAGAAAGCTCTATATGGTTTAAAACAAGCTCCAAGAGCTTGGTATGATAAATTTGAAAACTTTCTTATTGCAAATAATTATTAAAGGGGAACCATAGACAACACATTATTCCTAAGAAGAAAAGATAATGATTTATTAATAGTTTAAATCTATGTAGACGATATTATCTTTGGTTCAACCAACCCTACCTTAGTAAAAGACTTCAAAGAATGCATGAAGTCAGAATTTGAAATGTCAATAGTAGGAGAGTTGAATTATTTCTTAGGACTTCAAATCAAACAAACCCCTCAAGGAATTCACATTAGCCAACTTAAGTATGTCAATAATATGATTAAGAAATTTGGCTTTGAAGAGTTGAAACCAACAACTACTCCCATGAGTGTTAGCACCAAACTTGATAAGGATGAAAATGGTAAACCTTTTGATGACACACTTTATAGGTCTATGATTGACTCATTGTTATACTTAACTGCATCAATACCTGACATCATGTTTAGTGTGTGTATGTGTGCTAGGTTTCGATCTTGTCCTAAGGTATCACATTACAATGCGGTGAAAAAGATCTTTAGATATCTTAAACACACACCTCACTTAGGACTTTGGTAGCTAAGTTGTAATTACACGCATATAGTGATGCTGATTATGGCGGTTGCAAATTAGATAGAAAATCCACTAGCGGTACGTGTCAATTCATAGGAACCAACTTGCTCTCTTGGTTTTCTAAAAAGCAAGCTAGTGTAGCTCTTTCTACCACTGAAGCCGAGTATATTGACTAAAGTTTATGCACTACTCAAATACTTTGGCTTAAACAACAACTTAGTGATTTTGGCATTAAAATGAAAAAGATTCCAATTTTCTGCGATAGCACAAGTGCAATTAATCTTTCTCGGAATCCGGTTCTTCATTCTAAGGCCAAACACATTGAGGTGCGGTACTATTTCCTTCGATCATGTTCAAAATGAGGATATAGTTATAAACCATATAAGAACTGATCACCAAATAGCTGATATCTTTACCAAACCCCTTAATCAAGCCACTTTTTAAAACTTACGAGCCAAGTTAGGTATGATGACTTACGATACCATTGCATAGTTCTATCTTTTTGCATGATTTGCAAAATAAAGGGGGAGATAGAATAAGAACATGATTTTAGTTGCTAAGTCATAATTTAGTTGGTTGAATTGAATAACATGCTAAGTTTCAATTGGTATAAGTTGAGCATAGGTTAAGGGAGAGAGTACATATTGAGGGGGAGCATATGAATATATGAGATTTGAAACTGAAGAACAATGTGAAAACAATTGGTAATTGGTAATTGGTTGGAGATTAGTTTGGTACAAATTTGGTGAAACAATTGATAGATTTATGATAAACAATTGGTTATAAGTTGTGACATTAAAATCATGTTAGGTTATTTTGAAAATCATCCAAAAGGGGGAGAATGTTGAGAAATATGTTTGGATAATTTCAAAGGCATGCTTTTAAGTGATAAATATTTAAAAATATCATACATGGTGTTATATGTAAATAAAAGTTGAAAAAGTTGACATCGATCTCTCAGGTTGTTGCACATCGATCGATCTATATATATAGATCTCTCACATCGATCGATCCATGTAAGGCAGTGAAAGTTCAAGACCTTACTGTGAGACATCGATCTCTAAACCTGAGACACATCGATTGATATATGTACATCGAACCCCCACTTCGATTGATCGATGTAGGTCAGAGACAAACTCTGAAACTTTCGGTGAGACATCGATCTCTGAAGCTGAGGCACTTCGATTGATCGACGTCTAGGGTTTTTAGAAATATTTTTCTAAAAAGTGTTAAAATGATTGTTTTCATTTGTATATGATTTATACATGTTCATTATGTAAATATTATGTGTTTTTGATGATTATAAATGACTTGTGACTAACGTGCCTTGGAAGTTTCTACAACTTACCAAAAAGGGCAAAATTGGTATGTTGAGTTTTGTAGGAACATCACATGGTGAAAATATTTTAAGGATGTATTCTTATATTATTTATCATGAAAAAGTTGGTATTATGATTATTTCTGACCATCCGAGTCATTTCTGGAGTTTTCACATACCAGGGGTATTTTGGTCATTTTACCCCCAAGGGTATTTTTGGTATTTTTACTCAAGGAATCTCTTGAGCATATTATTATCTTCATTCTGGAGTTGAGCTATTATTATCTTGAAGATTATATGGTGGTTCTTGATCTAATTCTCTCACATGATGATATTATTGACTATAGCTGGATATGTGACGATTTGAGCTGTCACATTCTGTTTTTTATTGAAGACCCTCTTATATATGTTATGAGAGCATATTTATCATCATTATACAGAGAATTTTATGGTGTCAAAGGTGTGGAAATGTTCACGACATTTAAGAAGGAATATTGAGAATTTCGGTGTTACACGTTGACATAATCTTTTCAACTATTATTTATTGATTTCTTCTTCAAAAATCAGAGTTGTTACACATATATGTATGCTCAAAAACGTGTATAAACAGGTGAAGGTGATTTATTATTCATTTTATAGCTTGGGGACAAGTGGACCAATCAAAAAGGAGCTAGTTGGCAAAAATTGCCAACTTGGATTTTTCAAAAATGTAGCCAACGGGTACTTGGTGTTCTTGGCAGATTTTTTAGTCAAAATGAAGCTCTCATATGCCCTATTCTTGTGCTTGGAGTTGAGGGTATTTTGGTGGTATTATCCTTTCTTATTATCTTTATTTTACAAAGGATAATCAAGAGTATTTTTCTTGGAAAATTTAAAGTAGCCAACGGCTACTATGGGTTTCTTGGAGATAATTTTTGTTTTGAAAAATGTCAAAGTCTCACATGTCCTATGTTTATGTCAAGAAGTTGAGGTATTATCTTCTCCGTATTATCTACATTTTGCAAAGGATAAATGAGACATGCCAAGTGTGTATTTTCAGCCAACAAGGTGTTTCCAAGGTGGACCAATTATGTTGTCTTATTTTGCCAAGTGTACAAAGGCCAACCAATGATGTGAAGACACTTGGACTTGATGATGAAAATGGTGACACATTTGAAGTCTTATCTCTAAGGCTTAATTCATACTATAAATAGAGGCAATGGTGAAGAAGATGAAACACACTTGAAGCTCACTTGAAAGCATTTGTTGAATTGTCTAGCTATCATATTCTTTTTGTTATTCTTGTTCCATTCTTTGTAGCAAAGGTGTTCTTGTTGTTCTTTTGAGCTACAAACCTCTTGAGTTTCATTTGTAATATTGATTAGCCATTTCTATAAGGCTATATCAATAGGTGTAGAGGTGTTGTAACTAAGTGTTGCTTAGAAGGTGTTCATCCAAGTCTTGGATAGGGTTAATGTATAACCTAAGGATAAAGCTTGGTTCTTGTTGTAAGGTGATTCATTTCATAGTGAAATCCAAGGAAAGGTGTTCCTTGGGACTGGAGTAGGTCACATTGACCGAACCAGGATAAATTCTTGGTGTTCTTGTCTTGTTTCTTCATTTCTGCATTCTGTCCGTTTTTACTGCAGTTTTCACACAACTTCTCACGATTTGAAAAATAGCTAAACACTTTCAAAATTCGTGATTTTTGGTGGAGTTATACTTCAGACTGTTAGCTTTCATTTGCAACAAAGAGAAATGCTCCAATCTGGCTGCAATCTGACCAGTTTTGAGAAAACTTAAATTCTGTATCCTTTTGTAAACATCATCTACACATCCTAAGGAGTGTTTTGATATAAAGATTAACCTTTTTGGTTGAGTATTCAAAGAGAAACACATTTTTCAAAATCAGCAACATTCTGTCCAATTCTGTCCAGATTGACCATCTGAATTTTTTTTATTTGTTTGAAAGGTCAAACGATCTTATTTTTGTCTGAGTTTTGGACAGAGTCTTGTTAACACATTGAAGTTAAATTCTGGAAAGTTTCATAATTTTTGGAATTGTGTACACTTATTGCTGAATTTTTCAAAAACAGGTTCTAAATTTGAGGTGGTCTCAGATTCTGTTTTCAAAGGGGATTTTTATAAATGATAGTAGTGTAATTTCTGCTAACCACTATTCACCACCCCTCTAGTGGTGTTTATTGAAGGTGTACGGTCCAACAAAATACACGGATGAAATGCTTATATACATGCTGAAGACAACTAGTCATTGCCCTGTGATGTGACCCGTCCAACGGTTACATTTACAAATTGAACCTAATCAGTCCTAAGCCTAATTAACCATTAAAATGATGTTAATACAAGTATACAATGGTCATAAAATGTAATTAAATATCTATGAAGTATAAACAAGTAATCTAGTTGATGATTAACCAATGAGCTGAAGGTGTTTGATATAAGTAACAATCTGTTCGATTAAATGCTGCAATGAATACTTCAGCTATATCCAGAAATTCCCTTGGTGCATTCTTCAGGTATTAGAGTTGTCTTGAATTCCACACTCCCCCTCAAGCTAGGGCTGTATATATTAGTACATCCTAGCTTGCCAAGAAGAGACCTGAAGACTTGGACAGTGACAGGCTTTGTAAGTATATCTGCCACCTGATGCTTGGACTGAATATGATGTAATTCAATA
>AP025055.1:10056487-10171668 GCA_036186865.1 Eustoma russellianum | reverse complement strand
CAGGTTAGCAGCAATAGTAAACAAAATTCTTACAGTGTTGAGCTTGGCCACATGAGAAAATGTCTCCCCATAATCAATGTCAAGTGTCTGAGTGAAGCATCTGGCCACCAGCCTGGCTTTGTACCTGTTAACCATGCCATCTAAGTTATATTTTACAGTAAATATCTATTTGCAGCTCACTGGTCTAGATCCTTCAACTGCAAGGACCAGCTTCCAAGTTTGATTCTTTAATAATGCAGACGTTTCGTCTAGTACTGCTTGCTTCCAGGCTGGTTCAGCTAAGGCTTCTTGGATGTTCTTTGCAACCTGAATGCTATCAGAAGTAGATACAAAAGGTTTCAAATGTTTAGATAAACAGTCATGAGAAACAAAGTTATTAAAGGGATATAGCCTTTTCACACACTCCCTGACCCCCTTTTTAATAGCAATAGGACTATCATCAGGAGGTGTAATTGCTCTGTATGTTGAGGAACTTTCAGAAGGACCAGTCATTTGAACTTCTTCATCAATAGATTGTGGTACATGTCTAAACATAGGTTCCTCTGTCTCCCTCTGAGCTGGAGTGTCTTTGGTAGGTGTTGCATCTATCTTGGTAGTGTCAATGATGCTCTAAAAATTAGCTTCCTTTTGCCTGTCATGCTCAGTAGACTCCTTAGAGTAAAATACAGAAGATTCATTGAATATAACATCAAGTGACACATACATTCTCCTTGACTGAGGTGAATAGCATTTGTAACCTTTTTGAGTATGAGAGTAACCAAGAAAGATGCATTTCTCGGATCTCATATCAAGTTTGCTCCTGAATTGATCAGGAATGTGCCTATAAGCAGTGCAACCAAAGACCTTTAAAGGCAAGTCAGAAAATAAACAAGTGTTGGGATATTCACTCATAAGGAGAGACTTAGTGTGTGATAACCTAGTACTTTTGAGGGCATTCTGTTTATCAAATGTGTTGCTGTCAATATACCTTCACCCCCAGTAATGTTTATGCACCATCATGGTCATTATGAGGGCCCTTGTTACTTCAAGAAGGTGCCTGTTTTTTCTTTCAGCAATCCTATTTTGCTGAGGAGTATAAGTGCTGGATGATTAATGATGTATCCCTTTAGTATTCAAGTATTCAGTTAGTTGTTTCTCAAAATACTCAAGACCATTGTCTGAACTTAACGTTTTTATAGTGACACTGAATTGGTTTTTTTACCATTTCTACAAACCTTTTGATTGTATCCCTTACTTCAGTTTTATGTTTCATTAGGTATAGCCATGTTACTCTAGTGTGATCATCAACAAAAGTAATAAACCATCTAGCACCACTGATGTTTGAGACCTTTGCTGTACCCCAAACATCAAAATGGGTTCAAGTAAATACAGCAGATACAAAATAAGTTTTTCCTAGATAAGAAGTCCTGCAACTTTTTGCAAACTGGCATTCCTCACAAAAGATATCAGAATGATTTACATTTGAAAACAATTTGGCATAAGTCTTTTTAAATACAAAAAATTAGGATGTCCTAATCTCCTATGCCAACACAAAATGCTCTCAGTAGTCCTACTAGAAGCAGCCATGGCTTTCACACTAGTTTGAGTACTGAGAGGTGCAGGTTTCAGTTGCATTTAAGAGGAAAAGGCCATTAATCTTGTTAGCATTGCCAATCATCCTCTTGGAGAAGATCTCCTGAAAATAACACTTGATGATGAGAATCTTAAATAGCATAAGTTATCTTCAGCAATTTTACCAACAGAGATTAAGTGAAGCTAAGCCTCAGGAATGAAAAGCACATTGTTCAGGCCATAATTCAGGTTGTAACAGACACGTTGCCCTTGCCAACAATGTTTATGCAGGCATCATTAGCAATTTTGACACTTGCAGGTGTGTGAAAAAGTGTTAAAATAATAAGTGATCTTTGTACCATGACATGTAGTGTGTGGCGCCAGAATCAATAGTCCAACTTTGTAAGGGTCTAGAATTGTTACCATAAGAGGCCATAGTAGCCTGGATTGCTTCTTGATTTATGTCAAGTGACCTTGTCTGTCCTTGATGTTATCCTTGATGTGTGCTTCATGAATTGCAGAATTGCATCAAGTTGGCTTTGAATTGGCAGAGTTGTAGTAGGAGCGGAAGCATAGTGGCTGGAGTAACCACCACTGAGGGCTATTTCCAGAGTTGGAGCTTCTCCAATTTCCTGATGGTGAAAACTGAGGTTCCATGTGAATGGCTCAGATCCTCTCCCTCCCACAGGTGGCCTTCCATGCTTATCATAGACCTGTCCTCCAAGTGTCCATACTTCTTACAAAATTTGCAGAATTTTTTGGGTTCAGGACCTCTCCTTTGGTTGTTCTATGCAGGAACATACCTTCTGCCAACAACATTGGCCAAAACATTGGTAGGATTAGATGAGTGCTTAGTGCTGACGGCCATAGATGCTTGCCTCAGTGTTGGAATGAGGAGCTCATCATTAGTTTGATTCTACTCTCCTCCTGCCTAATATCAGAAAACACATTATTAATAGAAGGGAGAGGCCTAGTCCCTAGAATTCTTCCCTCTAACATCATCAAATTCTTTGGTAAGGCTAGCCAAGAACCTAAAGGTTCTCCTGGTCTCATTGATAGACTTATACTTTTTTCAGCATTTTGAGAAGGCCATTTATGAGTATGATGAACATCAATTTGTAGCCATATTTGTTTAAGCTGTCTAAAATACACATTCACAGGGGAGTCCCCTTGTTTAATGTCCTGCAACATGACTTCAAGCTCATAGAACTCAGAAATGTTATCCACTTTGGAGTACATTTCCGTAGCTGCTTTCCATATTTTGAGGGCTGAGTCATAGAGGATGAATTATTGCTCACATCCATAGTCATTGAACCAATAAGCCATGACATGATCATGGCATTCTCAGCATTCCACAATTAAACAAACAGAATCAGATTCCTCAGCCATGACACAGTTCAGCCTTTAAGTAATCCTCTTTTCCCTTACCAGTAACAAACATTTTTACAGCTCTAGACCATGCAAGATAATTGCTTTCATTTAACTTGTGTCTAGTAATTGTTACTGGATTCGAATCAACAGCACTGGAGCCTTGAGCAGAGGACAAAAAACAGAGGGTGCGTCACTCACAACGAATTCCATAACTTACAAGAAATCAGAAGAAGAACAAAATGTATGAAGAATTTAACAGAAATCAATCAACTTGCTCTTGAAAATATCACAAACCGCTTGGGAAGAAGATGATGAACAGTGGAAATTTAAAAACTGTGCACAGATCACTTTGAGCTCGATGGCTCTGATACCATATAGAGAAATTCACTTAAAAATTCACTTGAAACTCACTTTGAAATGAGAAGAAACTCTTCTTTATTCACTTAAATCAAGAATACATGGATGAAATGCTTATATGCATGCTGAAGACAAGTATCGTTGCCCTATGTGTGACCCGTCCAACGGTTACATTTACAAACTGAACCTAATCAGTCCTAAGCCTAATTAACCACTAAAATAATGTTAATGCAAGTATACAATGATCATATAAACGTAATTAAAGAAACTATAAGTATAAACAAGTAATCTAGTTGATGATTAACCAAGGAGCTGAAGGTGTTTGATATAAGTAACAATCTGTTCGGTTAAATGCCACAATGAATACTTCAGCTATATCCAGAATTCCCTTGATGCATTCTTCAGGTATTAGAGTTCTTGAATTCCCCACACGGATGCATTGATGTCGACACCGATCATGAACTAAGGCATGGTAATATTATGTATATACCCTCACCCTCTTTAAGCCATTTAACCTATGCCTTTCGTCGCCAAAATTCCAACTCCTATGACTTAGCCAGCTTCAAAAATCAGCCTGTGTGGATGAGCACTCTTGGCGAGCCCCATCCTTAGGATTCATATCATAAACAAACTTCAGCCGCCAAGCTCGACATTCAACATACTCCACCCGACGAAAAATATTGCCAAATAACTCTTCATTCCACTTGGATAAATCATGTTTAAACAATCATAGTTTCGCACATAATCCCCACATACCACCCGTAATAGGGATAATGTAGGACCTGTAAGGCACCACTAGAAGGGGAGGAGGGATCGAAATAGTGGGTGCGGAAAATTTGGTTTTTAAAAATTTTTGACCCAAAACCCAACTTCTGAAAACAGTTTCTGTTTTCAGGTCCTGTTTTGTAACGTTTGAAAAACTAGGTTACATGCCTTCAAGAATTCTGAAATTTGGAGAGATTGTAGTCTTAGATGTTCTGAGTATCTCCGGTGGCCAGATTGCGCAAATCTGCCAGAACAGTAGTCTGATTTAAAAAAATTTATTCCGATTAATCCATAACTCCAAATGGTCTGAAAATTTAATGACAACACCCTACTATATTTATTTAAATGGATTGAAAAAGTTTTTGAAAAATTCCTTTGGGAAGTATGTCAAATACGTTCAAGTTCTCAACCTCTGCAAGTCTAAAAATCAGATTGCACTAGTCTCAGAACTATTAACGGTTTGAATGACTTATACTTGTCCAAAAGGGTTAAAACTTGTGCCCAAATGAAACTTAAGAGATGTGGATATGTTTATGCAAAATTTTACAATTTTTAAAATTTGTTTACTATTTTTAAGATTGCGATTGAAATGGATGCAAAATGCTGGAAACTGAAAGTACTGTGCAGTAAAGTAAAGAACACAAGGAATTTTATACTGGTTCGGTTAAATCAACCTACTTCGGTCTTTGAGGACACCTTCCTCGGTTTTCACTAAACAAAATAACACCTTACCACAAGGGTTGCTGGAGTTACACACCCAACTCCAACCCTATACAAATGATAACAAGCATCACAAGATCACAAACATCACCACCGAACGGATGAAAGTTTGATCACACTTTGATCAACTGTTTACAACAATGAGGCGTGTATGGTGGTATGAGTAAAGCTTATACAATATGTTTGAATATAGATACAATAGGCTTGAGAGGAGGAGAAGGAGAAGAAAGAAATGTCAAGAAGAGAGTAGAGAGTCTTTTTGCACTTTGGAGATTGTAAGACTTGTCTGCATCTGTTTGCTCTTCTTCTCCTTTTATTTGGAGTTGGTCGCCCCCATTAGGGCATCATCCCATCTTGATAATTCTCTTTTAATTCTTTGGAAGAATGCCTTGTATAGATGTGACATCAACTTGCTTACTTGGCACAACTTGATTGGACGATTGTCTTGGCCTTGCTTACTTGGCACTCCTTGATTGGATGAGATTTGTCATCACTTAATGACTGTAAAATCTGAGAATATCATCTAAAACATGTGTCAAAAAATTAGTAAAAACATTTCCAAATAGCATACAATCAATGTCCTCAAATTTGGAAGTAATTTTTTGATCATCATGCAAGACAAGATTTCGGCCACCCTATTGTTTTACATGCTGAATTTTCAGCATGTGCTATAATCTCAAGACCTTGAAATAAACCGTATGACTACATATTAATCCCTTGAATATTGAGAAGCAATTGGTCACAATTAAGAGACGAAATTCGGCCACATCAATTCACACATGCTAAATTTTCAGCATATGTTACATTTGTAACAAAGTTTGAAATATTACCTTATGTAGCTTCCTCCATCATGTCACTAACCTTGTGTGGCTTATTCTCCACCAATTAGATGCCAACTAAGCTCCACATAAGGTCCACCAAGGCTGAGTAGGCATGTATATGCATCTTGAACATGTGCTGAATTTATTTTTGTAAACTTTGTAAAATAGTGCACAATAATTATATACATATGGTATATTCCAATCAGCCCTAATTTGAATATTCTAGAACAATTTAGTATGTATTGCATATGTAAAATGTGTCTAGATACACGTTACATGTCATGCCAAAAACATTCCATGTGTTATGTTCGTAGAAAACCAAATTTTCGACTTTTATCGATTACATGATTTTTTCTCCGATTAAATTCCAAAATTTTGCACTGTTATATATATTATGTCACACATAATATACATAAATTCAGCTCTAACGGCTGATTAAATTTGGCACCCACATGTGCTTAAAATGTGAATTTGGAATCTCCATAATTTGGCCTTAATTGAGGGTGATTTGTGTGTGCCAACATGTAATGATTTTATGGCTGAGTGTACCTTGTTAGCCACGAAATTTGTGACCATTTTTGAACTGTAGGGGCTGGCCATCTATATATGGCAAGTACGTGACACGTTGGCGAAGTTTCGGTAGTCACCTGATACGACAATTTTTGGTTTATAACCTTGTAACGTGTTGTAATAATTTTTTCATCACCATACCTTATATCATATGATATAAGACCTGAATATACTCATAAATATGAGGTAAGTATAGTGGGTGTGACGTTGACGTACGTTTGTAATATATATAACGTGTAGGTAGTACGTTGGAATATATATGTATTGTGCCATTTTTAAATAAAACCTGAATATATATATTTAAATATAT
The DNA here is from genome assembly GCA_036186865.1 of Eustoma russellianum. Taxonomy (NCBI): domain Eukaryota; kingdom Viridiplantae; phylum Streptophyta; class Magnoliopsida; order Gentianales; family Gentianaceae; genus Eustoma; species Eustoma russellianum. The sequence goes on along the minus strand of AP025055.1, from coordinate 10,165,203 downwards.
ATATAAGGTGTGTGATTAATGAGGAGAGGAGACTTTCCATTTCCATGTTTATTGCCTTCATGCCTTCTCCAAATATTTTTCTATTTAATGAACTAGTACTTCACTTAATGAACTAGTTTAGTTAATTAATGATGACACTTGAAAATAGTTCAAACACAACAAATGTTTTCCATTTGATGTAAGCTTTAAAGCTTCATGGCTTGTTAGTACGGCAACATTATATAAAGTATATAAGGTAAATTTGTCACAAAAACGTGTCAAGTCATAAAATTGTCATGCATTTCTTTAGCACACGTTATTTAAATCATGTATTTTTGTGATTCACTCAAACTCTTTTTCTCAACAATCTCCCCCTTTTGATACTTTACAAAATAATCTTAGTGCATGATTTAAATTTAATCGCTCCCCTTCCAATCGTGCACAAATTCAAATTTTGAATTTTGAGTTTTCTCCCCCTTGATTTTTGCAATCAATCACTCTCTCTCCCTCTTAAATCATGCACTCTCTCCCCCTTTATTTTGGAAAGAAAATCAAAAGTGCATGTAAAGATGGAAAGAAATATCAAATCAAATCAGCAGAAATCATGCCTAATTTAGAGCGTAGATTTTCATACGTGGCTTGATTTAGTACCTTAGTGAATATGTCGGCTACTTGTGCCTCAGTGCGTACATGATCTATAACAATATTACCATTGTTTACTTGTCACAAAGGAAGTTTATACCACTCATACTGTCACAATAGATTGGAATACGATTTACCGTAATACCAGAATTAGAAAGTTGTTGTTTTAAACCATAGTAGTTGTGTGCAACAAAGACTAAGTGCCATGTACTCAACTTCGATAGTAGATAAGGCCACACTTGCTTGCTTTTTGAAAACCAAGAGATTAATGAATTTCCTATAAATTGACAAGTTCCACTTGTGCTTTTTTTATCTATTTTACATCCACCGTAATGCGCAATAGTATAAGCATGCAAGTCAAATTCACAATTTTTATCATACCAAATTCCTAAAGTAGGGTTGTGCTTAATGTATCGAAATATTCTTTCACAGAATTATAATGTAGCGCCCCGTACTCGGCTACCCCTCGTACGGTGCACCCCGCCGTACCTTCCCTTTCGGAAAAGTACAAAGCGTCGATACTTAACTCATAAAACCCATGGAAAAACATGGATTACAAAGTCACGATCTTAACAGGTAGATAAAAATACGGCAGAATTTGAACCTTAATCCGAAAGCGTCAAATCGCGAATACATAGCAAAATTATACAAACTGAACCGATAGCAAACTACACCGCGAAATTATACAAACATTATCCGAAAAGAATCCGAAAGTAGCTAAGTCCCAAAATGTCCCAAAGGCTCATCAAAAGCTTCCATTATCATTCTCTTAACAGCGACTTCAATAACCTATGGGTATGGCACCCTTGGCTCATCATCAATCCACTCGACTTCATTACCTGGCTCTGGGGGGGAAAATAAATGGGTGAGCGACAAATTCGCCAGCAAGTATACAATAACACCGTACAATAAAGAGAAAACGGCATACAAGAATCAAACCCCAATTCCTTAAGTTAAAACATACCTGCCAATACCTTTCCAAAGCATCATACTTAAAGTCATATCAACACTTAGCTAAGATCTAAATGTCATCACTTAGTTAGATTCTACGTGCTATAGCCAAACCTTACTTCTATGAAAAGGTATCATGCATAATGTGTATGAAAATGTGAATGCGATGCAAATGCAACGGGAAACATTGTTTCTTTTCATTTAGACATGCTCATAAAAATACTTGAACTTTCTTTCTTTCTTTTAAATCATGCTCATCATAAAACAAGAGAGTGTGTCAGCCTATTATACCGGGCATGACTCGGTTCTTATAACATGATCACCTTCAGGTCTATTATACCGGACCTGGCTCGGTTCTTATACTCTTCAGACCTATTATACCGGGCCTGGATCGGTTCTTATATTTCATCAGACCTATTATAACCGGGCCTAGATCGGTTCTTATACTTCTTCAGATCAATTCACCCCGGATCTGTAGCGGGTTAAGCTGGCCAGAAGGGACGGAATTCTTTCGAAACAGAAACTCTATATAAAACATCAATAAAATCATGAGCATGGAACATATGAGCATGTCAATGCAAGTGCATGTGATGCAACATGGTAAAATGCACTTATAACATCATAAACAACTTTCTTCATGGGCTGAAAAACGATCCAGCAGCATGTCCTGTATTGCCCGGCCTCAAAATCAACCTTTTGAGCCTATTTTCCAGAAACTAAAAATATGAACATGCACCACATGATCTTAACTACATTCTGTACAAATTTCATGCGATTCCGACAAGCGTAGGTACCTCAATACAAATAATTCCCAACAAGGGTACAACAGGAATTCTGTTGCACTCTCAACTCCATTCTTTACCTTGTCTCCATCCATAAACTCATTTTGGGGCTCACTTAGCACCTGAAAATCTTTCCTCCTCCTTTCATGAACAATATCCAAATGCCCATTCACCAAAACAAGTCAAAATAAATACAATACAAGTCATACAAGCACAAAGGTCAATCTGCTCTGTTTTTCCAGAATGTTACACCAACTTTACCTCAATGGTTTTCCACCAAGATCAATAGATAAAATCAATTTATTTACATGTATACTTAGCTCTATGTCTTAAGTACTTCTTGTAAAAATTTCAGGTCAATCCAAGATGTTTAAGGCACTTAAATAATTTTTCTCCCTAAGGTGGTACAACCAGAAACTGTTTTGACCCCCTTGATACTAAAATTCATTTCTGACCAATCCACAAATGATTTTCCAGAAATTCCAACTCCAAAATAAAATGGACATGATAATCTACAACCACACCAAAAATAAGCTCAATCCAACGTTTAGAAGGTCCTTAACTAAGTCCATCAATTTGGCATAAAATCTGTCCAGAACTCTGTTTTCAACCAACATGCATAGAAGGATCTTTTCCTTCCTAATTTTGTTCTTTAGCCTATAATCCAAGTTAATGGTCATTCAATAGACATAATAAGGCTTCGCTATACTAATTCAAGTCCCTTTTTAGCATGCAAAAGTCGTTCATATGGGCTGTTCATTCCTTCTAAACAAACAGTCCTCTAGTCCAACAATTTCACATATTAAAATCACTTAAAACGCTAGGTTTCATACCAATCATGTCTCATTCAACATCAAACATAGGGCAGTCCCTAATCCATCACTTTTAACTCTTAATTCAAGTTTAAACATGCTTTATATTGCAACATAAGAGAGGTCTATCATCCAACCTTTCAAAACATAAGAAAAGGTAACAACTTAGGCATATTTTCACTAAAATCACGTCTTAAGCTTCTAGACATTCAAGTATGCACATAATCACATATATTGTAAGGGGTTAAAGTATACTTGCCTCTTCAAGCTAAAGCTCTTGTCTTTGCTTGGTTATGAAGTGAGATGTGATGAAATCCTTCACCTTCTTCACCTTAAGCATACGGTTTTAAGGAAATGAAATGAAAAGATTAGTCTTTATTCAATAGAGGAAATAGGATAGGTTTGAGGGCTAGAACATCTTACCAAAATGAGCTTGGAATGGAGATTCAAGCATCACAATATGTCACCACCTATGAAAGTTGATGGCTTTCACCTATTTACACCATAAACCCACGGTTTTGGGTATGAAGAAAGGGAGTTCATGTGAGCTTCATTCTTTACCAAAATGAGAATTCTCTTAAGGAAACTTGGAACAAGACTTACCTAGATGTCTTCTTGAGTCTTGGAAGTGAAGTTGAACTTCTATCCTCCAAGATGTTGGGCCGAAATGTTGGTGAGGGAGATGAGGGAACTTTGCTAAGTGTTGCTCTTGCTTGAATGTGTCTTGAGAGGAGTCTCAAGATGACAAGAAGGTAGATGTTTCTAGAAAGGTTTAAAACATGCTAGGGGGCGGTTCTTAGAGGAAGATTTGTGAGGGTTAGGGCTTTCTTGAGTGTTAATCAAGGTTAGGTTAGTATAACCTTGGTTACTTTATTCCAACTAGGGTTACTTTAGTGCTAACCCAAGTTACTTTATCAAATAATGGTTATCTTAACCTTGGTTTAAGGGAAAAAGTAACCATGGTAGGATTTAAAATCCTCCATGTCTAGACACTTAAGGGGGCGGTTGGTTGGGGTCTTTATGACCTCAACCATACTACTTCCTTCTTTAATGAGTTGTCTTAACTTGTTCCTTAAATGCATGCCTATTTTATTTTCTATTTATTCTTTGCATAATAACTTCTTGTCTTAATGGTGTAGTAGACTTTAAGTAATTACTTTAACTAATAAAATTGGCTAGAGAATTCTAGAATTCCCATTCATGCCTTGGCCGAATTTTAGGCTTCTTGGGCAACTTGATATTTCTTGTAATTCATGCACTATATTGTTTTTCTTTATTTCATCATATTCTAAAATTAACATATGTATGTATACATACATATACACGCCATGTGTAATGCATATGTATATATATATATATCTTCCTTTGTATACGCATGTAGGTATTCATAAGTTTTGTACACATATATCCTATACACGCACATACATAATGGTATGTACGGTTCGTATAGCTCTTTATTTCATATACTACTTCCTTGAAGTTTCCCTTATTTAATTTGGCTTGGTATCACCTCAATAATGATTAAGTAAAGAGGCTTAAGTTGACTTAAGTAACATGCGCTAAAAGAAATTGCCGCTTTCATTCCGTCTCATATTCATAGTTTTCACGTACATGGTCGTTGGGGTACAACATATAATGAGACACTTTATGTTGGCTTTGAAAACGTGCACACATACAAACACTAAACATGATATCAGATCTATTTGCGGTAAGATAAAGCAAAGATCCAATCATAGACCTATATAAAGCATTATCAAAGTCTTTTCCAGTTTCATCTTTATCTAGTTTAGTGGTGACACTCATAGGGGTGGGGGATGGTTTTAAGTTCTCAAAATTGAATTTTTTTAATCATGTCATTCACATATTTAACTTGACTTATGTGTATACTTTTACTCGTTTGTTTAATTTGCAAGCGAAGAAAGTAATTCAATTACCAACCACAGACATTTCAAACTCGAATTTCATGCAAGTTTCAAATTCTTCAACAAGTTTATGAGATGTAGATCCAAAAATGATGTCATCAACATAAATTTGAATAATTAGTAAGTCTGATAAATCTTGTTTCAGGAACAAGGTGCTATCTATGGTGCCTCTTTTAAATCCAGTTTCTAAAAGAAAAGTGGCAAAACGATCATACCAAGCCCTAGGTGCTTGTTTTAAGCCATATAGTGCCTTCTTTAATTTGTACACGTGATCGGGGTATTTCAAATCTTCAAAACCGGGTGGTTTCTTCACGTATACTTCTTCTTGTATAAAACCATTTAAAAATGCACTTTTTACGTACATTTGATAGAGTTTAAAACCTTTCATGCAAGTAATAGCAAGTAAAAGTCGTATGGCCTCTAAACGTGCTACGGCTGCAAATGTTTCGTCGTATTTTATTCCTTCTTCTTGATTATATCCTTGTGCTACAAGTCTCGCCTTGTTTCTAACAACTTTACCTTCTTCATTCATTTTATTTCTAAACACCCACTTTGTGCCTATTATTGTCTTATCTTGTGGTCATGGCACTAAATCCCATACATCATTTCTTACAAATTGATTTAATTCATCATGCATAGCATCAATCCAAGAAGAATCACTCAAAGCATCAAAAAAGTTTTTAGGATCAATTTCGGATATCATAGCATGAAATTGGTTTATTTCATCCGGATTTATTCTTCTACGTGGTCGAACACCATGAGTAATATCGCCTATAATGAGATCGTGTGGGTGATCCCTATACCATCTTGATTGATTATTCTCTAAGTTCTCATGCATTTCTAAGTGATTATGCATTTCTAGTGTTTTTGATTCATCAAGCACGACATCATCCTCTACATCATCTAACACGGGCTTTAGTTCAAAATCATCGTCATATTCTTTGTCTTTTTCAACCTCACCATATTCATTAAACTTCACATGAATAGATTCTAAAATTTGTTTAGTGATGGGATCATAACATCTATATTCTTTAGAATTCACAGAATATCCAACAAAAATGCATTCAATTGATTTGGATTCAAATTTATCTAAATTATATTTTGTATTCAAAACAAAGCATTTGCAACCAAACACACGAAAGTAATCAATTTTAGGCATGCAATCATTTGCTATCTCATAAGGAGTTTTATTTATTTTTTTTCTAATTGTCAAGCGATTAACTATATAGCATGCACAATTTACGGTTTCTGCCTACAAAAATCTAGGCAATTTATTTTCACACAACATGGTTCTAGCGATTTCTTGTAGTGTCCTATTCTTTCTTTCTACTACTCCATTTAATTGTGGAGTTCTAGGTGGAAAAAAACTCGTGTTTGATTCCTTTTTCTTCGCAAAATGCAATCATGTCATTGTTTTTAAATTCACCGCCTCTATCGCTTCTATTCTTTTTCACATTCAAACCATATTCATTTTCAAGTTGTTTTATTAATTTCGCAATCTCAATGGCACTATCATCTTTATTTGCATGAAATAAAGTCCATGTATAGCGAGAAAAATCATCAACGATAACACATGCATAATGGCGTCCACCGAGACTCTTATTACGACTAGGACCAAACAAATCAATGTGTAGTAATTCTAAAACTCTAGACGTGCTAATTTCATTTTTGGGTTTAAGTGACTCGCGTGTTTGTTTGCCTTTAATACAAGATTCACACAACTGAAAGTTGTCTAAATCAAGTTTAGGCAATCCTCGTATCAGGTTCTTTCGTTGAAGTTTTTCAAGTGTAGAAATGCCAATGTGTCCAAATCGTCCATGCCAAAAATTAACGTTAGGTTCGTTCAATATAACATGTCATCCATAGAAAGCGTAAAAATATTTCCTTCCCGTTTTCCTTTTAATACTGTTTCTCCATTTTTATTTATTATGTTGCAATATGGATGAGTGAAACACACACCAAAACCGTTGTCAATAAACTGTGAGATGCTAAGTAGATTATAGGATAGATTACTTACCAGGAATACGTTAGAGATTTGAAGAGTACTTGGGCTTCTGATTGTATCTTTTCCAATGATTCTTCCTTCATTGTTGTCTCCGAAGGTCACCGATCCACCTTTTGTAACCTTCTTCAACTTTGAGAACAAGCTCGAGTCACCCGTCATATGCCTCGAGCAACCACTGTCAAGGAACCACTTGATAGATGTGCCTTTAGATGTATGGGTTCCCTGCAATATACAACAACGATTTAGTTACCCTTTTATTTTGGGTCCTTACGAGTTAGTTATTCACCTCTTTGTAAAATTACATTTCGGTACCCATACTTGGGTGATCTTTCTCGGTCTAGCAAATGGTAAGAATGTAGATGAAGGAGCAACATAGTAGACATGGGGTGAGAATACATTTGGCCTTTGGCCGAGAACTCCTTTATGCATGTTGTATGGTTGTCGTTGATATGCTCTTGTGTTTATGTGCATAGTGCGTGATCTAGATGTATGGAATGAATGTCGTGTATGCATTAATGATTTCTTCTCATATCTATACGGCACATAATTAAATCTTGTTTGATAAAAAGAAGAAGCTTGATGAGATGAGGGGAGAGGGGGGTCTAGGCATCTTCTTAGGCGCCACATATGTCTTGGTTGTTTCTATTTTCTTAGACAAAATGAATTTGGTTGGTTTATTTAATATCTCGTTTTTCTCAATGTATCCTAATCTGGTTTTATCACTATCATGCTTTTGTGATGAAATTATGCGATCTGGCATGTTAGTTCCTGTGTCAAATTGTTTCATCATTTTCTTTAAATCCGTATTCCTTGATTTCAAGGTTGAAATCTCGGATTTCATTTCATTATTATGTGTAGTTAATGATGAGATCTCTGATTTTAATGCTTTGATGATGTGAGACGACTCTTCTTTTGAATCTTTTAATTGAGAAATAAGATTCGTGTTAGAAGATTCTAACAACTTCTTGTCTTCAATTAATCGTTTCTTTTCTTTTGTGAGAGTCTTGGTGAATTTATGCAATTCTAAATATTGACTAAAAAGATCATCATTGTAGCATCTGCAAGGCACCACTAGAAGGGGGGGGGGGTTGAATAGTGGGTGCGGAAAATGTGGTTTTTAAAATTTCTTTAAACTTGAACAATTCAAGTTCTGAAAACAGTTTCTGTTTTCAAGACCAGTTTTAAAACGTTTTGAAAACTAGGTTTCAGGTGTTCAAAAATTCTGAAATTTGGAGAGAACTTAGACTCAGATGTTATAAGTATCTCCTAAAAATTTCAGATTAAAATTCAATCTCTAACCCCTTGAAAATTCGTTGGTGGTCAGAGTGCGCAAATCTGCCAGAACCGATACACTGATTTAAAAAATTTATTCCAATTTGTACACAACTCCAAATGCTTTGCAAATTTAACCACTAACCCCTTATATGTTATATTTAAATGGGTTGAAACAGTTTTGAAAAATTCTTTTTGGAAGTTAGTCAAATACGATCAAAGTCTCAACCTTTGCAAGCCTGAAAATCAGACTGCACTAGTCTCAGAACTTTGGACGTTTGAATGACTTATACTTGTCCAAAAGGGTTGAAACTTGCGCCAAAAGAACCCTAGAACGTGTGACTATGTTTTCTGAACTAATTTTTGAAATTCGTTTACTATTTTTACGAACGTGATTAAAAACAGTAAACAGTGCTGAAACAGAAAATCAGTGCTGAAAGTAAATGACACCAAGAATTTTATACTGGTTCGGTTATCAACAACCTACTCCAGTCTTCAAGGAACACCTTCCTTGGTTCACACTAATCACACAACTCAAAAACACCTTACCACAGGGTTGATGGAGTTACACACCAACTCCAACCCTTTACAAACCTTGTATGTTCAATACAATGTGCACGAACACCACCACCTCGGAAGAATGAAGATTGATCACACCTTGATCAATCTTTTACAAAGATGTATGAATGGTGATTTATCTCAAGCCTATTCAAGATTGAAAGAATATGAATACAATAGGCTTTACAAGAAAAGAGAAAGAAAGAGAGAATGTGGAAGAAGAAGAACTAGGCTTTTTGATCACTTTGAATTTTGCAATGCTTGGCCTTGTTTTGTTTTCTCTCCTCTTCTCTTTTTAATTGCAGCCGTCCCCTCCTAGGGTTTCTCCCCTCTTGAAAATTGTCTTTTAAGTCCTTGAGAGAGTGTAAGACATCATGGTGACAATGCTTTGCTTACTTGGCATCATTCTATTGGATCATCATTTAGTCTTTGCTTACTTGGCACCTCTTTATTGGCTCAATATTGTCATCATTTGATGACTTGGAAAATCTGAAATAATCACTTAAAACATGTGCCAATATCAATCATAAAATCATACCATAAGTCACAAATTCCATCATAAATTGCAAGACAAGAAATCTCTCCTTTTCAAGCTCAAAAAATCGGCCATTATCACCTTGCCATGCTGAATTTTTCAGCATGTGCATTATGAAATAAATTTCAGATTATTTACCATTTTTCTTTGAATTTTTATCATAAAAATGAATCAATCATATATGGTAAGTCTTGCTATCAATTGATGAATGAACTTGGACACAAAAAGGGTGAAGAGTTCGGCCATCACAACCTTCACACATGCTGAAAAATTTCAGCATGTGTGATATGTAGAATATCACACTTAATTACCTTTTGTAATATTCAAATCGTTTCCATAACGTCTTCAATTAATCCTTTAATAAAAGATGACAAAAATATGTCACCTTAATGACAAAAAAAATCGGCCACATGTGTGTAGTATGCTGAAATTTTCAGCATGTGACATAAGAGAGGTATATGTTGAATACTTACCTTTTGTAGCTTCTCTCTTTGATTCATCAACATTGTATGATTGATCCTTGACCAATCAATATGCCAACAAGGCTCCACATATGCTTTAAATCAGCTGTAGGGGCGTGTATACATGTATATGCATGTGCTGAATTTCATTTTTGCTAACTTTGTAAAATAGTGCACATTTAATAATACACACATGTAATATTCCACTCAGCCCTTAATTTAATTTTCTAGAACACTTTAAGATGTATATCATATGTAAAAAGTGTCTAGATACGTGTCACATGATGTTCAAGAAAAACGTTCCATGTTATGTGCGTAGAAAACCGAATTTTTGATATTTATCGATTACCCGATTTTTCTCTAATTTGAATTCCAACTTTTGCACATGATATATATATTATGTTATACATAATATATATAATATATACTTTAAATCTCAGCACTTGACTGATTTAAAGTGGTACCATAAACATGTGACAAAATTAAAATTAGAATCTTCACATTTTGGCCTAAATGTGGGGTGATTTGTGTGTGCAAACATGGAAAGTATTTTTGGCTGATCACACCATGTGTAGCACGAAATTTTCATCAATTTTTGATGTATATGGGCTGGCCATTTATTTATGGCAAGTACGTGACACATTGGCGAAGTTTCGGTATTCGCCCGATACGACAAATTTCGGTTTAGAACCTTTTATCGCGTCGTATTTAATTTGTCATCACCATATCTTATATCATATGATATAGGACCTGAATATACTCATAAATATGAGTTAAGTATAGTGGTGTGACGTTAACGTACGTACGTAAGATATATAACGTGTCGGTAGTACGTTGGAATACATGTATACGCGCCTTTTTCAAAAAATCTGAAAATATATATATATTATGTATATGTGGCGTGTTTAATAAGATGGGGAGGAGGAGAGAACTTTCCTTCCTTGGCCTTGTTGCCTTTGTGCCTTTTCCAAATGAATCTTCCTTTAATGAACTACTTAGTTTATTAAACTAAGTACTTCACTTAATGAACTACTTTAGTTCATTAATGGTGGCACCTGAAAATAGTATAAACTCAACAAATGTTCGCCATATGATGTAAGCTTTAATGCTTCATGGCTCGTTAGTACGGCAACATAATATATAAGCTAAATAAGGCAAGTAATGGCAAGTTATCATGCACACATGTACACTTATGCACGTTTATATCTTATGCTCGTTTTTGTGCACATTTAAATCATGCATTTGAAAATCATTCAAACCTCTTTTTCTCTACAATCATATGAAGGTTCAGAATCAGAGTCAGAATCATAAGATACCTCGTTTGATGCTTTGGATACAAAGCATACTTGGGCAGTCACTTCTTCGGTATCGGTCTCAGAGTCGGATATGTCACTCCAAGTGGACTAAATCAGGTCTTGCGACGTTTGGATCGCATGCTGTGTAATTCTTCCTTCATTGATGCATTTGCGGATATTTCAGTACAACATCTTCCTCGAGTGTCATCTGACACTCCCCTTTATTATTGCGCTGTAAGTTGATGTTAGATAAGCCGCCTACTCCATTTTGTTTTTTGAATGCATGGACTTTGCATGAAGATTTCTATAAGTTTGCGGAGGCAGCATAGGCTAAATACCCCACAGTTGGAGGCATGCGAGGATTATATGCTAAGCTATGTTCTCTCAAGCATGAGCTGCGCTGTTGGAATAAAGAAATATACGGTAATATTTTCAGTCATGTGGCTGAGACGGAAGCTGAGTTTTCTCGGAATGAGAGAGACTATGATCAAAATCCCACACCTGAGAATAGAGAAGCATATTGCCTTGCCCAAGCCACCCTGTTACGTGCCAATAAAGAGCAGGCCTCTTACTAGGAGCAGAAGTGTAGAATTTGATGGGCAGCAGCAGGTGAGACCAATACGGCTTATTTTCGCGCCATGGTTAAAGACAGATATCGGCGTCAGCGGATTAGAAAGTTGACAGATTCTGTGGGTAATGTTCTTGAAGATTCGGATGCGCTAGGTCAGGCAGCAGTGGATTATTTCTCCCAGCTGAATCCATTCAGAATATGGAGTCCATCATTCAACAAGTCCCACATTTAGTATCAGCCGCAGACAATGAAATGTTAATGCAAATTCCGAGTATGCAGGAGGTGAAAGATGCTGTTATTGAGAAAAAGAGTTTGAGTGATTCACAAAATACATGATTTAAATAACGCGTGTTTAAGAAATGAATGACACAATTTATTACTTGACACGTTTTTGTGACAAAATTGCCTTATATACTTTATATATAATGTTGCGATACTAACAAGCCATGAAGCTTTAAAGCTTACATCAAATGACAAACATTTGTTGTGTTTAAACTATTTTCAGGTGTCACCATTAATGAACTAAACTAGTTCATTAAGTGAAGTACTTAGTTAAATAAACTAAGTAGTTCATTAAATGGAGATATATTTGGAGAAGTCATGATGGCAACAAACATGGAAATGGAAAGTCTCCTTCTACACTCATTCACACGTTTTTGATATATATTATATATATATTCAGATTTTTTCAAAAGGCGCAATACACATATATTCCGACGTACTACCGACACATTACATATGTTACGAACATATATCAACGTCACACCACTATACTTACCTCATATGTATGAGTATATTCAGGTCCTATATCATATGATATAAGTCATGATGATGAAAAAATTATTACGACACTTTACAAGGTTATAAACCGAAAATTGTCGTATTGGATGACTACCGAAACTTCGTCAACGTGTCACGTACTTGCTATATGTAGATGACCAGCCCCTACACTTCAAAAATGGCCAGAAATTTTGTGGCTTACATGGTATATTCAGCCATAAAATGATTCCATGTTGGCACACACAAATCACCCCCAATTAAGGCCAAATTGTGGGGATTTCAAATTCAACCTATTTTGTCACATGTGGGCGCCTATGTCTCAGCCTTTATGAGCTGAATATTTAATTTATTTTATGTATATTATGTGTGACATAATATATGTAACATGTGCAAAAAGTTTGAATTTAATTGGAGAAAAATCGCGTAATCAACAAAAGTCGAAAATTGGGTTTTCTACGAATACAACACATGGAAACATTTTTGGCATGATATGTAACATGTAACTAGACACTTTTTACATATTCAATAATATCAAAGTGTACTAGAATATTCAAGTTAGGGCTGATTGGAATATACCATACATGTGTAATTATTGTGCAATATTTGACAAAGTTTACAAAAGTAAAATTCAGCACATGTTCAAGACATCATACACGCCTACCTCAGCTTTGTAGAGCCTAGTTGGCGTCTCAATTGGTGGAGAATAAGCCACACAAGGTTAGTGACATAAAGGAGGGAGCTACACAAGGTAACATTTCAAAATCTTGAGAATATAACATATGCTGAAAATTCAGCATGTGACAATCTAGGTGTGGCTGCTTTTTGGTCTTGAATGGAGACTAATTTGCTTCTCAAATTTGAAGGGATTGATTGTAGAATATTTGAAAATGTTTTGAACTTTATTTGGCACATGTTTTTCATTTTATTCTCAGATTTTTACAGCCACTAAATGATGACAAGGCTCATCCAACTAAGGAGTGCCAAGTAAGCAAAGCCAAGACATTCATCTAATCAAGTTGTGCCAAGTAAGCAAGATGGTCTCACATCTACACAAGGTATTCTTCCAAGGACATAAAAGAGAATTCTCAAGGCGAAGAAAAGCCCTAGGGGGTGGCCAAGTCTAGATAAAAAGAAGAGAAGAGAGCCACACAAATGCAAGACAAGTCTCATAATTTCTAAAGTGCAAAAAGTGTCTTCTACTCTCTTTTTCTACATTTCTTTCTTCTCTTTCTTTCTCAAGCCTATTGTACTCATATTCAAACATATTGAATAGTCTTTGTTCCTATTGAGAAAAAGGATTTGAGTGATTCACAAAAATACATGATTTAAATAACGTGTGCTAAAGAAATGCATGATATATAGTTCATATATAATGTTGCCGTACTAACAAGCCATGAATCTTTAAAGCTTACGTCAAATGGCAAACATTTGTTGTGTTTGAACTATTTTCAGGTGCCTCCATTAACGAACTAAACTAGTTCATTAAGTGAAGTACTTAGTTAAATGAACTAAGTAGTTCATTAAATGGAGATATATTTGGAAAAGGCATAAAGGCAACAAATTGAAGAATGGAAAGTCTCCTCTCCTTATCATATCACACGTTTATATATATATATATATATATATATATATATATTCAGATTTTTTTAAAAGCACTATACACATATTTCCAACGTACTACCGACACGTTATATATTTTACGAACGTACGTTAACGTCACACCACTATACTTAACTCATATTTATGAGTATATTCAGATCTTATATCATATGATATAAGTCATGTTTATGACAAAACTATTACGACACGTTACAAGGTTCTAACCAAAAATTGTCGTATCGGGTGACAACCGAAACTTCACCAACGTGTCACGTACTTGTCATATATAGATGGCCAGCCCCTACACTTCAAAAGTGGCCACAAATTTTGTGGATTACATGGTATTTCAGCCATAAAATCATTCCATGTTGGCACACACAAATCACCCCCAATTAAGGCCAAATTGTGGAGATTTCAAATTCAATATTTTTGTCACATGGGGCGCCACTTTTAATCAGCCATTAGAGATGAATATTCAAGTTATTCTATGTATATTATGTGTGACATAATATATATAACATGTGCAAAAAGTTTGAATTTAATCGGAGAAAAATCGCGTAATCGACAAAAGTCGAAAATTCGGTTTTCTACAAACACAACACATGGAACGTTTTTGGCATGACATATGACATGTATCTAGACACTTTTTACATATTCAATACATACTAAAATGTTCTAGAAAAATCAATTTAAGGCTGATTGGAAAATACCATATGTGTATAATTATTGTGCATTATTTTACAAAGTTTGCAAAAATAAATTCAGCACATGTTCAAGCCTAGTCACACGCCTAGCTCAGCATTGATGAAGCTTATATGGAGCTTAGTTGGCATCTTGATTGGTGAAGAATGGACTACACAAGGTTAGTGACATAATGGAGGAAGCTGCATAATGTAATATTTCAAATTATGTCACATATGTGACACATGCTGAAAATTCAGCATGTGTAAATTAAGCTGGCCAATTTTGTGTGTTTAATTGTGACATATTTACCTCTTCAATTTCAATGGATTGATTTGATGATATTGTGGAAACAATTTGAAGGTATTTGAAATATCACACATGCTGAAAATTTTAGCATGTGTTGAATGAGTTGGCCGATTTTTTAAGGTTAATGGAGATCAACTTGTCTTGCAAATTTTATGGGATTAATTATGTGATATTTGGCAATATTTTAAACACTAATTTGGCACATGTTTTTAGTGAAATATTCAGATTATTGCCACATGAGTCTATAGTTGATATCCACATCTATAATTAGTGTTAATTTTGTTTAGTGATAACCGAGGAAGGTGTCTTCGAAGAATGGAGTGGGTTGTGTTAACCGAACCAGTATAAAATTCTCGGTGTTATTACTTTCAGCACTTTACTTTCAGTTTCCAGCACTTTGTATCGTTTTCATTGCAATAGAAAATATATCAAACAAATTTCAAAAATCATAAAATTTTTCAGAAACATATCCACATCTTTTAGTTTTTATTTGGCGTAAGTTTCAACCCATTTAGATAAGTATAAGTCTATCAAACGTTAATAGTTCTGAGACTAGTGCAATCTGATTTTCAGACTTGCAAAGGTTGATAACATCAATGTATTTGACATACTTCTCAAAGGAAGTTTTCAAAACTGTTTCAACCCATTTAAATACATATATTAAGGGGTTTATCATTAAATACTCAGATCATTTGGAGTCTCGGATTAATCGGAATAAATTTTCAAATCAGACTACTGTTTCTGGCAGATTTGCGCTGTCTGACCACAAACAATTTTTCAAAGGGTTAGAGGTTGAATTTTGATCTGAAATTTTTAGGGGATACTCAGAACATCTGAGAGTAGAATCTATCTAAATTTCAGAATTTTGAAGATATGTAACTGGTTTTTCAAACGTCTCAAATCAGGATCTGAAAACAGAAACTGTTTTCAGAAGTTGGGTTTTGGGTAAAAATATTTTTTAACTAAATTTTCCGCACCCACTAGTCAACCCTCCTTTCTAGTGGTGCCTTATAGGTCCTACAAGTGGTGTCAGAGAGCAGGCACACTCACAACAAGGAGATCCAACAATCTTAGTGAGATGGCAACTGCTAGCTACAAAACCGTGCAAACTGTCAACCGTAAGGCCTCCTCTTTTTGATGGTGAGTCCTTTATCCAATGGAAACTTAGAATGAAACTCTTTCTTATGGCTATTGATATTGATTTATGGTCTATTACAGATGATGGTCCATATGTTCCATCTAAGTTATGTCATACTAGAGGTTATAAAAACGAAACAATACACTAGTGATGATAAAAAGACGTTGAGTATGAATGATAAAGCCATGTAACTGCTTTTAAATGGGCTAAGCAAAAGTGAATCTAGCTACGTATCTAATTGCTCTAGTGTGCCAGAGATGTGAAGAATTCTTGAGATGAAACATGAAGGGACTAGCCAAGTATAGGAGTCTAAGATTAATATGCTTATGTCCACACTTGAGTCCTTCAAATTATTGCCAAATGAGTCTATAGTTGATATAGATTTACGATTGACTAACATCTATAATTCTCTTGAGTCTCTTGGCAAAACTTTCTCTACGCAGGAAAAGGTCCAAAAGGTATTAAGAAGTCTTCCATCCGAATGGGACCCTAAAGTCATAGCAATTGAAGAGAGTAAAGAAACAAAATCAATAAAAATGGAGGAACTAATCGGATCGCTAAAGGTATACAAAAACAAACTCACTTTAAGAAATTCCGAATCTGCTTCTAAGCAAGATAAGGGTATAGCGTTTAAATCAAATGAATGCATCTCTACTTCTTATGATCGCGTAGACGATAGTGACACAGATTCCGATGATGAAGATCTAATCACGATGGCTAGAAGATTAAGAAAGATCACGAGAAAATCAATTAAAAACAAACACAAGCCTACTTCATCTAAGAACCATAGAAATAAAAATAATGAGGAAATAAAGTGTTTTGAATATGGGAAACTTGGACACTTGTCATATGATTGCCCTAACAAGGACAAACAAACAAACACCTTGACAAGGATCGGATCAAAACTAGACTCGTCTAAGAACCTAAACAAAGGAGAACAGCCTTCAAATCCTCCACTTGGAGTGATTCATCCTACTCTGAAACTGACGATACGGAGGAACAAACAGCACAATTATGCTTTACATCTAAGACATCAAATGAGGTATCTTCTGATTCTGATTCTGAACCTTCTTATGATGATTTGTTTAGTCAATATTTAGAATTGCATAAATTCACAAAGACTATTGCAAAAGAAAAGAAACGATTAATTGAAGACAAGAAGTTGTTAGAATCCTCTAACACGAACCTTGTTCCTCAGTTAAACGATTCAAAAAAAAGAGTCGTCTTGTATCATCAATGCATTAAAATCAGAGATCTTATCATTAGCGACACAAAATGATGAAATGAAATCCGAGATTTCAAACTTGAAATCAAGGAATATAGATCTAGAAAAAATGGTAAAACAATTTGACACAAGGACAAACATGCTATATCACATCATTTCTTCACAAAAGCATGATGATGACAAAACAGGATTAGGATACGTTGAGAAAAACGAGACATTAAATAAATCAACCAAATTCATTCCAGCTAAGAAAATAGATGCACCCAAGATATATGTGGCGCCTAAGAAGATGCCTAGATCCCCCGCTATGTCATCTCATCATGCTTCTTCTTCATATCATACGTATAGCGCCCCGCACCGGCTCGCCCGTGTACGGTGTGCCCGTCGTACTTCACTACGGAGAGTACCAGGCGTCGGTTCATATCATATCGTAATCCATAACAAAGTGTATGGACTTTCCTGCTTACACGTCATCAAGTAAGCAAAACTGAGGCAGAATTAAAAACTTCTAAATAAAAACATGTCGAATATTCATAACATCGTCTACATCAATGTCCACCAAAATAAAAGAGACGTCTAAGTTTAAAATCCCATCATAAGTTCATCATACATAAGTCATCATGCTAAAGTCCTGAAACTATCCTCTCTCGCACGCCTATGGATAGGGAACCCTAGGCTCGTCATCAATCCATTCGACCCTGTTTCCTGTAGGCTCTGGGAGGAAAAATAATAGGGTGAGTGACAACGTCACCAGCAAGTATACCATAAATAATCATGAATTAAGTGGAAAGTACACACAAGAACCATAACCCCAAAAGGTTTGGATTCGTAACATACCTGACTTTCAACTCATCATTCGTAAGGACATAGGATCATAACTTAAGAGACAAGGAATCATCTTAAGATCATGACTTAGGAGATATTAAACATATCATCATAGCCTAAGTAATAATACATCATTTATTCGACTAACCATAGAAAAATGCAGTATGTATGCGTATGCCCATGTGATGCGTCATGACAAAATGAGGATAAGTTCTTTCATTCTTTCTTTCAAAACATCATCATAAATAAAACGAGAGGAGTGAGTATTCAGATCTATTATATCCGGATCTGAGGCGGTCATAACATTCCCTTCAGATCTATTATGTCCGGATCTGAAAACGGTCATACAATCAATCATCGTCATCAGGTCTATTCTCTCTGGGCCTGTACGGTCATAAATCATCATTATCAGGTCTATTCTCTCCGGGCCTGAACGGTCATAACAATCATAACCAGGTCTATTCTCTCTGGGCCTGTACGGTCATAATCATCCACAGATCAATTAACCCCGGATCTGGAGTGGGTTATGCTGGCTCGAAGAGATAAAAAGAAATAAAGAAAAGCCAGAATCAATGGTACCAACAGGAGGCGTTCTTTTCAAAACTGAGATCTTTTCTTTAAAAGCGCTTTTTCATCGTTCTTTGTCATAAAAATCAGTTTCATAAATCATGCAAAGGATGATTATGCAATGTATGACGTGCACATGAAATTCATGACTAGATGCATCACATAATACTCATCCTGCCTTGTTCTTTAAGCTGGAAAAATTTTCAAAATTAATTGTTCTGTTCATGCGGCCTCCACCTCATAATTTCGGCCCATTTTCATGATCACATGACATACATATGCATATTGGAGTCTTATCTACTTGACATAAAAATTTCGTAACGTTTTAAGACATATAAAACCCTCAAATCATTAATTTACCAAACAAGGTACTGCTGAATCCAGCAGCACAGTACCCATCTTTTACCTTTCTTTCAAACCCATAAAATCTTATATAATTCAGGCCAATACCTGGAGAACATAGTAAAAATACCAAGAAGTAATATTCATAAGCCCAATAGCACATATGAGACCAAATTCAAAATAATAAGGCCTCCCAACTTACGCCATAATTCTGTCCTGTTTTTCCAGTTTTGTACCGCTAACTTCAACTCAGTTGTTGGCCCTTAAAACGGTGGTTCCAAGCTGATTTATTTACATGGTATGTTCATATATGTCTTAAGTGATTACCATAAAAATTCCAGAGCAATTCAATGGGTATAAGAGGTTGATTTAATTATTTTCCTAAACTCGGTACATGCAGAAATCTGGAGTGACCAGCCTTTACTAAAAATTTTATTGCGGATAAACCACAAGTCCTTTTTCCAAAATTCCAACTCACATATTTAATAAACACACAAGGCTAGCATCTTACCAAAAATCAGCTCATTTGTACGTTTCTAAGGTCCATTGTTGGGTCTTACAAAACGTCACTTAAATCTGTCCTGTTCCAGTAATTTTTCCTTTTTGTCACTTTTCTTGCTAAATGTGTACCAACTAAACTTATTCTTCAAAAATGACTTACTAGCCATCAAATAAACTTTCTAACATAGAAATTACAGGTTCTAATATATTCTATAGGCTACATACAAATCACTTGAAAAGTAGTTTGAAACTTATACATAGCACACATTGATATTGCACATTTTGTACATAATAAAGTCTACCTTTGGCATAACTAATTTATGTAATACCTAACCCCCAAACAGCCCGTTCTTACACATGAAAGGGCTTATATTTCATTTTCATAATGAACATAATACACCTAAGTAATAAAACATTCAAACATACAACTTCCATACATCTTTTACCTCACAAGACATATTCTTTCACAAGAAATATTGTTCAACCCTACCTCCTCCTTCAACCGTCCCCCTTACATGGTAAGAAAGAGAAATTTTACCACATTTATCTTAGACATGCAACATATTCATATTTCAAGGAGGCAAAGAACTCATCTTTGGGGGAATTTCACACATGCAAGTCACCTTTCTTAAGAAACACTAAGCTTTCATGCTTCAAGCTTAATACTTTCCAACTAAGATTAAATCTTAATAATAACTAGACATTCAAGCATATACTTTCACACATAAGTCAAGAGCATTTATAGTGTACTTGCCTCTTTAGATCTTAAAGCTTCCTTCTAGCTTGAACTTGGATAGAATGGCTAGAAGTTCCTTCCACTATTCCCATAGAACATACGGTTTTTTTTGGGGGGAGGATAAAGAAGAAACATTAGTTATTCATTTATATGAAAAATGGAGCTAGATTAAGGCTATACCAACTTACCAAATGAGGCTTGAATGGGGTTCACACTACCAAGGTATTAACACCAGCTACTAGCTTGAGAAATCATCACCTAAGGACCATGGGGGTCACGGTTTAGACAAGGAAAGAGGGATACCAATGTGAGCTTCATCTCTTGAAATAGGAAATTCACCTAAGGGAGTTTAGGATATACTTACTTAGATAGGCCTTGAAGCTTGGTGTTGGAGATATCCTTGAGCCTTCCACTTACCTTCTAGCCGTATGCTTTTAGGGGAAGGAGAGGGAAAACTTTTTGCTTCTTGCTTGATAATCTCTTAAGGATGTAGGGAATTCAAGGTGGAAGAAAGGCTTCTTGTTAAAGAAGAAAGAGAAAGCTTCTTGATTAGGGGAGTGGCCGGCGGTTCCATCATGAAGGAAGAGGGAAAACTTTTTATGTGCATGAACATCATAATGGAGCTCACTTAATGCTTAACCATGAGTTACTTTTTGGGTCCATAAAGAATCTTAAAGCCATTTTAAGCTCAAAAAGGCCTCACGGTCGAAAATTATAAGTGTGTGCACTTATATATATAAATTCAATTTATTGCATATTATCTATTAAACATAGCTTACTCATTTCCATATCTTAATTTGTATACTATATATATATGTGTTCTTAAAGTGTATTTTCAAACTATTATCTTTTAAATACACTTTTCATGAAACTAAAATCCTTTAGGCCACTAACACACCATAGGCTGAAATATATATATATATATACATACACACACACACACTATATATATATATCTATATATATTTTCAGTAATACACATATATGTGTAAATATATCATGTCTTAAATCATGTAAACATACTTTTCACAAAAATTAAAGTCATTAGCCCAAAACTAACTAAAGTTAGTGATGAAGTCTTCTTGGCTCACCCAAGGGAATAGCCAGCGGTTAAGGGGTTTATCCCCAAGCTCATTTACTCCTTAATTGCTTTATCCCCTCTTATTCCTTAAGTTACTTTTTAGAATGTGTTAGAAAAGTTACTATGGTTGTTTAAGGAGTTACCATGGACCATCCCTGGGTTAAATCAGCGGTTGTTAAGCATGCTCCATCATGCTTTAGTTGCTTTTGAGGGGGTTTAAATGAAAAGTTACTAAATTGTTGGAGAAGAGTTTAATGGTAAAGTTGATCTCATAATTCCACCACTTCCTTGTAACCCACGGTTTGTGTGAGTTACCCATCCTCAAAATAATATCCTATTATGGACACTACATGCATGAACTATTTTATAATATTGCTTTAGTAAGCATTTAAAGTGAGTACTTGAGACCTTTTTAGCAAAAGTAGCCTTATGTCCCCTAATTATGCCTCTTAACCGGCGGTTGGGGGAAAGGAGAAGGTAATACTTTTTCCCTTTTTCCTTCTTAATCTCCATTTAGTAGGATACTAAATGCTCTTGTAAACTTTTCATGCTTACTTTAAGAAGACTACCAAGGGTTAGTTGGCTTGTAAGAGGAAACCCTATTTTGGTATCTGTAGGATCTGCAAGGCACCACTAGAAGGGGGGGTTGAATAGTGGGTGTGGAAAATGTGGTTTTTAAAATTGTTCTAAACCAAAAACCCAACTTCTGAAAACAGTTTCTGTTTTCAGGACCAGTTTTAAAACGTTTTGAAAACTAGGTTTCAGGTCTTCAAAAATTCTGAAATTTGGAGAGAACTTAGCCTCAGATGTTCTGAGTATCTCCTAAAAATTTCAGATCAAAATTCAACCTCTAACACCTTGAAAAATCATTGGTGGTCAGATTGCGCAAATCTGCCAGAACTGGTAGTCTGTTTTAAAAATTTAATTCCTATTTGTCCTTAACTCCAAACGCTCTGAAAATTTAATGACTAAGTCCTTATTAGTTATATTTAAATGGGTTGAAACAGTTTTGAATTTTTTTTTTGAGAAGTTAGTGAAATACGATCATAGTCTCAACCTTTGCATGCCTGAAAATAAGACTGCACTAGTCTCAGAACTTTGGACTTTTGAATGACTTATACTTGTCCAAAACGGTTGAAACTTGCGCCAAAAGAACCTTAAGACGTGAGGCTATGACTCTGGAAAGTTTAGTGATTTTTGAAATTCCTTTACTATTTTTACCAATGTGATTAAAAACAATAAACAGTGCTGAAACTGAAAGTAAATAACACCAGGAATTTTATACTGGTTCAGTTATAGACAACCTACTCCAGTCTTCGAGGACACCTTCCTCGGTTAGCAATAATCACACAACACAAAGAACACCTTACCACAGGGTTGATGGAGTTACACACCAACTCCAACCCTTTACAAACCTTGTATGAGAATACAATGAACACGAACACCACCACCTTGCAAGTGCAAGATTGATCACACCTTGATCAATCTTTTACAACAACAATGAAAAGAATATGTGGTGGTCTATATGAAGCCTATTCAAGTATATGAATATAAGTACAATAGGCTTTTAGAGAGAAGAAAGAAAGAAGGTATAGAAAGAGAGGCTAGAAAACGATTTCAATCTTGTATGCTTGTAAGACTTGTGTTGTATTTTGTCTTGCTCTCTTCTTTTCTTTTATCATTGTGGCCGCCCCCCTTTGATGACATTCTCCTCTTCAAAATTATCTTCTAAGTCCTTGGAAGATTGTATTGCATCATTGTGACATGTCTTTGCTTACTTGGCATCTCCTCATTGGATGATCATTAAGCTCTTGCTTACTTGGCACTCATTGATTGGATGAATATTGTCATCACTTGATGACTAGATAAATCTGAAATTAAACCTCAAAAAGCATGTGCAAATTAACCATAAACTTATTACCATAAGTCACAAGATCATCCCACAAAATTAGCAAGACAACTTTCTTCACCTTGCCATGAAAAAATCGGTCATACCACCTTTTAACATTTACATTTCATTCAGAATATTGCCAAGTTTACTTTGATTTATTCCTAGAAATTAAAGAAGAATTCAATCACCATTTAGTACACAATATTTTCATCAATTTTGGGATAAAAATTGATCACCAATAGAGCCTAATTTTCGGCCAACATACATTACACACATGCTGAAATTTTCAGCATGTGTGATATTCAAAGATATCACCATTTTAATTGTGGCGCCCCGCACCCCGGCCCAGCTGGATACGGTGCGCCCGCCATACTTCACTACGGAGAGTACCAGGAGTCAGTCCATAACATAACAAAGTCCAGAATAAAATAGGTGGACTTTCATGCTTACACGTCAACAAGTAAGCAAAACCAAGGCAGAATAAAAACTTTTAAAATAAAAAAGCGCCTACGCAGCCATCTTTAGTCTTACAACATGATCATAAAGTACGGAAATCCCAAAATAAATGTTTCCACCATCAATTCTTAAAAAGAGACCATCAGTCATAGTCCTCTCGTCAAATCTCTTAAGTCGTCCACCTCTCGCGCTTCTACGGGTAGGGGGGCCTAGGTTCATCTTCAATCCATTCCACTCTATTTCCTACAGACGCTGAGAGGAAAAATAGGGGTGAGTGACAATGTCACCAGCAAGTAAACTATAAATAATCATGAATTAAATGAAAAGTACATACAAGAACCGAACCCCAAAAATTCGGTTTAGAAACATACCTGACCTTCCTTCCAACACTCGTAAGTAATCAGCTCATAACTTATTAAGGATTAAAACTTACCAAAGTCCATAACATATAAAAGTTCATAACTGATAACAGCCCATACTATTAAAAGATCATCACTCAATAAAGATTATAACTTAAAAGCTAGCAAGTCATAACACCTTAGTCTAAGTATCACGTACCCATATTCGATGACTCATTATATGCTACATGCATGAGTATGTATGTGTGATGCATCATGATAAAAATGAAGATAAGTTCGTTCGTTCCTTCATTCAAAACATCATCGTCAAGAAAATAAGAGAGTATTCAGATCTATTCTCCCGGATCTGAGGCGGTCACTTATTTCTCTTCGAATCTATTATTCCCGGATTCGGAGCGGTCACGTCATCACTTATCTGGTCTATTCTCTCCTGCTTGAACGGTCGATATCATCAGATCAGTTAACTCCGGATCTGTAACGGGCCCTTACTGGCCATAAAACACACGGTACCTATAGCGCCCCGCACCCCGGCCCAGCCGGATACGGTGCGCCCGCCGTACTTCACTAAGGAGAGTACCAGGCGCCGATCCAAATCATGTCATAGTCCATGATAAAATACATGGACTTTTGTGCTTACATGTCAATAAGTAAGCGAAACCGTGACAGAATAAAAACTTCAAATTAAAATGTCTACGAAATCGTTCTTAGTTTTACAACCCAAATCATAAGTACGAAGATTCTCAAAAGTAACTGTTTCCCATCACAATTACATCAAAAGTCATCAATCACAACCAGCACGTCATGTTCCCTAAGCCATCTATCTTTCGCGCGTCTCACGGGTAAGGAACCCTAGGTTCATTCTCGATCAATTCTACTTTGTTCCCTGCAGCCTCTGGGAGGAAAAATAGGGGGTGAGTGACAAAGTCACCAGCAAGTATACTATAAATAATCGAGGATTAAATGGAAAGTACATACAAGAACCGAACCCCAAAAATTCAGTTTAGAAACATACCTGACCTCCATCCAATACCCGTTAGTAATCAACACTTAATGCATCAAGATCATAACTTAAGCAAGGTCATCACTTATTAAAGAGCATAAAAATAAAAGACCGTAGCTTGTATAAGTTCATAACACATCAAGAATCACCACTTAATAGATCATAACTTAGGAACTACCAAGTTATAACAACTTAGCTCAAGTATCACGTGCCATTATTCGATGACTCATCAAATGCAGCATGCATGCATATGTACGTCTGATGCATCGTGATAAAAAATGAGGATATGATCTTTCGTTTTTTTCTTTTAAAACATCATCGTCAGGAAAACAATAGAGTGTTCAGATTTATTCACCCAGATCTGAGGCGGTCACTTCTCCCCTTCGAATCTATTATTCCCGAATTCGGAACGGTAACGTCATCACTTATCAGGTCTATTCTCTCCGGGCCTGAAAGGTCCATATCAGTTCTATTCTCTCCGGGCCTGAACGGTCTATATCATCAGATCGATTAACCCCGGATCTGGAGCGGGTCCTTAGTGGCCAGGAAACATATACACACGGTACCGGTGGGAAGCGTTCTTTTTAAAACAGAATCTTTTCTTTAAAAACGCTTTTAATATTTCTTTCTCATAAAAATCAGTTCCATAAATCATGTAATTGACGATGATGCAATGCATGACATGTACTATGCAAATCATGATATAATACGTTACATATACACATATGTACAACCCATTCCTTATGCTGGAAAAACTTCCAGCATTATCAATCCATATTCACGGCCTCAATTGTAGCGCCCCGCACCCGGCCTCGTCTGGATACGGTGCACCCGCCGTACTTCACTGAGGAGAGTACAAGGCGTCATGCATAACATGTGAACATCCATAACATAAGTCATGGACTCCCATGCTATCATTCAACATGGTAGTAAAATTTAGGCAGAATTAAAACTTTTCAAAGCGAAATTGCATCACTAATTTACTGAGTTCCCAAAAGTAGTAGTACCCCAAATTATAACATAACCGACAATCCAGAGAGTTTAAACATAGTCATAATACAAATCGTCTTGGCAGCACAAAAGTCCTTAGCTTAGCTCTCTTCATACTCCTCGCCTATGGATAAGGTACTCTCGGCTCGTCCTCGACCCATTCTATCTTGGCATTCTCCGGCTCTGGGGAAAAATAAAGTGTGAGTGATAAAAATCACCCAGCAAGAATACAATAAACTAGCATGAAATACGTAAAGAATCATAACATGAATGTATTACCCCAAAAACCTCAAATATTCATAATTCATACCTGCTCTTGGATCATGTACTTACTTGATGTTCGGCTTAGGCCTGTTTTAGGGAATGCTATACCATACATGATCTTGGATCCTGAACTTACTTGGCATTCGTCTTAAGCATGTTATTGGGAAATGCTTTACCAACAATAACTTATAACCATTATTGTGACATGCAACATGTGTTCATGATCGTGAATTATGCAAGATGCAATGCATGATGCCATGTCATGTCATGTCAAAACATCATTTTGGTCCCATAAGGTAACATGTCGTAAAAACAGAGTGTCAGATCAATTAACCCTGGATCTGAGCGGGTCCAGAACAGATATCAGACCAATTAACCCCGGGCCTGAACGGGTCCAGAACAGATATCAGATCAATTAACCCCGGATCTGAGCGGGTCCAGAACAGATATCAGATCAATTAATCCCGGATCTGAGCGGGTCCAGAACAGATATCAGATCAATTAACCCCGGATCTGAGCGGGTCCAGAACATATCATATCATCAGACCAATTAACCCCGGGTCTGGAGTCGGGTTAGTCGCATGCTTGGCCGGCAAAGGGATCATGAAGCTTTCTTTAAAAACATGGGACCGTAAAAACTTTTCATGCATAACGAAAAGATAGTCGCTTGTAAAACTTGCTTGCATCATAAAATCCATGAAAATCAGTTTCATGATTATGCATGATATATGCCGTGATATGAAATGCAAGCCATGACATGAATAATTGTATGCATTCCTTATAACATATCAACATATATGAATTTGGAAGCTAAACATTCCCAAGACTTTCGCTTCACATTCATAGGGCGGTTGAGCTAACCAATTAGGTCTATTTCCATAATTCTTTTGTTACAAATATGTTTGGTGGAATCTTAGATACATGTCGTAAAATTGCAAATTATTTCAATAACCGTAAAGGGACTTATTTACTTACTTTCTGAACTGGTTTAGGTGCTGAAACTGAGCTGACAGATTTTACTAAAAATTCAATTGCGGTGAATCCGTAATTCTTTTTCCAGAAATTCCAACTCGCCCAAGTCATAAACATATGGAACTAGTATCCTACCGAAATTTAGCCCATTTTCATGTCTCTAAGTCCCTTTTCTGAGGCTGGAAAGTCGTTACTAGTTTCAGGTTGGCTCCAGTAATTTCAGTTGAGCGGTTTTACCAAATAATTCATTAAAAATAATCCAGAATTTATTTTACCAAGATTCCAGCTGGCGTGTCCACTAAACTCATAGGATTATTACCATGTCAAAAATCAGCTTTAGTGGTCATCTACAAGTTCCCCTTTTAAGTTAGTGAAAAGAGGTCACTATTCTGCTCAGTTCTCGTTTTTCAGGTCTGACCAGTCTTACCAAATATTTTATTAAACATTAACCATATCTCATTTTACCAAAATTCTAGTTTTCATCTCTACTATACTCATGGGGCTAGGTTTGTGCCAAAAAGCAGATTTATTGAAGATTCACAAGGTCCTCTTTTAATACGTTTAATTCAGTGGTCAATTCTGCCCAGCTCCTGAATTTGTTACTGGAGTAGTTTTACCGCGTAATTTCTTAAAAATAATCCTTAGCTTATTTTGACGAAATTCTACCTCTCACTTGTGCCACATTCATAAGGCTAACTTTGTACCAAAAATTAGCTTCATTGAAGGTCTTTAAGGTCAGTTATTAAACCATCTAAAACGTCACTCTATTCTGTCCAGTTCCAGAATTCCCAGCCTGAGCAGTTTCACCAAAACATTTATTAAAAATAATCCATAACCTATTTTACCACAATTCCAACTCTCACATTTGTTAAACACATAGGACTAACATCATACCAAAAACCATTTTGATAGCACATTAGTAAGGTTCAGTTTAAGGTCACAAATCTCACTGTCCAATTTTGTCCAGCTCCAGTGGTTTGACATTTTACCCTCTTTTCATGTCAAGTGACCACTAATTATCTTGTGCTTATGAAATAACTTATTAGTCATCACATACACCTTTTTCCTATGAATGTCCAGATTTCACTCCTCTTTTTGAGTCCTCTTTGCACCATGTCAAAACAGTGGGTAGTTTGTTCACAACCACTAGCATGCTTGTTCACAAAAGATGTTCTTTCTTGGATTCAATTCACCTTCATCTTCATCCTTTAGGCCGAAATTTAGGTGATACCAAGAACATATTTTCACAACACTTATTTAAGGATGCAACACATTCAAGCACCATGTTATTCCAATCTTACCCAAACAACCTCATAAAATTCACATTTAACACATGCATGCTTTCTTAGGTCTTCACAAGTTTCATCCAAGAGTTAATCTAGCCTAGACTTACTTAGGTGGACCTTAATTCATCTTAAGACAGCCCCATTTCACTTTGTATGCAAGAAAAGATTGCATCTTTGAAAGAATTAGTCACATGCAAGATAATGTTCCTAAGAAATCACTAAGGTACAAACTTGAACTTAGTGTTTTCTTCTAAAGTTCACATCTTAGGAACATCTAGCCATTCAAGTCACTAATTCTTCAAATAAATCATGAGAGTCTAGTGTATACTTGCCTCTTCAAGCTAGATTTCTTGTCTTAGCTTGGTTATGAAGTGAGTTGAGTTGGAATCCTCCTCCTTTTCCACTCTTGACTACACGGTTTTGATGGAGAGGAAAAAAGGAGAGTTAGTCTTCATTCAATAGTGAAAATAGAGTTCCAATTGAGGCTAGAACATCTTACCAAATTAGGGTTGGAGTGGAGCTTCAAGTGTAGCAAGATAGCACCACCTAAGAGAGTTGAAATCTTCCACCTAGTTGGACAAGGAGGCCACGGTTTTTGGGGTGGAGGGAGTGGTTCAAGTGAGCTTCATTCTTCACCAAATAAGAATTCACTTAAGGAATTTGGAATCAAGACTTACCTAGAGATCTTCTTGAGTCTTGAATATGAGCTTGATTGAGAACTCCTACCTTCAAGGAGTGGTGTGGCCGAAAGTTGGAGTGTGGAGGGAGGGAAAATTTCTTAAGTGTTGGCAACACTTGCTTGAGAGGGGATTCAAGGTGAGATTGAAGGGAGCTTCTAGGAACACTTAAAATAGAATATGTTGGGGGAAAATGGGGAGGGGGCCGGCGGTTCTAGGGTCAAAGAGGGGGAAGGGGAGCATGGTTCATGAAAGGAAGAAAAAGGTCACTTTTGACCATGTCTTGTCTCCCATGCAAGACTCCTTCTCCATATTTTATTAGTTTCCCCTTGCATGCCTTGCCTTATTTTATTCATCTTGTCTTGCATGCTTGAGACTTCTTTTTTTTTAATTGTAGTAAAATTAAGAGGATTCTAGAAGGCTTGGAGGGTTATGGCCGAAAATAGGGGGGCCTTTGGGGGTGTTTTGGTCATTTCATAATTAACATGTCCCACATTTATATAATTTATGCTACTATCTATTTTATCTAATATGATTTTAATCTTGCCTTGTGAGTATCAATTATGTTTGTATTCTTAAAAGAACAAGTTTACTTCAATGATGATCAATGGCCTTTGGCCGAATTCACAAGGTGTGTCACACACCTTGTGACGTTCGCTTGTATAACTATTTAGTGTCTGTCCTAAATGAACTTAAAGAATTTAAATAAAGAAGCGCTAATTTGACTTAAGTAACATGCACGTGAAGGGACCATCGCTTTTTTCGTCACTTAATCATAGTTTCAAGTACATGGTCGTTGGGTACAACATCCTCCCCCCTTATTATAAGTTTCGTCCTCGAAACTTCCGAACTAGTCAAAAAGGTGCGGATACCTACTCCTCATATCTTCCTCAGTTTCCCATGTTGCTTCTGCCTCCGAATGATGCCTCCATTGTACCTTTACCATGGGTATGGATCTCTTTCTTAAGGCCGCCTCCTTTCGATCAACGATCTTTATAGGCTCTTCCTCATAAGATACATCCTCATCAACTTTCAACTGTTGATCTTCAAGGATGTGGCTGGGGTCATATACATATCGGCGAATTTGGGAAACATGGAATACATCATGTAACTGGGAGAGAGATGGTGGCAACGCCAAGCGGTATGCAACTTCGCCCACTCTCTCAAGTATCTCATAAGGTCCAACGAATCTTGGGCTTAGCTTTCCTTTGATGCCAAATCTTTTAACACCCTTAGTCGGAGAAACCTTTAGAAAAACTTTCTCTCCTTCTTAGAACTCCAAAGGTCTCCTTCTTTCGTCTGCCCATATCTTCGTTCTATCTTGTGCCGCTCTTAGCCTTTGCTGGACAAGCTTCACCTTTTCTCGTGTTTGCTCAACAATGTCGGGTCCCGCATAGATCTTATCTCCAATCTCATCCCAATAGAGTGGGGATCGACATTTTCGTCCATACAACGCTTCATATGGTGCCATTCCGATAGACCTGTGGAAGCTATTATTATAAGAGAACTCGACGAGCTTAAGGCTTCTATCCCAGCTTCCTCCGAAATCAAGGATGCAAGCGCGGAGCATATCCTCAAGGGTTTGGATTGTTCTTTCCGATTGTCCATCTGTTTGAGGATGAAATGCGGAACTCATTCTAATCTCTGTGCCCATTGCCTTGTGAAAGGCTGTCCAAAACCTCGAAGTGAAACGGGGATCGCGGTCGCATACGATACTAATGGGAACCCCATGCAAGCAAACGATATGGTCAATGTACATAGAGGCTAACTTCTCCATAGATGCCTTAATCGTCATAGCCAAAAAGTGTGCGGACTTAGTCAAACGATCCACAATGACCCATATAGCATCATTCCCCGACTTAGTCTTGGGTAAGTCGGTTACAAAGTCCATGGTGATGTGATCCCATTTCCATTCCGGCACCTCTAAGGGTTGCAATAATCCAGCGGGTCTTTGGTGCTCGGCTTTTACTCTTTGACAAATTAGACATCGCTCGACAAATTCTGCTATTTGATTATTCATACCGGTCCACCAAAACTTTTGCTTGAGATCTTGGTACATCTTATTAGCTCCAGGGTGTATGGACAATCGAGAATTATGAGCTTCCATCAAAACTTCATCTTTAAGTTCTTTGCCTTCAGGGACACACAACCGTCCTCGATACCACAAACTGCCATCGCTGCGAACTTCAAAGTCGTCTCGTGGCTTGTCTTTCATCCTTTCTTTGATTTTCCTCAACGCTTCAACATTCCCTTGAGCCTCTTTGATCTTATCAATCAATGAAGGAACAAGAACTAGCTTGGCGAGAACCTCATCGACTGAGTCAACTTCCTCTAAACCGAACTCTTCCATGTCTCGCTGGAGAGGTGGTTGCCGTGGGTGACTTGCTTTCCGACTTAATGTATCAGCAACCTTGTTAGCTTTTCCCGGATGATACTGAATGGAAAGGTCGTAATCCTTTATTAACTCCAGCCATCTGCGCTGCCGCATATTAAGCTCCTTCTGGGTAAAGAGGTACTTTAGGCTCTTGTGATCCGTATAAATTTCACACCGTTCGCCATACAAGTAATGCCTCCATATCTTTAATGTAAAAACCACTGCAGCAAGTTCAAGATCGTGGACATGATAGTTTTGCTCAAATGGCTTCAACTGTCGGGATGCATAAGCTATCACTTTGTCATCTTGCATAAGAACGCATCCGAGACCATTCTTCGAAGCATCACTATATACTACATACTTCTCACCAGGAGTGGGTTGAGCTAGGATAGGTGCGGACGTCAACTTTGCTTTTAGCTCCGAGAAACTCCTTTCACAGTCGGCACCCCACTCGAACTTGGTTTTCTTTTGGGTCAATCTGGTGAGAGGAACAGCTATCCTCGAGAATCCTTCAACAAACTTTCTGTAATATCCGGCCAGTCCGAGAAAACTTCTTACTTCAGTAACATTCGTTGGCCTGGGCCATTCTGTGATAGCTTCAATCTTCTTGGGATCTACTGAAATCCCATCTTCTGAAATCACATGTCCAAGGAAGGATACACTTTGCAGCCAAAACTCGCATTTACTGAACTTGGCATATAACTGTCTTGCTCTTAGAATGTTTAGGACAGTCCTCAAATGGGCTGCGTGGGTCACTTCGTCGGGTGAATATATCAAGATATCATCTATGAAGACCACCACGAATTTATCCAACTGTTCTTGGAAGATTCGATTCATGAGGTCCATAAAGGCGGCAGGGGCATTGGTCAAACCAAAAGGCATGACTAGGAACTCATAGTGTCCATATCGGGTCCTGAAAGCAGTCTTAGGGACATCTTCCGCCTTTATCTTTAACTAGAAGTACCCAGATCATAGGTCTATCTTACTAAAAATTCGAGATCCCTGCATTAAGATACTTTAGATAGGGTTTTGGAAAAGACTTAAATCTTATTCAAGTTAAACTTATGATTTACTTACCCTGAGCTGGTCGAATAAGTCGTCAATCCGGAGCAACGGGTACTTGTTCTTTATGGTAATTTTGTTGAGCTCCCGGTAATCGATGCATAAGCGCATACTTCCATCTTTCTTTTTCACGAATAGCACCGGAGCACCCCATGGTGAAACACTGGGGCGAATAAGTTTCTTCTCTAACAGTTCGTGTAACTGTTCCTTTAATTCCTTTAGTTCAGCAGGTGCCATGCGATAAGGGGCTTTCGATATGGGTTCCGCTCCTGGTACAAGGTTGATTTCGAAAGCGATCTCCCGATCAGGAGGTAGTCCAGGAAAATCATTGGGAAATACATCAGGGTACTCTTTAACAATTGGAACTTGTGCAAGGGTAGGGTCTTCTTGCTCAGCACTTAGAACATAAACCAAGAATCCTTCATGACCCTTCCTTAATGCTTGGGTGGCACGAGTCGCGTTAATAAAGACTTTCTTAGATGGTTTCTTTATATTGGTTCCTCCTTGGAATGACATCTCTTTTCGAGCTGGGTCCTTAATGATGACCTGCCTGCTTCGGCAGTCAATGTGAGCATGATTCTTTGAGAGCCAATCCATTCCAAGTATCACATCAAAATCACTCATAGGTATGGGGATCAAATTGGCCTCAAACGTCTGATCATTAACCTCGAGCGCACAATTTCTGAATATATGAGGGGAAACAAGCACCTGATCGCCAGCTGCTTGTACTCTATAAGGTGAATCTAATCGGACTGGATCATGATCGATATCCTTAGCAAACTTCCGGGAGATAAATGAGTGGCTAGCGCCACTGTCGAACAACACATTTGCAGGTATGTTACACACTAATATAGTTCCTGAACCATGCACATTTTACTAAGCAATATGATAGATATGTATAAGTGAAATGTATTGAGGGCATAAAACTTTAAATCTTACCAGTCACTACATCAGCAGTCTCCTCGACATCCGCATCTGTCATAGCGTGCACTCTGGCATTTGTACGGGGCCGCTGGTTCTTTTGTTGTTGCTGCGGCTGCGCTCCTTTTTCTGGACAATCTTTAATCATGTGGCCGTCTTTGCCGCATCCAAAGCACTTTCCCGTTTTCCACCTACACTCACCCACATGCCTCTTCTGGCAGTGAGAGCAAACCGTTATTGCTGGCTGTTGAGAGGAAGTCTGATTCTTCTGCTGATTATTTTGGTTTTGCTTGCGGTGTTGATTCTGTCCTTGACGAACTGATCCTCTGAAATTCTTCTTTGCCACTTTCTTATATTTCTCATTACCGGTCCCTTGTCTTTCTCGTTTCTGGGCCACGTCATCTCTTCGGATAATATCTCTCTCTATGCGGTAGCATGCATCCAGAAGTGCTCCAAAATTGGTAGGATTTGTATTTACCAACCACGTCCTAATCCTTGGATTTAGGCCTCTTTCAAACTTTAGCATTTTCGTCTCTTCATCATTCATCGTAACGGGCTGGAACCTCCCAAGTGCAATGAACTTATTGGCGTATTCCGCTACCGTCATGCCCGGCTCTTGTTTCAAAGATTCAAATTCATGTCTCTTTTGTAATTTGACAGATGGGGGAATATAGAACTTATGGAATTCTTGTAGAAATCTCTCCCAGGCAATCGGTCTGGGCAAAGGCTGCAGATTTGTCTTCCACCATTGATTGGCCTCATTGATCAGGAAAGGTCGGATGGCCTGAGCTTTCATTTCCTCCGGGGCTTGAATTAGCTCAAAACAGTTTTCAACCTCATCTTGCCATTTTTCTGCGATATCGGGGTCTGGCCTTCCTTCAAACGGGGGTACGTTAGCCCTCTTAAGCTTCTCAAAATAGTATTGGGCATCCCTTACTGGCTGAGGTGGAGCATTCTGATGAATTAAGCCTTGTCCTATCTGAGTAACAACTTGGCAAAAAGCCTGAAAAGCATTCATGTCTGGAATGACCGGAGGAACAGGTGCCTGTGGAGCTGGTGGTGGTGGAATGGGCTCCTGAGCAGCTGGTTGTGCTCTCGGAGGTCTGCCATGGGGTCTCACCATCTGCACTTATGAGTTTAGCATCTATTTAGAATATCGGAATTAAAATCAATCGAATTTGACTAAGGACCAAAATCGAAAACTCTTAAGTAAGGAAGATAAAAAGGGTACGTCTTATGTCATAGACTTAGCTTTCATAGTTTAGGATTAGTTATTAAATTTCATCTTAAACCCGGTCTAAGTGGTCCTAGTCTAAGGTCATCACTCATCTAAGATCATGACTTAGGTCTAAGATTAAACTTAGATTGCTAAGATCATAACTTAGTCCTACGTTCTGCCCGAAATCTAGAGCCTGGGCTCTGATACCACCTGTAGCGCCCCGCACCCGGCCTCGTCCGGATACGGTGCACCCGTCGTACTTCACTGAGGAGAGTACAAGGCGTCATGCATAACATGTGAACATCCATAACATAAGTCGTGGACTCCCATGCTATCATTCAACATGGTAGTAAAATTTAGGCAGAATTAACTTTTCAAAGCAAACATGCATCACTAATTTACTGAGTTCCCAAAAGTAGTAGTACCCCAAATCATAACATAACCGACAATCCAGAGAGTTTAAACATAGTCATAATACAAATCGTCTTGGCAGCACAAAAGTCCTTAGCTTAGCTCTCTTCATACTCCTCGCCTATGGATAAGGTACTCTCGGCTCGTCCTCGATCCATTCTATCTTGGCATTCTCTGGCTCTGGGGAAAAATAAAGTGTGAGTGATAAAAATCACCCAACAAGAATACAATAAACTAGCATGAAATACGTAAAGAATCATAACATGAATGTATTACCCCAAAAACCTCAAATATTCATAATTCATACCTGCTCTTGGATCATGTACTTACTTGACGTTCGGCTTAGGCCTGTTTTAGGGAATGCTATACCATACCTGATCTTGGATCCTGAACTTACTTGGCATTCGTCTTAAGCATGTTATTAGGAAATGCTTTACCAACAATAACTTATAACCATTAATTGTGACATGCAACATGTGTTCATGATCGTGAATTATGCAAGATGCAATGCATGATGCCATGTCATGTCATGTCAAAACATCATTTTGGTCCCATAAGGTAACATGTCGTAAAAACAGAGTGTCAGATCAATTAACCCCGGATCTGAGCGGGTCCAGAACAGATATCAGACCAATTAACCCCGGGCCTGAACGGGTCCAGAACAGATATCAGATCAATTAACCCCGGATCTGAGCGGGTCCAGAACAGATATCAGATCAATTAACCCCGGATCTGAGCGGGTCCAGAACAGATATCAGATCAATTAACCCCGGATTTGAGCGGGTCCAGAACATATCATATCATCAGACCAATTAACCCCGGGTCTGGATTCGGGTTAGTCGCATGCTTGGCCGTCAAAGGGATCATGAAGCTTTCTTTAAAAACATGGGACCGTAAAAACTTTTCATGCATAACGAAAAGATAGTCGCTTGTAAAACTTGCTTGCATCATAAAATCCATGAAAATCAGTTTCATGATTATGCATGATACATGCCGTGATATGAAATGCAAGCCATGACATGAATAATTGTATGCATTCCTTATAACATATCAACATACATGAATTTGGAAGCTAAACATTC
Organism: Eustoma russellianum; assembly: GCA_036186865.1. Classification (NCBI taxonomy): domain Eukaryota; kingdom Viridiplantae; phylum Streptophyta; class Magnoliopsida; order Gentianales; family Gentianaceae; genus Eustoma; species Eustoma russellianum. Next base: position 10,128,670 of record AP025055.1, on the reverse strand, counting down.
CCAAGACTTTCGCTTCACATTCATAGGGCGGTTGAGCTAACCAATTAGGTCTATTTCCATAATTCTTTTGTTACAAATACGTTTGGTGGAATCTTAGATACATGTCATAAAATTGCAAATTATTTCAATAACCGTAAAGGGACTTATTTACTTACTTTCCAAACTGGTTTAGGTGCTGAAACTGAGCTGACAAATTTTACTAAAAATTCAATTGCGGTGAATCCGTAATTCGTTTTCCAGAAATTCTAACTCGCCCAAGTCATAAACATATGGAACTAATATCCTACCGAAATTTAGCCCATTTGCATGTCTCTAAGTCCCTTTTCTGAGGCTGGAAAGTCGTTACTAGTTTCAGGTTGGCTCCAGTAATTTCAGTTGAGCGGTTTTACCAAATAATGCATTAAAAATAATCCAGAACTTATTTTACCAAGATTCCAGCTGGCGTGTCCACTAAACTCATAGGATTATTACCATGCCCAAAATCAGCTTTATTGGTCTTCTACAAGGTCCCTTTTTAAGTTAGTGAAAAGAGGTCACTATTCTGCTCAGTTCTCGTTTTTCAGGTCTGACCAGTCTTACCAAATATTTTATTAAAACTTAACCATAGCTAATTTTACCAAAATTCCAGTTGTCATCTCTACTATACTCATGGGGCTAGGTTTGTGCCAAAAATCAGATTTATTAAATATTCACAAGGTCCCCTTTTAATACGTTTAAGTCAATGGTCAATTCTGCCCAGCTCCAGAATTTGTTACTGGAGTAGTTTTACCGCGTAATTTCTTAAAAATAATCCTTAGCTTATTTTGACGAAATTCTACCTCTCACTTGTGCTAAATTCATAAGGATAACTTTGTACCAAAAATTAGCTTCATTGAAGGTCTTTAAGGTCAGTTATTAAACCATCTAAAACGTCACTCTATTCTGTCCAGTTCCAGAATTTCCAGCCTGAGCAGTTTCACCAAAACATTTATTAAAAATAATCCATAACCTATTTTACCACAATTCCAACTCTCACATTTGTTAAACACATAGGACTAACATCATACCAAAAACCAATTTGATAGCACATTAGTAAGGTTCAGTTTAAGGTCACACATCTCACTGTCCAATTTTGTCGAGCTCCAGTGGTTTGACATTTTACCCTCTTTTCATGTCAAGTGACCACTAATTATCTTGTGCTTATGAAATAACTTATTAGTCATCACATACACCTTTTTCCTATGAATGTCCAGATTTCACTCCTCTTTTTGAGTCCTCTTTGTACCATGTCAAAACAGTGGGTAGTTTGTTCACAACCACTAGCATGCTTGTTCACAAAAGATGTTCTTTCTTGGATTCAATTCACCTTCATCTTCATCCTTTAGGCCGAAATTTAGGTGATACCAAGAACATATTTTCACAACACTTATTTAAGGATGCAACACATTCAAGCACCATGTTATTCCAATCTTACCCAAACAACCTCATAAAATTCACATTTAACACATGCATGCTTTCTTAGGTCTTCACAAGTTTCATCCAAGAGTTAATCTAGCCTAGACTTACTTAGGTGGACCTTAATTCATCTTAAGACAGCCCCATTTCACTTTGTATGCAAGAAAAGATTGCATCTTTGAAAGAATTAGTCACATGCAAGATAATGTTCCTAAGAAATCACTAAGGTACAAACTTGAACTTAGTGTTTTCTTCTAAAGTTCACATCTTAGGAACATCTAGCCATTCAAGTCACTAATTCTTCAAATAAATCATGAGAGTCTAGTGTATACTTGCCTCTTCAAGCTAGAGTTCTTGTCTTAGCTTGGTTATGAAGTGAGTTGAGTTGGAATCCTCCTCCTTTTCCACTCTTGACTACACGGTTTTGATGGAGAGGAAAAAAGGAGAGTTAGTCTTCATTCAATAGTGAAAATAGAGTTCCAATTGAGGCTAGAACATCTTACCAAATTAGGCTTGGAGTGGAGCTTCAAGTGTAGCAAGATAGCACCACCTAAGAGAGTTGAAATCTTCCACCTAGTTGGACAAGGAGGCCACGGTTTTTGGGGTGGAGGGAGTGGTTCAAGTGAGCTTCATTCTTCACCAAATAAGAATTCACTTAAGGAATTTGGAATCAAGACTTACCTAGAGATCTTCTTGAGTCTTGAATATGAGCTTGATTGAGAACTCCTACCTTCAAGGAGTGGTGTGGCCGAAAGTTGGAGTGTGGAGGGAGGGAAAATTTCTTAAGTGTTGGCAACACTTGCTTGAGAGGGGATTCAAGGTGAGATTGAAGGGAGCTTCTAGGAACACTTAAAATAGAATATGTTGGGGGAAAATGGGGAGGGGGCCGGCGGTTCTAGGGTCAAAGAGGGGGAAGGGGAGCATGGTTTATGAAAGGAAGAAAAAGGTCACTTTTGACCATGTCTTGTCTCCCATGCAAGACTCCTTCTCCATATTTTATTAGTTTCCCCTTGCATGCCTTGCCTTATTTTATTCATCTTGTCTTGCATGCTTGAGACTTCTTTTTTTTTAATTGTAGTAAAATTAAGAGGATTCTAGAAAACTTGGAGGGTTATGGCCGAAAATAGGGGGGCCTTTGGGGGTGTTTTGGTCATTTCATAATTAACATGTCCCACATTTATATAATTTATGCTACTATCTATTTTATCTAATATGATTTTAATCTTGCCTTGTGAGTATCAATTATGTTTGTATTCTTAAAAGAACAAGTTTACTTCAAGGATGATCAATGGCCTATGGCCGAATTCACAAGGTGTGTCACACACCTTGTGACGTTCGCTTGTATAACTATTTAGTGTCTGTCCTAAATGAACTTAAAGAATTTAAATAAAGAAGCGCTAATTTGACTTAAGTAACATGCACGTGAAGGGATCATCGCTTTTATTTCGTCACTTAATCATAGTTTCAAGTACATGGTCGTTGGGGTACAACATCAATCCCTATAGTTAGGCCAACTATCATGAGTTCTTGTCATACATATGCACAAAAATGTCCTTTATATTCACAATAGAATTCTCGTGACGATATAAAATGTGTAAGGCACTTAGTCTAATTAATTACGAAACAAGGGCCGCTGAATTTCGCAATACAGTGTCCCTTTTTTATCTTTCATGTAAGCCCATTAAACTTCTTTCAATTTGGGCCGGCTTTGGGAAACTATTATAAACATACCGTTAATTAGTGATTGTAAGCCCAAGCCGTATAATTAAGCCCAAGTCCATTAGAACAAGGCCTTATAATAAGTTCCTCAATTCTGCCCAAAATTTCAGATTAGTGACGCCCACTTAATTATGGTGTTTACCTTTCAATTAATCATTCTAAGGTACGTGGCTTACATAAAAGGGTTTACATATGTCTTAAGTAGTTGACATAAAAGTTTTGCGAATTTACAATATCGTTAGAGGAATCATTATTCTTTTTCCCAAAACCGTTACATGCTGAATTCTGGAATGACTGATTTTACTTCCAATTTTAGTGTGACCAAACCGTAACTTCTTTTTCAAAGATTCCAGCTCTCAAGCTTAGTAAGCACATAGGGCTAGTTTTCTGCCGAAAATCAGCCCAATTGCATATTCCTAAGGTCCATTCCTGATCACTCATTATGTCATATAAAATCTGTTTAGCCCAGTCATTTTCCAGCATGATCAGTTTTAATAAAAATTCTGCTAAAAATGATCCATAACTCCTTTTAACAAAATTCTAACTCTCATACCTAATATACACATAGGGTAGTGTCATACCAAAAATTAACTAAATTGAATGTCCCTAAGGTCTCTTTTTAGGTCTCACAAAACGGCCTAAAATCTGCCATGCCCAGTGAATCTCAAGTTTTGTCACCTTTTCTTCCTAAATGGCCCTAACTTGCATTGTTTGACATAACCACTTTATTAAACACCAAACTTAACTTTAGCATGGAAAATTTACAGATTCCACACGTACAAACATCATATACATGCCTTTTCAAAACAACTTGTATGCCACATACATCATTCTTTGGGCCATGCACACCATATTTCTACTAAAATCAAACCTTGGTAAAATTAGTGCGTACGCACCCTAACCCTCAAACAGTCCGTTTATACACATGCAAGGGCGAAGATGATAACTCCATAATGAACATAGTAAAGATAACACATAAAGCATCCATCTTTGTCACATTTCATCCCACAAGATACCATTTCTTACAAAACTACCTTGGTTTCCCCTTTCTCCCTCCAACCGTCCCCCATCCATGAAAAAGACAAGACCTTTATCTCAATTATCCTAAGTATACCACATACCCATAGTTAGAAGTAACAAAGAATCCACCTTTGGAGCCAAACTCACACATGCAAGCCATTATACCATAATGCCGAAAATTTCATGCATCAAAGCTTAGTATTTCACATCTAAGATTGAATCTTAAAGTCATCTAGACATTCAAGCAAGCACTTTCACATTCAAGCCACAAATATGTATAGTGTACTTGCTTTTTCAACTTAATCCTCTTCTAAGCTTGAAAGATGTATGGAAAAGTTGGAACCTTCCTCTTCTTTGTGCATGTGCCCCACGGTTTTGGAAGGGAAAAGAGGTCAATGGTTAGCTTACATCCTTAAGTAAAAGATACACTTAATAAGGGTTAGATGGACTTACCAAAATGGAGCTTGAGTAGTATTCAAGCCTCTCAAGACTAGGATCCACAAAAGCTTGAGACTTTTTGAGCCTAGTGACCTTGAAGGTCACGGTTATGAGCAAGAAAATGACACCATAAGTTTCATCTTATGAAAATATAGATATCTTCTTGAGAAGGTTAGGAATACTTACCTAATATCACTTAGTCTTGGAAGACCTAAAACTTCTTGATTTGCTCTTGGCCGTGTGGTTTGGGGTGAAGGGAGGAGAAGGAATTCTTCTTGCACTTGAGGTCCTTTGAGTGTTAGAAGGGTGAGGGGATTCTCAATTGTGTTTTTGGAGGGAATTCTCTTTCTTAGGCTATGGTTAGCAGTTGGGGAGGGTGTAAGAGAGGTTAAGGGGTTACCATGGTAAGGTTAAGGGGATTAACCTTGGTTACTTTAGTTAATCAAGGTTACTTTATCACTAGCCTTGGTTACTTTAGTCTAATCATGGTTATTTTTGAACTAACCTTAGTTACTTTATCTAATTATGGTTACTTTAACCTTGGGTTGAATATAAAGTAACCATGGTGGAGTTAAAACATCTCCCTTGGTTGGCTACCCCAACTCATCCGGCGGTTGGGGTCTTTAATGACCCTAACAATGCCTTAATCAATGTAATTACTTCTTTTTTACTTATTTTATTTTTCCCCTTCTTTCTTTTAAAATGGTTAATTAGGAAGATTTTTGAGCCCTCTTTGGGCTAAGGGCCGAAAATGAGGTATGTGTTGGAACCAAATTTTTGCCCACTACCCAAACTTGTTTAATTGCTTATTGGCTTACTTAAAAGATGGCCCTTAAAATCTTAGGAAATTCCATTAAAGCCTTCCTTAACCTTGTGGCCGAAATCTCACAAGTCCTTGGGAGGGAATTGGGTCCCTTCACATGGTTCAGTATTCGCGCTTGATATTCTGATATAATACTTTCCGTAACATAATCTAATATAAATAAAATAAAAATGATCATCAACTAAATAAGTGGTGCTTGTAGACACAAATTCTCATAAACTCTCTCTTGATTATGTCGTAAGTACAAGGTGGTTCCTTGTTGGGTACAACAGTACCGGTGGAAAGCGTTCTTTTTAAAAAAACAGAATCTTTTCTGTTAAAACAAAACGCTTTTTCATCTTTCTTTCTCATAAAATCAGTTCCATAAATCATGTAAATGACGATGATGCAATGTATGAGATGTACTATGCAATCCATGACATGATGCGTTACAGATACACATACGTACAACTTATTCTTTAGGCTGGAAAAATTTCCAGAATTATCGTTCCATATGCACGGCCTCAAAACCTCGTGTTTTAGGCCCATTATCATGAGTTCTGGTCATACATATGCATAAGAGTGTCTTTTCTATTCGTAATAAAATTTTCGTGACGATACGAGGCGTGTAAGACACTTAATTTATTTAATTATAAAATAGGGTGCTGCTGAAATTCAGCAGTGCAGTGTCCTTTCTTTTACCTTTCCTATAAGCCCATTAAGCTTCATTTAATTTGAGCCAACCCTGGAAAAATGCTGTAGACATGCCAATAATCAATGATCATAAGCCCAAACTATATAATTAAGTTTAAGCCCACCAACACAAAGCCCAACAGCAAATTCCTCAATTCTGCCCAAAATTCCAGATTAGTAACGCCAACTTAACGTTGGTGATTACCTCTTAAAATAATCATTCTAAGTTAAGTGGTTTACATAAAAACACTTACATATGTCTTAAGTAATTGTCATAAAAGTTTTGCGAAATTATAATATCGTTAGAGGGGTCATTTATTCTTTTTCCCAAGACGGGTACACGCTTAATTCTGGAATGACTAATTTTACTACGAATTTTATTGTGACCAAACCGTAAGTCCTTTTTCCAAAATTCCAACTCTCAAACCTAGAAAACACATAAGGCTAACATCCTGCCAAAAATCAGCCCAATTGCATATTTCTAAGGTCCATTTCCGGGTCAATTATTATGTCACATAAAATCTGTTCATTCCAGTAATTTCCAGCTTGACCAGTTTTACTAAAAAATTTTGTTAAAAATAAAACATGTCTTCTTTTAACGAAATTCCAACTCTCATATTTACTATACACATAGGGCTAGTGTTATGCCAAAAATTAGCTAAATTGAATACTTCTAAGGTCCCTTTTCAGGTCCTACAAAACATCACAATAATCTGCCCTGTTCCAGTAAATTCTAGTTTTTTCACATTTCCTTACTAGAATGTCCCAACTTGAGTTGTTTGGCTTAAACACCTGATAAAACATCAAGTACACATTTAGCATGTGGATTTGCAGGTTCTAACACATTCTAAACGTCATCTACACATCATTTCAAAACAGTTTGAATGGTACATATATCGTTCTTTTGGTCTTGCCCATCATGTTCATACTAGAACCCATTCTTGGTATAATTGATGTAAACGTACCCTACTTCCCAAAACAGCCTGTCTAAACGCATACAAGGGCAAAGTCATATCACCATGATGAACATCTTAGGCTTAACATATAAAGCACACATCTTGTTCACACCTTTACCCCACAAGTTACAATTTCTTACAAGAGCTACATTTATGTTCCCCTATTTCATCAAACCGTCCCCCCATGCATGCCAAAGAAGGGATCTTTGCCACATTCACCTTAGATTTACCTCATATTCATATTAAAAAACACAAAGAATCCACCTTTGGAACAAATCTCACACATGCAAGCCACTTAACTCAAGGGTCCGAAAGTTTCATGCATTAAACTCAACATTTCACATCTAAGATTAAAACTTAATAGCATCTAGACATTCAAGCATGCATTTTCACATCCAAGTCATGAGCATGTATAGTGTACTTGCCTTTTTCAACTTACTCCTTTCCTTAGCTTGTAATGTGTATGAGATGGTGAAGTCTTCCTCCTCTTCACATATGAACCCCACGGTTTTGAAGAGGAAAAAAGAGAACAATTGTTAGTCCATGTTTTTAAGTGAAAGATGTACTAAATAGAGGTTAAATGGACTCAACAAAATGGAGCTTGAGTAGTGTTCAAACCTCTTAAGACTAGCACCTCTCAAAGCTTGAAAATTTTAAACCTAGTGACCATGAAGGTCATGGTTTTGAACAAGAAAGAGTAGCACTATGAGTTTCATTCTAGGAAAGATGTAGAAATCCTCTTAAGATGGTTAGGATATACTCACCTAGTACCACTTGATCTTGGATGAACCTAAACCTTCTTGGCTCCTCTTGGCCGTGTGCTTGAAGAGAAAAGAGAGGGAAAGTTCTTTGTGGATTCTTGAGGTGGAGTGGGAGGGTTTTCTTTGGAGATAATTTCTTTCACTTGGCTAAGGTGTAGCCGTTGGGGGGTCAAGAGGGGGGACTAAGGATTTACCATGGTAAGGTTATGGTAATTAACCTAGGTTACTTTAGTTAATCAAGGTTACTTTATGATTAACTTGGGTTACTTTATTCCAATCATAGTTACTTTTAGGTTAACCTTGGGGTTAATAAAAGTAACCATGGTAGAATTCAAAATTCTCCTTGGTTACCCACTTGATGGTATCCAGCGGTTGGGGTCTTAATGACCCTAACCATGCCTAATTCTTTTTTGTTTTAAAAACAATCATGTGGTGGTTGCCTCCCTTTTTTTTACTTAATTATTTTCCCCCTTTTTCTTTTAAAATATGAATTTAGGGAAATTTTTTGAGTTCTTTTGGGCTAAGGGACGAAAATTTGGGTGAATGTTGGGAACAATTTTGCCCATCACCTAAAATGGTTTAATTGCTAATTGGACTCACTTAAAAGATGGCCCTCAAAATTCCTCTTCTTGAAATCTTAAGAAATCCTATCAGGCCTTCTTTCTCCTTGTGGCTGAAATCTCCCAAGCACTTGGGAGTGAATTGGGCCACTTCACATAGTCTAATATTCATGTTTGAATTTTTATATAATACTTTCCTTGACATAATCTAATTAAAAAATAATCATCAACTAAATAAATTGTGCTTGAAGATACAACTTTCCATAAATTCTCTTAGATATGTCCCAAGTACAAGGTGGTTCCTCGTTGGGTACAACATTTATTCCATATTATATTCAAAATACTTCCATACTATCTCCCAATTAATTCACTTAATTCAAGAAGTAAAATATGCCTCATAAAAATCAGCCAGCCTAGACTACACATGCTGAATTTTCAGCATGTGTCACAAATGTGACAAAGTTTGAAATGTTACTTTATATAGCTCCTTTCTTTTTGTCACCAACATTGTATGCTACATTCTTTGACCAATCAAGTTGCCAATAAGGCTCCACATAAGCTCCAACATAGCTGGTTTAGGCGTGTGAAATGATTTGTGCATGTGCTGAAATTTATTTTTGCCAACTTTGTAAAATAGTGCACATGGTATATTCAAATCAGCCCTTAATTGATTTTTCTAGAACACTTTGAGATGTATGAAATATGTAAAAAGTGTCTAGATACATGTTATATGCCATGCCAAAAATGTTCCATGTCTTGTGTACGTAGAAAACTGAATTTTCGATGTTTATCGATTACCCGATTTTTCTCTAATTAAATTCCATTTTTTTTGCACGTGTTATATATATTATGTTATACGTAATATACATAAATTAAACTTTAATATTCAGCACTTAAGCTGATCTTAAATTGGTGCCCAAAACATGTGTCAAAATTGAAATTGGAATTTCCACAATTTGGCCTTAATTGAGGGTGATTTGTGTGTGCCAATATGAAATGATTTTATGTCTGCACATACCATGTAAGCCACGAAATATTTGGCCATTTTTGAAGTGTATGGGCTGGCCATCTATTTATGACAAGTACGTGACACATTGGCGAAGTTTCGGTATTCGTCCGATACGACAATTTTCGGTTTAGAACCTTTTAACATGTCGTAATAAATTTGTCATCACCATGACTTATATCATATGATATAAGACCTGAATATACTCATAAATATGAGTTAAGTATAATGGTGTGACGTTAATGTACATAAAATATATAACGTATCGGTAGTACGTTGGAATATATGCGTATGTGCCTTTTTAAAAAAAATCTGAATATATATATATATATATATATATATATATATATTTATGTAATGATGATTTTATTGGAGAACCTCACTTTTGGCGGAGGAAAACCATATTACAAAAGTCAGAGTATGAAAATAAGTGATACAAATCGCTAATGATGACGCGTCTCCAGTCATATATGATATGCCGCATTAAAACCTTGCCAAGTAAAACCACCCTTGTGGATAAAACCTTGGCGAAGGAAAAAGCGTACATATTTATATGTCTGGGAATAACGTCGTACATTGATGTAAAAGAGAAGAAATAAGAGAATGCTGGGGAGAAGTCCCAAATAGCCTTTTGTTGTGCCGAAGTTGCCATTGCGCCAATGCTGAACGATACTATGTGGAATGTATGTCGATAGTGGTATAAAGCGTTCGCCTCCCGGTATGTCAATTGCACGGGCCAACCGACATAATGCGTCCATGTAACTCGTGACGAATGGAAAAAGAAGTTAGAAGTGATAAATGGGTACATGAAAAACATGAAGTAAAAGTAACCCAGTACGTACCGAAGTCGTCTTGGCTCAAAGCGAAACCAAGACGACTCATATTGATTAACGCCACTGGGTGTAGAAGTTGTCTTGGAATGTGGCATAGATATTCTCCTCTCCGAAGCGCCAGTAGTTGTCCACCATGTCCAAACAAACGCAGTCGCAAGAAACAAACAGTAATAAGTGTAGCAAAGATTAACACCAAGGCTAGCAAGCATACATAACAAAAACGGTAAAGAGTACGCACCCATGTTGTCTGTGCCATGGAACACAGACAACAATATAAAGAATTGAACGTCATGTATTAGGCTCTGAATGTAGGCAGCTGATGATCCATAATTATTGCTCCACGTACTTCACATGGTAGTTGCTGAGATGTACTGTAAACTGTCATACCTGCTGATGTATATCCATATCTTGCGAGCCTATGCGCTGCTAAATTTGCTTCACGCGGACAAAATTGAATAGTAGAGCCGTTTAGACTGAGGAATTGTGATGCGCGTGTGATGTCTATTGCCAAGGAACCTGTTAGCTGACGATTACTGGCCAGCAGTGTGATGAGATTTTGACAATCTGTTTCCACCACTAGGCCATCATACTGTTGCGCAAAGAACATTAGTGCGACTGTCATAGCATGTATTTCTGCCCGTAGAGGCCGTAAGGAAGGCAATGGAAAGCATATAGCTGCATGAAAGATGCCCTGGGCTGTTCGAAGTATAGCGCCCCCTGTCGACATATGTTTTCCTATAGCAGCGTCGACGTTGAGTTTAAGCTTACCTGACGGAGGACGTTGATGAGCACCATGTATATATCAAGTCTTTGATCCGTGTATACAACCTCTCATAGACGAAGCTTTCTTCCCCAAATCTACATGCTGCATACATTTTCCATATTTCCCACACAACGAGTGATGGAACAATCGACCTAAGTTGCCCCGCCATTGTAGCTTGGGTTGATATACGCCACCAACGGAGTAGATGAGCCTTGATGGTGGAGGAATGTGGCATTGGCCCAGAGAATGTAATAGAGATATCCACCCAAAGAGGCCGAATAAAAACACAATGTAGAAACACATGGTCTTGATTATCATGATCGTGACTACAGAAAGCACATTGCGAGGGATAGACCACCAGCCACTTGCGAAAGTTATCCACCATTGGAAGAGAACGTGACCAAAGTTTCCACAAAAATATTTTTTGATGAGGATGCGTGTTCTTCCACCAAATGTATCGTGACTCTAACTTTGATTCTTCATGAGGAACTATCAGCGAGTAGGCTGTGCAAATGGAAAATTGGCCATTTTCATCTGGAACCCAATGTAACATATTATTAGAGGTGTAGGTATGCATCTCCATGTATGCATTTATTTTACAGATGCGTTTCCATGTTGGAGAGCCGTATATATGCGAATATACTTGACTGACGCTGACCATACTTTGTTCTGCAGAATTCTGCCCACAATGTGCTGGAGTGAAAATATTTCCACCATATTCGACAACCATATGCTTTTTGAATGTGCAAAAGGTGTCGTATTCCAAGGCCACCATATTCAACAGGCCGACATACTGAAGACCAAGACTGTCAATGATGGCGTCCTTTCCAAAGAAAAGAAGCCATTTTCCGATTTAAACAGTGGATTAACCCTTTTGGAAGTCTGGAGCTAGCTATGAGGTGTATAGGCAACGTATTGAGCACATGCTTAATGAGTATTAGTCTTCCCACCATGGATAAGAAAGCAGTCGACCATGATGATAATTTAGCGTCAAAATGGCTGAGAAGAGCAGTACTGTACCTGGCTTTATTTATCCCCTTATGCAAGAAAGAACCCAAATATTTGATTGGGAGTGATGTAGACCTCATGCCCAAAGATGCGGTAGATGCAGCGACTGAGACCCCTTGACCTGCGACGAATTGACTTTTGTGATAATTAACCATTTGCCCTGAAGCCTGTTGATATGTGTCCAAGAAGGTGCGAAATTTCATTAAGTTGCGCGGGGATCCGTCAAGAAAAATTAATAAATCATCGGCAAAACCCAGATGCGAAACGCATGGCGCACGACCTGCCTTGAAACCAACAATACTTCCAGTCCGTATGTGATAGTTTAGCCCTTGTGTAAATCCTTCGGATGATACAATGAATAATAGTAGTGATAAGGGGTCTGTAGGATCTGCAAGGCACCACTAGAAGGGGGGGGGGGTTGAATAGATGGTGCGGAAAGTGTGGTTTTTAAAATTTCTTTAAACTTGAACAATTCAAGTTCTGAAAACAGTTTCTGTTTTCAGGACCTGTTTTAAAACGTTTTTAAAACCAGGTTAGAGGTCTCCAAAAATTATGAAATTTTGAGAGAACTTAGCCTCAGATGTTATGAGGGTCCCATAAAAATTTCAAATTAAAATTCAACCTTTAACCCCTTCAAAAACCGTTGGTAAACAGATTGTGCAAATCTGCCAGAAACGGTAGATGGTTTTGAAAAATTAATTCCTATTTGTGTGAACGTCCAAATGCTCCGAAACTTTAACCACTAACTCCTTATATACTATATTTAAGTGGGTTAAAACAGTTTTGCAAAATTCTTTTGGGAAGTAGGTCAACTACAACCAAAGTCTCAACCTTTGCAAGTCTGAAAATCAGACTGCACTAGTCTCAGAACTTTTGGTGTTTGATTGACTTATACTTATCCAAAAGGGTTGAAACTTATGCCAAATTAACCCTAGAACGTGTGAGTATATTTCTGGAAATTTTCGTGATTTTTGAAATTCGTTAACTATTTTTACGAATACGAACAAGAAGGGTAATCAGTGAAGTAACTGAAAAGTAAATGCAGAAAGTAAATGGCACCAAGAATTTTATACTGGTTCGGTTATAAACAACCTACTCCAGTCTTCAAGGAACACCTTCCTTGGTTCACACTAATCACACACACGCAGTACACCTTACCGCAGGGTTGATAGAGTTACACCTAACTCCAATCCTTTACAAACCTTGTATGACGAGTATAATTCACACGAACACCACCACCTTGCTAGAATGAAGATTGATCACACCTTGATCTATCTTTTACAAAGATATATGAATGGTGGTTTATCTCAAGCCTATTCAAGATTGAAAGATATGAAAACAATAGGCTTTACAAGAAGAGAGAAAGAAAGAAGATGTAGGAGAAGAAGAGCTAGGCTTTTTGATCTCTTTGAATTGCAATGCTTGTTGTTATCTTGTTTGCTCTCTTCTTTTCCTTTTTAATGATGCAGCCGTCCCCCTATGGTGTGTCTCCCCTCTTGAAAATTATCTTTTAAGTCCTTGAGAGAGTGTAAGACATCATTGTGACAAGGCCTTGCTTACTTGGCATCTTCTTATTGGATGATCATTTAGTCTTCGCTTACTTGGCACCTTCTTATTGGTTCAACGTTGTCATCATGATGACATGGAAAAAATCTGATAATTACATTCAACCATGTGCCAAAAATCATCACATAATACCTTCCATAAATCAAGAGATACATCACATAACTTTCAAGACAAAAAATCCTTCCTACACAAGGCAAAAATTCGGCCATTAGTAGTCTTGCCATGCTGAAAATTCAGCATGTGCAACATTCCTTTTCTTTCAAAAATAATGCCAAATATTCTTTGATTTTTCATCATAAAAATGAATCAACAATTTATGGTAAATATTTCTACCAACTAAGAAATGAACTTGGACACAATTAAGCTTTCAAATTCGGCCATACAACTTGTACACATGCTGAAAAATTTTCAGCATGTGTGATACGTAAAATATCACCATTTATTTATTTAAATAATATTCAAAACCTTTCTATATCTTCTTCTAATCAATCACCTAATAAAAGATGACAAAATATGTCACATTTAAGAGCTAAAAATCGGCCAGCTTGTGTGTAGTATGCTGAAATTTTCAGCATGTGGCATAAAAAGAGATATACCTTGAATTCTTACCATTTGTAGCTTCTTTCTTCAATTTACCAACATTGTATGATTGATCCTTGACCAATCAAGATGCCAACAAAGCTCCACATGTGCTCCAAATCAGCTGTAGGGGCATTAGATGATATGTATACATGTGCTGAAATTTATTTTTGCCAACTTTGTAAAATAATGCACATTTATTAATACACACATGTTATATCCCAATCAGCCCTTAATTTAATTTTCTAGAACACTTTAAGATGTATATAATATGTAAAAAGTGTCTAGATACGTGTCACATGATGCACCAAAAATGTTCCATGTGTTGTGTGCGTAGAAAACCGAATTTTCGATATTTATCGATTACCCAATTTTTCTCTAATTTAAATTCCAACTTGTGCACATGTTATATATATTATGTTATACATAATATATATAATATATACTTTAAATCTCAGCACTTGGCTGGTTTAAAGTGGTACCATTAGCATGTGACAAAATTAAACTTGGAATCTTCACATTTTGGCCTTAATGTGGAGTAATTTGTGTGTGCCAACATGGAAAGTATTTTTGGCTGAAAATATCATGCATGGCACGAAATGTATGATGATTTTTGAAGTATAGGGGCTGGCCATTTATTTATGGCAAGTACGTGACACGTTGGCGAAGTTTCGGTATTCGCCCGATACGACAAATTTTGGTTTAGAACCTTTTATCGTGTCGTATTTGATTTGTCATCACCATATCTTATATCATATGATATAAGACCTGAATATACTCATAAATATGAGTTAAGTATAGTGGTGTGACGTTAACGTACGTACGTAAAATATATACCGTGTCGGTAGTACGTTGGAATACATGTGTATGTGCCTTTTTCAAAAAATCTGAAAATATATATTTTTATATGTATATGTGGCGTGTATAATAAAGATGGGGAGGAGGAGAAAACTTTCCTTCCTTAGCTTTGTTGCCTTTGTGCCTTTTCCAAATGTGGCTTCCTTTAATGAACTACTTAGTTTATTAAACTAAGTACTTCACTTAATGAACTAGTTTAGTTCATTAATGGTGGCACCTGAAAATAGTATAAACACAACAAATGTTTGCCATATGCTGTAAGCTTTAATGATTCATGGCTCGTTAGTACGGCAACATAGTATATAAGCTAAATAAGGCAAGTAGTGGCAAGATATCATGCATTCATGTACACGTTTATATGCTTATATACGTTTATATATATATATGCATTCAAGTTACTTATTTTGAAATCACTCAAACCCCCTTATCTCTACAATCTCCCCCTTTTGATAATTTTCAAAATAACTTGTGTACATGATTTAAATGCTATCTCTCTCCCTTGAATTATGCACAAATTTGAAATTTGAATTTCCAATTTCAAATCCGGCTCCCCCTTGATTTGTGCAATTAAGATCAATCAGTGTCACTCTCCCCCTTAAATCATGCTTTTCTCTCCCCCTTTATTTTGGAAAGTAAATCAAAAGATTCCTGTCAAAAAGGAAAGTAAATCAAATCACGTCAATTTAAATCATATCAACGGGAATCATGCCTAATTTAGAACGAAGAGATTCATATGTGGCTTGATTTAAGGCTTTTGTAAAAATGTCCGCTACTTGTGCTTCTGTGCGTACGTGATCTATGACAATAGTACCATTGTTAACGTGATCACGAAGAAAGTGATAGCGTACTTCTATATGCTTAGCCTTAGAATGTAACACGGGGTTCTTAGACAAATTTATGGCACTCATACTATCACAATATATAGGAATTTTATTTACGGTAATTCCAAAGTCTGAAAGTTGTTGTTTTATCCACAACAACTGTGTGCAACAAAGGCTAAGAGCCATGTACTCAGCCTCAGTAGTGGACAAAGCAACACTTGCTTGCTTTTTGGAAAACCATGAAATAAGGGAATTTCCTATAAATTGGCAAGTTCCGCTCGTGCTTTTTCTATCTATTTTGCAGCCACCATAATCTGCATCAGTGTAAGCATGTAAGTCAAATGTAGAATCCTTATCGTACCAAATTCCTAAGGTGGGCGTGTGCTAATATAACGGAATATTCTTTTTACCGCATTGAAGTGTGACACCTTAGGTTGACTTTGAAAACGTGCACACATGCAAACACTAAACATGATATCAGGCCTACTAGCAGTTAAATATAGCAAAGAGCCTATCATAGATCGATATAAGCCATTATCAACGTCTTTGCCATGTTCGTGTTTGTCTAATTTAGTAGTGACACTCATAGGGGTGGGGGAAGGTTTCAAATTTTCGAAATTAAACTTTTTAATCATGTCATTAACATATTTTGCTTGGCTTATATGAATTCCTTTACTCGTTTGCTTAATCTGCAAGCCAAGAAAATAATTAAGTTCACCAACCATAGACATTTCAAATTCAGATTACATGCAATTTTCAAAATCTTTAACAAGTCTATGTGATGTAGAGCCGAAAATAATGTCATCTATGTAGATTTGAATAATAAGCGAATCTGATTTTTCTTGTTTCAAAAATAGTGTACTATCTATAGTACCACGTTTAAAATTATTTTCTAAAAGGAAAGTAGCAAAACGATCATATCATGCTCTTGGCGCGTGCTTTAGGCCGTATAGTGCCTTCTTTAGCTTGTACACGTGATCGGGATGTTTCAAATCTTCAAAACCGGGTGGTTGCTTCATGTATACTTCTTCTTGTATGAATCCGTTTAGAAAAGCACCTTTTACGTCCATTTGATATATTTTAAAGTCTTTCATGCAAGCAATAGCAAGTAATAGTCGTATAGCTTCTAG
This sequence comes from Eustoma russellianum, assembly GCA_036186865.1. Taxonomy (NCBI): domain Eukaryota; kingdom Viridiplantae; phylum Streptophyta; class Magnoliopsida; order Gentianales; family Gentianaceae; genus Eustoma; species Eustoma russellianum. The sequence goes on along the minus strand of AP025055.1, from coordinate 10,111,723 downwards.
ACGTGCTACGGGTGCGAATGTTTCATCGTAGTCAATTCCTTCTTCTTGATTATATCCTTGTGCTACAAGTCTCGCTTTATTTCTAATAACCTTTCCTTCTTCATTCATTTTATTCCTAAATACCCACTTTGTGCCTATGATGGTCTTATCTTGTGGACGTGGCACTAAATCCCGTACATCGTTTCTAACAAATTGATTAAGTTCATCATGCATGGCATCAATCCAAGAACCATCACTCAAAGCATCATGCACATTTTTGGGTTCAATTTCAGAAATCATAGCATGAAATTCATTTATTTCATCCGAAGTGATTCTTCTACGTGGTCGCACACCGTGAGTGAGGTCGCCTATGATGAGATCATGTGGGTGATCTCTATGCCATCTTGGTTGATCATTTTCTAAGTTATCATGCATTTCTATGTGGTCATGCATTTCTAGTGTGTCATTCATATCATGCATATCAAAAGAATCATCATCTTCATTCAAAACGGGTTTCAATTCAAAATCATCGTCATATTCCTTATTTTTATCAATCTCACCAAATTCATTGAATTTAACATGAATAGATTCTATAATTTGTCTAGTGAGAGGATCATAACATCTATATGCCTTTGAATTTATAGAACATCCAACAAAAATGCACTCAATTGATTTGGATTCAAATTTATCTAGATTATCTTTTGTATTCAAGACAAAACATTTGCATCCAAACACACGAAAATAGTCAATCTTAGGCATGCGATCATTCAAAATCTCATAAGGCGTCTTGTTTATTTTCTTTCTTATAGATAGGCAATTTACAATATAGCATGCACAATTTACGGCTTCCGCCCACAGAAACCTAGGCAATTTATTTTCACAAAGCATAGTTCTAGCGATTTCTTGTAATGTACGATTCTTTCTTTCTACTACTCCATTGAGTTGTGGAGTTCTAGGTGGCGAAAACTCATGTTTAATTCCTTTTTCTTCACAAAACGAAATCATCTCTTTGTTTTTAAACTCAACGCCTCTATCGCTTCTTATCCTTTTCACATTTACACCGTATTGATTTTCAAGTTGTTTAATTAAGTTAGCAATCTCAACGGCGCTATCATCCTTATGTGCAAGAAATAAAGTCCAAGTATAACGAGAAAAGTCATCAACAATTACGCATGCATAGTGACGCCCACCAAGGCTTGTAGTGCGACTAGGACCAAACAAATCTATATGCAATAGTTCTAATATTCTAGTCGTGCTTATTTCATTTTTCGGCTTAAGTGACTCACGTGTTTGTTTGCCTTTTATGCAAGATTCACACAACTGAACGTTGTCTAAATCAAACGTAGGCAATCCCCGTACTAGGTTCTTTCGTTGAAGTTTCTCTAGTGTGGAAATGCCAATGTGTCCTAAACGTCTCTGCCATAAATTCACATTGGGTTCATTTGACATAAAACACTTAACTTTAGCGTCTACTACATCATCCATAGATAGCGTAAAAATATTGCCTTCTCGTTTTCCTTTTAAAACGGTTTCTCCATTTTTATTTATTATGTTGCAATAAGGGTGAGTAAAACACACATTAAAGCCATTGTCAACAAATTGAGAAATGCTAAGAAGATTGTAGGATAAGTTGCTTACCAAAAATACGTTGGAGATTTGGAGTGTGTTCGGATTACCAATCGTACCTTTTCCGATGATCTTGCCTTCATTGTTGTCTCCAAAGGTCACGGATCCGCCTTTTGTGACCTTCTTTAATTTGGAGAACAAGCTCGGGTCACCCGTCATGTGCCTCGAGCAACCACTGTCAAGGAACCACTTTATTGATGTATCTTTCGATGTGTGGTCTCCCTGCAATGTGAAAAGATGATTTAGGTACCCTTTTAATTTTGAGTCCTTTCGAGTTAGTTAATCACCTCTTGGTAAAAGTACCTTTCGGTACCCATACTTGGGTGATCCTTCTCGGTCTATCAAATGGCAAGAATGTAGATGAAGGTGCGATATAATAGACATGTGGTGCATGCACTTTGGGCCTTTGCCCAAGGACTCCCTTATACTCATTAAATGAAGGACGTTTTTGATATGTCCTTGTGTATGTGTGCGTAGTTCGTGGATGATATGAATTTCGTGTATGCATTATTCTCTTCTTTTCATATCTATAAGGTACAAAGTTATATTTCACATGATATGAAGAGATGGGGCGTGAGGAAGGGGGCGTTTTCTGCGTAATCTTAGACGCCACTTGCGGCTTAGGTTTCTTAGACGCAACAAACTTGGTTGGTTTGGTTGATACTTCGTTAGTGTCAACGTATCCCAATCCAGTTTTGTCGCTGTCATGCTTTTGTGATAATATGATGCGATGCAGCATGTTGGACCCTGTATCAAACTGTTTCATCATTTTCTCTAAATCGGTATTCCTTGATTTCAAATTTGAAATCTCGGATTTCATTTCATTGTTTTGAGTGGTTAATGATGAAATCTCAGTCTTTAATGCAGTGATGACGCATGATGACTCTTTCTTTGAATCGCTTAATTGAGCGACAAGATTCTCGTTAGAAGATTCTAACAGTTTCTTGTCTTCAATTAATCGTTTCTTTCTTTAGCGAGAGTCTTAGTGAATTTATGCAATTCTAGATACTGACTAAAAAGATCATCATAAGAAGGTTCAGAGTCAGAGTCAGAATCAGATGATACCTCATTAGATGCTTTGGATGCAAAGCATACTTGTGTGCGGTCTCCTCTTCGGTCTCAGTTTCAGAGTCTGATGAATCACTCCAGGTGGAGGCCTTTAGAGCACGTTTCCTTTATTTGGGTTCTGAGACGAGTCTATTTTTGTTCCGCTCCTTGTCAGGGTATTTAGTAGTTTGCTTTTTTTTATTTGGGCAGTCATATGATAAGTGTCCGAGTTTGCCACATTCATAACATTTAACATCTTTATCGTTTGACTTGTTCTTATTTCTCTTAGTTGTAATGCCCTTGTTTTTGTTTCTAAATGACCTTCTCATAAATTTTCTTAGTCCTTTAGCCAATAGAATTAGGTCATCATTTTTCGATTCGGAATCACTATCATCTACGTGATCGGAGGGAGGGGAGACGTATTCATTTGATTGAAAAGCAATAGCTTTACCTTGTTTAGATGATTCCGATTTCCGTATGATGAGTTTATTTTCATAAACTTTAAGTGATCCGATTAGTTCTTCCATCTTTATTGATTTAGTTTCCTTGCTCTCTTCTATTGCGGTCACTTTTGGGTCCCATTCAGAAGGAAGGCTTCGTAGGACTTTCTGTACCTTTTCCTGCGTAGTAAAAGCCTTACCAAGAGACTCAAGAGAGTTGTAGATGTTAGTCAAATGAAGATCTATATCTACAATAGACTCATTGGGCAATAATTTAAAAGACTCAAGTGTGGACATGAGCATGTTAATTTTTGACTCTTTTACTTGACTCGTGCCTTCGTGTTTCATTTCTAGAATCCTCCACATTTCTTGTGCACTCGAACAGTTTGACACATAACTAGACTCACTCTTACTTAATCCATTTAGAAGCAATTGCATGGCCTTAGCATTCATACTAAGTTTCTTTTTATCATCACTCGTATATTCTTGTCTAGTTTTAACAACTTCTAAAGTGACTCCGTCTACGTTGGATACCTTAGATGGGACATAAGGACCATCTTCAATGATTGACCAAAGATCTATATCTATAGCCATAAGAAAAAGCTTCATTCTAAGTTTCCATTGAATAAACGACTCACCGTCAAAAAGTGGAGGCCTTTGGCTCGACATACCTTCTTGCTCGGTTTTGAGATTTGTGGTTGCCATATCACTGAATCGTTGGATTCCTTGAAGTGAGTGTTCCTGCACTCTGATACTACTTGTAGGATCTTCAAGGCACCACTAGAAGGGGAGGGGGGGTCGAATAGATGGTGCGGAAAGTGTGGTTTTTAAAATTTCTTTAAACTTGAACAATTCAAGTTCTCAAAACAGTTTCTGTTTTCAGGACCTGTTTTAAAACGTTTTTAAAACCAGGTTAGAGGTCTCCAAAAATTATGAAATTTTGAGAGAACTTAGCCTCAGATGTTTTGAGGGTCCCCTAAAAATTTCAAATTAAAATTCAACCTTTAACCCCTTCAAAAATCGTTGGTAAACAGATTGTGCAAATCTGCCAGAAACGGTAGATGGTTTTGACAAATTAATTCCTATTTGTGTGAACGTCCAAATGCTCTGAAACTTTAACCACTAACTCCTTATATACTATATTTAAGTGGGTTAAAACAGTTTTGCAAAATTCGTTTGGGAAGTAGGTCAACTACAACCAAAGTCTCAACCTTTGCAAGTCTGAAAATCAGACTGCACTAGTCTCAGAACTTTTGGTGTTTGATTGACTTATACTTATCCAAAAGGGTTGAAACGTGTGTCAAATTAACCCTAGAACGCGTGAGTATATTTCAGGAAATTTTTGTGATTTTTGAAATTCGTTAACTATTTTTACGAATGCAAACAAGAAGGGTAATTAGTGCAGTAACTGAAAAGAAAATGCAGAAAGTAAATGGCACCAAGAATTTTATACTGGTTCGGTTATAAACAACCTACTCCAGTCTTCAAGGAACACCTTCCTTGGTTCACACTAATCACACACACGCAGTACACCTTACCGCAGTGTTGATAGAGTTACACCTAACTCCAACCCTTTACAAACCTTGTATGACGAGTACAATTCACACGAACACCACCACCTTGCTAGAATGAAGATTGATCACACCTTGATCAATCTTTTACAAAGATATATGAATGGTGGTTTATCTCAAGCCTATTCAAGATTGAAAGATATGAAAACAATAGGCTTTACAAGAAGAGAGAAAGAAAGAAGATGTAGGAGAAGAAGAGCTAGGCTTTTTGATCTCTTTGAATTGCAATGCTTGTTGTTATCTTGTTTGCTCTCTTCTTTTCCTTTTTAATGATGCAGCCGTCCCCCTATGGTGTGTCTCCCCTCTTGAAAATTATGTTTTAAGTCCTTGAGAGAGTGTAAGACATCATTGTGACAAGGCCTTGCTTACTTGGCATCTTCTTATTGGATGATCATTTAGTCTTCGCTTACTTGGCACCTCCTTATTGGTTCAACGTTGTCATCATGATGACATGGAAAAAATCTGATAATTACATTCAACCATGTGCCAAAAATCATCACATAATGCCTTCCATAAATCAAGAGATACATCACATAACTTTCAAGACAAAAAATCCTTCCTACACAAGGCAAAAATTCGGCCATTAGTAGTCTTGCCATGCTGAAAATTCAGCATGTGCAACATTCCTTTTCTTTCAAAAATAATGCCAAATATTCTTTGATTTTTCATCATAAAAATGAATCAACAATTTGTGGTAAGTATTGCTACCAACTAAGAAATGAACTTGGACGCAATTAAGCTTTCAAATTCGGCCATACAACTTGTACACATGCTGAAAAATTTTCAGCATGTGTGATATGTAAAATATCACCATTTATTTATTTAAATAATATTCAAAACCTTTCTATATCTTCTTCTAATCAATCACCTAATAAAAGATGACAAAATATGTCACATTTAAGAGCTAAAAATCGGCCAGCTTGTGTGTAGTATGCTGAAATTTTCAGCATGTGGCATAAAAAGAGATATACCTTGAATTCTTACCATTTGTAGCTTCTTTCTTCAATTTACCAACATTGTATGATTGATCCTTGACCAATCAAGATTCCAACAAAACTCCACATGTGCTCCAAATCAGCTATAGGGGCGTTAGATGATATGTATACATGTGCTGAAATTTATTTTTGCCAACTTTGTAAAATAATGCACATTTATTAATACACACATGTTATATCCCAATCAGCCATTAATTTAATTTTCTAGAACACTTTAAGATGTATATAATATGTAAAAAGTGTCTAGATACGTGTCACATGATGCACCAAAAATGTTCCATGTGTTGTGTGCGTAGAAAACCGAATTTTCGATATTTATCGATTACCCGATTTTTCTCTAATTTAAATTCCAACTTGTGCACATGTTATATATATTATGTTATACATAATATATATAATATATACTTTAAATCTCAGCACTTGGCTGGTTTAAAGTGGTACCATTAGCATGTGACAAAATTAAACTTAGAATCTTCACATTTTGGCCTTAATGTGGAGTAATTTGTGTGTGCCAACATGGAAAGTATTTTTGGCTGAAAATATCATGCATGGCACAAAATTTATGATGATTTTTGAAGTATAGGGGCTGGCCATTTATTTATGGCAAGTACATGACACGTTGGCGAAGTTTCGGTATTCGCCCGATACGACAAATTTCGGTTTAAAATCTTTTATCGTGTCGTATTTGATTTGTCATCACCATATCTTATATCATATGATATAAGACCCGAATATACTCATAAATATGAGTTAAGTATAGTGGTGTGACGCTAACGTACATACGTAAAATATATACCGTGTCAGTAGTACGTTGGAATACATGTGTATGTGCCTTTTTCAAAAAATCTGAAAATCTATATTTTTATTTGTATATGGGGCGTGTATAATAAAGATGGGGAGGAGGAGAAAACTTTCCTTCCTTAGCTTTGTTGTCTTTGTGCCTTTTCCAAATGTGGCTTCCTTTAATGAACTACTTAGTTTATTAAACTAAGTACTTCACTTAATGAACTAGTTTAGTTCATTAATGGTGGCACCTGAAAATAGTATAAACACAACAAATGTTTGCCATATGATGTAAGCTTTAATTCTTCATGGCTCGTTAGTACGGCAACATAATATATAAGCTAAATAAGGCAAGTAGTGGCAAGATATCATGCATTCATGTACATGTTTATATGCTTATATATGTTTATATATATATATATGCATTCAAGTTACTTATTTTGAAATCAATCAAACCCCCTTATCTCTACAGGGTCTCCCTGTTTAACACCTATACCGATGGAGAATGATTCTGTAAGAGAACCGTTTAGAAGAATTAAACATCTGGTGTCACTCAAATTGTTGATAATGATGCGGACTAAACGGTCATCCATACCCATTCGTTGAAGCAGTTGTTGAAGATACCTCCAGCTCACACGGTCAAATGCCTTGGCCATATCCAACTTAATAATAACCTGTCCACCCCTTGTCCGTTTATCCAAGACATGTACCATCTCTTGCGCTAATAACACTTGTTCTGTGATATCCCTTCTCTTCATGAAACCAACTTGTTCTGGAGAGATTACTTTTGGCAAGATGCTGCCCAGCCGTGTTGCTGCAAATGTTTGGGGATTGTTTACCTTCGGAATAAGAATTATGGAAGCTACTACAACGTCCTTGGGCATCGAATACCCAAATAAAATTCTTGAACTGCTTTATGCATGTCATGCTGTATCATTTGCCAAAAGTGTCTGTAAAAAGACCTCGGATAGCCATCCGGACCTGCAGCACTTGATGGGCTGAGATCCCAAACTGCTGCCTTAACTTCGGTTTGCAGAGGAATTGCCTTCAGGGCACTGTTATCATCCGCTGTGATAAGGGATGGAATATGCTATAAAATTAAGTCACAATTCACTACTGGCTCATCAGTGAAAAGATTTGAGAAAAATCGAATAGCTTCATCCTTAATATCGACCGGAAGGAAGAGTTCAGTACCATCCGATTTCTTGATGCTGCGAATGAGTTGGTGGCAGCGCTTTTGTTTAACAGTTTGGTGGAAGAAAGAGGTGTTTGCATCACCTTCTTTTAACCACTTCACATTGGCCTTCTGCTTCCAGTATAAAAAGGCACGTTTCTGAGCAAGACGTAGTTCTGCCATTTTCTGATGATATAATTGACGGTTGGAATCTGTAGGGCTGCCATCAAAAAGTTGCTCAGCCACTTTTGCTTCGGTTTCTGCATGGGAAACGGCATCAAATATGTTTCCAAATGTGTCTCTATTCCACTGCTTTAAATCTTTGCAAAGGAGAGATAGCTTGCGATTAGATCCTCACATTCCACCTACTGTGGAATAAGATTGCCATTTGTGAGTGACATAAGCATCAAAATCTGCATGTGTGGTCCACACGTCTAGGTATCGAAAAAGGGATGGGGTTCGCGGGCCATCCGAGTCACATATTAAAAGCAAAGGTGTATGATCCGACGTTGCTCTTGATAGATGTTGTACTTTGGTGTAGGAAAAAATCTCTGAAAAAAAAGGTGAGCATAGAAAACGGTCAAGACGCCTCCATACGCGTCCTAAACCTCTCCCATCAGACCAAGTGAAACAGGAGCCTTGGAATGATATTTCTTGTAACTGACATCGCTGAATGAAATCTTTGAAATCCTTTAGTGTGCGTAATGATGGATGCGATCTACCACAGTGTTCGTCTAATGTTTTGAAGGTATTAAAATCTCCACCGATAAGCCATGGGAATGTGTTTGACTCAGAAAATTGACCTAATTCATCCCATAATATGCGTCGTTGTATTATTGAATGTCAACCGTATACACCTGTCAGCCAAAAACAATCTCCCGTGGCCATCCAACGAAACTTAATAGAATGATGTTGGTGTCCAGGCTGCTCATCTTCCATCTTGAGGAGTGCGTCCTTCCAAAAAAACCAAATTTGATCATGACAAGCAGATATAGCTTTAGAAAAACCAAGTTGCAATTGATAAGATGTCAAGGCACTTGAACGTAACTTTGGCTCAATAACTACAAGAAGGTATACTTTATGTTTGCGAACTAGTGAAAGCAGACGATGAAAAGAATTACGTATTCCACGTATATTCCACAACAGTGTCTTCATTGAGACAAAACATCAAAGGAGTTAGAGAGGTGCGCTGCACATAACCTGGTTAACCTGGGAGACGTGGGGGGATTCCGTCGTAATATGCGTGGCCCTTGAGTAGGGTTGTGTGAAGTCGGATCATCTTCTGCATGTTCATTTGCAACTTCTGCATTATCAGGATGTTCAGCAGAGTGTGCATCCACATACGTTGCTTCGGTTAGACTTGCAATAGCATGGCCTTCACGCTCCTCATGATCAGCGTGTGAAATATCTGCCAATGAAGGCTCACGTTCATTATCAGAATGTGAGAACAATATGGTCGTCCCAGGAAGATATCCTAGAAGACAATCATCAATTCCTTTTAGTCTAGAGATGTCTTGTATAGCTGAAACCGCATGAGTGATAGCCATTTCCGGCGAGGCTAGGATTGTCTCATGCATAGGCGGCTGTTGATCACTTGTTGGTGGTCCAGTTTTTTTGGGAGTCCACCGCTTTTTTTGGGCTTTGTCAGGTTTGATTTGCTTAGGGTTTGCCATTTCCACAGCGTCTTTCTCAGCATGTGACGTAGGGTTGGCATTTTGCTTACCACAGTCAGCAGCCACATGACCTAGACGATAACAGTCGGAGCAATAGAGGGGAAGATCTTCATACTCAACTGATTGCATGATCGTTCTAGCTGATGTTTGGATGTAAACACGTTGAGGTAGTTCCTTAGACACATCAAGTTCAATACAAACCCGGGCCACGGAGGGGCGGTTTAACGTTGACGTGGCTGCATCAAGCTTCAATGGCTCCCCGAGCATGGACGCTATCTGAAAGATTGCATCTTTGCGATGCATATGAATTGGAAGGCCCGGAAAAGATACCCATATAGGCACGATAGGCACTTCCACATCAGAGTCATAATCCGGCGTCCACTTTGTGATTCGCATTTGTTTGCCTGAGATCATCCATCCTCGTCGGGTAAAGCATCTAGTATAATCTTGCTCCAGATCAAAGTGAAGAACAATATGAGTAGCATCTAAAAGGCCGACCTTTACTGGCCCGGTGAAACCAATTCTGTCAATGGCGGCATGTATCGTTGCGATTGGAGGCCTTCCATACCAAAAAGTACCAACCAATGTGAAGCGGTATGGTGCGGCAAGTGACTGAACTTCCTCATCTGTGAAAGAAAACATGGGACTGCCCTTGAATTTCTGGACTGGTTTGGGGTGTATTTGCGCTGCAGGGGACGCAAATAATGACGCGAATGATCTATTGGGTGCGATTTGTAGCGCCGCCGCAGTGGGATTGTTGATCGTCATGGAAAGAATCGGGGAAAGAGACGGGGAAAGAGAAATTCCAAATGAAGTAAGGGAGGGATGAATCAAACGGCCGGAGGAAAGATAGCCGACGGCGGCTACGCCGCCAACCAGGCGAGATCGCCGGAGAAGAAGGTCATCATCATATTATATATATATATATATATATATATATATATAAATGGCGTGTGTACGTGTGGAGAGGGAGTGGAGAACTTTCCTTTCTTCAACTTGATGTCTTTGTGCCTTTTCCAAATATGGCTTCCTTTTAATGAACTACTTAGTTTAATTAACTAAGTACTTCACTTAATGAACTAGTTTAGTTCATTAATGGTGGCACCTGAAAATAGTTCAAACACAACAAATGTTTGCCATTTGATGTAAGCTTTAAAGCTTCATGGCTCGTTAGTACGACAACATTATATATGAACTATATAAGGCAAGTTTTATGCAACAACGTGTCGTGTCATAAAATATGTTATGCATTTCTTTGTAACACGTTATTTAAATTATGCATTTTGAAATCACTCAAACCCCCTTTTCTCTACAATCTCCCCCTTTTGATGATTTTCAAAATAACCTACATTCATGATTTAAATCTTATCGCTCCCCTCCAATCGTGCACATGTTTGGAATTTGAATTTCAAATTCGCTCCCCTTGATTTATGCAATCAGTTTCTCTCTCCTCCTTAAATCATGCATTCTCTCCCCCTTTATTTTGGAAAGACAATCAAAAGCGCATGTAAAGATGAAGATAGCGAAAAAAATCATGCATTTCAAATATCATCAAAAGTGCGTTCTTAAGGGTTATTTATTTAACCCTTTGAGAATGTCCCTTTTGGTACCTAAATTTGGGTGACCTTTCTAGGTCTTCCAAAAGGTGAGAAAGGTGATGAAAACGCAACATAATATACGTTAGAGGCAAATGCGTTTGGCCTTTGGCCGAGAATCCCATCATGCATATAGTATGGTTTTCGTTTTGGTTTGCATGCACAGGGAGTGATCTAGATGCATTTTTATGATATGAATGTCGCATATGCATCAGTGGCTTTCTATATGGCACATGATTTCTCTTTGTATGATAGGAAGCACGATGAGATGAGATGAGTGATGTACTAGTCTTCTTCTCATATTTATACGGCACATAATTATACTTCGTATGATATGAAGAAGAGATATGACGAGATGAAGGGAGAGGGGGTCTTTGCGTTACTTTAGGCGCTACGCATGCTTTTGATGTGTCTACTTTCTTAGACAACACAAACTTGGATGGTTTAGATGATGATTTGTTTGTCTCATTGTATCCTAATCCAGTTTTATCACTGTCATGTTTTTGTGATAAAATAATGCGATCTAGCATGTTTGTTCCCGTGTCAAATTGTTTCACCATTTTCTCTACATTCGTATTCCTTGATTTCAAGTTTGATATCTCGGATTTCAGTTCAGTGTTCTCGGATGTCAATGATGAAATTTCAGACTTTAATGAATTTATAATGCAGGACAACTCTTCTTTTGAATCGTTTAATTGAGACACAAGATTTTTATTAGAAGATTCTAACAATTTCTTGTCTTCAATTAATCGCTTCTTTTCTTTTGCAAGAGTCTTTGAGAACTTATGCAACTCTAAATATTGACTAAATAAATCATCATAAGAATATTCAGAATCGGAATCAAAGTCGGAAGATACCTCGTTTGATGCCTTAGATGTAAAGCATACTTGTGTCTTTTGTTCTTCCGTTTCATCAGTTTCAGAGTCGGATGTGTCACTCCAAATGGAGGCTTTGAAGGCTCTTCTCCTTAGTTAGGTTCTGAGACAAGTCTAGTTTTTGTCCGATCCTTGTCAAGATATTTGTTCGTTTGTTTGTCCCTGTTTGGGCAATCATATGACAAGTGTCCAGGTTGTCCACATTCATAACACTTTATTTCCTTATTTTTATTTTTATGATCCTTAGATGAAGTAGTCTTATGTTTAATCGATTTTCTCAAGATTTTTCTTAATCTTTTAGCCATCATGATTAAATCCTCATCATCGGAATCTATGTCACTATCATCTACGACGTATTCATTTGATTTAAATGCTATAGCCTTATTATTTTTGGATATAGACTCAGAATGTCATCAAGTGAGTTTGTTTTCATATACCTTAAGTGATCCAATTAGTTCTTCCATCTTAATCGATTTAGTTTCTTTGCTTTCTTCTATGGCCGTTACTTTAGGGTCCCATTCAGATGGAAGGCTTCGCAAGACCTTTTGTACCTTTTCCTGCATAGAGAAGGCTTTTCAAAGAGACTCAAGAGAATTGTAAACGTTAGTCAAGCAAAGATCCATATCAACGATAGATTCATTTGGCAATATTTAAAATGACTCGAGTGTGGACATGAACATGTTAATTTTGGACTCTTTTACTTGACTAGTGCCTTCATGTTTCATTTCAAGAATTTTCCACATCTCTTGAGCACTCGAACAATTAGATACGCAACTAGACTCACTTTTACTTAGACCGTTTAAGAGTAGTTGCATGGCTTTTGCATTCATACTCAACATCATTTTGTCATCACTAGTGTATTCTTGTTTCGTTTTTATAACTTCTAGTGTGACACCATCAACAATCGACAACTTAGAAGGAAAAATGGACCGTCTTCTATGATGGACCATAGATCAATATCAATGCCATAAGAAAAAGTTTCATTCTTAATTTCCATTGAATAAATGACTCACCATCAAAAAGAGGAGGCCTTATGGTGGACATTCCTTCTTGCACGGTGTTATAGCTAGTGGATGCCATGTCACTTAGATCGTTGGATCATCTTGTTGTGAGTGTTCCTGCGCTCTGATACCAGTTGTAGGATCTACAAGGCACCACTAGAAGGGGGGTTGAATAGTGGGTGCGGAAAATGTGATTTTTAAAATTGTTCTAAACCAAAAACCCAACTTCTGAAAACAGTTTCTGTTTTCAGGACCAGTTTTACAACGTTTTGAAAACTAGGTTGCAGGTCTTCTAAAATTTTGAAATTTGGAGAGAACTTAGCCTCAGATGTTCTGAGTATCTCCTAAAAATGTCAGATCAAAATTCAACCTCTAACCCCTTGAAAAATTGTTGGTGGTCAGATTGTGCAAATCTGCCAGAACTGGTAGTCTGTTTTGAAAAATTAATTCCTATTTGTCCTTAAATCCAAATGCTCTGAAAATTTAATGACTAACCCCTTATTAGTTATATTTAAATAGGTTGAAACAGCTTTGAAAAATTCTTTTTGAAAGTTAGTCAAATACGATCAAAGTCTTAACCTTTGCAAACTTGAAAATCAGACTGCACTAGTCTCAGAACTTTGGACTCTTGAATAACTTATACTTGTCCAAAAGGATTGAAACTTACGCCAAAAGAACCTTAAGACGTGAGGCTATGACTCTGGAAAGTTTCATGATTTTTGAAGTTTGTTTACTATTTTTACCAACGTGATTAAGAACAATAAACAGTGCTGAAACTGAAAGTAAGTACTGAAAGTAAATAACACCAGGAATTTTATACTGGTTCGGTTATAGACAACCTACTCCAGTCTTTGAGGACACTTTCCTCGGTTAGCAATAATCACACAACACAAAGAACACCTTACCATAGGGTTGATGGAGTTACACACCAATTCCAACCCTTTACAAACCTTGTATGAGAATACAATGAACACGAACACCACCACCTTGCAAGTGCAAGATTGAGCACACCTTGATCAATCTTTTACAACAACAATGAAAAGAATATGTGGTGGTCTATATGAAGCATATTCAAGTATATGAATATAAGTACAATAGGCTTTTAGAGAGAAGAAAGAAAGAAGGTGTAGAAAGAGAGGCTAGAAAACGATTTCAATCTTGTATGCTTGTAAGACTTGTGTTGTATTTTGTCTTGCTCTCTTCTTTTCTTTTATCATTAAGGCTGCCCCCCTTTGATGCCATTTTCCTCTTGAAAATTATCTTCTGAGTCCTTGGAAGAGTGTATTGCATCATTGTGACATGTCTTTACTTACTTGGCATCTCCTCATTGGATGATCATTAAGCTCTTGCTTACTTGGCACTCATTGATTGGATGAATGTTGTCATCACTTGATGACTAGATAAATCTGAAACTAAACCTCAAAAAGCATGTGCCAATTAGCCATAAACTTATTACCATAAGTCACAAGATCATCCCACAAAATTAGCAAGACAACTTTCTTCACCTTGCCATGAAAAAATCGGCCATACCACCTTTTGCACATGCTGAAATTTCAGCACGTGTCACATTTACATTTCATTCAAAATATTGCCAAGTTTACTTTGATTTAATCCTTGAATTTAAAGAAGAATTCAATCACCATTTAGTACACAATATTTTTGTCAATTTTGAAATAAAAATTGATCACCAATAGAGCCTAATTTTTGGCCAACATACATTACACACATACTCTTATTTCGCGGTTGCAAAACACAACAGATTCAGAGGATTTTATTCCTGTTGTTCCACGTCGGAAACGTCGGTCTCGAAAAGATCTTCCTCCGTTGCCTCCATCTACAGTGCTCAGACGCAGTGCGTCTCATGTGATTCAGGGAAGTAACACTACTCTTTCTCAATGAATATTATGATATGGAATATAAGAGGCATGCGTGCCTCCCTCCCTAGAATGCATCAATTAATTCATGAGCATCGGTTAAATTTACTAGCTTTGATAGAGCGAAAACACACGTGTAGCAGTATTCATCGTTTTGCATTGGATTTTGGTTTTTCGAATTCTTTTTCCTCACAATCAGCCCGAATCTGGTTTTTCTGGCGTAACACAGATTTTCAATTGATCTCGACGCAGGATGATGATCAAGTGATACACTTTACTTTACTTTTTCGGCCATTGCAGTATTCACTGGTTTTGTCTGTAGTTTATGGAAACAGACACCCTTGCAACGCCGGGCATTATGGGATTCTTTATGTACATTCTCAGAAACATCTACGCTGCCTTGGATTGTTGGAGGGGATTTTAATACATTTCGATCTTTGTCTGATCATGACGGCTGCTCGCAGCCCTCCCTTTCCGCGTTACATGATTTTAATGAATGCATTGAGTCGTGCTCTTTGATGTCACCACAATTCCATGGGCCGCAGTTCACATGGACAGATGGTAGAGAGTTGGGAAGAGTACGTCGGAGACTAGACTGGTTGTTTATTAATCCGGCTTTGCAGGATACATTTCCAGATTCTCAGCTCACTCATCTGCCACGCATCACATCTGATTATACACCTTTGTTATTTCTCCGCCGTAAAAATCAACCCAGCGGCCGTCGTCCTTTTCGATTTTTGGACTCATGGCTATTACATCCGGATTTTCATGCATATGTACAGAATGCTTGGGCTACTTATTCCACTACGGGAGGCATGTTTGGCTTCTATTCCAAGTTGTTCCAACTAAAGAAAGACATCCAGCGATAGAACAAAGAAATCTTTGGTAATATTTTTTCCAACGTCCAGCAGGCTGAATCGGTACTTACACATGCGGAGAATGCCTGGGATGCGTCCCCTACTGACACGAATAGAATTGCTTATCATAAAGCCAAAGCGGATTATCTTCAAGCATCCTCCTATGAATTGCAATTTTGGAAGCAAAAATCTCGTGTCCGATGGTTAAAAGAGGGTGACACCAATACCCGCTATTTTCATTCTATTGTTAAAGGAAAGTGACTGCAATTACAGATTCAACAAATACACACTGCGAATGGTGGTATGTGTTCGACACCAGCTGAAATTATGGCGGAAGCAGTCTCGTTTTACACATCCTTGTTTGCCTGTGAACACACGCATAATTATGATGATATTCTATGCCATATTCCACGACTGCTGTCTTCAGATGATAATATGCTACTCACGCAAATTCCCATGGAGCCTGAAATTAAAGATGCGGTTTGGCATTTGGATCCTACTAGTGCAGCTGGACCCGATGGGTTTAATGGTCAGTTTTATCGTTCCTGTTGGTCTATTATTCATACTGATGTAGTTAAAGCAGTTCAAGAATTTTTTCTTGGTATCCCACAACCAAAGGTGATGGCTTCGGCATTAATTACGTTGATCCCGAAGAAGCAGTCGCCTGCTACATTCAGTGATTATCGACCTATATGTTTAACTAATTTCCTGAGTAAGGTGTGTACACGTATCATTGCTAGTCGCCTAGGTACTTTGCTTCCACGTTTAATATCTCCGGAGCAAACTGGTTTTCTTCCAGGCTCAGACATTTCGACACAGGTTCTTCTGGCTAGAGAAATGATACACCTGATGGATAGGAGTGGTTCACAGGTATGCTTAAAACTTGATATGATGAAAGCCTTTGATAGAGTCAGTTGGGAATACTTGGAAAAATTATTGCGCTCTTTTGGCTTCTCTGATTTTTTCATCCGCATTATTCTTAACCACTTGCGGGCTACTACATTAGCAGTCCTAATTAATGGTCAACCTTCTCCACTATTTTGGCCACATAGAGGTGTCAAACAAGGCGATCCTTTATCTCCATTGCTGTTCATTTTATCATCAGAGGGATTTAGCAGAGGACTAAAAGCATTGACAGCAGTTGGCCGACTACAACCGTTCCGTTTAGGGCGTATTCCTTTTACCATTACACATTTGGCATATGCAGATGACCTATTGATATTTCTACGTGGTACACAGACTAACCTCAGGCGGTTTCATACCTTCCTCACTCAATATGAATCGGCATCTGGGCAAAAAGTAAATTTCCAAAAGAGTAGTCTGATTCCATCCGCTAATATATCATCCCGATTGCGGCGCCAGTTAGAGGCCATTATCAACATGCAATGCACCTCTTTACCTTTCAAATATCTTGGCTCCTATTTACATAAAGGTATTTCTCGTGCCAGATACTGTGTTTCTTTGTTGCAACATATCGACGACAAACTTCATGGATGGCATTCCCGATTGCTTTCATCTGCTGGGCGTTTAGTTTTGTTACGCTCTGTTATAGCAGCATTGCCATTACACATTTTTGCATCTGGTGGACTGCCTAAATCTGTAATTAAAATCATACATCGAAAGATGGCATCATTTTATTGGGGACGAAGATACCATTGGGTCTCTTGGAATGCTATCTGCGCACCTCAGGAGGAAGGATGTTTGGGGATACGGGACCTCAACACATTACAACGGGCTTATCAGTGTAGAATTTGGTGGTCATATCATCATAACTCCACACTTTGGAGCAAATATATGCACGCCAAGTATGGACACCGGCAGGATTATTTACCTCGATTACCAGATTCTCCAATCTGGAAGCTTATTTGTCGTATACATCCTTTCTGCACATCACAGTCTGCTGGCCAAGGGAGGGAGATTACATGGATACACACACCAACAGGGGAATTTTCATTGAGTAGTGCGTATGATGTTTGCCGCACCTCTCATCCGCACGTCCTATCGGCAAAGTTCATTTGGTATAAACAGCACTCGCCAGTTATACAACTCTTCTTATGGAGACTTTTCCATTCTGCGCTTCCATTCGAGGATTATATTGGCAGGTATATTACTTCGCAACCAACTCAATGTCCCTTCTGCAAGGGTGCGTCCGCTACAATAGACCATATCTTTATGCATTGCTCACATGTGCGTTCGCTATGGCTTTATTATGCTGGGGAATTACACTGTCCTCAGCCCTCATCCCTACATCTGCGCCAATATATACTGGCTTGGTGGTATCGGTCATCTTTTTCGTCTCTCTTTGGGGTTTTCAAAATAATCATTCCAGCGATAATATTGTACAATATTTGGCGAGGCTATGCATCATTAGTCTATGGAGAGCAAAGAACACTTACACTGGCATCCCTTCAGGCCTCTGTTAGATATGATATTACTATTTGGTGCAAAAAAATATCAGCCACAAAACTAGCGGCTGATCCTAGAAGTTACTTCTCTTGGCTTCCATCGCTGACGCCTCCATGGCCTTCACTGATCCGCTGGCTCTGTTTACCCTCTGGTAGATTAAAATTGAATACCAATGCGGCAGTTGGCAGGCAATATGCCACAGGGGCCGCAATATTGCGGGACCACACGGGCAATTGTGTGGGAGAATTTTCTTTTCGGCTACCCCCCACTACGCCACTCAATGCCGAGATTCAGGCAGCATTCTTCGGTCTTCTATATTTTCTTCCCCTATATCGCAACATCACATTGGAATCAGATTGTGCTCAAATGATCTCTCGGTTGGCTCGCCCTCAGACGGTTCATGGCAACTATTATCTGCAGCATCTTCACACGCTTATTTATCTTCACCGACTTAAGTATCATCACGTTTACCGAGAGGCTAATATGGCGGCTCATTATTTGTCTCAACACGCAATGCTAGACCCAATCACACATTTTTATTCATCACAGACTCTTCCAGCGTTAGTGCGATCCGCTATCCTGCTGGACCTTTCTTCAGTCCATTTGCGTGTTGTTTGATAAATCAAAGTCTTCCACATGGATTGGCGTTCTAAGACTCTCCCTGCCTGCATCCTACGGGATTCAGGCAGGCCTGGTATGTACTGTTATCCTTTGGCTGGTCCTTTATACTGTTTCCAGGTGTTTTATATCTGCATCTTAATCCGTCTTGTTGCATGGATGGGCTCCGATATGCTGGTGGAGAGATTATTCCATACGACGCTGGCAGACATAGCGGCACATCGGCCACAGCTTCACATCATCATAGCGTCGCCTTGGCAACACCTTTGTCAGGGCGACATCGGTATGTGTTTGACGTCTCACTTAAACTACATTAGAACCCTGTATATCACTGGTATAACTTTTCTCTGGGTTTCTTCTGAGGTATGGCATTTCCTGGAGAAGACAAGCTCAAGCAACGAATTACACTGCTTCAACTGGCACAATCGCCCTGCGTCATCATCAATAACCAGCGCACACATGTACTTCACTGCACATTTGCAACATATCAATGACAGCTGTATAAATATGTACGCTTTTTCCTTCGCTAGGGTTTTATCCACAAGGGTGGTTTTACCTGGCAAGGTTTTAATGCGGCATATCATATACGACTGGAGATATGATATCATTATTTCGTTATTTCATTTATTCGCATACTCTGATTTTTGTAATAAGGTTTTCCTCCACCATAAGTGAGGCCAATCATTAATAAAATTTGCTTTTGATTTAAAAATATATATGGCGTGTGTATGTGTGGAGAGGGAGTGGAGAACTTTCCTTTATTCAACTTGATGCCTTTGTGCCTTTTTCAAATATGGCTTCCTTTAATGAACTACTTAGTTTAATTAACTAAGTACTTCACTTAATGAACTAGTTTAGTTCATTAATGGTGGCACCTGAAAATAGTTCAAACACAACAAATGTTTGCCATTTGATGTAAGCTTTAAAGCTTCATGGCTCGTTAGTACGACAATATTATATATGAACTATATAAGGCAAGCTTTATGCAACAACGTGTCATGCATTTTTTTGTAACACGTTATTTAAATCATGCATTTTGAAATCACTCAAACCCCTTTTTCTCTACAATATCTTCAAGACCCTTATGGCCGAAATTTATGAGTAATCTTGGGAGGGTAAAACTATCAACTCATATGCTTCATAATTCATACTTGAGGTAGTATGTTATTTCCCTACAATATTAAAGAAACGTTGATACACCTTAATAAAAATGTCCAGATAAGCGACATAATTTAATTCGCAATCCAATAGAAATTTTAAGTGGGCATGCAAGATGATACAATACGAATTAAATTCTAGGACATATAAAATGTCATTGACTAGGGCTTTATTATCGGGTCAAGGCCCTAATTTTTCTAGTCTCAGTCATCCTAGTCTAAGGTCAACTCTCTTCTAGGATCATGACTTAGGTCTAAGATCAAACTTAGATTTTCTAAAATCATAACTTAATTCTATATTCTGTCCGAATTTAGAGCCTCGGCTCTGATACCACCTGTAGCGCCCTGCACCGGCTCGCCCGCATACGATGCGCCCGCCATACTTCTCTATGGAGAGTACCAGACGTCAGTTCATATCATATCGTAATCCATAACAAAGTGTATGGACTTTCCTGCTTACACGTCATCAAGTAAGCAAAACTGAGGCAGAATTAACAACTTCTAAATAAAAACATGCCGATATTCATAACATCGTCTACATCCATGTCCACCAAAATAAAAGAGATGTCCAAGTTTAAAATCCCATCATAAGTTCATCATACATAAGTCATCATGCTAAAGTCCTGAAACTTTCCTCTCTCGCACGCCTATGGATAGGGAACCCTAGGCTCGTCATCGATCCATTCAACCCTGTTTCCTGCAGGCTCTGGGAGGAAAAATAATAGGGTTAGTGACAACATCACCAGCAAGTATACCATAAATAATCATTAATTAAGTGGAAAGTACACACAAGAACCATAACCCCAAAAGGTTTGGATTCGCAACATACCTGACTTTTAACTCATCATTCGTAAGGACATAGGATCATAACTTAAGAGACGAGGAATCATCTTAAGATCATGACTTAGGAGATATTAAACATATCATCATAGCCTAAGTAATAATACATGATTTATTCGACTAACCATAGAAAAATGCAGTATGTATGCATATGCCCATGTGATGCGTCATGACAAAATAAGGATAAGTTCTTTCATTCTTTCTTTCAAAACATCATCGTAAATAAAATGAGAGGAGTGAGTATTCAGATCTATTATATCCGGATCTGAGGCGGTCATAACATTCCCTTCAGATCTATTATGTCCGGATCTGAAAACGGTCATACAATCAATCATCGTCATCAGGTCTATTCTCTCTGGGCCTGTATGGTCATAAATCATCATTATCAGGTCTATTCTCTCTGGGCCTGAACGGTCATAACAATCATAACCAGGTCTATTCTCTCTGGGCCCGTATGGTCATAATCATCCACAGATCAATTAACCCCGGATCTGGAGCGGGTTATGCTGGCCAGAATCAATGGTACCAATAGGAGTCGTTCTTTTCAAAACTGAGATCTTTTCTTTAAAGCGCTTTTTCATCGTTCTTTGTCATAAAATCAGTTTCATAAATCATGCAAAGGATGATGATACAATGTATGACGTGCACATGAATTTCATGACTAGATGCATCACATAATACTCATCCTGCCTTGTTCTTTAAGCTGGAAAAATTTCCAGAATTAATTGTTCTGTTCATGCGGCCTCAACCTCATAAATTCGGCCCATTTTCATGATCCCATGACATACATATGCATAATGGAGTCTTATCTACTTGAAATAAAAATTTCGTAACGTTTTAAGACATATAAAACCCTCAAATCATTAATTTACCAAACAGGGTACTGCTGAATCCAATAGCACAATACCCATCTTTTACCTTTCTTTCAAACCCATAAAATCTTATATAATTTGGGCCAATACCTGGAGAACATAGTAAACATACCAAGAAGTAATATTCATAAGCCCAATAGCACATATGAGCCCAAATTCGAAATAATAAGGCCTCCCAACTTACGCCATAATTCTGTCCTGTTTTTCCAATTTTGTACCGCTAACTTCAACTCAGTTGTTGGCCCTTAAAACGGTGGTTCCAAGCTGATTTATTTACATGGCATGTTCATATTTGTCTTAAGTGATTACCATAAAAATTCCAGAGCAATCCAATGGGTATAAGAGGTTGATTTAATTATTTTCCTAAACTAGGTATATGCAAAAATCTGGAGTGACCAGCCTTTACTAAAAATTTTATTACAGATAAGCCACAAGTCCTTTTTCCAACATTCCAACTCACATATTTAATAAACACACAAGGCTAGAATCCTACCAAAAATCAGCTCATTTGTACGTTTCTAGGGTCTATTTTCGGGTCTTAAAAATCGTTACTTAAATCTGTCATGTTCCAGTAATTTTTCCTTTTTGTCACTTTTCTTGCTAAATGTGTACCAACTAAACTTATTCTTCAAAAATGACTTACTAGCCATCAAATAAACTTTCTAACATAGACATTACAGGTTCTAATATATTCTATAGGCTACATACAAATCACTTGAAAAGTAGTTTGAAACTTATACATAGCACACATTGATATTGCACATTTTGTACATAATAAAGTCTACCTTTGGCATAACTAATTTATGTACTACCGAACCCCCAAACAGCCTGTTTTTACACATGAAAGGGCTTATATTTCATTTTCATAATGAACATAATACACTTAAGTAATAAAACATTCAAACATACAACTTCCATATATGTTTTACCTCACAAGACTTGTTCTTTCACAAGAAATATTGTTCAACCCTACCTCCTCCTTCAACCGTCCCCCTTACATGGTAAGAAAGAGAAATTTTACCACATTTATCTTAGACATGCAACATATTCATATTTCAAGGAGGCAAAGAACTCATCTTTGGGGGAATTTCACACATGCAAGTCACCTTTTATAAGAAACACTAAGCTTTCATGCTTCAAGCTTAATACTTTCCAACTAAGATTAAATCTCAATAATAACTAGACATTCAAGCAAATACTTTCACACATAAGTCAAGAGCATTTATAGTGTACTTGCCTCTTTAAATCTTAAAGCTTCCTTCTAGCTTGAACTTGGATAGAATGGCTTGAAGTTCCTTCCACTATTCCCATTGAACATACGGTTTTTTTGGGGGGGGGGGATAAATAAGAAACATTAGTTATTCATTTATATGAAAAATGGAGCTAGATTAAGGCTATACCAACTTACCAAATGAGGCTTGAATGGGGTTCACACCACCAAGGTATTAACACCACCTACTAGCTTGAGAAATCCTCACCTAAGGACCATGGGGGTCACGGTTTAGACAAAGAAAGAGGGATACCAATGTGAGCTTCATCTCTTGAAATAGGAAATTCACCTAAGGGAGTTTAGGATATACTTAATTAGATAGGCCTTGAAGCTTGGTGTTGGAGATATCCTTGAGCCTTCCACTTACCTTCTAACCGTATGCTTTTAGGGGAAGGAGAGGGAAAAATTTTTGCTTCTTGCTTGATAATCTCTTAAGGATGTAGGGAATTCAAAATGGAAGAAAGGCTTCTTATTAAAGAAGAAGGAGAAAGCTTCTTGATTAGGGGATTGGCCGGCGGTTCCATCATGAAGGAAGAGGGAAAACTTTTCATGTGCATGAACATCATAATGGAGCTCACTTAATGCTTAACCATGAGTTACTTTTTGGGTACATAAAGAATCTTAAAGCCATTTTAAGCTCAAAAAGGCCTCATGGTCGAAAATTATAAGTGTGCACACTTATATATATAGATTCTTATTGCGTATTATCTATTAAACATAGCTTACTCATGTCCATATCTTAATTTATATACTATATATATGTGTGTGTTCTTAAATTGTATTTTCAAACTATTATCATTTAAATACACTTTTCATGAAACTAAAATCCTTTAGGCCACTAACACACCTAGGCCGATATATATATATATATATATATATATATATATATATTAAAGAAAAATTTTATTATTAAAAGCCTCACTTATGGCGGAGGAAAACCATATTACAATCATCATCGTATGAGAATAAGTGAAATAAAGAGCTAATAATGATGTATCTCCAGTCGTATATGATATGCCGCATTAAAACCTTGCCAAGTAAAACCACTATTGTGGATAAAACCTTGGCGAAGGGAAAAGCGTACATATTTATACGGCTGTCGTTGATACTGAAGCTATAGAAACATGAATACATGGATGTAATTGTGGCATAATAAAAAACGCTGTTGGTCCGTTGGCATTGGGGATCGCTAGATGATGTTGAAGGACCGCGGCTTGATCTTGTTGAATCCACTTTGACATGTACCTCGTGAAAGTGCAGGGAAGCAGATATAACATTGGCAATGAGAAATGAAATAATAGTATATGCAATAGCCAATTCATACCCAAGCCGCCCTGGCTCAGTTCAAGCCAAGGCGACGACATCTTCTTCTGGCCACTGAGCAATATAGTCCTGATGTACTGGTATATGACATTAGTGCTTGTGGATTTCCTCGACAAGGATATGTGCATTGATGTCCACCATAACAAAAGAAACACAAGTGTGAGACAAAATGATTCATATGAAGCGAAAGCATAGAATGGCGCATGAATAATAAGTAGCAGATAAGAAGAAAATGCACCAGCGTTGCCTGTGTTCGAAAACACAGACAACGACAAGGGTGCATAACCGATGGAATGTCCGACATGCGTCAGTGCCGAAGCTGGTTGTGAAGGTTGTGGGCGCCTGGTGTCCTCATCCGTAGCATACATCAGAAGGAAGCATCCAAACCATGCGCATGTGAGGGGAAAAACATCGTTAAAAGGGAATACATAGCATAACAAAAACTGTATGGCCAATGGAGAACATAGCATATCGAGTTTACCTGCACCCCGCAGGATACAGGCAGAAGGATTAAATGAGCGCCAATCTATTTGGAAGACTTGAGCAAGGGACTCGCAAGTGAGCTGTGGAGAGATCCAATAAAATAGAGCCACACACTAATGGAGGAAGAGTGCGAGAGGTGAAAATTTGCGTGCTAGGGTTCAACATGGCATGTTGAGCGAGATAGTGAGCAGCCATATTTGCCTCCCTATAAATATGCAGAAAGTCCAGTCGATGAAGATGTGTTAAAGTATGGAGCAAGTGAAGATAGTAATTCCCATGCACCAGACATGGTCGCGAGAGGCAGGATACCAGCTGCGAACAATCCGTCTCTAGAATGATTGAGCGATACAGTGGAAGAAAGTATAATAATCCAAAGACTGCAGACTGTATCTCAGCATTTAGAGATGTACTTGGTGGAAGTCGAAAAAAGATTGCCCCCACACATGAGCCAGCGTGATCACGCAAAATAGCACCCCCTGCACTGTAATGTCTGCCTACCGCCGCATCTATATTTAATTTTAATGTACCTGAAGGCGGAGTACGCCAACACACCAATATAGGGCGTGGCGGCTGAGGCGAGGGAAACCAAGTAAACTGCTGCAAAGGTCCAGCCGCTAGTTTTGATCCAGCAATTGTTTTGCTCCACATAGTAATGTCATAGTTGATAGATGCCCAAAGGGATGACACAGAGAAAGTAAGCTTATCACCATATATTAACGATGCATAAGTGCGCCATATATTGTACACAATAATCAACGAGATGACAATCCTTAATGCTCCAGGAAGAGATGAAAAAGAAGACCGGTACCACCATGATAGAAGATATTGTCGAAGATTCAACGATGATGGTGGGGGACAATGCAACTCACATGGAAAGTAATGCCAAAGAAAACGAACTCGCGAGCAGTATATAAATGTATGATCTATTGTGGCCAATGCTACCTTACAGAATGGGCATTGCGATGGCCGTGAAGCATTATATCTTCCAATATAGTCCTCAAACGGTAGAGCCGAATGAAAAATGCGCCACAAAAAAATTTGAGTGACAGGTGAATGATGTTTGAACCAGATGAATTTTGCCGAGAGCAGTGTAGGACTTGATCCTCGGCAGACATCATATGCCAAACGCAAAGAGAATTCTCCTGATACCGTGGGAAGCCAGCTGAGATGGACCCCCTGCCCCTCAGTCTGGGCCTGGCAGATCGGGTGAATATGACAAATAATCCTCCAAATGGGTGAGTCTGGCAAACGAGGAATATAATCTCCATGGCTACCATATTTGGCATGCATATACTTGCTCCATAGGATAGAATACTACTGATATGACCACCATATGTGACAATCATAGGCTTGTTGAAGCGTGGTAAGGTCACGGAGTCCCAGTCCTCCCTCTTCACGTGGTTTGGTGATAGCTTCCCAGGCAACCCAATGATGTCGTCGTCCCCAATAAAATGTTTCCATCTTGCTGTTTATTATTTTGATCACCGACTTTGGGGGGATCCGACTGCTAAAATATGTAATGGTAGGGCCGAAATGACAGAACGAAGCAAGACAAGACGACCAGCAGAAGAGAGAAATCGGGAATGCCAGCCCTGAAGACGGTCGTCTACATGATGTAATAACGGAGTGCAATATTGAGAGCGGTTGATTCCCTTATGCAAATGAGAACCAAGATATCGAAATGGTAAACAAGAACATTGCATACTCAGGAGAGTGGAAAACCTGCGGCGTTGGTGTGTGGATATGGCCGAAGATGGAATTAAACTGCACTTTTGATAATTAACTTTCTGACCAGAGGCAGTCTCATATTGCATTAAGAAAGCATGAAAACGTCGCAAATTTCTCTGTGTGCCCTTTAAAAAGACCAAAAGATCATCCGCATAAGCCAAATGTGTAATAGTAAATGGGACCCTGCCGAGACGGAAGGGCTGTATTGCTCCAGACGCAACCAGTGTTTTTAAACCTCTACTGAAGCCCTCAGAAGATAAAATGAAAAGCAATGGAGATAAAGGGTCACCTTGTTTGACTCCTCTATATGGCTGGAACGTGGCAGACGGTTGCCCATTAATTAAGACCGATAACGTTGTTGCACTTAAATGGTTCAAAATAATCCGAATGAAGAAGCCAGAAAATCCGAAGTTGCACAGGAGAAGTTCCAGATATTCCCAGCTGACCCTATCAAAAGCCTTCATCATATCGAGCTTCAAACATAGCTGAGAGCCACCCTTATCTAGCATATGTATCATCTCACGTGCCATTAACACCTGTGTGGAAATATCCGAGCCTGGCAGGAAGCCCGTCTGCTCAGGTGATATTAACTTCGGAAGCAGTGTATTTAGACGAGAGGCGATAATTCGTGTACATACTTTACTCAGAAAATTTGTCAGGCAGATCGGGCGAAAGTCACTGAATGTTGTGGGTGAATGCTTCTTGGGAATCAAAGTGATTAATGCACTAGCCATCACAGAAGGCTGGGGAACACCGAGAAAAAATTCCTGCACTGCTTTGAGAACATCAGCATATATGACTCACCAGCAAGAACGATAAAACTTACCATTGAAACCATCAGGTCCTGCTGCGCTTTGAGGGTCTAACTGCCAGACTGCCTCTTTAACCTCGTATTCCATAGGCAGTTGTGTAAGTATGGAGTTATCATCTGCAGTCACCAACCGTGGAATATGGCACAGAATTGTGTCATAATTATGCGTTATCTCGTGAGCAAAAAGGCGAGTATAGAATGTCACCGCTTCATCCATTATAGCTTTGGGTGTGGTGCATTGCTCCCCAGTGGCTGTGTTAATTTGCTGGATGCGTAGTTGCATCCTTCGTCCTTTGACAATAGAGTGATAGTAACGCGTGTTTGCATCACCTTCTTTTAACCATCGTATTCGCGCTTTTTGTTTCCAAAATTGTAGCTCATATGTAGAGGCCCGTTGATACTCAGCTTTTGCCCTATGATATTCCATTCGATTTTCTTCCGAAGGGTCCCTGTCCTAGATGCCCTCAGTGCGAGTGAGATCCGTTTCAGCTTGCATGATGTCAGTAAATATATTGCCAAAAATTTCTTTATTCCAATGCCGGATGTCCTTCTTTAGGCGGAATAATTTTGTATAGAAACCGTACATACCTCCTGTGGTAGGGTAAGATGTCCATGCATTCATCATATAAGTATGGAAATCTGGATGTAAAAGCCATGCATCCAGAAAACAAAAAGGGCGGCGGCCCTCGGGCAAATGCTGCTGACATATGAATAATAAGGGAGAGTGATCCGAGGAAGCACGCGATAGGTGTGTAAGCTGCATATCGTCAAACACATCATGAAAGGAAGAATTGACAAATAACCAATCCAATCTCCTGCGGACTCGTCCAAGTCCCCTGTCATCAACCCAAGTAAAACGCGGACCTTTAAACTGTGGTGCCAACAGAGAGCAAGTTTCAATGCAATCATTAAAGTCTTGCAATGCTGTTAGAGAAGGGTGCGAGCGACCATCATGATCCTCAAGGGAGCGAAAAGTATTGAAGTCACCTCCAACTATCCAAGGTAAAGTGAAGTTCTCCGAAAATGTACATAATGAATGCCACAATGTACGACGTAAGAGCGGTGTGTGCTTGCCATAGACCACCGATAGGACAAAGGTAAATAGTAGAGGCCGATAGATAAGGGTGAAGTGTACTACTTGTTCTTGATCCTGCGCTGAAACCAATTGAAAGTGTGAGTCACGCCAGAAAAACCAAATGCGTTCCGACTAAGAGGAATAATGCTGGGAAAAGCCAAGATCTAAACCAAAACGTACAATACTTGAAGGTTAATGTTTGGGTTCTATCGGAGCAAGTAAATTTAAATGATGATTTCGTATCAAATGATGCAGTCTAGGCATAGAGGCACGCATGCCTCTTATATTCCATATTGAAACATTCATTGAGAAAGGGTTGTGTTGCTTCCCTGGATGGCGTGAGAAGCGCTACATGTAAGGATAGTGGAAGGGGGAAATGGCGCCAAATTTTTCCTTGGAGGACGCTTACGACGAGGAACCACGGGAATAAAATCCGTAGTCTCTGTGGGTTCCTGTAAATGTGACATCAAAACATCCACTTCTGGGGATGGAGGGATTAACTGCATACGCCGGATCACATCTTCAGAGACATTCTGCATATCTGAGGGTTGATCGGCTACAGGAAGCTCATTATCTGAAGAATGATCCAAGTCGCAATGATCCAAATCATCCTGCAGTGGATGGTCTACAGCCCCGGTAAAAAAATCTGCATTCAAATCACTGATTTTCTCATGAGGAGGTGCTATAGCGAAAGTTTCAGTTGAAGGAATATCACATGTGTCGGTGATAACATCTCTTGGAGGAACATCCTGCTATGGCTCTGAAGTATTCTGAGAAGGAACTATCAATGGAGGTTCGACAGGAGGCGCTGCAGCCGGTTTTTTCTTTACCGGAGTCCAGCGCTGCATAGGCGAGCAAGGTGGTGGAGGCGGCAGCGGGGGAAGCACAACTGTTGGAATTTTCGGAGGGCATGATCCCGCTGCATGGCCTAATCTACGACAGGTGGCGCAAAAAGGGGCAGATCTTCATAGACAACTGACTGCAGAATAAACCTGTTCTTGGCCTGCAAATATATTTTCTGTGGCAATTCTTGGGAAACATCAACTTCAACACACACACGGGCAACAGATGGTCGTAGGCCGTCCGTGGTGGCGAAATCCAGTTTTATTGGAGACCCTATAGGGCGCACAATTTGAAACAAAGCCTCTTGGCAATGAAGGTGGATCGGAAGACCTAGAAAAGCGATCCATACTGGGACAATGGGAACATCAGCGGTGGGATCAAAATCAATAGTCCATTTCGTTATTCGCATATGACAACCCGAAATATGCCATGAACGACGATAGAAACATCGCAAGTAATCCGCCTCATTTCGAAAATTCAACAAAATATGCATTTGATCAATAAGGGTGATTCGTAAATCATGGTGAAAGCCAATTTTTTCAAAAACTTCACGTATGACTTTCAATGGAGGACGACCATACCAGAATGTGCCTACCAAAGAGTATTTGAATGGCGCAACAAGGGCATCAATTTCGGAATCCAGGAAGGAGATCATCGGGATGCCTTTATATCTTGAAACGGTCTTTGGCGTGATGGATATTTTCTGTGATGATGCTTTGCTGGAAATAACCGCCGCAAATGATGGCGGCGGTGCTGTTGCCATTGGATGTGCGACGCTGATGTATCGCGGAATAAAAAAGGGAAATCAATCAGGAATGGCGGGAGAATTTGCGGCGAGAGCAATGTGGTGTTGGACTGGTGGGAAAGCGGCGGCGGTGGCGGCTATCGCCGCAGGAGCGTGGACGATCGCCAGAGCATTCAGCTTTTCACTTGTCTATATATATATATACACACACACACACACCATATATATCTATATATATTTTCAATAATACACATATATGTGTAAATATATCATGTCTTAAATCATGTAAACATTCTTTTCAAAAAAATTAAAGTCATTACCCCAAAAGTGACTAAAGTTACTGATGAAGTCTTCTTGGCTCACCCAAGGGAATAGCCGGCGGTTAAGGGGTTTATCCCCAAGCTCATTTACTCCTTAATTGCTTTATCCCCTCTTATTCCTTAAGTTACTTTTTAGAATGTGTTAGAAAAGTTACTATGGTGGTTTAAGGAGTTACCATGGACCATCCATGGGTTAAACCGGCGGTTGTTAAGCATGCTCCATCATGCTTTAGTTGCTTTTCAGGGGGTTTAAATGAAAAGTTACTAAATTGTTGGAGAAGAGTTTAATGGTAAAGTTGATCCTATAATTCCACCATCCTCAAAATAATATCCTATTATGGATACTACATGCATGAACTATTTTATAATATTGCTTTAGTAAGCATTTAAAGTGAGTAGTTGAGACCTTTTTAGCAAAAGTAGTCTTATGTCCCCTAATTATGTCTCTTAACCGGCGGTTGGGGGAAGGGAGAAGGTAATACTTTTTCCCTTTTTCCTTCTTAATCTCCATTTAGTAGGATACTAAATGCTCTTGTAAACTTTTCATGCTTACTTTAAGAAGACTACCAAGGGTTAGTTGGCTTGTAAGAGGAAACCCTATTTTGGTATCTTCAAGACCCTTATGGCCGAAATTTATGAGTAATCTTGGGAGGGTAAAATTATCAACTCACATGTTTCATAATTCATACTTGAGGTAGTATATTATTTCCCTACAATATTAAAGAAACGTTGATACAGCTTAACAAAAATGTCTTGGCAGAAATAACGTTCCAACGCGTTACTTCATACTAGTCTCAGATACAGTACGATTTTTGGTGGGGTACAACAATACGAGATATAATTATTTGTCATATGGATATGAAAACAAACCATTGATACATACACAAAGATCATACAACAAAAATGCATTTAGATCACGCACTGTGCACACTAACACAAAGGCATATCAAAAGCAAAGATCATACTATGTGCATAATGGGGTTCTCGGCTAAAGGCCAAACGCATTTTCCCCTTACATATATTATATTGTGTCTTCATCTCTTGGAAGACCTAGAAAGGTCACCCAAATTTGGGTACCAAAAGGGACATTTGCAAATGGTTGAATAAATAACCCTTAAGAACGCACTTTTGATATTATTGCACAATACACTTGAAATGCATATTTTATACAAATTGCTATTTCTTTCTAACATGAACTTTTGATTTTATTTTCAAAATAAAGGGGAGAGAGAGTGTATGATTTAAGGGGGAGTTTGAGTGATTTAAGGAGGTAAGAGAGTATGACTGCACAAATCAAGGGGGATACAATTTAAAATTCGAATTTGTGCACAATTAGAGGGGGAGCGATTAAATTTAAATCATGAATTAGTGTCATTTTGTAAATCATCAAAAGGGGGAGATTTTCGAGAAAAAGAGTTTGAGTGATTCACAAAATGCATGATTTAAATAACGCGTGTTTAAGAAATGCATGACACAATTTATTACTTGACACGTTTTTGCGACAAACTTGCCTTATATACTTTATATATAATGTTGCCGTATTAATAAGGAATGAATCTTTAAAGCTTACATCAAACGGTAAACATTTGTTGTGTTTAAACTATTTTCAGGTGCCACCATTAATGAACTAAACTAGTTCATTAAGTGAAATACTTAGTTAAATGAACTAAGTAGTTCATTAAATGGAGATATATTTGAAGAAGGCACGATGGCAACAAACATGGAAATGGAAAGTCTCCTTCTACACTCATTCACACGTTTTTGATATATATTATATATATTCAGATTTTTTAAAAGGCACAGTACACATATATTCTGACGTACTACCGACACGTTACATATATTACGAACGTACGTCAACGTCACACCACTATAATTACCTCATATTTATGAGTATATTCAGGTATTATATCATATGATATAAGTCATGGCGATGACAAAATTATTACGACACATTAAAAGGTTATAAACCGAAAATTGTCGTATCGGGTGACTACCGAAACATCGCCAATGTGTCACGTACTTGCTATATATAGATGGCCAGCCTCTACACTTCAAAAATGGATAGAAATTTCGCAGCTTACATGGTATATTCAGCTATAAAATCATTCTATGTTCGCACACACAAATCACCTCCAATTAAGGCCAAATTGTGGAGATTTCAAATTCAACCTATTTTGTCACATGTGGGCGCCTATGTCTCAGCCCTTATAAGCTGAATATTTAATTTATTTTATGTATATTATGTGTGACATAATATTTATAACATCTGCAAAAATTTTGAATTTAATCGGAGAAAAATCGCGTAATCGACAAAAGTCAAAAATTCGGTTTTCTACGAACACAACACATGGAACGTTTTTGGCATGACATGTAATATGTATCTAGACACTTTTTACATATTCAATACATATTAAAGTGTAATAGAATATTCAAATTAGGGCTGATTGGAATATACCATACATGTGTAATTATTGTGCAATATTTGACAAAGTTTACAAAAGTAAAATTCAGCACATGTCCAAGACATCATACACGCCTACCTCAGCTTTGTGGAGCTTATGTGGAGCCTAGTTGGCATATCAATTGGTGGAGAATAAGCCACACAAGGTTACTGACATAAAGGAGGGAGCTACACAAGGTAACATTTCAAAATCTTGAGAATATAACACATGCTGAAAATTCAGCATGTGACAATCTAGGTGTGGCCGAGTTTTGGTCTTGAATGGAGGCTAATTTGCTTCCCAAATTTTAAGGGAATGATTGTAGAATATTTGGCGACGTTTTGAAGTTTATTTGGCACATGTTTTTTTTATTTTAT
Organism: Eustoma russellianum; assembly: GCA_036186865.1. Lineage (NCBI taxonomy): Eukaryota > Viridiplantae > Streptophyta > Magnoliopsida > Gentianales > Gentianaceae > Eustoma > Eustoma russellianum. The sequence continues at coordinate 10,078,921 of AP025055.1, read as the reverse complement.
TCTAAGATTTTTACAGCCACTAAATGATGACAAGAGTCATCCAATCAAGGAGTGCCAAGTAAGCAAAGACAAGACATTCATCCAATCAAGTTGTGCCAAGTAAGCAAGATGGTGTCACATCTACACAAGATATTCTTCCAAGGACATAAAAGAGAATTTTCAAGGTGAAGAAAATCCCTAGGAGGGCGGCCAATCCTAGATAAAAAGAAGAGAAGAGAGCCACACAAATGCAAGACAAGTCTCATAATTTCCAAAGTGCAAAAAGTGTCTTCTACTCTCTTCTTCTATATTTCTTTATTCTCTTTCTCTCTCAAGCCTATTGGACTCATATTCAAACATATTGAATAGGCTTTGTTCATACCACCATACACGCCTCATTGTTGTAAAATTTTGATCAAAGTGTGATCAAACCTTCATCCGCTCCGTGGTGGTGTTCGTGATCATTGTGAGTGCTTGTATCGTTTGTTAAGGGTTGGAGTTGGTGTGTAACTCCATAAACCCTCGTGGTAAGGTGTTAATTTTGTTTAGTGATAACCGAAGAAGGTGTCTTCGAAGACTGGAGTAGGTTGTGTTAACCGAACCAATATAAAATTCTCTGTGTTATTACTTTCAGCACTTTACTTTCAGTTTCCAGCACTTTGCATCGTTTTCATTGCAATAGAAAAAATATCAAACGAATTTCCAAAATCGTAAAATTTTTCAGAAACATAGCCACATCTCTTAGTTTTCATTTGGCGTAAGTTTCAACCCATTTGGATAAGTATAAGTCTATCAAACGTTAATAATTCTGAGACTAGTGCAATCTGATTTTCAGACTTGCAAAGGTTGATAACATCAACAAATTTGACATACTTCCCAAAGGAATTTTTCCAAACTGCTTCAACCCATTTAAATACATATATTAAGGGGTTTATCATTAAATTTTCAGATCATTTGGAGTCTCGGATTAATTGGAATAAATTTTCAAATCAGACTACTATTTTTGATAGATTTATGCAATCTGACCATAAACAATTTTTCAAAGGGTTAGAAGTTGAATTTTGATCTGAAATTTTTAGGGGATACTCAAAACATCTGAGAGTAGAATCTCTCCAACTATCATAATTTTTGAAGATCTGTAACCTGGTTTTTCAAACGTCTCAAATCCGGATCTGAAAACAGAAACTGTTTTCAGAAGTTGAGTTTTTGGGTAAAAATATTTTAAAAACCAAAATTTTCGCACCCACTATTCAACACCCCATTCTAGTGGTGCCTTACAGGTCCTAGAGTTGTGTGCTGTTTAAACCATAATAGTGCTACAGGTCCCGATGGTTACAATGGACATTTCTTCAGAAATTGTTGGCCATTCATTTAGCAAGATGTAACCTGTTCTATTCAGGAGTTCTTTCTTGGAGTGCCACCACCGCAGGCTATGTTATCCTCGCTCATAACTTTGATTCCTAAGAAGCCGAATCCTGTAACTTATGCTGATTTTCGTCCTACTTGCCTCTCCATTTTTATTAGCAAAGTTACAACGCCGGTGATTGCAACTCGACTTTCTACATTACTGCCTTCCATTATATCTGCGGAGCAAATTGGTTTTTTGAAAGGACATGATATCAGTGAGCATGTAATGTTGTCTAATGAAATGGTTCAGGGCATTGACAAGAAAACAAGAGGAGCGAATTTGATGATAAAATTAGACATGGCCAAAGCCTTTGACCATGTCAATTGGGAGATATTTGGAACATATTTTATGTAAATTTGGCTTTCGATCGGTTCATAGCCATTGTTTTAAACAACATGTGATTATCTAAGTTGTCTGTGTCAGTTAATGGAAAACACTATGGTTTCTTTTCTCTAACTCAAGGCGTGAAACAAGGTGATCCACTTTCTCCCCTCTTATTCATATTGGGATCTGAAGGCTTCAGTCGTGGGTTAAATCATTTATTTCTATCTGGTGCCATTCTGGGATTTAACATGGGTCTAGTTAATGGAGTATCCCATTTAGCATACGCAGACGATTTGCTTATCTTCTTAAATGGCACTTCAAATAATCTTCCTCTGTTTCAGTCTTTTATCCGTCACTATCAGAGAGCGTCAGGTCAGTTAGTAAATTATACAAAAAGCCAGTTTGTGGCTAGCTCTTATGTCCCTCAGTCAAATTTAGTTGCTCTGGGGAATATATTGGACATGCAAGCTTCATCTCTGTCTATTAAGTACTTGGGCTCTTTTCTATATCGGGGGGTTAATCGAGCCAAATATTGTCAGTTGCTATTGCAGCACTTTGATGCCAAACTATCGGGGTGGCAGCGACAACTCCTTACACCAGGAGGACGATTAGTTTTAATAAAATTTGTACTTGCATCCCTCCCGCTGCATCTCATGGCAGCAGCTAGGTTACGAAAACGTGTGTTAAGTGCAATACAGCAGAGACTGGCAGCTTTCTTTTGGGGGCCTCAGCACCATTGTGTTTCACAGAAAGATATTGCACGTCCGGAGCTGGAAGGTGGACTGGGTATTCGTAGTCTAAGTCACATCCAACTTGCGTATGATTGCAAAATTTGGTGGAGTTATAATACTAGCTCTACGTTGTGGGCTAGGTACATGCAGCAACGATATGGCACACGATTGGATTTTATCCCTCGTATATATGACTCACCAGGTTGGAAGAGGATTTGTTCCGTGCATGACATATGCTCCTTCCACACATCAAACGATGGCACGCTTCTATGCAACTCGGCTTTAGGCAGACAATTTACATTGAAACAAGCATATGCTGACCTTTGTTCGCCAAGCATCATGCTCTTCTCACACAAATATATATGGTGGAAATCGCTTCCTACATCAGCCAATATATTTATGTGGAAAGTCTTTCATCATTCGCTCCCCTTTGAGGATAATCTTAGTTGCTTTTCGTCCGCATGCCCAACAATTTGCCTGTTTTGTAAGTTGGACTCTGCCACTATTGATCACGTTTTCTTGCAATGTCGATTGGTCTGGGCTACATGGACAACGTTTGCGATTCACTTAGATGGTCCTTTACCTCGGGGCTCATCACTAAGGTCAAATTTGTTGTGATGGTGGTTATCTTCGACACAACGCTCCCTTAAGGGACACTTTCGCATTATGCTTCCGTCACTGTTATGCTGGGAAGTCTGGAAGACTTACACAAATATAATCTTTGGCTCGGCAAATCTTACGTTGCAAAACTTATATATGCGGGTGAGGCAACAATGTTATGTTTGGGCAGCAAAATTATCAGGCACTAAGTTGGCAACCAATCGCCCGCACCTCATACAACTTGGTCTTTCTCCACCCCTTCGGCCTCTTAAGGTCACACTTCTGAAGTGGCAGCTGCCTCCTTCAGGCAAGCTCAAGTTTAATGTTGATGCGTCTTCAGGTAGGCACTCTGCTACGGCAGGTGCACTTCTGCATGATCATTCTGGTTGCATGATTGGTGCTATTGCGTTTTTCTTCCCTGCCTTCCGCCTCTTCATGCAGAGTTGCAGGCAGTGTTTTACAGTCGCATCTATTTTGGATGCTATCATCGAAATATTCTAGTCGAGACAGATTGTCTAGAGCTAACAAAACAGGTACATACAATGACAATCAGACTGCAGGAATATAAACGCTTGGAGACTTTTCTGCATCTCACATGTAGCTCTCTTTATTATGCTCCTCGTCAAGTAAATATGGTGGCACACCATCTAGCACAGCATGTCCATTTCGCATCCAACACTCTGATATTTACGTCTCCTTCTCAGCTCCTTATGTTGCTCACGGTTATTATTTTACTGATGTTAATGCGTCCACAATACGTGCACCAGACTGAGAGCTGTTCTCGGCTAAATCATCGTTGTGGTTGCCTGTATCCTTGTGATACATGCAACATCGGTATGTCTTTCTTACCTGCCTATTTCCGCTCACCTTATATATCTCGCACTCTAATCATCTTCTTGATTGTCATCTATGCGAGCATTATATGGCATCAAGGTGCGAATGTCCTACTTACACCTTTGTCTTGGTCTTGCTGCTTTGATGCTCTTGTCGCCCTTACTGTCATGGTATAGGCAACGTCGGTACATGTCTCTCTGCTTCTTAGCACTCCCTACGCATGCTATTTGTTGCACTTCACTGACCATTTGTTTTGTTGTCTCCGAGGATGGGGCAAGTTCAACCATGCTTGCGCATTGCCCAAAGGTCACGTTGCCATGATCTATATCTGGTCATTTTTCGAGGATGGAGCATTAACTTATACATTGTTTCCTTGGTCTACAACAGGCCAAGGGAACAGCGGTAAGTATCATATGCTTTTGGTTGGATTTCATCTATTTCTTAGCAATACCGTGCAAATGACTTCTATACTTGCATTTGAGTTAATTATGATGGTGATCAATGGCATTCATCAAGCCATCAACGTCGCAGTATGAGGGACCATGCAGCTGCTCTCCAACAATGCTGATAAATTAGTTGTATTGTCTTGTTATACAATTGTTGAGCTTAGATTTCGTTTTTCAATTTACGCATTACTACTTTCTAATTTCTTTAGATCTATGTATGTCTTCAAGTTTTTAAATCATTTGGTATGGAAGAGTCTCCCACCTTGGATAGGGCTCTAAATGTAACCACAGTATTCCTCCACCACAAGTGAGGGCCACCAATTATTAATAAAACAACCAGACGGTACCGCTCGTCCTTCCACTATTATATATATATTATATTTTAATAAATATAATCCTCACTTATGGCAGAGGGAAGCCATATTACAGAAATGTTCATCATAAGTAAAAAGCAAATGAAGTGATCGAATGATTGACAACCTCCAATCATATATGATTTGCCGCATTAAAACCTTGCTAAGTAAAACCACCCTTGTGGATAAAACCTTGGCGAAGGAAAAAGTGTACATATTTATATCATTCGAGAGTTGATCCATTACAATACGCACTAACAAATAACACGGAAATAAAATATATATACACTAGGTAACGTCAACACATGGTCAGCCGAGGTAGTTTGTGTGCTCTTTGTAGCCCATATCAGTGCCCAATAGTTCTCCGAGGAAAGCAAATGTAATCCGGTGGTAGGAGGTACAATCGAGTACAACTGATGCAAAAATTAAGTGAAAATCCACAGTGCTGGGTATAAACACTTTCGCCATCCTTGATGCCAGCATATGAGGTCCTCATGCATTGTCATTTTAAAACGCACATGGCAAGTTAAAGAAGCAGTGTAACATAAGCAAATAGCATGTAGGATGTGAAGGTGTTGAACACACCAACGTTGCCTGCATTCACAAGGAACACAGGTAATAGCAAAAGAGACACAGCTGAAGCATTTATTTGGTGCAGGCCGAAAAATATGCAATCAGCCTCATCCTCGACTAAAACATAAAAAGAACCATTACTGCCCATATCGCAGATAAAGTAGATTATAAGTGATAAAAGGGACAGTAAAATCAAATAAAACATACCCACGTTGCTTATGCCAAAGAGACATGAAATGCATATGTGTATTTCGACGTTGCCTTTACCAAAATGGCATAAGGCACCAAATAAAGCATGGAATACTCCATCGAACGATGTCAAAGTCTGAAGGTAGGAGTCGATGCATCCAAAATAACAATGCTTTGAACTTCACAAGGCAATAATGATAAGACTGTGTATTCCTTTGCCCCAGTCGATCGCAATCCATGACGAGACAATCTATGCGCTGCCCCATTAACTTCCTGAGGACAGTAGTTCAAAGAAGATGCGTTTAAATTAAGAAACTGTATAGTTCACTTTAAATCTGCTCCATATGCTCCCACAAAACGATCTGGGTCAGATAAATGATCCAATAGTTGCCGACAGTCCGTTTCGATGACCATGCTATCATAAACTCGGGAGTAATAAATTAAGGAGTATTGGAGTGCCATAAGTTCAGCTCGCAATGGCGAAACTGATGGTAAATAGAAACAAAGTGCCGAATTCATGTCAGCCCGATTGTAACGCCCCACACCGGCTCGTCCGCATACGGTGCATCTGCCGTACTTCACTATGGAGAGTACCAGGTGTCGGTTCATATCATATCGTAATCCATAACAAAATAAATGGACTTTTCTGCTTACACGTCATCAAGTAAGCAAAAACTGAGGCAGAATAAAAACTTTAAATAAAAACATGCCAAATATTCATAACATCGTTTACATCCATGTCCACAAAATAAAAGAGATGTACATATTAAAATCCCATCATAGGTTCGTCAAATATAAATCATCATACTAGTCCTGCGGCTATCCTCTCTCGCACGCCTATGGATATGGAACTCTAGGCTCGTCATTGATCCACTCGACCCTGTTTCCTGCAGGCTCTGGGGGAAAAATAATAGGGTGAGTGACAACGTCACCAGCAAGTATACCATAAATAATCATGAATTAAGTGGAAAGTACACACAAGAACCAAAACCCCAAAAAAGTTTGGATTCGCAACATACCTGACTTCCCACTCATCATTCGAAAGGACATAGGATCATAACTTAAGAGACAAGGAATCATATTAAGATCACAACTTAGGAGATATTAAATATATCATCATAGCCTAAATAATAATACATCAATTATTCGACTAGCCATAAAAAATGCGGTATGTATGCGTATGCATATGTGATGCGTCATGGCAAAAATGAGGATAAGTTCTTTCATTCTTTCTTTCAAAACATCTTCGTTAATAAAACAAGAGGAGTGAGTGTTAAGATCTATTATATCCGGATCTGAGGCGGTCATAACATTCCCTTCAGATGTATTATGTCCGAATCTGAAAACGGTCATACAATCAATTATCGTCATCAGGTCTATACTCTCCGGGCCTGTACGGTCATAAATCATCATTATCAGGTCTATTCTCTCTGGGACTGAACGGTCATTATAATCATAACCAGGTCTATTCTCTCCGGGCCTGTACGCTCATAATCATACACAGATCAAATAACCCCGGATCTGAAGCGGGTTAGGCTTGCCAGAATTAATGGTACCAATAGGAGTCATTCTTTTCAAAACTGAAATCTTTACTTTGAAAGCGCGTTTTCATCGTTCTTTGCATAAAATAAGTTTCATAAATCATGCAAAGGATGATGATGCAATGTATGCCGTGCAACATGAAATTCATGACTAGATGCATCACATAATACTCATCCTGCCTTGTTCTTTAAGCTGGAAAAATTTCCAGAATTAATGTTCTGTTCATGTGGCCTTAAACCTCACAATTTCGGGCCTATTTTCATGATTTCATGACATACATATGCATAATGGAGTCTTATCTACTCGCCATAAAAATTTCATAACGTTTCAAGACATAAAAGACTCCCAAATCATTAAGTTACCAAACAGAGACTGCTGAATCCAGCAACGCAGTACCCGTCTTTACCTTTCTTTTAAGCCCATAAAAACCTTATTTGACTTGGTTAACACCTGGAAATCATAGTAAACACATCAAGCAGTAATATGCATAGGCCCAAATGGTTAATACATGTCCAAACCACAAAACTAAGGCCTCCTAACTTCTTCCCTATTTCGGCCCTGTTTTCCAATTTTATAACGTCAAATTCAATTCAGTAGTTACCCATCAAAAAAACTATTCCAAGTTGATTAATTTACATGAACATGCTCATCTATGTCCTAGGTAATTGCCATAATTTTTCCAGAGCAATCCAATAGGTTTAAGGTGGTCATTTAATTATTTTCCTAAAGCTAGGTACATGCAGAATCTGGAATGACCAGCTTCCACTAAAAATTTTATTGCGAATAAATCACTAGTCTTTTTACCAAAATTCCAATTCACAGATTTAATAAACACATAAGGCTAGCATCCTACCAAAAATAAGCTCATTTTCACGTTTCTAAGGTCCATTTTCGGGTCTTATAACACGTCACTTAAAGCTGTCATGTTCCTGTAGTTTTTCCTTTTTGTCACTTTTCTTGCTAAATGTGTACCAACTAAACTTGTTCCTCTAAAATGACTTACTAGCCATCAAATACACTTTTTAACATAGACATTACAGGTTCTAATACATTCCATGGGCTACATACAAGTCTCTCCAAAACAGTTTGAAGACTTACGCATAGCACACATTGATATCACACATCTGTACATAATGAAGTCTATCTTTGGCACGTCAAATTTGTGTACCACACAACCCCCAAAACAGCCTGTTTCTTTCACATGAAAGGGCTCATATTTCATTTTCATAATGAACATAATGCACTTAAGTAATAAAACATTCAAACATACAACTTCTATATATCTTTTACCCCACAAGACATATTCTTTCACAAGAACCATTGCTCACCCCTACCTCCTTCTTCCACTGTCCCCTTACATGGTAAGGAAGAGAAATTTTTCTATATCTATCTTAGACATACAACATATTCACCTTTAATGTAGGCAAAGAACACACCTTTGGAAGGATTTCACACATGCAAGCCGCTTTTCTTAAGGAACACTAAGTTCTCATGCTTTAATCTTAATACTTTCCAACTAAGATTAAATCTTAATAATAACTAGTCATTCAAGCATATATTCTCACACATAAGTCAAGAGCATTTAGAGTATACTTGACTCTTTGGATCTTAGAGCTTCGTTCTAGCTTGAACTTGTTTGAAACAAAGTGAGGTTTCCTCCAACCTCTTCCTAGTATACATGGTTTTTGGAAGAATAGTGGAGATAGATGTTAGTCATTATTTAACCAAACAATAAAGCTTAGTTTGAGGCTAGATGGTCTTACCAATTTGAATCTTGAATGGGGGTTGAGATCGATCCAACCTACTAAGAAGATAACATCCCTTAGTATCTTGAAAACCTTCACCTAATGACCATTTGGACGCAACAGTTTCAACAAGAAAAGAAGGTACCATGTGAGCTTCACTATTTGAAGTATGGAATTCACTTAAGAAGTTTAAGATGTAACTTACCTAGACAAGACTTGAACTTGAAGGTGGTTCTTGGATCTCCTTGGCTCAAGGTTGGCCGTGTGTTCTTAGGGGAAGGAGAGGGAAAAATCTTTACTACTTGCTTGGTAATTTCTTGGGGAATCAGTAGATTAAAGATGGATTAAGAGGCTTCTTATTAAAGAGGAAGAAGAAAGCTTCTTGGTTAGGGGAGGGGGTAGCCATCGGTTAACATGGGGGAAGAAAGGAGAGACCTTTCATTTGCATGGAGCATAATTATGAGGTGAAATTAGTATCTTGTATCAATTACTCCTAGTGTTACTTTTGAGAAAAGGTTGTGACAAAGTAACTAGGGTTGTTAATAAAGACCCTCATGGCTTAACCATGGGTTATGCCCGACGGTTGAGCTTAGGGTGGAGCTTTTTTATTTACTACATTGTAGTTCCTTTATTCTTTAGTTGCTTTTGAGGGTGTTTAAATGAAAAGTTACTAAATTGTTGGAGAAGAGTTAAATGGTAAAGTTGATCCTATTATTTCTCCATTTCCTTGTAACCCACGGTTTGTGTGAGTTACCCATTCTTTAAATAACATCCTATTATGGCTACTTCATGCATAAACTACTTTATAATATTGCTTTAGTAAGCATTTAAAGTGAGTGGTTGAGACCTTTTTAGCAAAAGTAGTCTTATGTCCCCTAATTATGCCTCTTAACCGGCGGTTGAGGGAGGGGAGAAGGTAATACTTTTATCCTTTTTCCTTCTTAATCTCCATTTAGTAGGATACTAAATGGTCTTGTAAACTTTTCATGCTTACTTTAAGAAGACTACTAAGGGTTAGTTGGCTTGTAAGAGGAAAGCCTATTATGGTATCTTCAAGACCCTTATGGCCGAGATTTATGAGTAATCTTGGGAGGGTAAAGCTATCATCTCACATACTTCATAAGACCTGCTTGTGTCATTTCCATTTTTTTTATAGAATTTACCTTAAGGAAGAATAATTGAAGCAGTCGTAATAAAACTTAATAAAATGTACCTGAAGGATCCAACCTCATAAATTACTACTTGTAGGCGTGAAGACCGACGTTTGTGGAGAGACTGCAAGGTTATACCAGGAGAGACAGCGGTGATGCAACACCGTTTATTAGTGGTAGTTATAACATTGAGCCAAAAACTGAGTAAGGGGGTGGGAAAATTCCCACCCAGTATTCGATGGGGAAGTTTGAAGGACGAAAAAATTAATATATTCAGAGACAAGGTCATCTCTACGAAACTAGATCGTCTAGGTGATGACACAAATCAGATGTGGGAAGCTATATCGACTACTATTACTCAAGCGGCGAGAGAAACACTCGGGGTAACAACAGGAAAGAAGTCCGTACATAAAGAGAATTGGTGGTGGAACGAGGATGTGCAACAAAAAATAAAAGACAAACAAAAGATTTTTAGAGAGCTGTTAAGATGCACCAATGGGGAAGAAAAAGTGCGATTGAAGGATAATTACAAAATCGCCAGGAAGGAGGCGAAGAAGACATTGACAGAGGCAAAGACTGCAGCTTATAAAAGGATGTATGAGAGACTAGAAACAAAAGAAGGAGAACATGATATGTTCAAGATTGCCAAAGCTACGGATCGAAAGAGGCAGGACCTAGGAGGCGGGAAGTTCATAAAAGGAGAAGATGGACATGTGTTAGTCAAAGCACAAGACATCAAGTTGAAATGGCAAACATACTTTCACAATCTTTTCAACGGCAGTAGTGCCGACTACGAAGAACGAGAAAGCACCAATAACCAACAACGACAACATAATAACTCCGACTGTCAGAACATCACACAAGGAGAGGTGATGAGAGCACTGAAGAAGATGGAAAGAGCTAAAGCGGTCGGTCTAGATAACATACCCATTGAGGCGTGGAAGCATTTAGGAGAGGAAGGGGTCCAATGGCTAACTACTCTGTTCAATCGTATTTACAAAACAGGGAAGATGCCAGATGAGTGGAGAAAGAGTGTCGTGGTCCCCCTATATAAGAACAAAGGAGACGCATAATGTTGTAGGAACTATAGAGGGATTAAGTTGCTAAGTCATACCATGAAGTTATGGGAGAGAATAATCGACACTCGGATTAGGAGAGAAACTCAGGTTACGGTGAATCAATTTGGTTTTTTGCCAGGAAGGTCAACTACGGAAGCAATGCACATTCTCAGAAGATTAATGGAGAAGTATAGGGAGAAGAAGCGCGGTTTACATATGGTTTTCATTGATCTTGAAAAAGCATATGATAGTGTGCCGCGTAGCCTGATATGGGATAGTCTGAAGGCAAGAGGGATCCCTATCAAGTATATAGACATAATTAGAGATATGTATGCTAAGACAAAAACAACCGTTCGTACGGCTGTGGGGAATAAAGACTTCTTTCCGGTGGAGGTCGGTCTCCATCAAGGGTCTGCATTGAGTCCATTTCTTTTTGCCGTTGTCCTTGAGGAGTTGTCAAAGCCGATATAGGAGGCAGTTCCGTGGTGTATGCTTTTTGCTGACGATATTGCATTAGTCGCAGAAAGTAGACATACCCTGAGTATGAGAGTGGAGCAGTGGAGAGATGTTTTAGAGAGAAAAGCCTTAAAGATTAGCCGTTCCAAGACCGAGTATCTGCACTGCGACTTCAGCGGCGTAGCAAACAGTGAGGATAGCCAGCTCACCATCGATGGTCAAGTGGTACCACAGGTAAGTAAGTTTAAGTACCTAGGATCATTTGTGCAGCAGAATGGCGACATAGATAATGATGTAGCACATCGAGTTCAAGCAGGTTGGTGTAGATGGAGGGCGGCCTCAGGGGTGCTGTGTGATAAAAATTTCCCAACTAAATTAAAGGGAAAATTTTATAGGGTGGCAGTGCGACCGGCAATGCTATATGGGACAGACTGCTGGGCCATCAAGAAGTCACAACTACAGAAGATGGAAGTGGCAGAGATGAAAATGTTAAGATGGATGTGTGGGCATACAAGGCTAGACCGGATCAGAAACGAGGTGTTTTGAGAAAGGTTAGGTGTGGCTAGTATAGCCGATAAGATAAGGGAGGGAAGATTGAGATGGTTTGGGCATGTCAAGCGGAGACAGACAACGGCGTCGGTGAGAGCAATTGAAAGCCTAATTATAGAGGGAAACAGGAGTAAAGGCAGACCCAAACTAACTTAGGATGAGCAGATAAGACACGACTTACTAGATTTGCACCTCTCTGAGGACATGGTCCAGGATAGGAGTTCATGGAGACATAAGATTAAGGTTAACGAGGTATAAGTCATATATAGGGACATTTTAGAGTATATGTAGGGACATAGATAAGCATAGACACTATCTACGCTTTATGTTAACTTCCCACTTGGTGGCGTAGGTTTTGTCGTTGTTTTACATTACATATACATATATACGTGATGTGTATTTTAATATTGAAAGACCTTTATTTGTATTTCTTGAATTTACTCACTAACACACTAGCACAAAATATCCCTATTATCATGTCATTTATGCAGGTAGAGCCGTGGGTCTCACTGGAAGCAGACTCTCTATCCCTTGGGATAGAGGTATTGTCTGCTTACCACTTACCCTCCCCAGACCCTGACGATAGCTTTTGCTATCGTTGGGATATACTGGGTATGGATGATGATGATGATGGGGAGACCTTTTTAGAATTTATTTGAGAGACAAATAAAGTGACTAGTTGGGGCATTTAAATTAAAAGTGATCTCATGTGCGCCTTATGTAGTATCCAGCGGCCTTAAAGGAAAAAGGAGGGGAACTTTTTCCTTAAACTCTTGAGACACATTTAGTGGAACACTTAATTCCATGTGTAAGATTTTAGGCTTTCTTTTTAAGAGGCTATTATATGTTAGTTATCTTTTAAGGATTCAAATATCTTAGAGTTTCTAATACCCTTGTGGCCGAAAATTCTAAGGATCCTGGGAGGTTAAATTGTCGATTCGCATGCTTAATAATTCATACTTGAGGTGGTATACTATTTCCCTACAATATTAAAGAAGCGTTGATAAAGCTTTAATAAAATTTCTTGGCAAAAATAACGTTCCAATGCGTCACTTCATACTAGTCTCAGATACAGTACAGTTTTTGGTAGGGTACAACATCCTCCCCCTTATTATAAGTTTTGTCCTCGAAACTTAAGAGTACTGGAAAATGTGGTATAATCTTTTCATGTTTCCTTACGTCCCTCATGTGGTTTCATTAGTGATGCTTCTATAGCACCCTAACCATAGGGATAGATCATTTCTGCAGTGTCTTTTATGCTAACTCTTTCCACCTCCTTCGATGGTGGAGCTTTTAAGAATCATTTTCTTACCTGTCAGAAATTTCCATGGTCGTCGTTTTTCGTTGGCCTTAAACTCTGCTCCTATCTTGGCCACTTTCTCTCCCATACAATGCTTTGTAAGAGGCCATGGAATGGGCGGATTTTGTCAGACAAACTACGATGGTCCAAATAGCATCATGTCCATTCTTTGTCCTTGGAAGATTGGCCATAAAATCTATAGGGACGTGATCCCATTTCCACTCGGAACTAAGAGGGTTTGCAACAATCTCGCGGGTCTTTGATGCTCCGTTCTCGCCTTCTGATACATAAGATAGAATAAAGTGTCTATTTAGTTCCCTTAGAACTACTTCGTTCAGCCTATCTTAGAGGTCACGTCAGAACTTATCCTTTATTCTCTAAAGGCATTACCATAACCCATCTCATATCTTAAGCACCTCCAATATTGATACTATGTACTGATAACAATATTCATTTCAGGGTTAATAATGTATACAACCGCATTCGAATAACTCCCATAAAGTACATATACGATGACCCGTACATTAATCTGAAATGTACTCTCGTAGCCCGGTGAACCCAATCCTTCCCCAGGTATCCACCCAACTCGTCCATCTCGTTGATATGCTCCCCTTACGTAACAATCGAACTAGAATCATTGTTCCTTCTTTGAAACTTATGTCCCTTCATGACACTTCAATATTTCTCATTCCTCATAAAATCCGTGTTTTCTCTTTCAAGACATGAAATGAATAAAGGTATCATTGTTTGCTTTGTTCCTAAAAATTATTTGAAATATCATGCTATGCGAGATCCCGCTAAATTATAACGTCACTGCTAGAGTGTGTTAGATAATCCCAACTTATAATTCTTGACCTACACCCAATCGTACCATAAACATCATATCAGACCTCTCCAAAACGGCCTCGTAACGCTTCCCCCACATGTTTCATTATCTTACATCATTTCTATGAATTCATCCTTAAGGAATACCAACATGCAGGCTGGCTAACAATTTACATGTCTTCCGAACCATATACAACTCGTTAGTTGTTTACCCGAAGTTGGTCAAATAAATTATCGATCCTAAGCAGCGGGTACTTATTCTTTATTGTAGTCTTGTTGAGCTCTATCTATCCGGGTACTTATCTGACTGTTGAGGACCCTAAAAAAATTTTTTTTAATGTATTCTAGCCTTCACGCTTCAGTTGTGCTACTCTAGTCGTCTTCCTTGCCCACATACTACTGACTAGGTAGAAATCTTTCCTAAGGTTCCTTATCACATTGCCCTAATTCGATCTTGGCACGACCATTTATGCTTGGGTAATAAGCAAAGTAGAACATAGGTACTTTATATTTAAATTGGGTAGTTAGACGTACCTGTTTACGGTTTGGATGTTTCAGGAATTTCTGGATCAATCATTCTTTGGTCGAGATTTTTGTTCTTGGTTGTCTCTTTGTTAGCCGTATGTGGATATGGCTGCCACCTTCTACTTTGTTTCTTAATACGCTCGTTAAGTCTCTTATTTCGTTCTTCCATTATCTTATTATCGCGTTCTGCTCTATAGCAGTCCTCCAATAATTCATCAAAAGTTTTTGAATATGCCTTGACCAGTCGAATCTTGATCTGGGGGTCTAAACCGCGCATGAATCTGATCACCTTATACTTTCTGTCTTCCATAATAGGGGGCATACCGGCCCAATGTAGTAAACCGACGAGCGTACTCTGAGACAGTGGTGTCTGGCCCTTGTCTTAATGTATCAAATTCCTCAATCCTCTTTATGATCAAGTCAGGAGAGAGGAAAAACTCACAAAATTCTTCTAGAAATTTTGCCCAAGTTACTGGTTGGGGCAGTGGCTGGATACTCGTCCTCCACCACTGGCTGGCCTTACCAATCAGGAATGGCCGGACAATTCATGCTTGTATCACATCAGGCACTTGTACCAACAATAAATTACTTTCGACTTTGTTTAACCATTTTTCTGCCTCCTCCGGGCTAGACTCTCTGCCAAATCTCAGAGCATGTGCTTTAACTAGCTGCCGATAGTAAAATCCACTGCTTCCCGGGGATGACGGTGATGATGTCAGTTTACCAGACCGTGATGCCATCTGCACTACGAAGTGTCGGAATTTTATTCAAGGTTGAAATATCCAGATAGGCGACATAATTTAATTCGTAATCCAATTGAAATTCAAGTGGCAAGCAAGAAGATACGATATGAATTAAATTCCACGACATATAAAATTTCATCGACTAGGGCTTTATTATCACGTCAAGGCCCTAATTTCAAGTCTAAGTCGTCCTAGTCTAAGGTCAACTCTCTTCTAAGATCATGACTTAGGTCTAAGGCCAAACTTAGATTTCTAAAATCATAACTTAATTCTATATTCTGCCCGAATTTAGAGCCTCGGCTCTGATACCACCTGTAACGCCCCGCACCGGCTCGCCCGCGTACGGTGCACCTGCCATACTTCACTACGGAGATTACCAGGCGTCGGTTCATATTATATCATAATCCATAACAAAATATATAGACTTTCCTGCTTACACGTCATCAAGTAAGCAAAAACTGAGACAGAATAAAAACTTTAAATAAAAACATACCGAATATTCATAACATCGTTTACATCCATGTCCACAAAATAAAAGAGATGTCCAGATTAAAATCCCATCATAGGTTCGTCAAATATAAATCATCATACTAAAGTCCTGTGGATATCCTCTTTCGCACGCCTATGGATAAGGAACCCTAGGCTCGTCATTGATCCACTCGACCCTGTTTCCTGCAGGCTCTGGGGGAAGAATAATAGGATGAGTGACAACGTCACCAGCAAGTATACCATAAATAATCATGAATTAAGTGGAAAGTACACACAAGAACCAAAACCCCAAAAAAGTTTGGATTCGCAACATACCTGACTTCCCACTCATCATTCGAAAGGACATAGGATCATAACTTAAGAGACAAGGAATCATATTAAGATCATGACTTAGGAGATATTAAACATATCATCATAGCCTAAATAATAATACATCAATTATTCGACTAGCCATAGAAAAATGCAGTATGTATGCGTATGCATATGTGATGCGTCATGGCAAAAATGAGGATAAGTTCTTTCATTCTTTCTTTCAAAACATCTTCGTTAATAAAACGAGAGGAGTGAGTGTTCAGATCTATTATATCCGGATCTGAGGCGGTCATAACATTCCCTTCAGATCTATTATGCCCAGATCTGAAAACGGTCATACAATCAATCATCATCATCAGGTCTATTCTCTTCGGGCCTGTACGGTCGTAAATCATCATTATCAGGTCTATTCTCTCCGGACCTGAACGGTCATAATAATCATAACCAGGTCTATTATCTCCGGGTATGTACGATCATAATCATCCACAGATCAATTAACTCCGGATCTGGAGCGGGTTAGGCTGGCCAGAATTAATGGTATCAATAGGAGTCGTTCTTTTCAAAACTGAAATCTTTACTTTGAAAGAGCTTTTTCATCGTTCTTTGTCATAAAATCAGCTTCATAAATCATGCAAAGGATGATGATGCAATGTATGACGTGCAACATGAAATTCATGACTAGATGCATCACATAATACTCATCATGCCTTGTTCTTTAAGCTGGAAAAATTCATGACTAGATGTCATGCGGCCACAAACCTCACAATTTCGGGCCTATTTTCATGATTTCATGACATACATATGCATAATGGAGTCTTTTCTACTCGCCATAAAAATTTCGTAACGTTTCAAGACAAAAAAGACTCCCAAATCATTAAGTTACCAAACAGAGTCTGCTGAATCCAGCAACGCAGTGCCCGTCTTTACCTTTCTTTTAAGCCCATAAAAACCTTATTTAATTTGGTTAAAGCCTGAAAAACATAGTAAACACATCAAGCAGTAATATGCATAGGCCCAAATAGGAACACTAAGTTCTCATGCTTCAATCTTAATACTTTCCAACTAAGATTAAATCTTAAGAATAACTATTCATTCAAGCATATACTCTCATACATAAGTCAAGAGCATTTAGAGTATACTTGCCTCTTTGGATCTTAGAGCTTCCTTCTAGCTTGAACTTGTTTGAAACAAAGTGAAGTTTCCTCCAACCTCTTCCTAGTATACACGGTTTTTGGAAGAATAGTGGAGATAGATGTTAGTCATTATTTAACCATACAATAAAGCTTAGTTTGAGGCTAGATGGTCTTACCAATTTGAATCTTGAATGGGGGTTGAGTTGGATCCAACCTACTAAGAAGCTAACCTCTCTTAGTATCTTGAAAACCTTCACCTAATGACCATTTGGAGGCCAAGGTTTCAACACGAAAGGAAGGTACCATGTGAGCTTCACTATTTGAAGTATGGAATTCACTTAAGAAGTTTAAGATGTAACTTACCTAGACAAGACTTGAACTTGAAGGTTGTTCTTGGATCTCCTTGGCTCAAGGTTGGCCGTGTGTTCTTAGGGGAAGGAGAGGGAAAAATCTTTACTACTTGCTTGGTAATTTCTTGGGGAATTACTAGATTAAAGATGGATTAAGATGCTTCATATTAAAGAGGAAGAAGAAAGCTTCTTGGTTAGGGGAGGGGTTAGCCGTCGGTTAACATGGGGGAAGAAAGGAGAGACTTTTCATTTGCATGGGGCATAATTATGAGGTGAAATTAGTATCTTGTATCAATTACTCCTAGTGTTACTTTTGAGAAAAGGTTGAGACAAAGTAACTAGAGTTGTTAATAAAGATCCTCATGGCTTAACCATGGGTTATGCCCGGCGGTTGAGCTTAGGGTGGAGCTTTTTATTTACTACCTTGTAGTTCCTTTATTCTTTAGTTGCTTTTGAGGGTGTTTAAATGAAAAGTTACTAAATTGTTGGAGAAGAGTTAAATGGTAAAGTTGATCCCATTATTTCTCCATTTCCTTGTAACCCACGGTTTGTGTGAGTTACCCATTCTTTAAATAACATACTATTATGGCTACTTCATGCATAAACTACTTCATAATATTGCTTTAGTAAGCATTTAAAGTTAGTGGTTGAGACCTTTTTAGCAAAAGTAGTCTTATGTCCCCTAATTATGCCTCTTAACCGGCGGTTGGGGAGGGGAGAAGGTAATACTTTTATCCTTTTTCCTTCTTAATCTCCATTTAGTAGGATACTAAATGCTCTTGTAAACTTTTCATGCTTACTTTAAGAAGACTACTAAGGGTTAGTTGCCTTGTAAGAGGAAACCCTATTATGGTATCTTCAAGACCCTTATGGCCAAGATTTATGAGTAATCTTGGGAGGGTAAAGCTATCATCTCACATACTTCATAAGACCTGCTTGTGTCATTTCCGTTTTTTATAGAATTTACCTTAAGGAAGAATAATTG
The DNA here is from genome assembly GCA_036186865.1 of Eustoma russellianum. Lineage (NCBI taxonomy): Eukaryota > Viridiplantae > Streptophyta > Magnoliopsida > Gentianales > Gentianaceae > Eustoma > Eustoma russellianum. Next base: position 10,060,321 of record AP025055.1, on the reverse strand, counting down.
AAGCAGTCGTAATAAAACTTAATAAATTGTATCTGAATGATCCAACCTCATAAATTACTACTTGTAGGAGACCTTTTTAGAATTTCTTTGAGAGACAAATGAAGTGACTAGTTAGGGCATTTAAATTAAAAGTGATCTCATGTGTGCCGTATGTAGTATCCGGCGGCCTTAAAGAAAAAAGGTGGGGAACTTTTTCCTTAAACTCTTGAGACACATTTAGTGGAACACTTAATTCCATGTGTAAGCTTTTAGGCTTTCTTTTTAAGAGGCTATTATAAGTTAGTTATCTTGTAAGGATTCAAATATCTTAGAGTTTCTAAAACCCTTGTGGCCGAAAATTCTAAGGATCTTGGGAGGTTAAATTGTCGATTCGCATGCTTCATAATCCATACTTGAGGTAGTATACTATTTCCTTACAATATTAAAGAAGCGTTGATAAAGCTTTAATAAAATTTCTTGGCAGAAACAACATTCCAATGCGTCACTTCATACTAGTCTCAGATACAGTACGGTTTTTGGTGGGGTACAACACCGATGATTCCTTACAATTGCTCCTGCTGCTGATTTAAATCGTCCAACTGTTGCATCTACATTTAGTTTAAGTTTACCTGATGGAGGGAGAAGCCAGTGTAGAATCCGACGTCGTCGATGTCGAAGTGGAGGAGATAAGTTACGTTCTATCAAGTGCGGCATTGGATGGGAAAATTTCCTCTGCTGTGTTGCCATACACCAAGTATATATGTATTCACGGACCCTCTCAGATAGTCTGTTGAGAAGGGTTTGGGTGATTCACAAAAATGCATGATTTAAATAACGTGTGCTAAAGAAATGCATGACACATTTTGTGACTTGACATGTTTTTGCAACAAACTTGCCTTATATGCTTTATATATAATGTTGCCGTACTAACAAGCCATGAAGCTTTAAAGCTTACATCAAATGGCAAACATTTGTTGTGTTTAAACTATTTTCAGGTGTCACCATTAATGAACTAAACTAGTTCATTAAGTGAAGTACTTAGTCAAATGAACTAAGTAGTTCATTAAATGGAGAAATATTTCGAGAAGGCATAAAGGCAACAAACATGGAAATGGAAAGTATTCTCTCCCCTCTTAAACCACACGCCAATTTATATATATAAATATATTTTTTAAAGGAAAATTTTATTGACATAATCCCTCACTTATGGCGGAGGAAAACCATATTACATGGAGAAAATATGACGATAGTAGCAGTATATGATTATCAACATCCATAGAATATATGATATGCCGCATTAAAACCTTATCAAGTAAAACCACCCTTGTGGATAAAACCTTGACGAAGGAAAAAGCGTACATATTTATATCAATGGAATGTTGATAGACATTACAATGTAGAAAATTAAATATAATGCGAAAATTACATAAGTGTGACAAATTAAGTAACCGCCTGAACTGGTACATCAGATGAAGGGCTCTTGGGTGGGTAGAAATCGCGGCTGTGGCCAAGGAAGTAAGTGCGATCCATAGCAAAAGCAAAAGTTGTAAATTTGAGATTTGCTGCAGACATCTTTGAAGCATGAAATACAGAGGGCAAAAGAGCTCCAGTCCGCCATTTTGTAGACCACGAGAAGGCAGTAGTATCGTTGACTCCGTCCATGTGTCATGAAAACATAAGAGTGCGTTAAACATAGTAAGTAGATGCGGTAGAAGGCACGCAGACGAATGAATAATGTACATACCAACTCTGCCTGTACTCAGCAAAGTACAGGCAGAGAAAAGAAATGGCAGCCAATCCAAATGGAAGACAAATGAGGGAGCAGTGTAATTGTTGTAAATATATGAGACCACCCAGATATCAAATAGCCATGTAAGGGCAGGAAGCAGGAATAATAGAAAAAAGCCAATATCAGAAACTGCAGAGCATTGGATCTCACCGAGTCTGCCTGTACCCATCCGAGCACAGGCAGCGATATCGTAAGCTTGCCAATCCTTATGGAAGACTTGATAGTATTGTGTCTTTGCCAGCAATGGATACATCAATCCAGTATGCGAGTTTTGCCATGCACCATTGAAAATAACCATTATATCAGAGTTGGGCAGATGACATACCATGCGATAAAATAGGAAGGAAAACGTACCGAGGCTGCCTGTACTTAAAAAAATACAGGCAGAAGATAATGGTGTGTGCCAATCCATATGGAAGTCCAAATCTTAATGGATGCGGATGTTTGATGACGTGAGATCCAAATTGACTGATGCGCGTACCATGGAAGGCAGACTGTTGTTATCAAAATAGCTTGTGGCTGGTGATGCCATTGCATATTGGGCCAGATAGTGTGCCGCCATGTTAGCCTCTTGATATATATGCGTAATTTCCAACTGATAATTAGTAACTAGTGTTTGTAGTAATCGGAGATGATAGTTTCCGTAGACAATCTGCGGCTGACGTAACCGGAGTGACATTTGCGCACAGTCAGTCTCTAAGACGAGAGTTCGATATAATGGAAGAAAATAAAGTAAGCCAAATAGAGTAGTCTGAATTTTTGCCATCAAAGGTGAGCAAGGAGGCAATCTAAAGGATATCGCGCGAACACAAGTGCCCGTGTGATCCCGTAGGATAACGCCGCCAGCTGCATAAAGACGCCCAACCGCTGCATCGACATTAAGTTTAAACCTACCTGTTGGCGGAGTGAGCCATCTGATCACCTTAATCCGGGGAGGTCGAAGATATGGAAGCCATGAAAGGGAGAGAGATGGCCCTGCTGCCAGTTTTGACCCATGTAATGTGTGAAGCCACATATTAATGTCAAAATGGATTGTTGCCCGAAGTGTTGATATTGAAAATGTTGCAGCGTCCCCATATACTAAATTAGCATAGTTGCGCCAGATATTTTGCACCAGGATACCCGGAACCACAATTTTCAAAACTCCAAATAGGGAGGAAAAGGAGGAGCGATACCACCATGATAAAAGATACTGTCGTAGATTCAGAGTTGTCGGAGAAATTCCATTCAATTCTGTTGCAAAGAAGGTCCAAAGAAGACGAATTGACGGACAATACAGGAAAACATGATCAACTGTTGCCGAATGATTCTTACAAAATGGGCATTGAGTAGGACGCGCGGTAGGATAACGGCCAATATAATCTTCAAATGGGAGAGCCGAGTGAAATATACGCCAAAGTAGAATTTTCGTAACTGGCGAATGCTGTTTGAACCAAATAAATCTAGCTGAAAGTAGTGTAGGCGTGGTGGTCCTACAAATATCATATGCCGATTTAAGTGTAAATTCACCCAAGGATGACGGATTCCATGTAAGATGAGACCCGATGCCAGTCGTCTGCGCAATACAAATTGGATGAATACGACAGAGAAGTTTCCAAACTGGTGAATCCGGCAGTCTTGGCCGATAATCTCCTCTTCGCCCATATTTGACATGCATATACCGACTCCATAATGTATCTTGCTTGTGATATAACCACCAAATCCTGCAGTGGTAAGCTCGTTGAAGCGTATTAAGATCTCGAAGGCCTAGGCCGCCTTCTTCAATAGGTGAAGTTATCTTCGACCACGCAACCCAATGATGTTGTTTTCCCCAATAAAAAGATGCCATCTTTCTATGTATCATTTTAATTACCGACTTTGGTAAGCCGTCTGCTGCTAGAATGTGAAGTGGTAGTGCAGAGATTACTGACCGTAACAGAATTAAACAACCTGCCGATGAAAGGAGACGCGCATGCCAACCCTATAACCGCTCATCTATATGTTGTAGTAGAGTAGAACAGTACCGAGAACGATTAATCCCTCTGTGAAGATACGAACCAAGATATCAAAAAAAGGAGAGAAGAGAG
>AP025055.1:10019930-10056477 GCA_036186865.1 Eustoma russellianum | reverse complement strand
AAGAGAGCCGCATTCCCAATATATCTTGGAGGGAGCGACACCGACGTGGGGTGATGTGTGCCAAGGGAATTAGACTGCTCTTCTGGAAGTTTACCTTTTGACCCGAAGCTGTTTCATAATCTGTTAAGAACGTGTAAAACCGCCTTAAATTGCGCTGTGTCCCCTGCAGAAAGATAAGTAGGTCATCCGCATACGCCAAATGCGTGATGGCAAAAGGAATACGGCCTAGTCAAAATGGCAGGATATGTCTCGCAGCAACCAAAGAATTTAAACCCCTGCTGAAGCCCTCCGATGTCAAAATAAAAAGCAGTGGGGATAAAGGATCCCCCTGTTTAACACCTCTGCCTGGTCGGAACATAGGCGAGGGCTCCCCATTGATCAACACCGATAATGTCGTAGCACGGAGATGATTAATGATAATCCGAATGAAAAATTTCGAAAAGCCAAACTGACGCAAAAGTCGCTCTAAATAATCCCAACTGACTCGATCAAAAGCTTTCATCATATCTAACTTCAGACATACTTGAGACCCCCCTCTGTCCAACATATGGATCATTTCCTGAGCCAATAAAACCTGAGTGGAAATATCCTGTCCCGGTAGAAAACCTGTCTGTTCCGGAGAGATCAATTTCGGGAGTAGCGTTTCCAAACGTGTGGCAACGATACGTGTACAAACTTTACTCAGAAAGTTTGTAATAGGGCGAAAATCACTGAACGTCGTAGGAGATTGACTCTTGGGTATCAATGTAATTAATGCACTAGCCATGACAGTCGGTTGTGGAACTCCGAGAAAAAATTCTTGCACAGCTTTAACCACATCCGAATGTATGACAGACCAACATGACCGATAGAAATTACCATGAAACCCATCTGGTCCTGGGGTGCTCTGTGGATCCAGATGCCACACAGCCTCTTTTACTTCTGTCTCCATAGGAAGCTGTGTCAGCATGGCATTGTCAGATTCTGTTACCAGCCGAGGAATGTGAAAAAGGATAGTAGAGTGATTATGCGTCGATTCTGAAGCAAAGAGATCCTGATAGAAAGAGACTGCAGCAGCCATAATCTCCGTTGTGTCAGTTAAAACATTACCTGCTGCATTGCGTATCTGCTGAATGCGTAAATTTGTTCGCTTCCCCTTGATAATGGAGTGAAAGTATCGCATGTTAGCATCGCCTTCTTTAAGCCATTTTACCCGGGCTTTCTGTTTCCAAAATTGTAATTCATAATTCGAGACTTGCAAGTATTCTGCCTTGGATCGATGATATTCCTCCCTTCTCTCCGCTGTCGGATGGGCTTCCCAGGCAGCCTCGGCATGATTAAGCTGAGTCTCTGCATGCTTCAGATTGCTGAAAATATTTCCAAAGATGTATTTATTCCACCGCTGGATATCTCTTTTAAATGCAAACAGTTTTTTATAGAAACCATGCATGCCGCCAATAGTAGGATATGACAACCAAGCCTGCTTCATATAAGAATGAATGTCGGAGTGATGTAGCCTGGCGTCCAAGAATCGAAAAGAACGCCTGCCAGTTGAGACACTATGTCTACACAGAAATAATAAAGGCATGTGATCCGATGTAACCCGCGGTAAATGCGATAAGTGTAGATCATGAAACACATCCTGAAAAGCTGAATTCATGAAAATCCAATCCAAGCGACGACTTATTCGTCCAAGGCCTCTGTCATCTGACCAAGTAAATCTAGAACCATGATACGGGGGCATCATCAGAGAACATGTTTCAATACTGTCATTAAAGTCTTGTAATGCTGCGAGTGATGGCGTGGAATGTCCTCTATGATCCTCAATGGTTCGAAAAGTATTAAAATCACCTCCCATCACCCAGGGCAACTGAGATGATTCAGCAAATTGACATAATGTGTGCCAGAGTGGACGTCTCTGAAGAGAAGTATGCTTCGCATATACAACAGATAGAACGAACATCCATTGCAGCGAAAATGCCTGCATAGTAAAGTGTACCACTTGATCTTGATCCTGAGGAGTAACCAAACGAAACTCAGTGTCACGCCAGAAAAACCAAATACGTTCCGACTGCAAAGCATAAGAATGTGAAAAACCAAGCCATAAAGCAAACCCATCTATTTGTGAAGGTGCATGCATGGGTTCAATTAAAGCAAGTAAATGTAAACGGTGCTCCTGAATCATTTGTTTTATTCGAGGTAACGAGGCGCGCAGGCCTCGGACATTCCATATTAACACATTCATTGGGGAAAAGAGGAAGTACTTCCCTGGATGATGTGCGAGGCACTACGCGTCAAGATTGTGGAGGGCGGAAGAGGAGGCAAATCCTTGTGTGTTCTGCGCTTACGACGTGGTACAACCGGAATGAATTCAGTGTCATCAGCATGCTCATCTAAGCGCGATATCAATATTCCGTCATCTGGCGATGGGGGTATAAGCTGCATTCGGCGGGCTACATCCTCCGGGACATTAGGAATATCATCAGCCTGATCGTCAAGTGGTATATCTGTATCGGATGAATGTCCCATTTCAGTGGGATTTATGTCGGATGTAATAGGATGATCTGCAGCGTCACAGAACTCTTCTATCATTAGGTTGGGCTGCATCATCCTGTTGTTCGCCTGAATTGGTATTTTCACCACCTATATCTGGCCGTGACAGAGGTGGATCCGTCACCTTTTTTTTGATCGGGGTCCAGCGTTGACTGGCTGGTCGAGACGGCCTGGGTGGAGGCGGTGGAGGAGGAGGCGATGGGGGAGCTTTTTCGATCTCCTTAGGCGGACATGCATCGGCTGCATGTCCCAACCTGCGGCAGGAAGTGCAGAATAAAGGCAGGACCTCATAAACTACTGACTGTAAGATCATCCGACCCTTTGCCTGCAAATATATTTTCGGGGGCAAATCCTGCGATACATCAACCTCAACACAGACACGAGCCACTGACGGGCGTAGTCCATCAGCAGTCGCAACATCTAGTTTCAATGGTGTCCCAATTGGTCGTACAACCTCAAATAGAGCGGCACGATGATGCAGGTGAATTGGTAATGACGGCAGTGCAATCCAGACTGGGACAATAGGAACGTCAGCGCTTGGATCAAAATCCACTGTCCATTTTGTAATCCTCATATGACATCCAGAGATATGCCAAGAACGACGATAAAAACAGCGCAAATAATCCGCCTCATTACGGAAGTTCAAAAGGATATGAGATTGATCAATCAATGTGATGCGCAAATCCTGATGGAATCCAATTTTCTCAAAAACTTCACGTATAATTTTTAAAGGTGGCCTGCCATACCAGAAAGTGCCAACCAAAGAATACCTGTAGGGTTCGACCAGTGCATCGATTTCAGCATCAAGAAAAGAGATCATGGGGATTCCTTTATATCGAGAGACCGTTTTCGGTGTAATGTCGATGGTGCTTGAAGTGGCGGCACCGGAAACAACCGCAGCAAATGATGGTGCAGTTGTCATAATGAGAACGATGGAATCGGGGATGAAACAGGAAAAAAAAATACAAACTTTGATTACAGAAGGAGCAGTCGTAGTTGATGAAGATGTAATCGGGATAGCGAAGAGAAGAAGGGTGGGCCGGCAAATGACGGCGGCGGCTAGCGCCGCCGGGGAGCGTTTTCACCAGGGAGTCGCGGGAGCATCTTTTTTTTAGTATTATATAAATATATAAATATATATATATAGTTTTTTTAAAAGGCACTATACACATATATTCCAACGTACTACCGACACGTTATATATATTTTACGAGCGTACGTCAACGTCACACCACTATACTTACCTTATATTTATGATTATATTCAGGTCTTATATCATATGATATAAGTCATGGTGATGACAAAATTATTACGACACGTTACAAGGTTCTGAACCAAAAATTGTCGTATTGGGTGACTATCGAAACTTCGCTAACGTGTCACGTACTTGCCATATATAGATGGCCAGCCCCTACACTTCAAAAATGGCCACCAATTTTGTAGCTTACATTGTATATTTAGCCATAAAATTATTCCATGTTGGCACACACAAATCACCCCCAATTAATGCCAAATTGTGGAGATTTCAAATTCAATATTTTGTCACATGAGGTGCCACTTTTAATCAGATTTTAGAGCTAAATATTCAAGTTATTCTATGTATATTATGTGTGACATAATATATATAACATGTGCAAAAAGTTTTAATTTAATCGGAGAAAAATCGCGTAATCGACAAAAGTCGAAAATTCGGTTTTCTACGAGCACAACACATGTAACATTTTTGGCATGACATGTAACATGTATCTAGACACTTTTTACATATTCAATACATACTAAAGTATTCTAGAAAATTCAAATTAGGGCTGATTGGAATATACCACATGTGTATAATTATTATGCACTATTTTATAAAGTTTACAAAAATAAAATTCAGCACATGGTATGGCCATTACACACGCCTACTCAGCCTTGATGGAGCCTATGTGGAGCTTAGTTGGTATCTTGATTGGTGAAGAATGGACTACACAAGGTTAATGACATAATGGAGGGAGCTACACAAGGTAATGTTTCAAACTATGTCAGAAATATAACACATGCTGAAAATTCAGCATGTGTGAATTAATATGGCCGAAATTTTGTTCCTTATTGGTGATAAATTTGCCTCTTCATTTTCAAGGGATTGATATAATACTAATATGGCAATAATTTGAGCATGTTGAGAATATCGCACATGCTGAAAATTTCAGCAAGTAAATAAATGTGATGGCCTAATTCTTGGCTTAATTGAAACCAATTTAGTTTGCAAATTATGTGGGATTAATTATGTGATATTTTGCAAGGTTTTTATTAATAATTTGGTACATGTTTTAAGTGTAATTCTCAGATTTGTACAGTCATCAAGTGATGACAAATCTCATCCAATCAAGGAGTGCCAAGTAAGCAAGGCCAAGACAATCATCCAATCAAGTGTTGCCAAGTAAGCAAGTTGATGTCACATCTATGCAAGACATTCTTCCAAGGACTTAAAAAAGAATTTCCAAGATGAAGAAAAGCCCTAGAGTGGGCGTCCAAAGCACAATAAAAAGAAGAGAAGAGCAAACAAAAATGCAAGACAAGTCTCACAAGTTCTAAAGTGCAAAAAGTCTCTCTACTCTCTTCTTCTACATTTCTTTCTTCTCTTTCTCTCTTCAAGCCTATTATATCTATATTCATACAAATTGTATAGGCTTCATTCATACCACCATACACGCTCTATTGTTGTAAAAGGTTGATCAAGGTGTGATCAAACGTTCGTGATCATTGTGATTGCTTATTTCAGTTGTAAAAGGTTGGAGTTGATGTGTAACTCCATCAACCCTATGTGGTAAAGTGTTATTTTGTTTAGTGATAACCAAGGAAGGTGTCCTCGAAGACTAGAGTAGGTTGATTTAACCAAACCAGTATGAAATTCCTTGTGTTCTTTACTTTTCTGCACAGTACTTTCAGTTTCATGCACTTTGCATTCATTTCGTCGCAATCTTAAAAATAGTAAACGAATTTCAATTGCACAGTACTTTCAGTTTCCTACACTTTGCATTCATTTCGTCGCAATCTTAAAAATAGTAAACGAATTTTAAAAATTGTAAAATTTTTCAGAAACATAGCTACATCTTCTAAGTTTCATTTGGCGTAAGTTTCAACCCTTTTGGACAAGTATAAGTCATTCACATATTAATAGTTCTGAGACTAGTGCAATCTGATTTTCAGACTTGCAAAGGTTGAGAACTTGAACGTATTTGAAATACTTCCAAAGGAATTTTTCAAAAATGTTTCAACCCAATTAAATAAATGTAGTAAGAGGTTTGTCACTAAATTTTCGGACCATTTGAAGCCACGGTTTAATCGGAATAAAGTTTTCAAATCAGACTACTATTTCTGGCAGATTTGCGCAATCTGACAGCAAACGATTTTTCAAAGGGTTAAAGGTTGAATTTTGATCTGATCTTTTTAGGAGATACTCAGAACATCTAAGACTACAATCTCTCCAAATATCAGAATTTTTGAAGGCATGTAACCAAGTTTTTCAAACGTTACAAAAAAGGGCCTGAAAACAGAAACTGTTTTCAGAAGTTAGGTTTTTGGATCAAAACATTTTAAAAACCAAATTTTCTGCATCCACTATTCAACCCCCCCCCCCTTCTAGTGGTGCCTTATACGTCCTGCATAGTCGAGTATACGAGAAACTGGCATCACCAAACCTTATAGAAGAATATTCTTTCCAGATAACCCATATGACTAAAGAGGGGACACTGGCTCTTAGTTGCCCAAGCATGTCATTCAAAGAGGAAATGCGCCACCATCTAAATAAATAGGCTCGTATGGCAGATTGCCAAGGCATTGGGCCAGAAAATACAATAGAGATCTTCTGCCATAATGGTTGTATCAATGAACAACACAAGAAAATATGATCTTGACTCTCAGATCGTGTCCTGCAGAATACACATTGTGTTGGAAAAATAAATTGGCAACTACATAAATTATCTGGTAGAGGCGATGAATGTTGCCATAATTTCAAAAGAAAGACCCTGCCCCCTAATGGCAAAGTCGCCCATCAAATGTATTTTGGAAATTCCAATGTCATTGGGTTAGTAGCAAGTAGCTTGTAGGAGGATTTCAATGTGCATTGATCTGACGCGTCTGGTAGCCAATAGGGACCATCTGGCGTGTATTCCACGTGAGGAAGCATCTCTGGATGAGTCCTGCAAATTCTTTTCCAAACAGCGGAATCATAAATATGAGCATAGACTGCATCACGTCGTCCGCATTTAGCCCTCATAAATTTCGCCCATAAAGACTGAGAATGATGATATTTCCACCATAAAAGATAGTCATAAGATTTTTGTATTAAACATAGACTCCGAATGTCTAAACCACCTTGTTCCTTTGGTCTACAAATTGAATCCCAAGATTTCTAATGATGACGTCCGTTCTATAAAAATGAAGACATTTTGTGACTCAAAACATCAAGTACACTTTTTGGCAACCGTGAACTTGCAATAATATGATGGTGCATAGAACATAAAACATGCCGAATGAGAATAATTCGGCCTACCATGGAGAGCAGTTTAGCAGACCAACAGTTTAGCTTGGCATTAACATGATCAATCAACGATGTACAATAAGAAGCACGATTAATACCCTAATGCAAGAAAGAACCCAGATATTTGATAGGTAAAGTAGTCAGCCTCATACCTAGTTCTTGAGAAACACGACCGCTTGGTACATTTTGACCCACAAATATATATATATATATATATATATATATATATATATATATATATATATATATGTATGTATGTATATATACATATGTATATATATATATATGTGTATACATTCAAAGTTCCGGTTTTTTCTGTTTGCGCTGTCGTCTCATGGCTGCCGCACCATCATTTGCTGCGGTGGTCAGCGGCTCCAGTACTGTCTCCGATATTTCAATCACGCCGAAATCAGTTTTCCGGTATAAAGGCATCCCTATGATCGCTTTTCTTGATGCTGAGATTAATGCCCTCGCAGAACCTTACAGGTATTCTTTGGTTGGAACTTTTTGGTATGGTCGTCCGTCCTTGAAAATAATACGTGAAGTCTTTGAGAAAATTGGGTTTCATCAAGATTTACGCATTACTCTGATTGATCAATCCTATATCCTTTTAAATTTTCGCAATGAAGCGGATTATCTGCGGTGTTTTTATCGTCGTTCATGGCATATCTCTGGGTGTCATATGCGAATCACCAAGTGGACAGTGGATTTTGATCCGTCGGCAGACGTCCCCATTGTCCCAGTTTGGATTGCCTTGCCATCCCTGCCGATTCATCTGCACCATCGTGCAGCTCTTTTTGAGGTGGTCAGGCCGATTGGGACTCCATTGAAATTAGATGTTGCAACTGCGGACGGTTTAAGACCGTTAGTGGCTTGTGTTTGTGTTGAGGTTGACGTTTCTCAAGATTTGCCACAGAAGATATATTTGCAGGCAAAGGGTAGGATGATCTTACAATCCATAGTTTACGAAGACCTACCATTATTCTGCACTGCCTGTCGTCGTCTTGGTCATTCAACGAGTGCATGCCCTCCGAAGGACAGCAGCACTGATCATTGTCCTCCGCTGCCTCCCCCGCCGCCTCCTCCTCCTCGAACACAACCCACCCAACAGCGCTGGACCCCAGTCAAGCAGAAGCCGTCAGAATCTGCTCTACCAACCTCAGCTGTAGTTGTTCCAAATAATGATCAAATAAGCCAGCCCGAAACTGGGGATATCCCTCCGGGAGACACAACCCTACCTCATGCGACCACTGCCCCTTTGGAGGAGGAATTTTGTGATGCTGCTGATCAACATCTATCCACTGACCTAAACCCCGTAGAAATGGGTCACTCTTCAGATGCCGATTTGTCCACTGATACTCATGTTGATGATATCCCTACGGTTCCAGAAGATGTCGCACGTCGCATGCAATTCATTCCGACGTCGCCTGATGAGGAGATATTAATATCGCGATTAGAGGAACAGGCAGCTGAGGCTGAATTCAACCCAGTTGTCCCACGTCGTAAGAGAAGAGCGCGAAAAGATTTGCCTCCCCTTCCGCCATCCACAATCTTAACTCGTAGTGCATCGCACGCCATACAGGGAAGTTCCTCCACTCCTTCTCAATGAATGCCATTATATGGAACATCAGGGGCATGCGTGCCTCGTTACCTAGATTAAAACAAATGATTCTTGAACATCGTTTACACTTACTTGCTCTGCTTGAACCCAAAAATATTCCCTCCCGTATACATGCATATGCGTTACAGCTTGGTTTTTCACATTCTTATGTTTCCCAATCAGAACGTATTTGGTTTTTCTGGCATGATACTGAGTTTTGTTTACTGGCTACTCAGAACCAGGAACAAGTGGTACATTTCACTATTCGATCGGTTTCATTGCAATGGACCTTTGTCCTATCGGTTGTCTATGCAAAACATACGCCACTCCAACGACAACCTCTTTGGCATTCTTTATGTGACTATGCTGACTCATGTCAGCTGCCCTGGTTGGTAGGTTGTGATTTTAACACTTTTCGTACACTCGAGGATCATAGCGGCCGTTCTGTTCCGTCTTTATCAGTATTACAAGACTTTAATGACTGTATTGAACGCTGCTCCCTCATGGCGCCCCCGCACCAAGGTTCTAGATTCACTTGGGCAGATGGCAGAGGTCTTGGTCGTATCCGTCGTAGATTGGATTGGCTTTTTCTTAATTCTGCCTTTCAGGATGGTTTTGCGGATACACAGTTGTCGCATCTACCGAGGGTTACCTCCGATCACATGCCACTACTTCTCATATGTCGACACAGTGTGTCATCTAGAAAACGTGTATTTCGATTTCTGGACTCCTGGTTACATCATTCAGACTTTCACTCTTATGTGCAGCAGGCATGGTTATCATATCCCACTACTGGAGGCATGCGTGGTTTCTATAATAAATTGTTTTCTTTCAAAAAAGATATCCAACGATGGAATAAGGACATCTTCGGCAACATTTTTAACACGTTAAAACATGCCGAGGATCAACTTAATCATGCAGAGGCTGCTTTGGATGCACATCCGGCTGTGGAAGTGAGAGAGGCATACCATAGATCCAAGGCTGAGTATCTTCGCGCTTCCAATTCAGAATTGCAATTTTGGAAGCAAAAAGCTCGGGTTAAATGGCTCAAGGATGGTGATGCGAATACATAATACTTTCATTCTATTGTTAAAGGGAAGCGAGCTCACTTGCGCATTCAACACATCCGCGATGTTGATGGCCAGCTTTTAACAAACCCGAGTGACATCATGGCTGCAGCAGTCAATTTCTATACAGATTTATTTGCCCAGGCGCCAACACAGAATCATTCAGCTATACTTTCATACATTCCTCGGCTGGTAACTGATGCGGATAATATTCTCCTGATACAGCTACCTATTGAGACTGAAGTTAAGGAGGCAGTGTGGCATTTGGATCCGCATAGCGCTGCCGGTCCGGATGGGTTCCATGGTATGTTTTATCGTTCATGCTGGTCTATCATACATTCTGATGTTGTTAAGGCTGTGCAGGAGTTTTTTCTGGGTATTCCACAGCCGCCGGTTATGGCTAGTGCATTAATTACTCTGATTCCTAAGACGCAATCCCCACAGATGTTTGGTGATTTTCGGCCTATCTGTCTAACGAATTTTCTGAGTAAGGTCTGCACCCGTATTATAGCCACATGTTTGGGAAAACTGCTACCGAAACTGATTTCCCCAGAGCAAACAGGTTTCCTACTAGGTCATGATATTTCTACTCAGGTTTTATTGGCAAGAGAAATGGTCCATATGTTGGACAGTGGTGCGTCACATTTATGCCTGAAATTGGATATGATGAAGGCCTTTGATAGGGTAAGTTGGGACTATTTAGAGCATCTTTTGCTGCAGTTTGGATTTTCTGGTTTTTTCTCTCGGCTTATCCTAAACCATCTGCGCGCTACTACTTTATTGGTTTTAATCAATGGAGAGCCATCGCCTAAGTTCCGCCCATATCGAGGTGTCAAACAGGGAGATCCTCTATCTCCTTTGCTTTTCATTCTGGCATCGGAAGGTTTTAGCAGAGGGCTAACCTCATTAGTAGCAGCGGGCTATATAAAACCATTTTGTTTGGGCCGTATTCCTTTCGCAATAACACATTTGGTTTATGCGGATGATCTCCTGATTTTCCTGCAAGGTACACAGCGAAACCTGCGTCATTTTCATAAATTCTTAACAGAGTATGAAACTGCTTCGAGGCAAAAGGTTAACTTTCAAAAGAGTAGTCTCATACCTTCGGCGCGTATTCCACCCCGCCGAGTGTGCATCTTACAAGAGATATTGGGCATGCGACTCTCTTCCTTACCATTTAAATATCCTGGTTCATATCTTCACAAGGGAATAAATCGGTCACGTTTTTGTGCTACACTACTACAGCATTTTGATGATCGCTTAAATGGTTGGCACTCCCGCCTCCTTTCGTCAGCGGGTCGTTTAGTTTTATTGCGTTTAGTACTTTCTTCGCTCCCTCTCCATGTCATGGCTGCAGGAGGATTGCCACAATCGGTCATTAAAACGATACATAGGAAGATGGCCACTTTTTACTGGGGCAAACGATATCATTGGGTGGCTTGGTCAAAGATCACCTTGCCTGTTGAGGAAGGAGGCTTGGGACTACGGGATCTTCACATGCTGCAGCAGGCTTATCGCTGCAGAATATGGTGGCTTTATCAGAAACATGACACTTTGTGGAGTCGGTATATGCATGCTAAATATGACCGTCGAGGGGATTTTCGGCCACGTCTAACGGATTCACCGGTTTGGAAACTAATTTGTCGTATTCATGATGTATGCTAAATATGACCGTCGAGGGGATTTTCGGCCACGTCTAACGGATTCACCGGTTTGGAAACTAATTTGTCGTATTCATGATGTATGTACTTCGCAAACAGTAGGTGTAGGCAATCATCTTACATGGCGACCAACACCTTTGGGTGACTTTACGCTCAAATCAGCCTATGATATTTGTCGACCATCTGGGCCAACATTACTCTCCGGTAGGTTCATGTGGTTCAAGCACCATTCGCCCACCATTAAAATCCTGCTTTGGCGTTTATTTCACTCAGCGCTGCCATTTGAAGATTACATTGGCCATTATTCTGCTGCTCGTCCAACGCAGTGCCCTTTCTGTAAGCAACACTCCGCCACAGTAGATCATGTTTTCCTGTATTGTCAGCCAATTAGACTATTATGGACTTTCTTTGCGACGGAGTTGCATGGCGTCTACCTCACTACTATGACTCTACGTCAATATCTATTATCTTGGTGGTATCGCTCCTCATATTCTTCCATCCTTGGGGTGCTGAAAATTGTTGTTCCGGGCATCCTCGTGCATAATATATGGCGCTGCTACGCTAGTTTAGTGTATGAGAACACTACATCATTTTCTTTATCGGCACTCCGGAACAATATTCACTTTGACATTGATATGTGGATTCACACGCTCCATGGTTCCAAACTTGCAGCAGGACCAAATGTATCTTTGTCTTGGATTCCAAAGATTCGATCTCCACGCCACAAGGTAATCAGATGGCATACTCCACCTTCAGGCCGATTTAAAATTAATGTTGATGCAGCCGTTGGACGGCAATATGCCGCGGGTGGAGTCATACTGCGTGACCACCACGGCGTCTGTGTGTGCGCTCTGTCTTTTCGCTTACCCCCATGCACGCCGCTAATGGCTGAAATTCAGGCTACCCTATTTGGTTTGCTATATTTTCTTCCTTTATATCGGGCACTTATCATCGAGACAGACTGTGCGCAAATGCTGCTACGCTTACAACAGCAACGGCCTATTTTTGGCAACTATCATCTTCGGCTCTTACACGCATTGATTAATGGTCATCACTTGGAAGTCACGCATATCTATCGCGAAGCCAACATGCCGGCACATTATCTTGCTCAATACGCCATGACATCCCCTATCACATGCTTTTTCACTAGCAACAGTCTACCACCCATGGTTCGTGCCTCTGTTGCTTTGGATCTCACGTCAGCTACATTACGCATTCATTGATGTCTACGTCTTTCATATGGATTGGCGCACAACCCTCTCTTCTGCCTGTGCTCATGTGAGTACAGGAAGACTCGGTATGTTTCTCCTGCTTCTTCATGACATCTCCTATCGATTGCCATCTATTGCTGCATCCTTTGTTTTATTTACTTCATGGAATGTAATTTGTTGTGGCTGGATGATTTTCATTGCCGCTGGTGAGTGTCTACATTATCAAGTCTTCCAGATGGATTGGCATACATTTGCATTGGCTGCCTGTGCTTTTCTAAGCGCAGGCAGTTTCGGTGAGATTCGCATCTTATTGATTTATCAGACTCTTATACATTTTCTGCTTCTGCTTCATGCCCTTTTCTGTATTTTTGATGCATGGCCATATACACATCTTCAAACTGGTCCCGCTGCTGCTGCACTGGTCTTCCATATGGATTGGCGCTCTATTCATTCCTCTGCATGTACTTCTGACAGTACAGGCAGGCATGGTATGCGATGTTTTCATTGGCTTGGTTGCATTTACTTTTGCATTGTTTGGCTGTATCACATCTTCTCCTATTTTTGCGATGCATGGACGTCCTCAAAATTACACTTGGCTAATCATACGCACGAGGCTGCTGAAGGTTCTGCGGATGGTGATCGGATGATCCTCAGGCAACACTATCTCCTGTTTCAAGTGTCTCACATAAGCATTACTGTTTTTTCATTATTCTCTTGTAAAGCGTCTCAACATTCCAAGAATATAAATATGTACGCTTTTTCCTTCGCCAAGGTTTTATCCACAAGGGTGGTTTTACTTGGCAAGGTTTTAATGCGGCATATCATATATCTCTTGGTTGTTGAAATTTCAACTTTCTACTTTCCGTTATACTTTCTTCATGTAATAAGGTTTTCCTCCGCCAGAAGTGAGGCATAATTGATAAATCTTTTGTTAAAAAAAATATATGTATATATATATATGTATGTATATATATATATATATATGTATATATATATATGTATGTATGTATATATATATATATATCTGTGTGTGTGATACACAGAAAAAACTCTCTGACGACGCAGGCGATCAACTTGCGGCTTCAGCCGCCGCTGTTGCTGCCGGATCGGCACCTCATCATCACCGGCATCTTTTTGCATATCTTCATCGGTTAATTGCTCTCATTGTTTTGATCCTTTCTCCTTTCGCTCGGTCATCAAAACGGTGATCATGGCAACTCCATCTCCGACCTTCGCCGACGTTGTCGCTGGCGCTACCTCGGCTCAATCCATCAACATCTCACCCAAAACAGTTTCTCGATATAAAGGTATTCCTTTAATCTCTTTTTCAGATTCAGAAATTGATGCACTTGCTGCTCCATTCAAATACTCGTTAGTGGGTACATTCTGGTATGGGAGACCTCCATTGAAGGTGATTAGAGATGTTTTCGAGAAAATTGGATTTCATCAAGATCTTCGTATCACTCTTATTGATCAGGTGCATATACTGTTAAATTTTAGCAATGAAGCAGATTATTTACGATGTTTTTATCGACGATCATGGCTTGTTTCTGGATGTCATATGCGTATCACAAAATGGACAGTTGATTTTGATCCGACCACAGATGTGCCAATAGTTCCGGTTTGGATAGCCTTTCCTGGTCTTCCCATCCATCTTCACCGAAAAGAGGCATTATTTGAGATTGTAAAACCGATAGGTAGCCCCATCAAACTTGATGTTGCAACAACAGATGGTTTGCGACCTTTGGTTGCACGTGTATGTGTGGAAGTCGATGTTTCGAAGGACTTACCGCAAAAGATTTATCTCCAAGCGAAGGAACGATTTATACTGCAAACCATAATCTATGAAGACTTGCCCTTGTTTTGTACCTCCTGCCGTCGGTTAGGCCATGCGGTTGCGTCATGCACACCACAGTCGGCGGCATCAATACCGCCACCCCCACCACCCCCTCCACGGCGAAAACCAGCTCAGCGCTGGACACCAGTTAAGAAGCGTCCAGATGCGCAATCGAACCTTCCAGAGACTGCGCCACCATCGACAGACCTACCAGCTCCTCCAAGATCCCCCACCCCGGTTGCAGCTCCAACCGCAGATATTTTCGAGGAGCCAGTGGAGCCCCAGCGGGATAATCCTGACTTCTGT
This sequence comes from Eustoma russellianum, assembly GCA_036186865.1. NCBI lineage: Eukaryota > Viridiplantae > Streptophyta > Magnoliopsida > Gentianales > Gentianaceae > Eustoma > Eustoma russellianum. The sequence goes on along the minus strand of AP025055.1, from coordinate 10,041,741 downwards.
GACATTGGTCATTCGTCTGATAATGATTTACCAGAGACAGATAATCAGGAGATATCTACTGTACCAGAAGAGGTAGCCTGTCGCATCCAGTTGTTACCTCCTTCGCCTGACACAGACACTTTAATCTCGCGCTTACAGGATTCAACAGAAGATTTTATACAGGTGGTTCCTCGTAGGAAACGTCGACCTAAGAAGGATCTTCCTCCCTTGCCTCCATCATCCATTCTTACGCGCAGTGCATCACATGCAATATAGGGAAGTGACTCTACACTTTCACAATGAATATTATGATATGGAATATAAGAGGCTTGCAGGCCTCAAAACCACGTCTGCATCAATTAATACTAGGGGTGTACATGGTCCGGTTCGGCCGGTTTTTGAGAATCTTACAGACCAAACCGTTTGTTACGGTTTGGAAAATAGAAAACCGAAAACCGGACCAAACCAGTCAACAAACCGTTTGACCGGTCCGGTCTAGTCCAGTTTGGTTTCGGTTTTTCCCAGTTTTATTCACCTAAAGCATTGATAATGTTGATTAAAAAAGTCAAAATTCATAATCAAAATTGAGGACAAGTTTTCTTCCTGATAGGATTTTTTCTAACTAAAAATGAAACTATACTCTCTTAATAGAATAATACTATCCCTTAATTTATCATAGAATATTATTATACCTTAATTTATAATGTCTTGGCAAGAAACTCATACTATAATAAATTACACAAAGTACCTGACCCTCAACAAAAGAATGGATTAAGGTGATAGAGTAGTTTAATCGAAAAATCATTCAAGTATCCTTAATACTCAATCATGTAATCACATTATTTGCATACAGAATAATCATCCAAGTAACAAAATTTCAATTCTTTCATACTTTTACGTGATGATAAACAATGTGTGGAAATAATTATACACTAAGAATTACTAAAAATCAAAGAAGTAATTAAACGAAGATAAATAAATCAATGAAAAAAACTAATATTTTCTTAGGTATAACCAGACAAATCCACTAGCTACCAACCTTTATTCACCAAAAAATGATTAATCAACTGAGTTTTTCCTCCCCAAGTCATAAACATCCAATAAAAAACAAACTCACAAACAATATAAACAAATAACTAAAATACTACTATAATGTATAAAATATAATTAAATTTATATATATATATATATATAATCGGTATGGTCTGGTTTATACGGTTTGAAATTCTTAAAACCGGAAACCGGACCAAATAAAACAGTCCGGTTTTTAGTATTTATTAAACCGACCATAAAACCGTGGTCCGGTTTTTTACGGTTTGGTTTGGCCGGTTTGGTGCGGTTTGGCCGGTTTTTAAAAAACATGTCCACCCCTAATTAATACATGAACATCGATTGAACATACTTGTTATCATAGAACCTAAACATGCATCAGTAGCTATTTCTCGTTATGCTTTGGATTTCGGCTTTACTAATTCGTACGCATCACATTCTGAGCGCATTTGGTTTTTCTGGCGTGACTCTCACTTTGAGCTGGTCACAGTGCAGGATGAAGAACAGGTGGTACACTTTACATTGATATATCGGCCCTTACAGTATACTTTTGTTTTGTCGGCAGTATATGGCAATCATACTCCATCACTACGCCGTTCTTTGTGGGCTTCTTTATGCACTTTCTCTGCGAATACAGCATTGCCTTGGGTACTGGGTGGAGATTTTAATACATTCCGATCTCTATCAGACCATGCAGGACGTTTGCGGCCGTCACTATTTGTTTTACAAGATTTCAATGATTGTATAGAGTCATGTGGTTTGATGTCACCACCATTTCAGGGCTCCCGATTCACCTGGTCAGATGGTCGAGGACTCGGTCGGGTTCGACGGCGTCTGGATTGGTTGTTTCTCAATACGGATTTCCATGATACATTTGAAGATATTCAACTTACACATCTTCCTCGAATTGCTTCGGATCATACCCCGCTTTTGCTTAAATGCCGAATAACTGTGACTTCATCACATCGATCGTTCAGATTTTTGGACTCTTGACTTCTACATCCAGACTTCTATAGTTACATGCGTGCTGCATGGGATTCATATCCTACAACGGGTGGTATGCATGGCTTCTACACAAAGTTATTCAAGTTCAAAAAGGATGTGCAACAGTGGAATAAATATATATTCGGTAATATTTTCTCTAGGGTTCAACAGGCTGAAACTCTCCTTACCCGTGCGGAAGAACGCTGGGATATGCAGCCCACAGAGGAAAATCGGATGGAGTATAATCGAGCTAAAGCAGAATATCTTCAGGCCTCTTCTTATGAGATGCACTTTTGGAAGCAAAAGGCGAGAGTTAAATGGTTAAAGGAGGAAGACGCAAATACTCGCTATTATCATACTATTGTTAAAGGCCGCAGACTACATCTTCGGATTCAACAAATACAAACAGCTGATGGCTTAGTTTGTACTACCCCGGATGATATCATCGCAGAAGCTGTGTCCTTTTATACAGCCTTATTTGCACATGAACCTGCAGTTAACTGTGAGCAAATTATTCGGAATATTCCAGTGCTCGTCTCCGTAGACGATAATGCCGCTCTGACGCAGATTCCCTTGCCGGATGAGATAAAATCTGCAGTTTGGCACTTGGACCCTCATAGTGCCGCGGGGTCTGATGGTTTTGATGGAAATTTCTATAGATCTTGCTGGTCCATCATTCATAAGGATGTTGTGCTAGCAGTACAGGAATTCTTCCTGGGTGTACCTCAGCCTAAAGCTATGGCTAGCGCTTTGATTACATTGATTCCAAAAAAATCCTCTCCTGCAACTTTCGGTGATTATCGTCCTATATGCCTCACTAATTTTATCAGTAAAGTCTGTACCAGAATTGTTGCTAGCCGCCTGTGTAAATTATTGCCAAGACTAATCTCTCCAGAGCAGACAGGCTTTCTGTCAGGTACGGACATTTCAACTCAGGTTTTATTGGCTCGTGAGATGATCCATATGCTTGATAGGGGTGGCTCACAGTTATGCCTCAAGTTGGATATGATGAAGGCTTTTGACAGAGTTAGCTGGGAATATTTGGAACTTTTACTCCAAGCATTCGGGTTTTCGGGATTTTTCACTCGTATAATTCTGAATCACTTGCGGGCCACGACATCAGCGATGTTAATCAATGGCCAGCCCTCTTCCTATTTTCGGCCATATCGAGGTGTTAAACAGGGTGATCCTTTATCTCCTTTATTATTTATTTTAGCAGCAGAGGGTTTTAGCAGGGGCTTGAAAGCCTTGACAGAAACTGGAGTATTGCAGCCTTTCCGCCTGGGCCGCGTTCCCTTTACCGTTACACATTTAGCCTATGCAGATGATTTACTAATATTTCTTCGAGGAACACAGAGGAATCTACAACGTTTTCACACATTTCTTACACAATATGAAGCTGCTTCTGGTCAAAAAGTGAATTTTCAAAAAAGCAGTATTATTCCCTCTGCTACAGTAACTTCTCAGCAGCGACAGACCTTTATGACTATTTTGGGCATGCGTCTTTCTAGTCTTCCATTCCGCTATCTCGGCTCTTATTTGCACAAAGGTATTCCACGTTCCAACCACTGTGTTACGCTACTGCAGCATATTGATGATAGACTTCAAGGGTGGCATTCCAAATTATTATCTACTGTAGGACGGCTAGTCTTGCTTCAATCAGTAATCGTTGCGTTACCCATTCATATTATGGCGGGGGGAGGTATACCAAAATCGGTTATTAAGATCATCCATCGTAAGATGGCGGCATTTTATTGGGGTCCTAGACATCATTGGGTCTCCTGGACTAAGCTTACTAAGCCGCATTCAGAGGGAGGACTAGGCCTTCGAGATTTGAATATCTTACAAAAGGCTTTTTATTGTCGCATCTGGTGGTCGTATCACCAGAACTCAACGCTGTGGAGCAAATACATGCATGCAAAATATGGACATCGTCATGATTATCTTCCTCGTTTACCAGACTCCCCCATTTAGAAAATTATATGCCGGATTCATTCTTTTTTGCTTAATGCACACAGATCGACAGGGTGACCACTTTTCATGGTTGCCAACTCAACTGGGGGAATTCTCTCTAAAAAGTGCCTATGAGATATGCAGAACTACGTCTCCAAAGCTGCTTTCTACCTCATTTATTTGGTCGAAGCATCACTCTCCGTCTAGAAGATTGTTTTTATGGCGGCTTTTCAATTCCGCTTTGCCTTTTGAGGATTATATTGGACACTACATAATGGCTCAACCGACACAATGTCCGTTCTGCAAGAATGAGTCGGCTAGGGTGGATCATGTTTTCTTATATTGTCCTTATGTGCGTCCGATTTGGTGCTATTTTGCAAGTGAGCTGCATTGTCCTCTTCCATCATTCATACAGCTTCGTCAATATCTTCTTTCATGGTGGTATCGATTATCCATTTCCTCACTAATTGGAGTTTACAAAATAGTGATCCCTGCGATCATTGTTCATAACATCTGGTGTGCTTATACTTCCCTGATCTATGGCGACAAAACACATATCACAGCGTCTTCCCTTCGGTCCTCTGTACATTATGATATTACTTTGTGGCACGAAAAGATTGCAGGCTCTAAATTGTCTACTACATCATAGCAAATTTTCGGTTGGCTGCCTGGTGGGCGTCCACTGATTGTTCGCTGGGTCACGCCACCTTCTGGACGATTGAAATTAAATGTCGATGCCACAGCGGGTCGAAATTTTCACATCTGGAGGCGCTATACTGCGCGATCATAAAGGTTCCTGCATTGGTGCAATTTCCTTTCACCTTCCATTAAGTTCACCCTTACATGCAGAGATTCAAGCAGCTGTTTTTGGGCTTCTTTATTTCTTTCCACTATACCGATCCATCATCCTTGAGTCAGATTGTGCCCAATTGATTGACCGGGTGACACGGCAAAACATTGTACATGGCAATCCACATCTTCAAAGGCTTCACTCGCTTGTTCATATTCATCGTCTCCCTTGCAATCACATTTATCGTGAGGCAAACATGGCGGCACACTATTTAGCACAGCATGCAATGTTACACCCATGCACGGAACGTTTTTCATCGAACACTCTACCTTCTTTGGTCCGTGCAGCAGTCTTACTGGATCTTACTTCCGTTCATTTGCGGGTGCCATGACAGCAGTCTTCCATATGGATTGGCCAGAGTATACATCTACTGCCTGCAACCTTCGGGTGGCAGGCAGGCACGGTATGGTTGAACATCCACTACTCTATGTTTTATACATTATAATTCACATGTATAACGTGCCTCTTTTTTTCATGGGAGCGTTTTGGTTATCTCATCAATTATCTATTTACATATCGGTGATTGGCAAACTGTGTCGCTGGGTCATACGCTGCGCACGGTTTCCTCTCATGGTGGATCCTTTCGGACTTCAGGTGGCAGGACTCTTCTTACCATTGTCGCCTTGGCCCCTTGGTCACGGTGACTTGGGTATGCGTTTTCTCACTATGCTTGTGTTTATTATTTTGAACACTAATGCTCTATTCATGTGCTATTCCCATTTGTGCGAGATTCTTTTTCACATCACAATGGTGAGCCTTATTCCGGAAGTGGATCTCATTTTCCATGCATTTTCGGCCCTTGCAACATGGACGACCATGGCTCTTACTTATTCTTGGTCGCCTTGGCACTTCAACTGCCAAGGCGGCTCCGGTATGTGCTTGCTTTTCCTGCCTCTGATTGCTCAGTTACACGCTTACATTGACCACCTTTCTCTCTGGACATCTTCTGAGGTTTGGGCTTTCAAGACAATGACAAGACAAAGATGCGGCCACCTCAACACCTTCAACATTCTCCTGCTCACGCCAAAGGCATTCATGGATTTGTATCCCATACTATGTTCTCATCATATCAATGACAGTCGTATAAATATGTACGCTTTTTCCTTCGCCAAGGTTTTATCCACAAGGGTGGTTTTTCTTGGCAAGGTTTTAATGCGGCATATCATATATGACTGGAGATATGCCATTCTTGTTTCGTTATTTCATTATTTCGAATACTCTGACAATGTAATATGGTTTTCCTCCACCATAAGTGAGGTTTTACGTTAATAAATAAATTCTTTTGAAAAAAAATATATGTATGTATGTATGTGTATATATATATGTATATATGTATATATATATATATATGTATATATACTTTGGACCTAACCTCATCAAGCTTGCGTACACATTGAGCTTCTGGTCTTCCATATGGATTGGCGCACTTTTGTTTACTCTGCCTATACTACAGTGGGTACAGGCAGACTCGGTATGTTTTACATTCCCTTGGTCTTCTGCTATCTCTTACGTCTTCTATGCCTGAATGACACATTATTTACTTTCTATTGTGTATGGACAACACAAAACCTTTGCATGGCATTCATCGCTCCTACTGGTGTTCTTATCTTCGGAATGTGTCAATGCCATCAAGTTCGACTTTCGCTGGTCTTCCATATGGATTGGCATTCTCTCGACTTCTCTGCCTGTACTTGGACGAGTACAGGCAGACTCGGTATGATTTACATTTCCTTGGTCTGCTGCCTTTTCTTATGTCTCATATTCATGATTGACGCACTTTCATGTTTCCTTTGTGCATGGACGGAATCACAACTTTGGCTTGTGTCTCTCGCTGATGCAACTGCTGTTTGCTACGGAATTGGACTTCATCTTCATGCTCGGGATTTTCTGCGGCTTCTACATCATTTGTACTCTATGTATCATATGTGGCTTACTATCATTATTATTTTACACTGTAACGTCTATCAACACTCCAAACATATAAATATGTATGCTTTTTCCTTCGCCAAGGTTTTATCCACAAGGGTGGTTTTACTTTACAAGGTTTTAATGCGGCATATCATATATCGTTTGGATGTTGATAACCATCAATTTCTTTGGGCGATATATAGTTTTTTGATGCAATAAGGTTTTCCTCCGCCATAAGTGAGGCCTTATATTAATAAAATATCTCTTTCAATAAAAATATATGTGTATATATATGTGTGTGTGTGTATATATAGTTGATCTACCATATACTCCAGAATTCAGGGAAGAAAAAATACCTACAAAAGCAAGACCAATTCAGATGAATGCTGAATTGGAACAACATTGTAAAAAAGAAATACAAGATTTAGAATCAAAAGGATTAATACAGAAATCAAGGTCTCCTTGGAGTTGTGCTGCTTTTTATGTAAATAAAAATGCAGAAATAGAACGAGGAACACCTAGATTAGTAATAAATTATAAACCCTTAAATAAAGCATTAAAATGGATAAGATACCCATTACCTAATAAAAAAGATTTATTAACAAGGTTACATTCTGTATGCATATGTTTAAAATTTGATATGAAATCAGGATTTTGGCAACTACAAATATCTGAAAAAGATAGATACAAAGCGGCATTTACAGTTCTATTTGGTCAATATGAATGGAAAGTAATGCCTTTTGGATTAAAAAATGCGCCTTCTGAATATCAAAGAATTATGAATAATATATTTATGGATTATTCTAATTTTTGCATTGTCTATATAGATGATGTATTAATATTTTCTAAATCCATAGAAGAACATTTTAAACACTTAAAAACTTTCTTTTAAATAGCAAAGAAAAATAGTTTGGTATTATCCAAATCTAAAATGTCTTTATTTCAAACTAAAATAAGATTCTTAGGACATCATTTATCCCAAGGTACAATCTTACCAATAGAAAGAGCTTTAGAATTTGCATCCAAATTTCCAGATAAAATATTGGATAAAAATCAACTACAAAGATTTCTTGGATCTTTAAATTATGTTGTTGATTTTATTCCAAATATAATAATAATCGCAAAACCATTACATAATAGATTAAAGAAGAATCCACCAATATGGACTGAAGAACATACTTCAGTTGTTAAGAAAATAAAAAGTTTAGTATCTGATATACCCTGTTTACATATAGCAGACCCGAATCTATTTAAAATAGTAGAAACAGATGCATCAGATATTGGATATGGTGGAATATTAAAACAATTACAAAACAGAAAAGAGTCTATAGTTCAATATACTTCTGGTCATTGGAATGATACCCAGAAATCTTATTCTACTATTAAAAAAGAAATTTTGAGTACTGTATTATGTATTAATAAATTTCAAAGTGATTTGTTAAATAAAAAATTTCTTTTACGTATTGATTGCAAATCTGAGAAATAAATTTTGCAAAAAGATATTAAAAATTTAGCTTCAAAACAAATTTTTGCTAGATGGCAAGCTTTATTAAGTATATATGATTTTGATATTGAATATATAAAAGGAGATACAAATTTTGTTCCCGACTTTCTGACCAGAGAATTCCTCCAAAACAGACGTAATGCCGAGGAAGACAAAAGACAAAGGCAAGCTTCCAGCAAATAACGACAATAATATCCCACGAAAAACATGTGCAGATAAAGTTGAAGAAGATGAAGAGCTTCTTCAAAAAAAACCAATAGCTGCAATACCAATTACTCAAATATCTCCTAATAAAACACCAATATCCCTTATTAAAAGTCTATCCAATAGCCCAGAATTTCAAGCACTGCTTGAAAAATTCAATATACCAAAAACCATAACAATAGCCAAAACACAATCATCCGCAGAAATATCTAAAACTCAGTCATCCACTTCAATAACCCAAAAACCAAATAAAGCCTTCAAACCCCAATCCACGGAGGTAACAAGCAAACTGCCTACATATAAAAAGGCTTTTACAAACAACGCAGTTTTTAGAAAAATCTTTCTATCAATATATTATTACTATAGAAAAATCATATTATCATACTAATCCTCTATTTGCTTTACAAAATTATTTTGGAAAAGATTTTTTCTATAAATCATGGAATATTGCGAAAACAACAGAATATTATCAACATTTATTGATAATGACACATTCTGTTGAAATAAAACATCATTTTAATAAAGAAAATAAATATGCCTTCTCCAACTTTGAAATAGTGTCTATAATGACACTGGAGCAATGGCAAAAACAATTTGGATCTTTATCTGAAGAGATTGATTTTCCTACAGGATATAATTCAAATTTATTTTCAAATGTTTCTTTTAATTATTGGGATTACCAACAAGCTTGGTATAATTCCCTGTATTTTCAAAACTCCAGGGGTTCACACACCTGGTTGATATTTTTTGATACCAGGAAAATAACGACAACAAATATTCCATACTGGTTCGCTGCTTGGTGGGATTATTTTGGGTCTTGCGCAGAATATTTGAATGACGTAGTGAGACCATCACTGTAAGTATTTACGAAGATGTATTCTCCAACTGATGAAGAGAAGATATTTTTAGAAATGATGATATTTCACATGAAGTTCTACCTACCGTAGATATTCCAATGGAGAGCAGAATATACTCCAAACACAAAGGTGCCCGTAATAAAAAGAAAATTTTATATCAAATGGTGGACCTCATTCAATATTCCAGATTCCATTACCCCTCAAAAAGTTATGGAACAAATAAAAATATGGAATACACAAAAGTAATTGACGGATAACAGAAAGACAATAACTACACCGGTAAAGCCCGGACATGAACAATTTTTGCTATATAAATCAAGGAGGCAATCTCAGCTTGCTATGGCAAAGGACCCTGAAGAAATGCAGGATATTTTGATGAAAATTTGCTCTTTTATTACAAGAAGCAAAACCATCATCATCTTCAGGATCGTCGAATGTAGTTGATGAAGACATTGATTTAATAGAATAAATTGATCATTGTAATATTTGTAATATTTTTAATATTCATGTAATATTTCTTTGATGTACTAATTGTTATATCTCTGATATAACATGAATTTCAAAAAAAAATTATTAAAATATTCAGGCGGAAATGGCCAGACATCTAATAGTGGAGGGACTCTTATTTTGGCTATATTCCCCCTCAAAATTCCTATTAAAAAAGGGGGTATGCGACATTGAAAAAACACAAGTTTTCTTACTACCTTTCTTTCACTTTCTCTCTCTCCATTCTCCCTCTCCATTTCCATCCAATATTTTCCATCCTTTCTCCAATATTCTTCCAAACCAAGAACACATTATTTGTTCTTGAATATCTTCAATAACCTTGAAGCCAATAACCCTGAAGATCTCCAATCTTCAACAATAATTGTATCTCCATATTTTGAAGAAATATTTATGGTATGAATTGAATTCTTTTACTTTTGAGTTCTTTAATATTCTGTTCTTTATTTTATTTATTGCTTTTATGTACTATATATCTATATAATTTGGTCGGTATATACCGCCTAATTTTATTATTGTTAATATTGTAATATATATATATATATATATATATATATATATATATATATTTATATACATGGCTGGAATTAGTTCCGCCTAACCTTATTCCCCTTTCCCTTTTTATTACTGTTCTTTATTTATCTTCTTGGGGAGTTTAATCACCCCCTTTTTATTTTTGTTTATTACTTTCATTTTATTTCAGCATTTACTTATTTTCTTGTTTTGTTATATTGTCTATTATTATACTCTTTTAGTGTCGGTAGTTGATATTCCTGTTTGTGGTGTGGTATCAGAGCCTAATTGGTTCAGATCTACCGACAGTTCATTCAGATTTATATATCTTTTACTTATATTTGTGTAAATCTTTGGTGAGTGTTTGCTTTGTACATGCTGGGTTATAAGTCTCATCTGAAGAGCAATAAATCCTGTTTGAGTCAAAGTGTTTGTAGCCAAAGATCAAAACAAATATAAAAGAAAGCATATATAAAAATGGAGGATGTGTTCGAAGGATCTGCTTCATGCAGCTTGGGATATGTTCGAAGGATCTGCTTCATGCAGCTCGGTAACATGTGCAAATAAGAATAAAATTGTCAACACTGAGGAAATAATAATAGAGAATTTTGACAAAGCAATAAATAACTGGGTCATTCCAAAGATTAAGAAGAATGAAATATATGAGTCTTCAATATTCAATATGTTAAAATCTGATTGCATAATTAAAACGGAGGAAAAAGATATTCCACTCTCTAAACCGTTTGAAACAATACAACTTCTATCTTATAAATCACTTGAAAATATAAAAAGAAAGGATATCAATATTTACATGTTGGTTTTATACAAGTAGCTATCAAACCTTTAACAAGAGAAGGTTTAGATATATCAATATTAGTAGCCTTAAGAGATATAAGACATAACAACTTTGAACAGTCACTTCTTAGTTCTATCGAGTCCAGTCTATGTACAGGACCAATCTCTTTTGATTGTTATCCTAATTTTTCATGTTCTTTAAAAGATACACAAATATTGAAAACTTTGGTACTTCAAATAAAACACATGGATATGATATGTTGCCAGGATCAATTCCATTCATTTATGAAAATATCTTCTCTTCATCAGTTGGAGAATACATCTTCATAAATACTTGCAGTGATAGTCTCACTACGTCATTCAAATATTCTGCGCAAGACCCAAAATGATCCCACCAAGCAGCGAACCAGTATGGAATATTTGTTGTCGTTATTTTCTTGGTATCAAAAAATATCAACCAGGTGTGTGAACCCCTGGAGTTTTGAAAATACAGGGAATTATAACAAGCTTGTTGGTAATCCCAATAATTAAAAGAAACATTTGAAAATAAATTTGAATTATATCCTGTAGGAAAATCAATTTCCTTGGATAAAGATCCAAATTGTTTTTGCCATTGCTCCGGTGTCATTACAGACACTATTTTAAAGTTGGAGAAGGCACATTCTATATTTTCTTTATTAAAATGATGTTTTATTTCAACAGATTATGTCATTATCAATAAATATTGATAATATTCTGTTGTTTTGTTAATATTCCATGATTTATAGAAAAAATCTTTTCCAAAATAATTTTGTAAAGCAAATAGAGGATTAGTATGATAATATGATTTTTCTATAGTAGTAATATATTGATAGAAAGATTTTTCCACAATCTGCGTTGTTTGCACAGCCTTTTTATATGTAGGCAGTTTGATTGTCACCTTCGTGGATTGGGGTTTGAAGACTTTATTTGGTTTTTGGTTTATTGAAGTGGATGGCTGAGTTTATGTTTCGGCGGATGATTGTGTTTTGGCTATTTCTGTGGTTTTTGGTATATTGAATTTTTCAAGCAGTGCTTGAAATTCTGGGCTATTGGATAAGCTTTCAATAAGGGATATTGGTGTTTTATTAGGAGATATTTGGGTAATTGGTACTGCGGCTATTGGGGTTTTTTGAAGAATCTCTTCATCTTCTTCAACTTTATCTGCCCACGTTTTTCGTGGGATATTATTGTCGTTATTTGCTGGAAGCTTGCCTTTGTCTTTTGTCTTCCTCGGCATTATATCTGTTTTGGAGGAATTCTCTGGTTAGAAAGTCGGGAAAAAAATTTGTATCTCTTTTATATATTCAATATCAAAATCATATATACTTAATAAAGCTTGCCATCTAGCAAAAATTTGTTTTGAAGCTAAATTTTTAATATCTTTTTGCAAAATTTATTTCTCAGATTTGCAATCAATACGTAAAAGAAATTTTTTATTTAACAATTCACTTTGAAATTTATTAATACATAATACAATACTCAAAATTTCTTTTTTAATAGTAGAATAAGATTTATGGGTATCATTCCAATGACCAGAAGTATATTGAACTATAGACTCTTTTCTGTTTTGTAATTGTTTTAATATTCTACCATATCCAATATCTGATGCATCTGTTTCAACTATTTTAAATAGATTCGGGTCTGCTATATGTAAACAGGGCATATCAGATACTAAACTTTTTATTTTCTTAACAACTGAAGTATGTTCTTCAGTCCATATTGGTGGATTCTTCTTTAATCTATTATGTAATTGTTGTACCCCTCCAAAAATAGTACTGTATCCGGGGCTAGTATGAAGTGATGCAGTAGAACGATGTTTCTGAAGGAGAATATTTTAAGCTTTACTAACATTTATTCAATATTAAAGAAAAATAGTATGCTACCCCAAGTATGAATTATGAAGCATGTGAGTTGATAACTTTCCCTCCTAAGATTACTCATAAGTTTCGGCCTAGAGTATTGGGGACATCAAAGTGGAGTTTCTTGTACTACAAGCAAGAAACCCTTTGTAGCATTGGTGAAAGAAAGCATGGAGAGTTATTCTAGAATTTAGTGTTCTACTAAATGAGATTTAAAAAGTGAAAAGAGGAAAAGTACTCCTTCTCCCCCCAATTCAGCCGCCGGGTAGAGGAGGTCATTAAGAGACCCCTTTTTATTGCTAGAAAAGCTAACTACACACCTTAATTGCTATGCATGGTGTAGTCACATTATGATGTTAATATAAGGATGTGTAACTCACTAAAATCTCCATTAGGAACCGTGAAACACATGGAAGGTAGAATTAGGGATCAAGATTTTACTATGAATATTTCCTTCAACCACATAGTAGCTTTCCATTAAACCCTCTAAAAAGTGACCCAAGCATGATGGAGCTACTAAATACACTCTAACCACCGGATTTAAACCCATGGATAGTCCATGGTAACTCCTTAAACTACATTAGTAACTCACTTAAGAAACAAAAAGGGATAAAGCAATTAAGGGGTAAATGAACTTGGGGAGACCCCTTAACCACCGGCTACCCTCTTGTGGTGAGCCAAGGGAACTTCATCATTAATCCTAGTCACTTTTGGTCTAGCAACTTCAATTTTGTGAAAAGGTATGCTTACATGATATATTATATACATATATGAGTAGTGTTGGAAAATATATGTATAGCATATATGCATATATATACCTAGGCTTATGGTAACGATGGCCTAAGGGGCCCTAGTTCCATGAAAGGTGTATTTAAAGGATAATAGTTAAAAATACACTTTGAATATGCATATATGTATAGTATATGTGAATTAAGATAGGAAAATGGGTAAGTTATGATCATTGATAACATGCAATAGAATTGAACTCATATATGTATAAGTGCACTAACTTATACTTTCGGCCATGAGGCCTTATTAAGCAAATAGTGGCTCCAAGACTCTCCATGCAAACTAAAAAGTAAACCATGGTTAAGCCCTAAATGAGTCTCATAATGATGTTTATGCACATGAGCAATCTCCCTTTTCCCTCATAATGAACCGCCGGATATGCCTTAATTAAGAGACATCTTTCTCCTTTTTAATAGAAGCCTCTTAATCCATCTTTACTCCACTAACCACCCAAAGAATTTCCAAATATCAAGAGTTTTCCCCTCTCCTTTCCTCAAGACCCACGGCCAATTGAGCCAAGAAGGTTTAAGATTCATCCAAGTTCAAACTTGGTCTAGGTAAGTACACTCTAAATTCCTTAAGAGAATTTTATATCTTACATAGTGTGAAGTACATAGAGTGAAGCTCACATTTCTACTCTTTCTTGTTCAAAAACCGTGACCTCCATGGTCACTAGGTTCAAGCTTTTCAAGCTCTTAAGTGGTACTAGCTTCTTAGTGGGTTGAACATCATTCAGGCCTCATCTTGGTAAGACAATCTAACCTCCATTTAGCTCTCTTTCACTTAAGATAATAACTAATGTTTGTTCTTTTCCTCCTCCAAACCGTGGGGTATATGTTGAAGAGGAGGGAGACTTCACTTCATTTTATCCAAGTTCCAAGCTAAGGAAAGGTTTGAGCTTGAAGAGGCAAGTACACTATAAATACTCTTGACTTGTGTGTGAAAGTACATTTTTGAATGTCTAGTTATTACTAAGATTTAGATGGAAAATATTAAGCTTTAAGCATGAAAGTTTCGGATCTCTTAAGAAAAGTGACTTGCATGTATGATATTCCTTCAAAGATGATTTCTTTGCCTCCTTAGAATATGAATGAGTGTATGTCTAAGATAAAGGTGGAGAAATTCCTCCTTGTTACCATGAAAGGGGGGACGGATGAACAAGGTAGTAAGATGAACAACGACTTTTGAGAAAGAATATGGAGTGTGGGGTAGAGGTTATGTAGAAGATGTATGTTAAATGTTTTTATGACTTAGATGTTTTATGTTCATGGTGAAAAATAAAGTAGGAGCCTTTACATGCGGCCTGATTTTGGGGGTATAGGGCATACAAATTAGATATGCCAAGAATAGACTTAACTATGTACAAAATGTGCATTATCGAAGTGTGCTTTATGTAATTTCCAAAACTGTTTTGAGAGGAATTGTATATGGATTTTAAAGTATATTGGAACTTGTATGTTATGTCAAAAAGTGTATGTGAAGGTTAGCAAGCCAACCTTGAAGAATAATCTTTGTTCGTACATTTTTATCAAGAAAAGTGACAAGAATGGAAATTACTGGAACAGGGCAGAATAATGTGACGTTTTATATGACCAATAAGGGGATCTTAGAAGTATTCAGTTAAGCTAATTTTTGGCATGACATTAGTCCTATGTATGTAGTAAATACGAGAGTTGAAATTTTGGTAAAAGAAGATATGGTTTGTCCTTAATGGGATTTTTAGTAAAACTGGTCAAGCTGAAATTACTAGACTGGACAGAATTCAAGTGACGTGATAATTGACCAGAAAATGGACCTTAGAAATATGCAAATGGGCTGATTTTTGGTAGGATGCTAGCTTTATGTGTTTACTAAGTCTGTGAGTTGGAATGTTCAAAAAAGGACTTACGGTTTGGTCACAATAAAATTTGTAGTAAAACTGGCCACTCCAGAATCAGCATGTACCCCTTTTGGGGAAGTGAGTAAATGACCCCTTTAAAGTTATTATAATGCTTTGAAATTTTTATGGTAATTACTTAGGACGTAGGTCCATGTAAATCAATTAGCTTGGAATTATTATTTTAAGGGGTAACTACCGCAGTTAAGTTGGTATTATTAATCTGGAAAATTGGGCAGAATTACTGAATTGGTTGTGAGGCTATATTCTTGTGGGCTTAGACTTAATTGTATGGTTTGGGCTTATGAACATTAATCCTTGGTATGTTTGCAGTATTTTCCAGGTTTTGGCCCAAATTAAATAAGACTTATTGGGCTTGAAAGAAAGGTAAAAGTGGGGTATTGCACTGCTGAATTCAGCAGTACCCTATTTAGTAATTTAATAGCTTAAGGGTCTTGCATGTCTCGAAATGTTATGAAACTTTTATGACGAGTAGAAAAGACGCCCTTATACATGTGTATGTCAAGAAATCATGATAATTGGCCAAAAATATGAGGTTTCTAGGCCACGCTAACAAAACAATAATTTTGGAAATTTTTCTAGCTTAATGAATAAGACCGTACCTGTATGTATGTGACGCATTTGGTCATGAAATGCATAATGCACGTCATACATTGCATCATCGTCATTTACATGATTTATGAAACTGATTTTATGACAAAGAATGATGAAAAAGCATTTTTAAAAAAAGGATTCGGTTTTGAAAAGAACGCTTTCCATTGGTACCATTTATTTCTGGCCAGCTTAACCCGCTCCAGATCCGGGGTAAATTGATCTGATGATTATGACCGTTCAGGCCCGGAGAGAATAGACCTGATTATGATGATTATGACCGTTCAGGCTCAGAGAGAATAGACCTGATTATGATGATTATGACCGTACAGGCCCGGAGAGAATAGACCTGATTATGACTATTATGACCGTACAGGCCCAGAGAGAATAGACCTGATGACTATGATTGATGATATGACCATTTTCGGATCCGGAAATAATAGATTCAAAGGGATGAGCATGACCATCTCAGATCCGGATATAATAGATCTGAACACTCTCTTATTTTTATTGACGATGATGTTTTGAAAGAAAGAACGAAAGAAACTATCCTCATTTTTATCATGATGCATCACATATGCATACTCATGCATGTTGCATTTAATGGTTCGTCGAATATTTGGTACATTGTTACTTAGGCTAAGATGTTATGACTTGATATCTTCTAAGTTATGATTCTAAATAAGTTATGAGCTTATTACTTATGAACATTGGATGGAAGGTCATGTATGTTACGAAACAAAAAAATTTTTGGGGTATGGTTCTTGTATGTACTTTCCATTTAATTCATGATTATTTATGGTTTACTTGCTGGTGACGTTGTCACTCACCCCTTATTTTTCCTCCAAAAACCCACAGGAAATAGGGTCGAATGGATCGAGGATGAGCCTAGGGTTCCTCATCCGTAGAAGAGCGAAAGGAGGATGACTTAAGGGTTTTTGTCGTGATGGCCATGATGGGTGAACTTTTTATGATCTTATGTTGGAAACATAGACTTTCAGATTTCCGCATTTTGTGAACATGTTTGTAAGACTATGATGGATGTTTAGACGCTTTTATTTTAAAAGTTTTTATTCTGCCTCGGTGTAGCGCCCCGCACCCCGGCCCAGCCGGATACGGTGCGCCCGTCGTACTTCACTACGGAGAGTACCAGGCGTCAGTCCATAACATAACAAAGTCCAGAATAAATATGAGGACTTTCATGCTTACACGTCAATAAGTAAGCAAAAATCGAGGCAGAATAAAAATTTTAAAATAACAACGTCTACGAAGCCATCATCAGTTTTACAACCCAAATCATAAAGTACGGAAATTCCCAAAAGTAATTGTTTCCATCACAATTTCATAAAGGATCATCGATCACAACCATCTCGTCAAGTCTCCTAGGCCATCCATCTCTCGCACTTCTACGGGTAAGGAACCCTAGGTTCATCTTCAATCCATTCCACCTTATTCCCTGTGACCTCTGGGAGGAAAAATAGGGGCTGAGTGACAACGTCACCAGCAAGTAAACTATAAATAATCGTGAATTAAATGGAAAGTACATACAAGAACCGAACCCCAAAATTCAGTTTAGAAACATACCTGACTTTTCATCCAATACCCGTCAGTGATCAACACATATTCTATCAAAGATCATACTTAACAGAGATCATCACTTATTAAAGAACATGACTTATAAAAGTTCATACATTATTAAAGATCATCACTCAATAAAGATCATAACTTAGGAACTACCAAGTCATAATAACTTAGTCTAAGAATCACGCACCATTACTCGATGTCTCATTAAATGCAGCATGCATGAGTATGTACGTGTGATGCATCATGATAAAAATGAAGGTAAGATCTTTGTTCGTTTCTTTCAAAACATCATCGTCAAGGAAACAAGAGAGTATTCAAATCTATTCACCCGGATCTGAAGCGGTCACTTATTTCTCTTCGAGTCTATTATTCCCGGACTCGAAGCGGTCACATCATCACTTATCAGGTCTATTCTCTCCGGGCCTGAACGGTCGATATCAGGTCTATTCTCTCCTGCCCTGAACGGTCCATATCATCAGATCAATTAACCCCAGATCTGGAACGGGTCCTTACTGGCCAGGAAACACACGGTACGGTGGAAAGCGTTATTTTAAAAACAAGATCTTTTCTTTAAAAACGCTTTTTCATCTTTCTTTCTCATAAAAATCAGTTCCATAAATCATGTAAATGACGATGATGCAATGTATGACATGTACCATGCAATGCATTACATATACACATATGTACAACTTATTCTTTAGGTTGGAAAAATTTTCCAGAATTATCATTCCATACACACGGCCTCAAACCTCGTGTTTTAGGCCAACTATCATGAGTTCTTGTCATACATATGCATAAAAGTTTTCTTTTATATTCGTAATATAGTTTTCGTGACGATACGAGACATATAAAACACTTAATTTATTTAATTACGAACAAGGGCTACTGAATTTCAGCAATGCAGCGCTCTTTCTTTTACCTTTCATATAAGCCCATTAATGCTTCATTTAATTTGGGCCAACTTTGGAAAACCGCTGTAGCCATACCAATAATTAATGATCATAAGCCCAAACCATATAACTAAGCCTAAGCCCATTAAAACAAGGCCTTACAACAAGTTCCTTAATTCTGCCCAAAATTCCAGATTAGTAACGCCAACTTGACCTTGGTGATTACCCCTTAAAATAACCATGCTAAGTCAAGTGGTTTACATAAAAACACTCACATATGTATTAAGTAATTGCCATGAAAGTTTCGCGGAATTATAATATATTAAAGGAGTCATTTATTCTTTTTCCCAAAGAGGTTACCTGCTAAATTCTGGAATGACTAATTTTACTACGAATTTTATTGTGACCAAACAGTAAGTCCTTTTTGAAAAATTCAAACTCTCAAACTTAGAAAACACATAGGACTAGTATCCTGCCAAAAATCAGCTCAATTGCATGTTCCTAAGGTCCATTTCCGGGATATTCATTATGCCACATAAAATCTGTTCAGTCCAGTAATTTCCAGCATGACCAGTTTTACTAAAAATTCCGTTAAAAATAATCTGTAACTCCTTTGAGCGAAATTCCAACTCTCACAATTACTATACACATAGGGCTAGTGTTATGTCAAAAATTAGCTAAATTGAATACCTCTAAAGTCTCTTTTCA
This sequence comes from Eustoma russellianum, assembly GCA_036186865.1. Classification (NCBI taxonomy): domain Eukaryota; kingdom Viridiplantae; phylum Streptophyta; class Magnoliopsida; order Gentianales; family Gentianaceae; genus Eustoma; species Eustoma russellianum. Next base: position 10,022,301 of record AP025055.1, on the reverse strand, counting down.
GGTCCTACAATACGACATAAAAATCTGCCCTGCTCCAGTAAATTCTAATTTTGTCACATTTCCTTACTAAAAGGTCCCAACTTGCATTGTTTGGCTTAAACACTTTATTAAACATCAAACACACCTTTAGCATGTGGATTTACAGGTTCTAACACATTACAAATGTCATCTACACATCACCTCAAAACAGCTTGAATGATACGTATATCGTTCCTTTGGCGATGCCCAATATGTTCATACTATAGTCAAGCCTTGGTATAATTGGTGCATAAGCACCCTAACCCTCAAACCAGCCCGTTCATACGCATGCAAGGCAAAAATAACATCTCCACAATGAATCATATTAAGCTTATCACAAAAAGCATACATCTTGTTCACACTTTACCCCACAAGCTACAACTTCTTACAAAGCTACATTTATTTTCCCCCTTTCCATCCAACCGTCCCCCATACATGTAAAAGAAAAGATCTTTGACATATTCATCTTAGATTTACCACATATTCATACTTAAAAATAACAAAGATTCCACCTTTGGAGCAAAGCCCACACATACAAACCATTATACCCTAGGATCCGAAAGTTTCACACATAAAACTTACATTTCCCATCTAAGATTAAATCTTAATGGCATCTAGACATTCAAGCATGCACTTTCACATCCAAGTCATGAGTATGTATAGTGTACTTGCCTTTTTCAACTTACTCTTCTTCTTAGCTTGAAATGTGTATGGAATAGGTGAAGCCCTCCTCTTCTTCACACATGCACCCCACGGTTTTGAAGGGGAAAAGAGACCAATGGTTAGTCCATATTCTTAAGTGAAAGATGCAGTAGAGAGGGGTTAGATGGACTTACCAAATAGAACTTGAGTAGTTTTCAAGCCCCTTAAGACTAGTATCCCACAAAAGCTTGAGATTTTTGAGCCTAGTGACCTTGAATGTCACGGTTCATGAGCAAGAAAAAGTAGCACTATGAGTTTCATCTTATGAAAGATGTAGAAATCCTCTTAAGAAGGTTAGGATATACTTACTCAATACCACTTGATCTTGGAAGAACCTAAATCTTCTTTGCTTAGTCCTTGGCCGTGTGGTTTGGAAGGAGAGAAGAGAGGAAGTTTTCTTGCTCCTGATGGTCCTTTGAGAGTTGAAATAAAAGAGAGGATCCTAGAGTGTGTTTGGGAGGGAATTTTTTTTTCTTCTTAGGCTAAGTGTTAGCCGTTGGGGGGGGGTAAGAGGGAGAAATGAGAATCTACCATGGTAAGGTTATGGTGATTAACCTTAGTTACTTTAATTAATTGGGGTTACTTTACAACTTACTTAAGTTAATTTATTCCAATCATAGCTACTTTTAGGTTAACTTTGGTTACTTTAATTAATTAGGGTTACTTTGAACCTTGGGTTGATATAAAGTAACCATGGTAGAATTTTAAAAATCCTCCTTGGTTAACCACATAGGCCACCCCGCGGTTGGGGGTCTTAATGACCCTAATTATGCTTTATTCCAATTTAATAAAATGGTTGCCTTCCCTTTACTTATTTATTTTCCCCTTTTTTCTTTTAAAATATGTAACTAGGGAAAATTTTGAGTCCTTTTTGGGCTAAGGCCGAAATTGGGGTAGTGTTGGAAACAATTTTGCTCTTTACTTAAAATGGTTTATTTGCTAATTGGGCTCACTTAAAAAATGGCCCTTAAGATTTCTCTTCTTGAAATCTTAAAAAATTCCTATAAGGCCTTTTTATCCTTGTGGCCGAAATCTCCCAAGCACTTGGGAGTGAATTGGCCACTTCACATGATCCAATATTCATGCTTGAAATTTTTATATAATACTTTCCGTAAATAATCTAATATAAAAAAATAATCATCAAACTAAATAAATTGTGCTTGAAGATATAACTTTTCATAAATTCTCTTAGATAAGTCTCAAGTACAAGGTGGTTCCTTGTTGGGTACAACATCCTCCCCCCTCTTATTACAAGTTTCGTCCTCGAAACTTAAAATCGTTAGTCAAAGAGGTGAGGGTACAAGTTCTTCATGTTTTCTTCCACCTCCCAGGTAGCTTCATCAATTGAATGGTTCTTCCATTGTACTTTGACCATAGGTATAGATCGTCTCCTTAATGCCTTTTCCTTACGATCAATTATCTTTTCTGGTTCTTCCACGTAAGTCGCGTCGGCTTCAATCTTCAAAGGCTGTTCCTCTATAATATGGCTAGGCTCGTGCACATACTGACGAAGCTGAGATACATGAAACACATCATGTAATTGAGATAGTGATGGCGGTAGTTCTAATCGATAAGCAACTTCCCCGATTCTTTCAAGAACCTTTAGGGTCCAATAAATCTTGGGCTTAATTTTCCTTTTATACCGAATCTT